>OX941088.1:41530626-42207126 GCA_954870635.1 Arctium minus | reverse complement strand
TCCCACCTCGAGTTAATTGACCATTCAATTCACAAAAATCCGAATAAACTAACTCGAGGATTTGTGTCTCTCTTTCAAGTTTAGGAAACGGTTTTCTTTTCATTTTAGTTTTGTTGGGAATTTCAGATTTGACAAAGTATGGTTAATACTGCTAGTACATCATGATTACTACTTCTAGTAGATTTAATACTGCTTGAAAAGTTAGTACTACTAGTTCAATAATTAGTACTGCTTGGAGAGTTAGTACTGCTAGTAGTTAGTACTGCTAAGGGATTATTACTGCCAACATGATTAATACTGCTGAGGAGTTTAATGCAGCTGAAAATGGTTAATACTTCTGAAGAAGGTTAATGCTGCTTATGAGATGAAGACTCAGTATGGAATGAAGACAGCTGTATAGAAGACTTGCTAAAATAAAGAAGATAATTATGGACTGAAGATCAATTGTATTTTGATAATTATCTTGTAATATGTCTTGTATAAATAGTATAGAAGTCTTTGATAGAATTAACTTTTGATTAATACGTTTTAGATAGAATTAACCTCAAGGTTTACAATCCTAGTTCTAGAGAAGTAGAATTCGTCTTGGTGAGCATGTTCATCAAGATTGAGGTTTTATTTGAAAACTTGTGACTTTAATCATTCAATAAAGTTTACAAGTTGTGATTTCTGATTCACTGTTACATTGATTGTTGAATATTAAAGTGTTTTTCCGCAACTCCTTTAATATTGTTTCTGAGTTCATTATTCTTGTTAAGAATTAGATCCTGACAAGTGGTATCAGAGCAAGTATTCTCAGAAACCTTCATTCATCATGGACAATTCAGGCGAATCAAACAGTACTTTTGTTTCAAAAGTTCCCATGCTCAAACCTAATGAGTTTGACATGTGGAAAATCAGAATCAAGTAGTACATCCTCCTTACAGACTGTTCGATGTGGGACATTGTTGAGAATGGTCCCTCTGCTGAAGGTAAAATTGGTCAAGATGGAAGAAGACCACCTCCAAAAAGTGATGGTGAGAAGAAAGTGAGACAATTGGAGATGAAAGCCTTAAGCACCCTGCTTTTGGCCATTCCCAATGAGTATCAACATCAGTTTCAACACTGCACTGATGCTCAGATTCTATGGAATGCCTTAGAAAAGAGATTTGCTGGCACCAAGAGTACCAAGAGGAATCAAAGGGATATTTTCGAACAACAATATGAGAATTTTACATCTTCAAAGAATGAGTCTATGACTCAAACTTTTGACAGATTCAATAAATTAATTGGTGAGTTGGCTACAGTTGGAGTCCAGATGGAACAAGATGATGTCAACCGTAAGTTCCTCAGATCTCTTGGAGATGAATGGACCATGTACATTGTTTCATTCGGACAGAATGACTTATTGGAAGAAAAGGAACTGGATGATCTGTACAATGATCTAAGAGTGTTTGAATCTGAGGTGGAAGCAAAGAAGAAGCCTACTGGATATATTCATAATGTTGCACTCCTATCAGCATCAACTGATTCTACTGCTAACCCTGAATCAGTTAATGCTGCTAATGGAGTAAATCAAGAAAAAGGAAATGAATCTGTATTTGAAGCCTTTCTTTCCAGCCATGGTAACTCTTCTTTAATAAATGATGACTTGGACCAACTTCATCCTGATGATCTTGAAGAGATGGATATTAAATGGCAGATGGCCATGCTCTCTATGAGGGTGAAGAAATTCATCAAGAGGACTGGGAGGAACAACTTCTCCCAAAGAAGAGAAGATGGAGCAGGCTTTGATAAGTCAAAGGTGGAGTGCTATAAGTGTCATCTAAAGGGACACTTTGCCAGGGAATGCAGAAGGGGAGTGTCTCACACAAATCACCAACAAGCTCAGAATGGAAGCTTCAATCAGAACAGAAACTCTGCTCAAGCCCTTGTTTCTCAACAAGGAATGGGGTTTGACTGGAGTGATCAAGCAGAAGATGCCATTCAAAATCAAGCTCTCATGGCATAGGTATATGATCTCCCAACTGAGGTACTTTCTAATCTCTGTTCTCAAACTTGCATAGACACTGTTAAAAGGTACAGGGATCACAACCAAAGTATGAGTGATGACCTGAAGAGATTAGAAAAGGATAGAAAAGACTACGTGAGAATTGTTGAGAGGTTTGAGGAACAAATTAAAGGTTTCCAAGACAATGAACTTCAACACACATATGATACCAATTACTGGAAGTGGGAGAAAAATGAGCTAGAAATCCAATTGACAAAGTCTAGTGAGGAGAATGAAAAGTTGAAAGAAGAGCTAGCAAAGGTTAAGCTAGATGTGGAAAAGTTTTCCTATGCTTCAAAAGCAATGGATTCAATTCTAAAGGTCCAAATCCATGATAAACTTAGACCAGGAATTGGATACAATACCACACCTCCACCATACAACAACAACTACATCCCTCCTACATCAGACTTACTAGAGACCAAGGATAGGAAGGACTTGAATGAGGGAGCCACTAAGATAGATCCCTTAGATGAAGTAGTTGTTAAGGACAAGACTGAGAAAGAGGCTAGTAAAAGTAAGGACAATACTGTGAGTGGTGAGATTCCCTTAGAGAATAACATTATCACCAATGAGGATTGTGGAAGGGCTTGGATTAAATCCAATGACATAGAGAAGACTGAGGGAAAGTCTAAAAAGGTCCATTACAAACAGACTACAGTTGTGAATCTTGTTCCTTGTAAACAGTGTGCATGTAATAAGTCTGAGCCTCTAAAACATGATAAAAGGAGGGGCAATCAAAGGAATTGGAATAATCAGTGGGCTCAGAAACAAGGAGTTGATCTGAGTAGAATAATCAGAACAAAATCCTGTTTCATATGTGGCAAATTGAATCATCTTTATAAGCACTGTTACTTTAATCCTATTAACCAAAGGATGAATTTTCAAAGATCTATACAAAAACCCTTTGGTTATAGGAAGGATGAAAGGAACCATGTGGCTAAGAAACCTGTTAAATCTAAAAGCCACATGAAGAAAAAGACTGTAAAAGAGAATGCCAATATGTGGGTTCCTAAAAGCACTAAAATTGTTAGTACTGCTACCACAAATAGTGTTGCTGACAAAGATAGTGCTGCTAGAAGCAACACTACTGCTACCAATGTTAGTGCTGCTAAGAGTATTAGTACTTCTAAAACTAACATTGTTAGTACCTCTTCAAATGTTAATATTGCTAACTCTGTTAGTACTTCTAACAAGGTTAGTACTGCTAAACCTATTAGTGCTGCTAACTCTGTTAGTACTTCCAAAATTAGTATTGCTTCTAGTGTTTGTGCTGCTAGGCCTATTATCTTGACAAAGTACTCCAGTAATGAGTGCTCTGATTTTAAAAATCTCATCAAAAAGGAATGTAAATACTTTGATGAGAAAGGGAGACCCAAGACCACTTTGGCTTTGGTTCCCAATCAATACTAATTGTTTTATCTTATGTGCAGGGCAACCAGCAGATCAAGGGAAAGAGCATCTGGCATGTTGATAGTGGTTGCTCTAGGTACATGACAGGGAACATGGCTTGCCTCAAGAATTTCAAGAAAATTGATGGAGGACATGTTGCCTTTGTTAATACTCCAGATGGAGGTAAGATCAGTGGTAAGGGAGATGTAACAAAAGGTAAGATGACCTTTGAGGATGTTTTCTATGTTGAGCAGTTAAGGTACAACCTGTTAAGTGTATTACAGGTCTGTGACAAAAAGCATAGTATATTATTCACTAATTCAGTATGCATTATCCTTGCCCCTGGATTCAAGGTAGTTGATGAAAAGATGATACTACTAAGAACTCCCAGAAAGGATAATGTCTATTGTTTGGATATGGAAAATGTTTCAACTGATTCATCCCTAAACTGTCTTGTTTCAAAAGCATCTTTGGATGAATCATCACTATGGCACAGAAGGATGTGTCACATGAACTTTAAAACAATGAATAAACTTGTTAAAAACAACCTTGTAAGAGGTTTGCCTTCAAAAGTCTTTTCATGTGATGATCATTGTGTTGCTTGTCTCAAAGGCAAACAACACAAAACTTCTCATAAGTCCAAAGAGTTTAACACAATTTCTTCTACTCTTCAGTTGTTGCATATGGATCTGTTTGGTCCTAAAAATGTTATGAGTATAGGTAAGAAATCATACTGCTTAGTTATTGTTGATGATTACTCTAGATTTACTTGGGTATATTTTCTAAGGACTAAGGATGAGACAAGTGGACTGATCAAATCCTTTATTCTAAGAATTGAAAACCAAACAAATCAAAAGGTAAAAGTCATTAGGTCAGATAATGGTACTGAATTTAAAAATCTTGACCTAAACACCTTTTGTGAGGAAAAAGGAATTGAGAGGCAATACAGTGCTCCTAGGAATCCACAACAAAATGGTGTTGCTGAGAGAAGGAATAGGACACTGATTGAGGCTGCTAGATCTCTGTTAGTTGATTCAAAACTTCCAATTACTTTCTGGGCTAAAGCAGTTAATACTGCTTGCTATGTCCAAAACAGAGTTCTAATAGTCAAGCCTAAGAACAAGACACCATAAGAGCTTTTAAATAAAAGAAAACCATTTATTAACCTTTTGGGTGTCCTTGTACCATTCTCAATACCAAAACTCACTTAGGAAAGTTTGATAGCAAGGCAGATAATGGTTTTTTTGTTGGTTACTCATCTCAGAGTAAGGCTTACAGAGTATTTAATTCTTCTTCTAGAATCATTGAGGAAAGTGACAATATCAAATGCAATGAGAACTCACCAAATCCTATTGGTTCTGGTTCTCAGTGGTTGTTTGACATTGATTCACTAACTAACTCTTTTGGTTTCAGTAGTGATGATTATGCAGAATCAGGTAGTAGAGGATCAGGGGATGAAGAAGTACAAAAGATTATTCCACAGTCTGTGATCTTTCCCATACCTACAATGGACCCTGTTGAAATCTGTGAAAAGGAGACTATTACTGAACCAATTCAGAGTGAAGAAGAAAGAAGATATGAGGAGAATCCAGAGCATGAAGAGCCAGAAGTAGCTGATGAGACCCCCTCAGCTGATTTAAATGATTCCAATCTAGATGTTGGAATTAATGAAGAACCTAGTCACCAGACAAGAACTCAAAAGATTCACCCTCCAGAGCTGGTAATAGGAGACATCTCTTCTCCTATGGTAACTAGGAATCAAAGCAGACTTCAAGAGATGCAGGATCAGCAACATACAGTACTCTCTTGCTTTCTATCTTAGATTGAGCCTAAGAAGGCCTATGATGCAATGAAAGATTCAAGTTAGATAGAAGCCATGCAAGAAGAGTTGCTACAGTTTAAGTTGCAAGATGTTTGGGACTTGGTGGACCTTCCAAAAGGTCATAGAGCAATTGGCACCAAGTGGATTTTCAGAAATAAAAAGGATGAGAGAGGAATTGTAATCAGGAACAAAGCAAGGCTAGTGGCACAAGGGTACACTCAGGAAGAAGGTATAGATTATGAGGAAGTATTTGCTCCAGTTGCAAGGGTAGAGGCAATTAGGCTATTTCTAGCATATGCCTCATACATGAAGTTCAAGGTATATCAGATGGATGTGAAGAGTGTCTTTCTATATGGTACAATTGATGAAGAAGTATATGTCTGCCAGCCCCCTGGATTTGAGAATCCATCATATCCTAACAGAGTATACAAACTTAAGAAAGCATTTTATGGTCTTCATCAAGCCCCAAGAGCATGGTATGATACATTGTCTACCTATCTCATGGAAAATGGGTTTGAAAGGGGAAACATTGACAAGACCATCTTCATTAAAAGAAGTAAGAAGGACACCCTACTTGTTCAGATCTATGTGGATGACATCATATTTGGCTCCACAAAAGAACTGATGCGTAGAGACTTTGAAGAGTTGATGCACAAGAGCTTCAAAATGAGTGCAATGGGTGAACTCACTTTCTTCCTTGGGCTTCAAGTGAAACAGCAGAAAGATGGGATTTTCATAAGCCAATCAAAGTATGTGAAAGACATCTTAGATAAGTATGGTTTATCAGACTCAAAGCCAGCAAGCACACCAATGGAAACACATAAACAGATCACTGCTGATCTTGAGGGGGAGGATGTTGATGTCCATCTTTATACATCAATGATTGGATCTCTCATGTATCTCACAACCTCAAGACCAGATATCATGTTTTCAGTGTGTGTTTGTGCCAGATTCCAAGTCAAGCCAAAGCAGTCACATCTTCAAGCAGTTAAAAGGATTTTCAGATACTTAAGAGGGCAACCTAGATTAGGTCTTTGGTATCCTTATGAATCCAACTTTGACTTGATTGCATATACAGACAGTGACTTGGGAGGTGCTAATATGGATAGAAAGTCTACTTCAGGGGGATGTCAGCTTTTGGGTGCAAGATTAGTATCTTGGCAGTGTAAGAAGCAAACCACAGTGTCCTTATCCACAACAGAAGCTGAGTACATTGCTGCTGCAAGTTGCTGCTCTCAGGTTCTATGGATTCAAAATCAAATGTTGGACTATGGGGTAACCTTTCTTCACACTCCAATCTTCATTGACAATAGCAGTGCTATCAGCATTGTTAACAATCCAGTCAAGCACTCCAAAACAAAGCACATTGAGATCAGGTATCACTTTATTAGAGACTGCAATGAAAAGAAGCTTATTCAAGTTGCTAAAGTTCATACTGACAACCAGTTTGCTGATCTATTCACTAAAGCTTTTGATGTGGGAAGATTCACTTTCTTGGTCACAAGTATGGGCATGATCAACTCTGAATGAGCTCATGCTTAAAAAGTGTATGTATACCTGTTATTTGTTTATTTTTGGTGCTACTAATCATCTTTCTCAGGAAGTGTATTTCCTTGTTCAGACCAACACAAGCTTCAAGAGTGTAAGTTTAGTTAATACTGCTAGTGGTTAATACTGCTCTCAGTTAATACTGCTAGTTAGTTAATACTGCTAGTGGTTAATACTGCTATCAGTTAATACTGCTAGTTAGTTAATACTGCTAGTGGTTAATACTGCTCTCAGTTAATACTGCTTCTTTCCCGAATCATATAAATACCCTCTTTGCCCGCCTAAACGCTCATAACGACTCTTTGAATACTATTCATCTTCTCTCTAATTCTTTTCTCTCAAGCACCTAGTAAGTTTCAGAATCCTCAAGCTCGACGGCATCAATGGCTTTTATTGACGAACACAACGAGATCGCAATGCTTCAAAAGCCCAAGCAGGCTGATGGATTTCATCAAATAGTCGATTTTCTCAAGTCCAGCCATATCGCGTATGCTCTTACAGTGTCACCATTCATCTACATCGAGCACCAGAAGCAATTGTGGGCCAATGCCACCACTATTACTGAAAATGGTGTGCAGGTTATCAAGACAAGGGTGTGTGACAAACCCTTGACAGTTTCTGAAGAGGTAATTCGCATCAGTCTACGACTAGACGATGCCTCAGGTATCACATCTATCTCTAATGATGATCTGTTTTCCACTCTCACTAGAATGGGGTATGGAGGCCCATTGGGTGTTTTCAAGTTCTCCAAAGCTAAATTTTCTCCCCAATGGCGCTTCTTTATCCATACCCTTATGCATTGTATTTCTAGAAAAACTACTGGATGGAGTGAGTTCAGTAGTACCATT
The DNA here is from genome assembly GCA_954870635.1 of Arctium minus. Lineage (NCBI taxonomy): Eukaryota > Viridiplantae > Streptophyta > Magnoliopsida > Asterales > Asteraceae > Arctium > Arctium minus. The sequence continues at coordinate 42,199,487 of OX941088.1, read as the reverse complement.
GCTTATGCTTTGGTCTGCTTGGCCACAACCAGAAAGTATAATTTCTCAAAAATGATTTTCAATGACCTTGTGTCAAACTTAGACAACAAAAAGAGTTTCTATATGTATCCAAGATTTTTCCAGGTAGTTATTACTTCTGAATTGACGGATATACCTCAGTTTGATGAGGTATATGTACCTAAAATCCCTAAGGGCAAGGTCTTTTCAAATATGAAAAGATCTGCCAAGGACTCGGAAGGAGTTGACACCCCATTGTTCTCTACAATGATGGTGGTGTCCCACAATCAAGAAGGTATGGCATCAGGGTCAAGGCCCTCACTAGACCATCCCACTGAAAGCCAATCCCAACCTTCAATCAGTATATCAATCCCTTAGTCCCTTCTTCAAAAACCAACTTCACCCATCACCAATACTTACATAAGGAAAAAGGTAAAGAAGGCTCCTTCCCTTCTTGTACCTTCACCCTCAAAACCTTCAAGACCTCTAATGGAGAATTCTCCATTAGAGAATATCTATAGGGAAACCACAGGGGTGTCTCCCAACCCCAAGGAGGTGCTCACTGAGGAGATGCATGAGCATATGGGTGCAAAGGCTGCCACTACTTCTGCTAGCACAGAGGAGGCCAGTGGTAACATCAATAAGACCTTCCCCATGGCAACTTTGGGTGAGCAATCATCCAAAGGTCCCAGGTTCCAAGAACCCAAGGGGGTAGCAGGTGCTTCTACTAGGCAGAAGACCTCTACTACTAAAAGATCCAATGATTCTCCAAGGGTGGTAAACACACCCAAAGGAGTTGAGGACATATATGACTATCAGGAATTGATGGATACAATGGGAAACATTAATCTGGATGTTATCAAACAGGGAGCAGACATAGAGGAGATGAAAATGGTGATTCTGTCTCAACAAGTACAGATTACCAAATTGAAGAAGATGGTGAGGAGATTGGTGCAGAAAAAGAAGAGAAAGCAATATGTTCTGAAGAAAAGGAAAGATGCTTTCAACAAGGGGGAGAAACAAAGTGAAGGGAAGAAACAAAGTCCCATTGGTATGGAAACACAGTTTGAGGGGGGGGGCAGAACAGGGAAACAGTATCCAAAGAAGCAGAAACTGTTAACCTAGCAACAGAAAGTAGTAAGGCAGCAGTAACTGAAAAGGTAGCAGCAGTAACAGGGCTATCTGTTGAAGAATTAGAAATTGCAGAAACATTGGTCAAAGCCAAGAATGACACTCCTAAGGCTACTCAAAAGGCCAAGGGAGTGGTCATTAAAGAAGGAGGCAGTGAGCAGAAAAGAACAGAAATCAGTGAGGCAGAGTTAAAGAAGAAAGGAAAGGCTAAGATGGTTGAACCTGAGCAACACTTAAAGCAACAGAAACAGATTGAACTAGATGAAGAAGTGGCAAAGCAGCTTCAAGCAGAGATGGAAAAGGAGGAACAACTCCAATCTGAAAAGGACAGAGAACTTGCACTGGATATGGCTAAAAATCTCAATGAAGAGTATCAAAAGAGCATGCAAACTGCAGCTGAGGCTGAGGCCAAGAAGAGATCAGTGAAAGTATCCAAGCAAAGAATGCCAGTCAAGAAGCAGAAAAGACAACCATCCAAGACCTTTTTGGCCATTCAAGAAAGGAGAAAAATGATCACCTTTCTGAAAGGCTCAATTGGTGTAAAAGGAGAGATGTTTACTAACATGACATACAGCAAAGTTGAGGAGCTATACAAGAAGAAAATGGCAAATCTTCAAGGGGGCTCCTCTCAGAGGGAAGAAGCTGAAAGAAGGATGAAAGAGAGACATGATCTCAACATTCAACAACCATTTCCTGAGGAAACTACTCCTTCAAAGGAAAAGGCTGAAAAGAAGGAAGAGCAAGTTGATGTAGAAGCCACATCTGCAAAGAGAGTAAAGACAATAGCTTCCAAGAAACAGGCCAAAAGGCCAAGGGTTGAAGAAGCAGAAAAGGAGGCAGAACCATCTGTTGCAGGTCATACAGAGCATACAAGTCAAAGTGCACAACAACCAAGCCAATCTGATGAGCATAAAGGCCTTTACATGACTTTAATAGATCCAGTACAAGTTGTTCCCATTTCTGTGAAGGCACCAGAAGTCATCTTTTGGGATATTCTGAGAGACAACAGAAAAGAATACTTCAGACTTAAAAGAATTGGTGATATATTTGAAGTATATGCAACTTGGGGGAAAGTGATCAGAAGTTGTTCAAGGGCTGATTTAGAGGAAATGCACAAGGTGGGAATCAAGCTATATGAGTCTGTTATGAAAGGAACTGAAGAAAGTATACTTAAGGTTGCTATGGAATATTTATGTATGATGTTTGAACTAGAAAAGGTGGTGTACAGGATAAAGGATCTACATCATGAGTATGGGTTTAAGAAGATTGATAAGTGGATGCTCTTTGAAAACTGTGGTGTCTACATGATCACATTAGATAACTGCTATCATGAGTATTTTCTAGTGGACAAAGTGTATGATCATAGCAAGGAGAAGCTAGAAGGAATGCTGAAAGCCAAGCTAGTTTATGCAAAAGGATCTGAAATGGCCAGAATTATGATAAGAAGGACAATCAATCAATGTCTGGGACTGGATCCAAATTTGGGCAACTAAGCTGAAGTGTTGAAAGCATCTTGAAGACAATGTCTGAAGAACTTGACTTCTCTTCCTAAAAGTCAAGTTAGGGGGAGATTGTTGGGAATTTCAGATTTGACAAAGTGTGGTTAATACTGCTAGTACATCATGATTACTACTGCTAGTAGATTTAATACTGCTTGAAAAGTTAGTACTGCTAGTTCAATAGTTAGTACTGCTTGGAGAGTTAGTACTGCTAGTAGTTAGTACTGCTAAGGGATTACTACTTCCAACATGATTAATACTGCTGAGGAGTTTAATGCTGCTGAACATGGTTAATACTTCTGAAGAAGGTTAATGCTGCTTATGAGATGAAGACTCAGTATGGAATGAAGACAGCTGTATAGAAGACTTGCTAAAATAAAGAAGATAATTATGGACTGAAGATCAATTGTATTTTGATAATTATCTTGTAATATGTCTTGTATAAATAGTATAGAAGTCTTTGATAGAATTAACTTTTGATTAATACGTTTTAGAGAGAATTAACCTCAAGGTTTACAATCCTAGTTCTAGAGAAGTAGAATTCGTCTTGGTGAGCCTGTTCATCAAGATTGAGGTTTTATTTGAAAACTTGTGACTTTAATCATTCAATAAAGTTTACAAGTTGTGATTTCTGATTCACTGTTACATTGATTGTTGAATATTAAAGTGTTTTTCCGCAACTCCATTAATATTGTTTCTGAGTTCATTATTCTTGTTAAGAATTAGATCCCGACAAGTTTGGACGCAAATCTCATATTTTTCACTATGCTCTTTATTAAAGGAGATGATACCTTGTTTGGACATGTTTTTCATGGTCCTATAATTAATATGTCCTAATCGATAGTGCCATAAATTAAATGAAGAACTTTCAACATTATAATTATAATTAAATTGGCAATCAACAAAGTAAGTTGAACTTGAAATTTTATTAATTGATAACTTGAACATCCCATCACAAGCATAGGCTTTACCGACAAACAAACCGGCCTTAGATAGAATCACTTTGTCACATTCTATCACGGCCTTAACACCATTTTTACACAATTTGAATCCGGAAACAAGATTTTTTCTAATTGTAGGAACGTAAAGAACACCATTGAGAACCAACTTCTTTCCGGAAGTAAGTTGAAGTTCAACCTTTCCAGAACCAAGAACTTTGGAAGTGTGGTGGTCTCCCATCATTACTTCGTGTCCCACCACCGATTGCTCATAATCTTTAAAAAAGGCCTTGTTGTTGCAAACATGTGTACTAGCATCGGAGTTATACCACCAATCATTAGAAGTAGCAATATTTGTCATATGCACTTCTTGTATCATTCCAACATTTAAATCGGAAACCATAGCGGTAATTTACATAGTGTCTGTATTCTCGATCATGTTTGCGCCTTCTTTTTCTTGGTTGTTCTTCGTATTAGGATTCGAGACATGTTGCTTCTTAGAAACCTTGCAAAAACGTTTAATGTGACCCTTTTTCGCCACATTTGTAACATGTTACTTCCGACAAAGGTCTCTTGCCCTTCTTGTTTGTCTTGTGGGAGTTCCAATCTACTTTGCGTTTTTTTGTTTTGTGCCCTTGAAGATTTCACATAATTCACCTTGGAAGTTGACGCACCATTCATGTCCTTTTCACCAGAACGAGTTTCTTCCTCAATCTTGAGATGTTTTTGTAGTTGCTCAAGATTAATATCATCCGTTGTGTGCATCAACTTCTTGCGGTAATTATGCCACGACGGGGGTAATTTTGCAATTATTGCCCCTACAAAATGTTTCTCCGGAATCTCGATCTTTAGTTCCTTAAATTTGGACACAAAAACAAACAATTCGTGAACTTGATCAAGGATAGATCCTTGATCCTTCATGGCAAATTCAAAGAAATTAAAAACAACAAACTTATCTGCCCCTTGCTTCTCGGTGTTGTACTTGTTTTCAAGAGAATCCCATATCTCCTTTGTGGATTGCATTGGTGCGTAGAAATTGTACAAACGATCGCTGAGAGTAGCAAGGATGTACCCACGACATAACATGTCGTCATGTGCTCTTTTGCGAAGACTTTCATCATCAATTTCCGCAATTGCTCTTCGATCTGGTTCCAAAACGTAGTAGACATTGAATGTCGTAAGCATAAATTTCATCTTTTCGCGCCATCTTGTAAAACTCATGCCATCCATTAGATCGAGTTTAATCGTATCTTGACCGAGTATTTTCAGAAAAGTTCCCGTCGAATCCATGATTATAAGTCCTTAAGATTTTTAGAAAACGGTAATAAATAACGAAGTAAAATAGCAAATCGAGGATGTGATAATCACCGTCCTTAAGGATTTATAGCCCCCACTATTTAGCGTCGGTGGTTCCGGACTAGATTCCTCCCAGGATTCCATCGATTTAAAGTATTACGCAACGCTCGTAATACTTCCTATGAACATCAAATTATGTAAAAGAAATATTATGTATGAGAATTTGAAGCATCTGGTTGTTTATGATAAAAGAAAGCTTCATGAATAATTAATGGATGATAGATCTGATCCGTAGGTATGCATGTATATCTATATAAATGTATGCAACCCAACAGTCCTTATCTTTAAGATAAGGATACAATTAAAACCACCATTAACTACCATCATTAACTACTTATTCAAAATAAAACTTGATGTGTTTTAAATTAACAGCAAGCGTACGGGTTATGTAGCATAACGGTCGATCACACAGAGTAATTATTTAAGTACTAATTCTGATATAAATCATGAACTAGCTATGGAAACACAATTGGATGGAGATTTTATTAAACTAAGGATTAACCTATAAATCAAAATACAAGGATAAAACATAAACACATTAGAGGGACTCTAACTATCTCAATAATAACTTCGAAAATTACAATAGAGGACTAGTTAGGATATGTATCGAACTAAGGCATAAAGATGAGATGGAAATGGTGACATCCAACAGGTATATCGAGGTAGGGGTTTATCTTTATAAAAATGTTTAAGACCCTCTTCCGAGGTGAAGCAAACCTTCCTGGTTAAGCGGCCGACTACTTCCGTGACGTCCGACTTAACTAGAAGCATTAAGGTTTGATAAAACAATTCCCCCGATTCCTACTTTTACCTATTTCCATGATAATTTTAGAATCGTTGGTTAATCGACCAAAAGCCAAATTCATACTTCCGTTCATAATTTGATTTAATAGATAAAGGGTTATCGAATAGACGGTCTCCGATCACAGCCCCAACTTCCGTTGGTGATGAACCGTAAAACCAACATCCGACAACCAAAAGTTTAACTTCGAGTTAACCAAATCCTCAATACAACTGTTGATCGTCACCACACAATCTTATATTTGAAAGGGACTAAGAACGAATTCTATCAACTAAAAAGCTAAACAAAATATAAAGCGATATTAGCTACTAATATACAATATAAAAGATAAAGGAAGTCATCAAACAACATTCCTACATATATCTATGAAATATCTAAACATGAACAATATGTAAAAACATTCATCCTAACATTCACAATTAAAACCTAATAACAAAAGTATCATTCATGATTGTTGAATCACAAAACAAAGATGAATCAAGATGAACATCAACATTCATAGGATAACAAGAATTTATAAGACAAGATTAAAAACATAAATCAAAAGTAATAAAGAGATACAATACTCAATTGATGAACCAAAGATATAGACTTTGATGAACTTGAGAATCCATATACAATTTCCTAATCCTTGCTAGATGATACCCAAAAATACAAAGCTAAAGACTTCTCATTTTCAAGAACAAAATCTGCAAAAATTCTATGGAAGATGATCCTATTCAAAGAGAAGGAAAGTTAAAGTTAAAGAGAACTACTTTTTTTTCCTTACACAAGCCCCTTAATCAATCAGGGGGAAGGAAAAAAATATCTAACAAAATTTTACATAAATATCTTCAAAAAGATAAGGCATAGGTTGTAGAGCAAAAAGCTGTCAGGTGAGGATGCACGACCCGTGCGTTTTTTAGCCTGAAAAGAGCACGGGTCGTGCCAATGCTTCTGTCCAAAAAAAGGGGGAGCACGGGTCGTGCGCATTTTTGCCTTGATTTCAGCACGGGTCGTGCTCTTCATTATCATTCTTTTTCGCCTTCTTTCTCGCTTCCGTTTGATTCCTTGGCATTCTTTCTAACCGAACCGAGCGCCATAGTCATTAAATCAACCTGAAGTTTGATAAACACGTAAGTTTCCCAAACATGACCCAAAAATGAAACGAGGGAGGGATGCAATGCAATTTAAACTAAATATGCACAAATTAGCCAAACTAAGATGCAAAACGAATTAGATTAATATTGAAAATATGTACAAAATGACTAGCTAACAAAACTGTTATTAACCACCATACATATTTTTAATTTCTTTTACTTAATTATTGATAAATACTAATAAATACTAATAAGCTCAACAGTTTAAACTTTAAATATTGTGATAAGAAAATTATCAGATTGACCTCAATCCCAAATAATCGTTGTTCAACACAAAGTCAACTAGTCAAAAGTTAATGGACACAAATTATCAATCTCATAAATACAAATCGATTCCAAGCCATGTCGACTTTGTATATAGATGAACTGGCATAAAAGTTTGCTTTGTCGATATTCTTGGAGAGATCACATTAAGTTGCACATAAATTACATATATTTCTTTTTATTGCATCAGTAAAAAAAACCACTACTTACATGAGACATTATACATACATACATATATATATATATATATAGACCCACCAACCATTGTGACTTTTCAATGAATGGTGGTTAAACTAACATAACTGTCTACCGTAACCGCTAACGGTAAACGACAAACTTATCGAACAGGAGATCTAGTACTAGCTTACATTTTAACATTCCTCCGTAAGCCAGATACTAATCATACCGAACTTCTCTTTTAAACGTTCAAAGTTTCCAGGTTGCAACGCCTTTGTGAGAATATCAGCAACCTGATCCTTAGACCCACATAATTCAACTTCGAATTCTTTGTCATGAACCAATTCTCGTATAAAATGATATTTGATCCAGATGTGTTTACTCCTTCCATGGAAGACCGAATTTTTTGTCAATGCAATTGTTGACTTGTTGTCACAAAAAATCTTAGTTGCAGTGTGTTGTTCCATCTTTGAATCCTTCAAGATACCTCTTAACCATAAGGTTTGACAACCAACCATTGACAGTGCTATATATTCCGCCTCTGCTGAAGATAAGGCAACAACTTTCTCCTTGTTAGACTGCCAAGATATAGCCCCAGACCCAAGGTTGAAGATGTAACCTGTTGTGCTCTTACTATCGTCTATATTGTTTCCATAGTCGCTGTCACAGTAACCTTTCAGACTTGCATCTCGAACTTTAGTATACACGATCCCATGGTTAAGTGTACCTCTTATAAAGCGTAATATACGCTTTGCTGCCTCCCAATGACTTCTTTTAGGATTCTCCATATACCTACTGATCACACTGACTGGAAACGTTATATCAGGTCGAGTTACGGTTAAGTACATAAGGCTGTCTACCATGCTTCGATACAGGTTAGAATCCACATAGTCTTCAGAAGAATTCTGTGATAACTTTAATCCAAACTCCATGGGAGTTGTAAAGGTACCAGATTCGGTCATGTTAAATTTGTTGAGAAGGTCTCGTGCATATTTCTGTTGTGAGATTATAATCCCTCTTCTTCTTCTTCATGTTTTACCTCGATACCTAAGAAGTAATGTAGTAATCCTAAATCTGTCATTTCAAATTCAATGTTCATAGAACTTTTGAATGCTTCTATCATCTCATGAGAATTACCGGTGAACACCAAATCATCAACGTAAATACATACGATGAGTTGCATGTTGTCTTAGTTTTTGAGAAACAAAGTGTGCTCACAATTACACTTCATAAATCCACTATAAAATACCCTTCAATTCTGCTATACCATGTTCGAGGGGCTAGCCTCAATCCATACCAAGTTTTCTTCAAATGGCATACTTTGTTTTCATCACCTTTCTTAATGTAACTAGGAGGTTGATCTATAATTACATTTTCTTCAAAAATCGCGTTCAAAAAAGCTGATTTAACGTCCATTTAATGGATTGTCCATCCCTTATAAGCGGCTACCGCTAACACAAGTCTTATGGTCTCTAGTCGTATCACCGGGGCGAAGATGTCTTGATAATCAATTCCATGCCTTTGCTTATATCCTTTAACCACCAACCTGCCTTGTATTTATCAACTTTCCCTTCTTCATTCAACTTAGTTTTATATACCCACTTAACTCTTATCGATTTGTGTCCCTTAGGTAGTTCCACCAGTTTCCAAGTGTCGTTCTTTTCAATTGCATTCATTTCCTCATCCATAGCTTTTCTCCACTTCTCATCAATGCATGATTCTTCGTAGCTTATGGGATCTGCATCAACAAACAATACATAATCTGAAATGTCATCCAGTTCAAACCTTTGAGTGTTCTCATAAATATTTCTTAGGCTTCTGAATTTCCTTGGACACGATTCAGATGTTGATGTTGATGTTGGGGTGTTGTTGAGATGAGAATCAGAGGTGATTGGTGTTCCTGGTGAAACTGCTTCATTTTCTTGAACCTCGTTGATCGGTGAAGATGTTTCATTTTCTTGATCTTCGTTTGTAATCCCTTGAGGCTTATCTTCAATTATCTCAACCAGTGATCCACTAGTGTCTTCGATAGGACCATCCCAAGTCTTTTCTTCGTCAAATATAACATCACGACTTACTATTACCTTTTTGGTAGAAGGATTATATAATTTGTATGCTTTGGAATGTTCACTGTATCCCACAAATATCGCCTTTTCTGACCGGTCTTCTAATTTGGTTCTTCGTTGTTCAGGAATATGGGAATACGCCAAACATCCATAAATTCTAAGGTGGTTTACTCCAAGTTTGTACCCACACCAGGCTTCTTGAGGGGTGATATTTGCTAAGGCTTTGGTAGAAGCTCTATTCATTAAGTATGCAGCACATGCTATTGCTTCGGCCCAAAAACATATCGGGTAATCTTTTACTTCTAAGCATACTTCTAGCCATTTCTAAAAGGCTTCGGTTCTTTCTTTTGGCAACCCCATTTTGTTGGGGGTGTATCTAGTAGTCAATTGATGGTGAATTCCATTTTCGTTCAAGAAGTTTTGAAAATCATTTGAATTGAATTCCCCACCACGGTCTGTCCTCAAACATTTTATTTTTTTGACTACTTTGGTTTTCAACAAGTGCTTTAAAAATCATGAATATTCCCAATACTTCAGATTTTTCTTTAAGGAAATATGTCCATATTTTTCTACTATAGTCATCTATGAATGTCAATACATATCGGTTGCCGCCAATAGATGTTGTTCGCATGGGTCCACATACATCGACTGTTTCGTACGAAATTTCCTGTTTTTTTGAATTTCAAGCACACGGGAAACTCATCAATATCAAAACTAGCAATTTTATGAAACCACACACATAAATGGGTTCAAAAGGTCCAAAAGAAACATGAAATTTAAGAGTAATACAAATATCATCCCGGTGATTCTTCTTTCCTTGGGGGTGACCATTCCAGATTCCCCCACCGGTGACTGCAACACTACCACATCATTCCCAGTGATGATTCCCGATTTCCCATTCCGGGTGCAACCCAACAATGATATCGACTTCCTCCTCACCGATCTCCTCGCCTTTCGTCTCCGCTCCTTTGCTATCTCCCTCTTCATCGTCGTTCTCTCCATAACCTGCAAACTTGCAACTGCAACGACCCTAACCCTACCTCCATTCTCCGACATACATATGTGAAACGGTATTCTCATTGATTTCTTAAGCAAGGATTACAAACGAAATAAATAAAAAACATAACGGCCCTAGGGCCGATATAACAATACGGGCCTAAACTATATACAGTGTACAAACTATACATTAAGACACCCCCGCAGTTTGAAGGGTAGATGGTGCACGAACATTCAAACTGCCACAGAACTCCACAAATAAAGTAGACGACAAGCCTTTTGTGAAAAATCAGCGTACTGGGATGTAGATGGAACATGTAACACAGGAACGTCACCGGTAGCAACTTTTTCCCGAACAAAGTGCAAGTCAATCTCAATGTGCTTTGTACGTTGGTGTTGCACGGGGTTCGATGACATATACACGGCGCTAACATTGTCACAATAGACATTGGTGGCTATAGAAATAGAAGAATGTAACTCACGAAGAAGATTTTGAAGCCAACATGTCTGAACAACCGCATTAGCAACAACCCGATATTCTGCTTCAGCGCTAGAACATGATATAGTGGGTTGTCGCTTAGCCGATCAGAAGAGTAGATTGTTTCCCAAAAATACACAATAGCCTGAAGTAGAGCGACGAGTACTCGGACAACCGCCCCAGTCAGCATCCGAGTAGGCTATAAGACGATTCGTGGAGGATGCATATAATTGGAGGCCGATATGAAGCATGCCACAGAGGTATCGAAGTATGCGAAGTTCGATGAAATGAGGTTCCCGTGGGTCATGCATGTACAAACAAATCTTCTGCACAGCATAAGAAATATTCGGGCGTGAGAAAGTGAGGTACCATAGAGCACCAACAAGGCTACAGTAAAGGGTCGGATCTGAGACAGGAGTGCCATCAGGGCCAAGCTTGGCTTGAGTATCAACAGGTGTGCGATAAAGCTTGCAGTTCATCATGTTGGCACGTTCAATGATGGAGGTAGCATACCGTTGTTGAGACAGGAACATACCTTTTTGAGACCGTGTGACTGCAATACCCAGAAAATAATTAAGAGATCCCAAATATGACATTGAGAATTCAGTATTCAACGCGCTTATAATAACCCGAAGAAGTGCAGAAAACGATGCAGTAAGAAGGATGTCATCCACATAGAGTAAAAGATAGGACGTTGAGGGCCCATGATGATAGACAATTAGAGATGGATCTACCCTGCTACGAACAAAACCCAATTTGTGAGCAAAACTAGCAAACCGTTGGTACCAAGCTCGAAGGGCCTGCTTAAGGCCATATAACGATTCGGCAGACTTGTCTTGGATGAGTGGAATCAACAAATCCCGTACGTTGATGCATATAAACTAGTTCCTGCAGTGACCTATTAAGAAACAGATTTTTTACGTCCAGTTGTTGAACTGACCAATTCCTGGATACAACAAGGCTAAGCATAGTACGAATGGTGGCAGGTTTAACCACTGGGCTTAATGTTTCGTCACAATCAATGCTTGGACGTTGACTCCTGCCATTAGCAACTAAACAAGCTTTGTACCTGTCAAGACTGCCATTGGACTGAAACTTATGTTTAAATAACCATATGGACCGGACAATGTTCACGTTCGGCGGTCGAGGGACAAGTTTCGACGTTCCATTCTAAATTAGAGCAATATACTCATCCATCATTGCATGTTTCCAGTGTGGGTCAGAAAGAGCCTGTAGGTGTGATTTGGGAATAGGAGATAAGGTATCAGTGTGAAGATTAAGCCGCTAAATGGGTTTGGTGATACCACACTTCGAGCGGGTAGTCATAGGATGGGGGAGGTGGAGGGGGAGGAGGGGTTGTGTCGGGGGATGTATCACGGGAATCGGAGGAGAAGGTAGGTGGGGTGGGTCGGGAGTGGTGAGAGGTGTAACGGGCACCCCCGTAGTCGGGAATTCACTTGAAAAGAATCAACATGGAGATCGGAGATGGATCAGAAGTAGAATCGAGGAATGTATATGAGGGAGATTTAGTGGGTGACATGGAGTCATAAGGAAAAATAGACTCGTCAAAAAGACATAGGGAGTGGTATGTGGTGAAAGTTTGTAAGGTACGGTGAGATGAGAGTAGCATAGGCACCCAAAAACTCGAAGGTGAGAATAAGTGGGTTGACGGTTGTATAGACGAGTGAAGGGAATTTCGTTGTTGATGGAATTGGATGGTAGGATGTTTAAGAGATGGCAGGCCATGTGGAGGGCCTCAACCCAAAAGGTAGGACGGAGTCGGGCATGAAACAAAAGTGAGCGAACATGATTGTTAATAGTACGAATCATGCGTTCGGACTTCCCGTTTTGTTGGGAAGTTTGGGGGCTGGAAAATCTAAATTATATGCCATGTTTAGAGAATAGGTTACGAAAGTCATTGTTATCAAATTCACCCTCGTGATCACACTGAAAAGATTTAATTGAGTGTGAACATATGATTGAAAATGCAAGAACTTGACGAAGGTGTCGGATTTGCGGCGTAATGGATAAACCCATAAAAAATGTGTGTAATGGTAGAGAAAAAGGAGCCAAATCGACTTTTTTGTGCGCCCAGGCTCTCATCTGACGACCTTGCCCGCAACCTCAAGTTGAGGGGCAGGTCGCGAGAAGCCTGCTTCGTACGAAATTTCCTGTTTGTTCGAATTTTAAGCATACGGGAAACTCATCAACATCAAAAATAGAAATTTTATTAAACCACACACATAAATGGGTTCAGAAGGTCCAAAAGAAACATCAAATTTAAGAGTAATACAAATATCGTCTTGGTGATTCTTCTTTCCTTGTGGGTGACTATTCCAGATTCCCCCACCGGTGACTGCAGCACCACCACATCATTCCCAGTGATGATTCCTGATTTTCCCATTCCGGGTGCAACCCAACAATGATATCAACTTCCTCCTCATCGGTCTCCTCTCCTTTGCTATCTCCCTCTTCATCGTCGTTCTCTCCCTAACTTGCAAACCTGCAACTGCAACGACCTTACCCTACCTCCATTCTCCGACATACATATGTGAAACGATATTCTCATTGATTTCTTAAGCAATGATTACAAACGAAATAAATAGAAAACATAACGGGCCTAGGGCTGATACAACAATACGGGCCTAAACTATATACAGTGTACAAACTATACATTAACAACATCCGCCAAATCCATGGTTTAGGGTTTGCATCAATGGTTTATGTTTCTCCTAAATGGAAGATGTTACAGATCCAACCAAACAAAAAGAAAATTGATTTTTGGGTTTTGCATTTTTAAATAGTTTAAAATTAACAGTGTTAACAATTAGCATCCGGAGTTGGCATCGAAACTTTAAATTGATTTTGGGTTTGAGTTTGAATTTTAAGCATAAATATGATTTTTTTTCCTAGTGTTTGAGTGAGATTTGTAGGTTTTGAAAAAATGATTTGTTTTATGTTTTTTTATTATTGAGGTTTAGGATTTCTTTTTAATAGAGATGGTGGTGGCCGAAAATGGGGAGGAGGCCGAAAAAAGTGGATGCCGAAGAATGTCATATTTTACTTCACAAATTCTCTAATAAGAATAATTATTACAACAAATTTGGTTTTATATATAGAACATTTAAAATGTCAAAATGTCGTAATAAACTGTATAATACAACTTAAGTTTATAAGATCAAACAATTGTGTGTTCTATATTAGTTTTTAGGACAAATTTAAAATAAAATGTTCTGTTAAATTTTTTTAATTTTAAATTATTTGGAAAAATATCTTATAAAAACTAATGTTATATAAAAGAATATGTTTATAAGATACTTTTCATAATTATTATATAAAAAAACTAATTAGGGCATTTTATTTGAAAAATATCATAAGAAACTAGGATTCCTAACTAAATCATATCACCCAATATATTTACATAAATTATATAGTTGTTTAGTTCTATGAACCTAGCCCTATAAAATAATTTATTGAAATTTAGACAGGGTTTACGTGGTATATATAAGTTGTTATTGTATAATGAATATATTTTAAACTTGTAAATTAACATCAAAATAACTATTTTCAATTTTAAAAGTGGCAACTTTTGAACATTTTAATATAAAACATTGTGTTCGTTAACCAAAAATAATATTTATATTATAATAAAATATCTGATAAAAAATTAAATATAAATTATTAAACATTATACGTTTCAATAATTTTTTGAAGTTCAATTTTACAACTTCTTTACAAAAACTCTTAGAGGAGAGAGAGAATGATCAAATAGACGAGAATACGATCTTCAAAGTCACGGTTATGTATGTAGAGCAAAGATCATTTGTTAACCAAGTATTTTTTGTAAACTATGTGAAATTTGCCCAATCAATAGGAATGCAAGGTTATTTGATGTTTAATTTATTTATTTATTTAATCCAAAAGAGCATAAACGTCATAACAGTAGTAATATTTTGTCATTAATTTCATGGAAGTTACAAAAAATGAAGATTCCAAAATTACTTTGTGGGTTACGATTTTTGAAGATCATCGTTTTTCATATTACTTTTTTGAATCATTTCAATATTATTATAATAGTTTTGGTTCATGATTAGATAAAACCGTATATCGTATAGTCATTCTTCTCAAAAAGGTGAACAAAGGTGAATTTATATGCATAACACGAACAGAGGTGAACTTATATGCTTGGTGTTAAAAGATATGAACATATATGCATATCATGAACAAATATGATAACATATTTGCACATGAACGTTGTTGTTAAAACATATTTTAATTTCACATAAAGGTGAACAATCATCAACTAGTAAAAGGTGAACAGAGGTGAACTTATATGCATTGGAAAAAGTAATGAAATTAAATTGTGGAAAAGGGGTTTTCATTGCCATTTTATTAAATTGTGGAATGACCATTAAAATGACAATTAATGAGCCCTTTTAATGTTACGTTTATGGCTTAGGGAAAAATTAATGAGCCCTTTTAATGTGGTCCCCAAAAGAGTAAATGATTTAATCCCAAAATACCCTTGACCACAAATGTTCATATATTTATTTAATAAATAAACCCTATTTAATTGTTTAAAAATCTAGTTTTAATCTTAACCATCCATTACAAAGATTGATGGTCTAGATTGGTTCATATAGTTAACAAGAAAAGTAAGGTTAACAAAAGAACCTAACCCTATGTATGTATATATATATATATATATATATATACGTGCATGTATCGGTTCCAAAGCTTCACAATGCTCATACATGAATCTGTACAAAAAAATGGAAGCTCAAGCTCTTCTTCAGACAACCGCTATCTCGGTGTCCCCGTTAATCAACCCACTCCCCATAAACCTTTTACTCGTATTTGTCAAATCACCGACACGCACCACCACCACACGCCGCCAAGTAGTAGCCTCTGCCACCGCCCCAAAACGGGAGAAAGATCCCAAAAAACGAGTTGTCGTTACAGGTATGGGTCTCGTCTCCGTGTTTGGAAACGACGATGATACATACTACGACAGGCTCTTAGCCGGAGAGAGCGGAATCAAATTAATTGATAAATTCGATGCTTCAAAGTTCCCAACCCAATTCTGTTGTCAGATTCGTGGGTTCAACTCATATGGCTATATTGATGCCAAAAGTGACCGGAGACTTGACGATTGTCAACGGTATTGCATTGTTGCAGGGAAAAAGGCTCTTGAAGATGTTGCTCTTGGTAGTGATGAACGCTCCAAGGTGTGTAATTCATGCACTTTTTCTTCATGTCTCTAAAAATTGAACCGATGGGTTACATTTTATTCAGAAAGTCTGCAGATTGATAAGAACTGTGCTGGTGTGCTTGTTGGATCATCAATGGGAGGTTTTACCGTATTTTCTGATGATGTGGAGTGTCTCCAAGAGAAAGGTCATCGGAAACTCACACCATTTATGGCACCTTACATGCTACCGAACATGGGTGTTGTTGTTCTCGCTATGGATGTTGGTTTTATGGGACCCAACTATTCCATTTCATCTGCTTGTGCGAGCTCAAATTTCTGCTTCTGTGCAGCTGATTTGATGATTGCTGGTGGAGTCGAAGCTTCGTGTGAGTCCCACAATCAATATATATCAAGATTATATCACTCAATTTCCATACAAATCACTTTTTATTAATCACAAGTATGAGATTACAATATTTCTCTCTCAAGAACTCGTATGACACTATCTCTCTCTCTGAACTATGTTACAAGTCAAAAACACGCTAAAGACTATTTATGCTACAGAAATTAAAATGCGTAAAACACTATTAACCGAACAATACAAACGCGCAAACAACTAAGAAAAGTAAAAATTACAATTTTGACTTTGACTATTATTACAAAGAACTTTGACTTTGATGAAAGTTGACTTTCCAACTTTGACCTTCAGTCTTCAGATATCTTGATCTTGTATCCAACAAATTTATGCTCTAACACTTCGCTTGTTCCCATAGGATTGACAAGTCTTTATCCTTCTGGAGCATTGTCTAAAAGAAACGATGATCCCAAGACTGCTTCCAGACCATGGGACAAAGATAGAGATGGCTTTGTTTTGGGTGAAGGCGCTGGTGTTTTGGTAACTTCATGCACCTCCACCTTTCATATTCGAATCAATCTGATCTATTGGTTCGTTTTACAACAACATTTAATGATGATGGGGTGAAGAACATACAATTTTGGAGTTCATCTTGCTTCTTATATTTGAATATTTGTCTTCTTCATTTTTATGAAGGTGATGGAGAGTTTAGAACATGCAATGAAAAGGGACGCACCAATTCTCGCAACCTTTGGTCCCTCGATCCATTTTTCTCTTCTTCCTGTCAAGCTTTACAATGTTCTGTTGATATTTTCTGGTTAGTTCTAACAAAGTGGTATCAGAGCCCGTGTTCAACATCACAGAAAAACGAAAACAAAAACGCAGGAAAGATTAGAAATCCAATAGCTTCGAACAACAACGTTTTTCAAGCGCAACTCCCGAAATTAAATGGTAGAAACTATCACCAATGGAGTATCCAAATGAAGGTGTTCTTTGAATCTCAAGATCTATGGAATTTGTTTGAAGATGGGTTACAAGAACCCAATAATCCCACCGCTTTAACATCACAACAAACACATAATTAAAAGAAGATCGGAAGAATGATCGGAAAGCGTTATTTTTTATTTATCAAGCAGTAGATGAAGCCATTTTCGAGATGATCTCAACGCCTATTACATCAAATGATGCGTGGGATATCTTGTACAAGACCTACCGTGGAGAGGACAAAGTTAAAATGGTACGTTTATAAACCTTACGTTGTGAATTCGATGGAATTCGGATGAGAGAATCTGAGTCCGTTGAAGATTTTTATAACCGTGTGATCACCATCACTAATCAAATGAGGATTAATGGGGAGGGGATTGAAGAAAAAAGAATTGTAGAGAAGATTTTGAGAAGTTTGACTCGAAAGTTCGAGTATGTTGTGGTTGCCATCGAAGAATCAAAGGATTTGGCATTACTTTCTTTAGAAAATATGTTGGGGACACTTAAGTCCCATGAACTTCGGATCAGAAATTTTGATGATGTTCCTTCTGAACAAGCATTTTTTTCCTCTACAAAAGGAAAAGGAAAAGAACATGTAAGATCTTTATCTGAAATTCAATGTTATTATTATCACAAATACGGACATACTATGAAATATTGCAAGAAACGAAAAGAGGATGAGAGTGAAGATGCCAATTTCTTTTGTGGAAATGAAACTCAAGAAGGGGATACAATGTTCATGGAAATTGAGCAACTTGAAACTCTATTAGATGATGCATGGTACAAGAATGATGATGACCTTGTGAAAAGAAACAAGGTGATGAATGTACCCATGGATGATACTCTCCCTGGGAAAATCAAGATTGATGATGAATGATGCTTGAAGCTTGAATACTTCAAGATGTGTGTTAAAATTATAAGCTAAGTCATGTTATTATCTATAAGTAATGTTATTTATCATAGTTTGATAGGTTATTAGTGACAGTTTTTGGTGGTTATTTACCAACAGTTGTGTTGGTTCACAAACCAATGTGTTGGTCAAAAGGTGTCGTTTCATGTGTATAAATATGTGTATGTAATCATATTTGGGTGTGTGTGAATGTCATAATAAAAACAGATTGTTGAAAACATTTGGTCCCTCGATCCATTTTTCTCTTCTTCCTGTCAAGCTTTACAATTTTCTGTTGATATTTTCTGGGTAGTTCTAACACGTTTTACAGCAGCATTCAATGATGATGGGGGTGAAGAACATACAGTTTTGGAGTTCATCTTGCTTCTTATATTTGAATATTTGTCTGTTTCATTTTTATGCAGGTGATGGAGAGTTTAGAACATGCAATGAAAAGGGACGCACCAATTATGGCAGAATACTTGGCAGGTGCAGTAAATTGTGATGTTTATCATATAATGAGTCCACGATCCGATGGGCTTTGCGTTCAATCATACATACAAAGTAGCCTTCTCGATGTTGGTGTGTCGGTAGAGGAGGTAAATTACATCAATGGACATGCAACTTCCACAGTGATTAGCGATCTAGCGGAAATAAACGCTCTCAAGAAGGTATTCAAGAAAGTTGTAGGGATCAAGATGAACGCAACCAAGGTGAACCAGATCATGGTCCAAATACGTAATTATCCCCACAACATGATTAACTGAATTCATATTGACATTAATTATCTTCTTGTTTATGTTCCAATCGATGATCGGACACGGAGTGGGAGCAGGGGGAGGTCTAGAAGCCATTGCCACAATTAAAGCTATTCAGACAGGCTGGTTGCATCCCACCATTAATCAATTCGTATGTGCATGATGCCTACACTCAGCTCACACTTTTTTCCCTCCTTTGTTCTTTGATTCTCACGTTTACTTAGCAAATTTGTAGAACCAATAACCGAGAATAGAATTTGACACTGTTGCAAATGTTAAAGTATAAGTTAGTTAATTGTTGTCAAAGATTAGTTAACAGTTAGATGACAGTTATATAACTGTCATCATTTGAAAGGTTGTGTCTTGAAAGGGTGTGTCGTTTGACTGAAGGGTTGTAACCCTTAGAGTCTGTATATATGTATGTTGTATGTATCATTTGTAACTAATGAATTAATAATATACAGTGGTATTATATGTGATTTATGTTCCAACATTGTGGTATTAGAGCCACGTTCAAACATGGCTTCCACATCGAACAACTTACTGCATATACAACTCCCAAAATTAAATGGGAGGAATTATTACCACTGGAGTATTCAGATGAAGGTATTGTTTGAGTCTCAAAAACTATGGGAAATTGTCGAACAAGGTTTCGATGAACCCATAGAGATCGATGAATTGACCATAGAAGAAGAGGATGAATTAAGAGATTTAAGAAAAAAGGATAAGAAGGCACTGTACACGATATATCAGGCAGTCGATGAAATCATTTTCGAACGCATTTCCTCCACAAACTCAGCCAAGGATGCATGGGATATGTTATATAGAACATATCGTGGAGAAGACAATGTTAAAGTGGTTAAGTTGCAGACTTTGAGATGTGAATTTGACTCACTCAAAATGAAAGATTTAGAAACCATTGAAGAATTTTACAATCGCGTAATCCTGGTACTCAATCAATTGAGACTGAATGGAGAAACGATAGAGGACAGAAGGGTTGTTGAGAAGATTCTTAGGAGTCTGACAAGAAAATTCGAATATGTAGTAGTGGCTATAGAAGAATCGAAGGACTTGTCAGTATTATCTCTAGAAGGTTTGCTTGGCACACTACAGTCTCATGAATTAAGGATGAGGCAGTTCGATTCCTCACCCTTTGAACAAGCTTTTCAAACACAATCACTCAAAAAAGAAGCAGAATCCTCTAACACTCAAGAGAGAAATAGAAACATGGATCAACAGAGAGAATATAAAGGAAAATTCAGAGGGAAGAATGCATCATCTACCTTACAATGCTATCATTGCCAAAAATTTGGCCATAAAGCCAGATTTTGTAAAAAAAGGATGGCAGAGGAAAGAGGATCCACTTTCATAAATATGGAAAATGAAAGTGATGATGATACAATGTTCATGATTCTAAACACACAAGAGATAGTATTTGACGATACTTGGTATATAGACAGTGGTTGTAGCAACCACATGACAGGCAACAGGGATATTTTTTCTCAGATTGATGAGTCTCAAAGGAAAGAAGTACGAACTAGGGATGACAAAAGATTGGTGGTACAAGGTATTGGTGAAATCTTGGTCAACACCAAAATGGGACAAAAGAAGATTTCTCATGTGTATTTTGTCCCTGGATTGAAACACAATTTGTTGAGTGTGGGACAGTTGCTACAGAAAAGGTATGATCTTCATTTCAAGGATGGGGCTTGTGAAATAAAAGATCCTTTTGGAAGTATACTGGGTAGAGTACAAATGACAGGAAACAAAATGTTTCCACTCAATTTCAAAGAGAGTAATCTGTTTTTGGGTTTTCACACAACTGTCAAACAAAATTCGTTGTTATGGCACAACAGATTTGGACATACGAATTTGGGTTATCTAAACTTTATGTATAGATACAACTTGGTCAGAGGTATTCCCAATATCAACAGCACTATGGAAGAAGTGTGTGAAGGTTGCATGATGGGCAAACAGACAAGAGAATCGTTTCCTCTGGAGAAGGCATGGAGGGCTACAAAACCACTAGAACTCATTCACACAGATGTGTGTGGTCCCATGAACACACCATCTATAGCAGAGAAAACAGGTATCTACTAACTTTCATTGATGAT
Source organism: Arctium minus (assembly GCA_954870635.1). Taxonomy (NCBI): domain Eukaryota; kingdom Viridiplantae; phylum Streptophyta; class Magnoliopsida; order Asterales; family Asteraceae; genus Arctium; species Arctium minus. The sequence continues at coordinate 42,178,353 of OX941088.1, read as the reverse complement.
TACAGTAGAAAGTTGTGGGTTTACTTCTTAAAGGAGAAATCAGAAGTATTTAATACATTTAGGACATTTAAATCCTAGGTTGAGAAGCAAAGTGGATATCAAATTAAAACCTTAAGGTCTGATGGGGGTGGGGAATATAATTCCACGTATTTTTCAGATTTCCTTAAAGAAAATGGCATACACCATCAGTTGACAACAAGGTACACCCCTCAACAGAATGGGGTAGCAGAGAGAACCAATAGAACTATTATAGAAAAAGCGAGGAGTATGATGAAAAGTAAAAGGCTAGACAATTGTTTTTGGGAAGAAGTTGTTGCTTGTGCATGTTATTTGATGAATAGGACCTCCACTAAGAGTCTTACCAATATGACACCCCAAGAGGCCTGGAGTGGATTTAAACCCACTGTGGCTCATTTGAGGACTTTTGGATGCATAGCTTATTTTTTTATACCAGAACAAAAGAGGAGCAAATTAGAGAATAAGTCTGAAAAGACTATCTTTGTGGGATACAGTGAAAGGTCCAAAGCCTATAAGATGTATAACCCTGTTACTAAAAAAACCATTATCAGTAGGGATGTGGTCTTTGAAGAAAACAAGGCTTGGGATGATGTCTCAAAGGCACAAGGTGATGGTAGTGGCACTCAGATTGTAAGTGATGAAGAACCTACAAGAACTACTGACTTTAATCAAGAAGATCACCGTGCGAGTCCATCAAACAACAGCACTCCCATAAGTCAGACCGGAACTCAAACCAATCAAGAGATAACACCATCATCATCGAGTCCAGAAAGTATACCAAAAAGGGGATTTAGAAGCCTGAATAGCATCTATGAAAATACAAGGAGAATTGATATGGATGAGGTGGCAGAATTTGCTTTATTTTCAAATGCAGATCCACTCACCTATGAATAAGCAAGTCAGGAAGAAAAATGGAGAGTGGCTATGGATAAAGATATTGTCAGGATCGAATTCTCAACAAGAATTATAAATACTCAGAAACTAATATCAAAGAAGTTTGCGGAATAACACTTTGATATTCAATGAAACAGTAAACAAACAGTATAAATTTGATGAACAACTTGTAAACTTGTATTGAATGATTAAAATCACAAGATTACACACACAACCTCAATCTTGAAGAACAGACTCTTTCAAGACGAATTCTACTTCTCTAGAATTAGGAACTATGCCTTGAGGTTGATTCTCTCTAGAACAAAAACTTAGAATGAATTGATTATTCTAAACTATTCTATCAATTCTATACATATACTGAATAAAAGATAATTACAATAAATAAAATATCTTCAGTATATCTTCCATGAATATCTTCAGCTTTCCATGTTTATCTTTAAACACGATCTCTTAAGCATTATCTTCACATTATCTCAGAAGCAGCATTAACTTAGTCCTAGCAGCATTAACTACTAAACAGCACTAACCTCTAGCAGTACTAACTAGCTAAGCAGTACTAACTTTGATCAAGCAGAACTAACTTTGACTAGCAGTATTAATTCTACTAGAAGTAGTAATACTCAGCAGTATTAACTTTTGAAGTCCTCTGGCAGTAGTAATTCTACTAGAAGTAGTAATACTCAGCATTAACCATACTTAAGCTTTTCTTCAGTTCCCAACAATCTCCCCCTAACTTGACTTTTAGGAAGATAAGTCAAGTTCTTCAGATCTTCTTCAAGATGCTTTCAACACCTCAGGTTCAATTTCCCAAATTTGGATCTAGGTCCAAACTTTGATTTACAGTTCTTCTTACCATAATCTTGGCCATTTATGAATCCTTTGTGCATACTAGCTTGGCATTTAGCATTCCTACTAGCTTCTCCTTGCTATGCTCATAGATTTTGTCCACCAGGTAGTATTCATGATAACAGTTGTCAATAGTAATCATGTATACTCCACAGTTTTCAAACAATATCCATTTATCAATCTTCTTGAATACAAACTCATGATTATGATCTTTAATCCTATAAGCCACTCTCTCTGGATCAAACATCATGCACAAGTATTCCATTGTTACCTTGAGAAGATTTTCTTCAGTACCTTTCAACACAGGCTCATAGAGTTTCATCCCCACTTTGTACATTTCCTCTATATCTGCTCTTGAACAACTTCTGATAACTCTCCCCCATGTTGAATATGCTTCAAATGTATCACCTACTCTTTTGATCCTAAAGAAATTCTTTCCACTATCTCTTAGAATGTCCCAGAAGATGATCTCTGGAGCTTTCATGGAGATTGGAACAGCCTTCATAGGTTCTACTATGGTCATGTACAGATCCATACTCTCATCAGTTTGCTTATTAGACTGCTCTGGACTTTGCACTGATTCTGCTTCAGTTTCTGCTGTAGTTTCTGCCTTTTCTTCCACTTTTGCCCTTTTAGACTGCCTTTTGGAAGCAATTGACTTCACCCTCTTTCCAGATTTGGCTTCTTCACCAACACCCTCATGTTCTTCCTTCATCTCTTCATCTTTGTCTTTTGAGGGTGTGGTCTCCTCAGGGAATGGTCTTTGAATGTTCAGGTCATGCCTTTCATTCATTCTTCTCTCAGCCTCTTCCCTTTGGGTTGAATCACCTTGAAGCTTGGCCATCTCTTTCTGATACAACTCCTCAACCTGAGTGTATGCCATGTTGGTGAACATCTCCCCCTTGACACCAATTGCACCTTTCAGGAAATTTATCATTTTTCTTCTTTGCTGATTGGCCAAAAATGTCTTGGAGGGTTGTCTTTTCTGTTTCAGTTTTTGGATTGGCATCTTTTTGACTTGAAGTTTCTTGGCCTGAGCTGCTTCTTTTATACTTTTCTGATATTCTGCATTTAACTTTCTTGCCATGAGCTTTGCAAGTTCTCTATCTGTTTCTGTTTGAAGCTGCTCTTCCTTTTCCATTTGATCTTGAAGCTGCTTTGCTATTGCCTCATCCATTTCAATTTGAGTCTTCTTCTTTGCAGGCATTTCAGCTTCAGCCATCTTTTCCTTTCCTTTTCCCTTTATATCCTTCAAGACTTCTTTCTCTTTTCCCTTCTTTGAGATCCCTCCTTCATTAATGACTACTCCCTTGGCCTTTTGAGTAGACTTAGGAGTATCATTCTTGGCTTTAATCAAGGTTTCTGCTATCTCCATTTCCTCTACAGAGAGCCCTGTTTCTGCTGCTTCTGTTTCTGCTGCTTCATTTACCTCAACAACATTAACTGTTTCTTTTGTTGTAGCAGCATTAACAGTTTCTTCTTCTATTCCATGCTCTGTCTCCCTCTCAACTACAACTCTCTTTTCAGCTGAACTTTCTTTTTCTGGTTCTCCCTCTTGCTTCTCCCCCTTGTTGAAAGCATCAGTCAAAGGGTTCCTCCTTCTAAGCACAAATTGCTTTTTCTTCTTTTGGAGAATCAATTTTCTGACCATTTGCTTTAAGTTGAGGATCTGCTCTTGTTGTGACAGAACTATCAGCTTCAATTCTTCTATATCTTGGCCCTGTTTGATCACATCCCTGTTGATGTTGGCCATTGTGTCCATCAATTCAAGATAGTCATATTTGTCCTCACCTTCTCTAGGAGTGTTACCCCCTATTGAAGGATCATGGGATCTTTTAGTAGTGGAAGTCTTCTGCCTAGCAGAAGCACTATCCACCCCCGTGGTTTCTTGGCACCTGGGACCTTTGAATGATTGCTCATTCAAAGTTGCCATGGGGGAGGTCTTAGTTATGTTACCACTGTCCTTCTCTGTGCTAGCAGAAGTAGTGGCAGCCTCAGCACCCATATACTCAACCCTCTCCTCAGTGAGCACCTCCTTGGGGTTGGGAGACACCCCTGTGGTTTCCCTGTAGATATTCTCTAAGGGAGAATCCTCCCTTAGAGGGCTTAAAAGCTTAGTGGGGGAAGGTACAAGAAGGGAAGGAGCCTTCTTTACCTGTTTCCTTTTGTATGTTTAGGTGATTGGTGAAGTTGGTTTATCAAGAAGAGACTGGGGAATTGATTTATAGTGGGAAGGTTGGGATTGGCTAGCAGTGGGATGGTCTAATGGGGGCCTTGACCCTGCTGCCATACCTTCATCAGTGTGGGACACCGCCATCATTGTAGAGAACAATGGGGTGTCTACTCCTTCCGAGTCCCCAGCAGATCTTCTCATATTTGAGAAAACCTTGCCTTTAGGGGGTTTAGGTACATATACCCCATCAAAATGAGGCATATCCGTCAATTCGTGGGTGATAACTTCTTGGACAAACCTGGGGTACATATAAAAGCTCTTTTTGCTTCCCAAGTTTGAGACAAGATCACTGAAAATCATTTTAGAAAAATTTTACTTTCTGGCAGTGGCCAAGCACACCAAAGCATAAGCAATGGTGCTACTGAACTCACTCCATCCAGTAGTCTTTTTAGAGATACAGTGCATAAGGGTATGGACAAAGAAACGCCATTGGGGTGAAAATTTGGCTTTTGAGAACTTGAACACACCCAATGGGCCTCCATACCCCATTCTTGTAAGAGTAGAAAACAGTTCATCATTAGAGATAGAAGTTATACCAGAGGCATCGTCTAGACGTAGACTGATGCGAATTACCTCTTCAGTAACTGTCAAGGGCTTGCCACACACCTTTGTCTTAATCATTTGCACACCATTCTCAGTAACAATGGTGGCATTTGTCCAGAATTGCCTTTGATGCTCGATATAGATTGATGGCGATACAGTGAGAGCATGGGCAATATGGCTTGTCTTGAGGAAATCCACAATCTGGTGGAAACCAGCGGCTTGTTTGGGCTTCTGTAGCATCGCGATTTCATTGTGCGCATCTATGAATGCCATTGATGCCATTGATCTTGAACGTTCTTGCCTGAAAACTTTGAACTTGAGAGAGAAAGGGTTTAGAGCGCAAGTGAACAGTATGCAAAGAGTCTTTATGAACTTTTTAGGCGGGCAAAGGGTATTTATAGTATTCGGGACATAAGCAGTATTAACCTAGAGCAGTATTAACTAACAAGCAGTATTAACCACTAGCAGTATTAACTAACTAGCAGTATTAACTGAGAGCAGTATTAACCACTAGCAGTATTAACTAACTAGCAGTATTAACTGAGAGCAGTATTAACCACTAGCAGTATTAACTGAGAGCAGTATTAACCACTAGCAGTATTAACTGTGCACTGGCAGTATTAACCATACTTACTCTTTTAAGCTTGTGATACACTGAGTACTGCTATACGTTTCCTGAAAAAGAAGATTAGGAACACCACAAATAAACAATATACAGGTATGTAACCACTTTTTGAGAAGGTGCTTATTCAGAGTTGATCATTCCCACACTTGTTACCAAGAAAGTGAATCTACCCACATCAAAGGCTTTGGTGAATAGATCAGCAAACTGGTTATCAGTATGAATTTTTACAATTTGAATAAGTTTCTTTTCATTGCAGTCTCTTATGAAGTGATACATGATCTCAATGTGCTTTGTCTTTGAGTGCTTGACAGGATTATTCACAATGCTAATAGCACTGCTATTATCAATAAAAATTGGAGTGTGTAGAAAGGTTACCCCATAGTCCAGCATTTGATTCTGAATCCATAAGACTTGAGAACAGCAACTTGCAGCTGCTATGTACTCTGCCTCTGTTGTAGATGTGGACACTGTGGTTTGTTTCTTGCACTGCCATGAAACTAGTCTTGCACCTAAAAACTGACATCCTCCAGAAGTAGATTTTATGTCCAAGTTTGCTCCACCTAGATCACTGTCTGAGTATGCAAGTAGGTCAAATGGTGAGTCATGAGGATACCAAAGTCCCAATCTGGGTTGCCCTTTGAGATATCTGAATATCCTCTTAACAGCTTGATAGTGAGATTGTTTTGGCCTAACTTGGAATCTTGCACATACACAGACTGGAAACATTATATCTGGCCTAGAGGCTGTAAGATACATGAGAGAGCCAATCATGGACCTATAATGATGAACATCCATATCCTCCCCCTCAAGATCTGTTGTTATCTGCTTGTGTGTCTCCATAGGTGTGCTGGCAGGTTTTGAATCTGAGAAACCAAACTTGGTTAGAATATCCTGCACATACTTGGACTGACAGATAAAGATTCCATCTGACTTCTGTTGAACTTGGAGTCCAAGGAAGAAAGTAAGTTCCCCCATGGAACTCATCTTGAACCTTTGATGCATTAGTTCCTCAAACTCCTTGCACATGATGGCTCTTGTGGATCCAAAGATAATATCATCAACATAGATTTGGACCAGCAATATATCCTTCTTCTTTCTCTTGATGAATAGAGTCTTATCAATGACTCCTCTTTCAAAGCCATTTTCCAAGAGATAGGATGACAGAGTGTCATACCATGCTCTTGGAGCTTGATGCAGTCCATAAAGTGCTTTCTTCAATTTGTATACCCTGTCTGGATAGCTTGGGTTTTCAAACCCTGGTGGTTGACAGACATATACTTCTTCTTCAATTGAGCCATATTAATGCACTTTTGACATCCATTTGATAGACTTTGAATTTCATATAAGAAGCATAAGTCAGGAATAATCTAATTGCTTCTATCCTGGCTACAGGTGCAAAGACTTCTTCATAATCTATTCCCTCTTCTTGTGTATACCCTTGAGCCACCAACCTTGCTTTATTCCTTATTACTATGCCTCTTTCATCTCTCTTATTCCTGAAGACCCATTTTGTTCCTATTGCTCTTTGGCCTTTAGGAAGGTCTACCAGATCCCAAACATCTTGCAGCTTGAATTGCAGTAGCTCTTCTTACATGGCTTCTATCCAACTGGACTCTTTCATAGCATCATGTGCCTTCTTAGGCTCAAGCTGGGATAAAAAGCAAGAGAGCACTATATGTTGTTGGTCTTGCATTTCTTGCAGCCTGCTTTGATTTCTAGTCATCATAGGAGAAGATATATCTCCTATTACCAGCTGTGGAGGATGATTCTTTTGAGTTCTGGTGTGATGACTAAGTTCTTCATTAAGTCCCACCTCTAGATTAGAGTCATTCAATTCAACTGAGGTGTTTTCAGCAGCTACTTCTGGGTCTTTATCTTCTTGACTCTCCTCATCTCTACTTTCTTCTTCACTCTGATTTGGTCCAGTAGATGATTCCTTTTCACAGTCTTCAGTAGAAACCACTATAGGTATGGGAAAGATCACAGATTGAGATAAACTATCTTGAACTTGTGTAGTCCCTGATCCTCCATACCCTGAACCTACATAGTCATTGCTACTGAAACCAAAGGAGTTAGTTAGTGAATCAATGTCAAACAGCCACTGAGGACCAGACCCAATAGGATTTGGTGTGTTCCTATTGCATTTGACATTGTCACTTTCTTCAATTATTCTAGAAGAAGAGTTAAAAACTCTGTAAGCCTTACTCTGAGATGAGTAACCAACAAGAAATCCATCATCTGCTTTGCTATCAAACTTACCTAAGTGAGATTTGGTATTGAGAATAGTACAAGGACACCCAAAAGGTTTGAAAAATTCAATAAAGGGTTTTCTTTTATTTAAAAGCTCATATGGGGTCTTGTTCTTTGGCTTGACCACTAGAACTCTGTTTTGGACATAACAGGCAGTATTAACTGCTTCAGCCCAGAAGGTAATTGGCAGTTTTGAATCAGCCAACAGAGATCTAGCAGCCTCTATTAGTGTCCTATTTCTCCTCTCAGCAACTCCATTCTGTTGAGGAGTCCTAGGGGCACTATATTGTCTCTCAATGCCTTTCTCTTCACAAAAGGTGTTTAGATCAAGATTTTTAAATTCAGTCCCATTGTCTGATCTAATGACTTTTACTCTTTGATTAGTTTGGTTTTCAACTCTTAGGATAAAGGATTTGATCAGTCCACTTGTCTCATCCTTAGTCCTTAGAAAATAGACCCAGGTAAATCTAGAGTAATCATCAACAATAACTAAGCAGTAAGATTTCTTGCCTATACTCATAACATTTGTAGGACCAAACAGATCCATATGTAATAACTGGAGACAAGAAGAAATTGTATTTAACTCTTTGGTCTTATGAGAAGTTTTGTGCTGTTTGCCTTTAAGACAAGCAACACAATGATCATCACATGAAAAGACTTTTGATGGTAAACCTCTTACAAGGTTGTTTTTAACAAGTTTGTTCATTGTTTTGAAGTTCATGTGACACATCCTTCTGTGCCAAAGAGAGGATTCATCCACAGAAGCTTTTGAAACAAGACAGTTCAGGGATGAATCACTATCAACATTGTCCATATATGGACAATAAACATTGTCCTTTCTTGGAGTTCTAAGTAGTATCATGCTTTCATCAACTACTTTGAACCCTGGAGCAAGGATCATACACTCTGTATTAGTAAATAATATGCTATGTTGTTTGTCACAAACCTGTGATACACTTAACAGGTTGTACTTCAACTGATCAACATAGTAGACATCCTCAAATGTCATCTTACCTTTTGTAACATTACCTTTTCCACTTATTTTACCACCAGTAAGATTATCTCCAAATGCAACATGTCCTCCATTGATATGCTTGAAATCCTGAAGGCATGACATGTTGCCTGTCATGTGCCTAGAGCAACCACTATCAACATGCCATATGCTCTTTCCCTTGAGCTGTTGGTTGCCCTGCACATAAGATAAATAAGTTAGTATGAATTAGGAACCCAAGCCACAGTGGTCTTGGGTACCCCTTTCTCATCAAAATACTTGCATTCTTTCTTGACAAGATTTTTAAACTTTGACTCCTCATTTCTGGAGTACTTTGTCACAATGATAGGTTTGGAAACACACTTGCTAGTAGCAGTACTGGTATTAGAAGCATTAACTGCATTGGCAGCACTTGCATGCTTAGCAGTACTAACCTTGTTAGAAGTAGTAACTGTGTCAGCAGCAGTAACTGTATTAGCAGTAGTAACCATTGAAGAAGTACTAACAGTGTTAGAAGCATTAATCTTTTCAGCAGTACTAACACTGGTAGCGGCAGTATTGCTATTAGCAGCACTATCCCTGTTAGAAGTACTAACAGTTTTAGTGCTTCTAGGCACCCACATTAAAACACTTTCTTTTAAAACCTTTTTCTTCATTTGGCCTTTAGTTTCAACAGATTTCTTAGCCATATGTTTCTTTCCAGTCTTCCTATAACCAACAGGTTTTTGCAAAAATCTTTGAAAGTTCATCCTTTGGTTAATAGGATTGAAGAAACAGTACTTAGCCAAATGATTCAACTTGCCACATATGAAACAGGGTTTTGGTCTGATTATTTTATTCAGATCAACTCCTTGTTTCTGAGCCCATTGATTATTCCAGTTTCTTTGGTTACCTCTTTTTATACCAGAATTTAGGCTCTTAGATTTATTGCAAGCACACTGTTTACAAGGTCCAGGATTCACAACAGTGGTTTGTTTGTAATGGACCTTGTTATCCTCTCCTTTGGTCAAAAAGGCTTCAAAGATAGTTTCAGTGCCTTTTTCTGAATTCACTCCACTGGCAGCACTAATTGCTTCAGGGTTGGCAGTAGTATCAGTAGATGCTGATAGAAGTGCAGCATTGTGAATATATCCAGTGGGTTTCTTCTTGATTTCTACCTCAGTTTCAAAAACTCTTAGATCATTATATAAATCATCAAGTTCCTTCTCTTCCAGATTGTCACTCTGTCTATATGAGACAGTGTACATAGTCCATTCATCCCCAAGAGATCTGAGGAACTTTCTGTTAATATCATCTTGCTCCATCTTCACTCCTACAGTAGCCAGTTCACCAATGAGCTTGTTGAACCTATCAAAAGTTTGAGTCATAGACTCATTCTTTGAAGAAGTGAAGTTCTCATACTGCTGCTTTAGAACATCTCTTTGATTTCTTTTGATGCTTTTAGTTCCAGCAAATCTTTTCTCTAGAGCATTCCAGAGAATCTGAGCATCAGTGCAGTTGCAAAATTGATGCTGATATTCATTGGGGATGGCCAAGAGCAGAGTGCTCAAGGCCTTCATCTCTGTCTGTCTGATCTTCCTCTCACCATCTGTCTTTGGTGGAGGTCTTTTCCCATCTGGTCCAATCTTTCCTGCTTCAGAAGGACCATTCTCAATGATATCCCACATTGAGTAGTCAGTGAGAAGAATGTATTGCCTAATTCTGATCTTCCACATGTCAAACTCACTGGGTTTGAGCATTGGAACCTTAGAGACCAGAGTACTGTTTGATTCTACAAAGTTTTCCATGATGAATAGATGTTTCTGAGAGAACAAGCTCTGATACCACTTGTCAGGATCGAATTCTCAACAAGAATTATAAATACTCAGAAACTAATATCAAAGAAGTTTGCGGAATAACACTTTGATATTCAATGAAACAGTAAACAAACAGTATAAATTTGATGAACAACTTGTAAACTTGTATTGAATGATTAAAATCACAAGATTACACACACAACCTCAATCTTAAAGAACAGACTCTTTCAAGACGAATTCTACTTCTCTAGAATTAGGAACTATGCCTTGAGGTTGATTCTCTCTAGAACAAAAACTTAGAATGAATTGATTATTCTAAACTATTCTATCAATTCTATACATATACTGAATAAAAGATAATTACAATAAATAAAATATCTTCAGTATATCTTCCATGAATATCTTCAGCTTTCCATGTTTATCTTTAAACACGATCTCTTAAGCATTATCTTCACATTATCTCAGAAGCAGCATTAACTTAGTCCTGGCAGCATTAACTACTAAGCAGCACTAACCTCTAGCAGTACTAACGAGCTAAGTAGTACTAACTTTGATCAAGCAGCACTAACTTTGACTAGCAGTATTAATTCTACTAGAAGTAGTAATACTCAGCAGTATTAACTTTTGAAGTCCTCTGGCAGTAGTAATTCTACTAGAAGTAGTAATACTCAGCATTAACCATACTTAAGCTTTTCTTCAGTTCCCAACAGATATAGAGGCTATTATGAAAAATAGCACTTGGGATTTGGTTGATCCTCCAAAGGATCACAAACCAATTGGAGTTAAATGGATCTACAAGACAAAATTAAACGAGAAAGGGTAAGTGGACAGATACAAAGCAAGGTTAGTAGTTAAAAGGTACAAACAAAAATATGGTATTGCTTATCAAGAAGTTTTTGCACCAGTGATAAGATTGGAAACTGTAAGATTAGATTTAGCTATTGCTGCTCAACATGGTTGGAAGGTACATCAAATGGATGTACAATCTGCTTTCTTGAATGGAAGATTAGAAGATGATGTATTTATAGAACAACCAGAAGGATATGTGAGAAAAGAAGAAGAACACAAAGTCTGTCACCTAAAGAAGGCACTATATGGGCTTAAACAAGCACCACGTGCTTGGTACAGCAGAATAAAAGATTATTTCTTAGCTAATGGCTTCAAAAAGTGCCCACAGGAACATACCTTATTCACAAAGAAGAATGAAGGTATGATACTTACTGTGTGTATATATGTAGATGATTTGGTATTTACAGGAAACTCACAAGATATGATTGATGAGTTCAAGGCATCAATGAAAGGAGAATTTGACATGACAGACATTGGTTTACTCCATTATTTTCTGGGTATTGAGGTCAAGCAAGAAAATGAAAGTATTAAAATCTCTCAACAAAGGTATGTTCATTGTCTATTGGATAAATTTAATATGTCTTTGTCCAATCCTGCTAGTACACCTATGGAGTTTGGATTAAAGTTGTCCAAAGACAGTAGGGAGAAGGACGTTGACTCTAGTTTGTATAGGAGTTTGATTGGAAGTCTAATGTACCTTACTGCTACAAGACTTGACATGGTATTTGCAGTAAGTATACTTAGCAGATTTATGGAATCACCCAAGATCAGTCATTGGGAAGCAGGAAAACGAATCTTGAAGTATGTCAAAGGTACACTAGATTATGGTATAGTCTATTCCAAAAGTAAAAACTTTAATCTGATTGGATATAGTGATAGTGACTTTGGTGGAAATATGGATGATGGGAAGAGTACAGCAGGCTACCTTTTTAGTCTTGGGAGTGGGGCTATATCATGGCAATCTAAAAAGCAAAGTGTAGTGGCTCTATCATCTGCAGAGGCAGAGTACATGTCTCTTTCCATAGTAGGTTGTCAAGCTTTGTGGTTGAGATCTCTACTGGAAGAATTGGAACATAAACAAGATGGTCCTACTACTATTTTCTGTGACAACAAGTCTACGATTGCTTTGTCAAAGAATCCGGTATATCATGGGAAAAGCAAACACATAAGAATAAAATTTCATTTTATACGAGAACTGGTGATAAATGAAGAAGTGAAGATTGAATTTTGTGGATCAAAACAGCAAACAGCAGACTGCTTCACAAAAGCTCTTCAAGCTGGAAATTTCGTGATCATGAGAGAAAGGTTGGGAGTTCATCAATTACTAACTTAAGGGTGTGTGTTAAAGTATAAGTTAGTTAATTGTTGTCAAAGATTAGTTAACAGTTAGATGACAGTTATATAACTGTCATCATTTGAAAGGGTGTGTCATGAAAGGGTGTGTCGTTTGACTGAAGGGTTGTAACCCTTGGAGTCTGTATATATGTATGTTGTATGTATCATTTGTAACTACTGAATTAATAATATACAGTGGTATTATATGTGATTTCTGTTCCAACAGCAAATCGAAAGCAACAACATGAAATCAACGTTGGTGAGTTTCACTACAAAATTTTCGACCTTTTCCGACGGCCAAATCCGCCGGAAATCGGCGTTTTCGGCGGATTTTCGGCGGATTTGGTCGGCCGGAAACAGGGGCGCCGCAAATCATTTTTTTCGGCGGCATTTTCGGCGGATTGAGATTTTCGGCGGATTTTTCGGCGGATTTGGCCGTCAGAAACGGATCCGATTTTTTTTAAAATTTAAATGATTTGATTAATTAAGAAAATTAATTTTAACTATTTGCGGCGGATTTTCGGCGGAATATTCCGCCGAAAATAGTTATTTATTTATTTTTATTTATACTTAATTTATTTATTTATTTTTATTAAAAAAATCTTTCGGCGGAATATTCCGCCGAAAATAGTTATTTATTTATTTATTATTTTCAGCGGAATACCAACGATACGTTATTTATCGACGATCAGTATTACCGACGGATTAACGACGACTAAGTGACAGCGATGTTTATAGACGGATTACCGACGGAACGTTAAAAAAAAATAATTAAAAATACAAAAAATCTGTATAAAAACCTATTAAAAAACATTGATAATTCATATGCAAAAACCATTACAAAACATTGTTGTCTTTAATATAATATCATCTCAAATCTGTAAACTAAATTCAATGTAGTCTGTAAACTAAAACATTGGTAAGTGGTGTTTCGGGTCTTCTCTTTCGTTATGAGCTCCATTCTTAGCTTTGCACGCCCAATCGATCTGCAACCACAAAAATAGGATATCTATGTTAATCAAATAAGATCTTGAATTGTTCCAATTAACAATCAATCATTAATTCGAGATTCTAGTACAACCGTACACAGTTAACGGTAATAATTCAAACATACCAATTTGGTATAACATCAAAATAATAACCATTCATCAATATATGCGTTTCAGTTCGAAAATGGTTAAAAGAAAAACTCACCTCGATGACGACAAACGAGGAATTTAAACTTTAACCGAGACGCCGATCAAAACCGAACACTTGCACAAACTTTGAAGTAAAATGTCAAGAAAGAGACGCTAAAATGGGCGATATCACCAACCAACCCACCTATATGCACAAGTGTATATAGCCTATATGCACAAGTGCATATAGCCTATATGCACAAGTGCATATAGCCTAGTTCAAATGGTAGCTCAATGTATTCATTAATGTAAATATGTGTATTTTTAATGTTTAAACTTGTGGACATCAAATTCTTGGTTATATATATATGTAGGAAAATGAAAATTACATACAATTTCTTGAAACCGGGTCAACCACCCGGTTGAACCGGTTGGACCGTGACCCGGTCACCACACCGGGTAAACTAAAAACCCGGGTTTTAAAACATTGGTCTAAGCCAATAATCCATGTAGCATAAAAACAAAGAAAGAGCAGTGGCAACACCTGATAGCTCTCACAAAAAAATTATGTATAGATATTGTGCTTACCTCAAAAGATCATTTTCCGGGTGTGCTGGGAAACGGACAGGAAGTAGCAGTGAAGAGGTTAGCAAGGACTCCACATTCGGTATTAGCTCCCATCAGATCTCAACTACCGAACCATCATATTTACCTACGAATTAAAATTGGACTATAATTCATAAGAAAGCTATATGCCAAAGAGTAGCTCGTGCTACAGAACCATTTACCAAGATTTTTGGATATTTGCTTAAAGTTTTAGTTTTGTAGGAAGCAAATATCAATCATCAAATCACATCCAGATATGAGATATAAGCCTTCCTTTTTGAGCATCTTGAAGGCTTATATAGATCTGTAACTTGCTTCTTGATAAATGGAAGGGCAATGAGCATAACTATAGACAGGAACAATATATATATATATAGATAGATATATATACTAGTTGTAAAACCGCGCAATGCGGCGGAAAACGTGAATGCAAACACTCATAAATAGTGTTTATGAAACACGTCAATTAACTAAGTAGCAAATAACCAATCCATAAACCTTCAGCATTTTGGAACATTGCTAATGAAACTCTGAAGAAAACTACAAATTGGAATATAACAATAATACTTCTTCAATGTTATCTCAAAGATTATAAATAGTTTCAACTACTATTCTTATATGAATTCATCATCACATCTTCAATACATCCATAATTTGTATACTTGTCTTCATCATAACTCATATAAAAAGCTTACTCCTATTCTCGATTTAAGGAACTAAACGCTTGAGTTTTCAAAAAGATCAATTGTAATTGTTGGATGGGGAATCTTGGAACTCATTAGATGTTAAAAGATAGATCAGACTGGCACAACAAGTCCAAGAGATCGAACAATTTTGACCCAACAAACTTTGCTCAATGTAGATAATGGGCAGCTATAACCTCCTACATAACCATAAAAAAAGGTCAACTTGATTTATACCAAAATATCTAAAAACCAAAGCGAACCAAAAAAAAACCCAATAAATCCCGGGTCTAGAGGAAGGATGTACGCACACCTTGCTTCTACGGCTCTACCCTTGTTTCCCTGAAGACCCCTCGACTTGCAAACTGAAAAATCTAATGGAAAAACAATATAGAGAGAACCCCATTAACTACATCAAAATGGATTTTCTGTTTTCTTTCACACTTACTCCTCACTCAACCTTTGCAGTAAGTTCTTGCTTGGCTTAAACTTGAGGAGTTATCCCTTTCTGAATGTACGAAAAATAGGTACAACATGTTTGGAAACGATATTATCGCTTATGAAACCAAAAAACGGGAGGAAAGAAAGCATAGAAGAAGTGAGATAATTTTAAAATACCATGAAATCACGCCCGATTTTAGAAATCACAACCAGAGGTTAAATACCCACCACTTGAGCAAACCTAGCTAACTAACAAAAATATGTGTAATATTAACACAATACATAAAAAAAGACACTTGCCTCCTGCTTCTCCAAGCCTTCATACAACATAAGTTTTACTTCAAATGTTCAGCTCCAATTTCTAGTCTTATATTCAATACCACAGCAATGTATATACTTGCATTATAGAAAATAAGGATTAGATACTTATATATACTTTTGTCTTATATATGTATATATAGTTAATGTTTGTACCTATATTAGATTCAATTTAATTATAAAATCAATTACATTAAATTGAAACAACTTAAAGGTTGGATGCAAAAAACAATTACTTGCACATGATTGATACCAAGCCCCATTGTCAAACTGTGCGAACAATTTAAGCAACTAAAACTAAAGCAAATTGAGCACCCAAAACACAAACCTATGAATGATGGTTGTACCAAGAGCCGTTCTTTAACATAATGTCCATCTTTTCAGCACAACCCAATATGCATCCCAGTAAGTCTAACGAGACTTTGCAAATGGAGAGATAACACAAATGCTAGAAAAACAAACCAATTTGCTTGCTCCCTCTCTAAATATAATTGCAAACTCTACTTGCTTGTATGGTTGAGAAACCTACAAAACATTTGAAGGCATACATGCATCAGTCTGATAAACAACAGGTTCCTACAACGAATAGAATTAGCAAATGCCATATTCTCAAGAACCTCACCAAAATTCAGAGTTCAAAAAAGGAAAATCAAACCTTGTGCAAGTGAGAGACTTGGGTTGAGAGAGAGACTGCTTGGCAAATCCATTAATATGTAATTGGACTACAGTTGATGAACACAAATTCGATTAACACAAAAGAAAATCACAGAATGAGCAAAATCATACAACTTACCTTTGAATATTTATCAAAGCCCTAAAATTCCACAAAAATAGGAAGAACCACCCAAAATTGAACCATGAGAAGTCTAATGGAAGCAAAATCGAACCCCAACCCACCCCAAATATCTATTTCAAAACCAGAAAAAAAAATCCCACACAAATAAGAGCAAAAGACATCGATTTTAAGTAGAGAGATAGAGAGAAGGGCGACGGTGAGATAGAGAGGAGGGCTACGATGCATACCAGTGACAAGCCGACGACGAGAGGGAGGAGGCGAGACAGGGAAGAGGCCGACAGCGAGATAGAGAGGGAGGAGGCGTGGGGATTTGTTTGGGGAATGGGGGGAGGTATACTGATTAGGTTTAACTTCTTTTGTTTTTGTTTTGGGGGGGAATTGAGGAAATACACAAGCGGGAAATATTTTAGGGTAAAATCTTGAATTTAGAAGAAAATTAAAAGTAGATTTGTAGATATTTCTTTAATATATAAATATTTATGGTAAGTTTTCTAAAAACTATTTTTTATGTATTAAGTATATTTGTTAAACTTTTACAAAAAAAAAATACCTTGTTAAATTTTCTAGTAAAATTTTTTTTTTATTTAAACAAGTAATAATAAATACTAGATTAACACTACTATGAGATAAAATACTTGTATTTTTTCTTAAAAATATTTAAAATTTTAAAACTCTTCTTAAATATAGTTATAATTTTTGGGTGGGTTGTGGTGAGAAGTTGAGTTAATTAATGGGAAGGTTTGAGATTAAAAGAGATCAACGATTCAAATCCACTTCTCACGCTTCTCAACATTAACTCAACTTCTCACACGATTCTTCGCCTATAATTTTTTTTTATTAAGGCCCAATGAAAGCATAGATCCCTTAAGGCCCAATAGATTCATCAAGGCCCAATGAAGCCCTTTAAAGCCCAATAGATCCATTAAGGCTCAATGAAACTCTTTAAAACCCAAAATAACCTTTTTAAAGCCCGATAGATCCATTAAGACCCAATGAAACTCTTTAAAGATCAATAGAACCGATTAAAGTCAAGTAGAATTAATTAAAGTTTAATATATCCATTAAGTCTCAATTAAACTCTTTAAAGTCCAATGAAACCATTTAAAGCCCGATAGAACCCCTTAAAGCCCGATAGATTCACTTAGGCCCAATGAAACCCTTTAAAGCCCAATAGAACCCCTCAAAGACCGATCTATCCATTAAGACTCAATAAAACCCTTTAAAGCCTGATGGGATCCACTAAATCCTAATTGGTTCCATTAAAACCCAAATTGGTCCACTAAAGCCCAATCGATCCATTTAAGCCCAAGTGGATCTAGTAAAGCTCGATTTGATCCATTAAAGACCAAATTGATCTATTAAATCCTCCAGTGGATCCATTAATACTCAATTCATCCATTAAAGCTCGATTGGTTCCAATTAAAGCCTAAATGGATCAATGAAAGCCGAAATGAATACATTAAAGCCCAAATACTTCCATTAAAGCCAAAGTGAATCAATTAAAACCCAATCGATTCATTAAAGCCCAACTGGATTCGTTAAAACCAACTGGATACGTTAAAGCCCAACCGTATCAATTAAAGCCATACTGGATCAATTAAAGCCCAACCGGGTACATTAAAGCCCAACTGGATCCGTTGAAGCCCAACTAGGAACGTTAAAGCCCAACCGGATCCGTTAAAGCCAACTCGATACATTAAAGCTCAACCTAATCCATTAAAGCCCAACGAGGTACTTTAAAGCCCAACTGTGTAGTTAAAGCCCAACTAAATTCCTTAAAGATCAACTGTATCCATTAAAGCCAAACTGGGTATACGTTAAAGCATAACTGGATCCATTAAAGCCCACCGGAAACAGTTAAAGCCCAACTGTACCAATTAAAGCCAAACTGTACCAACTGTACCCATTAAAGCCATACTGGATCAGTTAAAGCCCAACTGTACCCATTAAAGCCAAACTGGATCCATTGAAGCCCAATTGGATTCGTTAAAGCCCCAGCTGGATACGTTAAAGCCCAATTGGATCCCCATACTGGATCAATTAAAGCCCAACCGGGTACACTAAAGTCCAACTGGATCCGTTGAAGCCCAACTAGGAACGTTAAAGCCCAACCGGATCCGTTAAAGTCAACTGAATATGTTAAAGCCAACTCGATCCATTAAAACTCAGTCGGATCCATTAAAGCCCAACGAGGTACATTAAATCCCAACTATGTAGTTAAAGCCCAACTAAATCCCTTAATGATCAAATATATCCATTAAAGTCAAACTGGGTACGTTAAAGCACAACTGGATCCATTAAAGCCCACCGGAAACAGTTAAAGCCCAACTGTACCAATTAAAGCCCACCTGGATACGTTAAAGCCCAATAGAATATCCGTCGAAAATCCGGGTTTTACTAGGGTTTCTTAGTTTTAAGGGTTTCTTAGTTTTAGGGGGGAAGGGTTTAGATTTAGGAAAAGAGAGGAGGGAAAAGAGAGGAAGGAAAACAAAAATGGTGGGGAAATTAATTTGGGGGGAAGTTTGGGAGGGAAACAAAATTGTCAAGTAAATTATGTTTATAAGTGTACTCGTGCAATGCAGCTAGATACATCACGATTTTAATGTTTCATTTTATTTTCTGTTTTTTGTCGATTTACATTACGATTTTCGATGGTTGTGAGAGAGTGATAATGATTTTTTTTATATAAATTTGTTTAATTTAGACTTAATAATATAATGTAATTTATTTTGGTTTAATAATATAATTTTTTTTATAAAATATTATGTAAGATTTTTTAATTATATTTTAGATTTTTTATATCTAAAATATGCTGAGAGTTATTTTAGGGGAGTTAAAATGGTTAGAGATAATGATTGAAAATTAATGAATAACATTAAATGTAGTACATACAGTTTTTATGACTGTTTTTTAAGTAATTAGCATTAAATAGCGGTACATTAAGCTTTAAGACTTGTTTATTTTTTATTTTTATTTTTTTAATTCATTTAAATATAATAATTAATTTAAATTTTTTCGGCGGATTTCTGACGGATTTTTATTTTTTATTTTTTTAATTCATTTAAATATAATAATTAATTAAAATCCGCCGAAAATCCGCCGAAAAAACTTAATTAATTATAATTAATAAGAAAAAAATAAAAAAAAATTATATTCCGTCGGAAATCCGCCGAAAATAATTGATTTTTTAATAAAATAAAATTAAAAAAAAATTCCGGCGGATTTTCGGCGGATTTCCGGCGAAAGTCAAAGTGGGTTGACCCGTTTGACTTCCGTCGGAAAAATCCGCCGAAAATAGTCTTTTATTTAGTAGTGTTTGTTTCTACTTTTAATTTCTATATATCGTTCATTTGGCATGATTTGTTAACTTATTGAAACGTTTTGGTATTCAGCCATTTCGAATTTATTTGGTGTTGGTGGACACAACTCAGTTGTAGCATTCTCGACTTTCAATCCTTGATTTGATAATCCATAATATATGTATATTTGATCAATAGAGCAACTTCATATCAATGGAAAGATGCAAAAGTTCTTACCAAATAATTTATTATGTTTCATAAATTGTATGTATGTATATTTGGGTCCATTATGTAATCCTTCCTTGTACAACTAGGATTATGTTTCTTCCTTGTATTAATTATGTTTAAATATTGAGGAATACAAATGTTGGAAATTTAAGTGTTGTGGTGAGATGGTAAGTTTTCGATTTTAGTTCAATCTCATATTGGTAGAAAACTATTGACAAAAACAGATAATTACTGAGATTGATTAATTGAGTAAATAATCTTGGTTTATTGAGCAGTTTTTGAAATAATATTGAATTTTAATTACCTGGTTTATTTAAATTATTGAAATCCCACTAAGATGAGGACTCAATATTCAGATCGAGTTTAATGAAAAATACATGGGATATATATTTCATCGTTTTTTGAGTTCAGAATATAAATAGAGGGTTTAACCGGTTCATTTGACACATCAAAATTCTGAGATCTGCTCTATGATTTTCTAGTTATTTTATGATTTCTACTTTTTGCCATCTTGCTTCATCACGCTTTTGCATCAACTTTTTCCAATATATTAGTTCCATCGATGTTGATAACTGACCGATATACTACATTAAATCGTGTGGCTAAGCGATTTGTAGACTCACAGCGAAAAAGTATCGCCAAAACTCTTAAGGACAAGATTTCTAAATCCGTATAGACGTATAGTGTTTTCGTGCTTTTTTGAGATCAACCACGTTAGAATTAAATATCCTATTGTTATTTAATTTTTGTTCACAAGGAACAATGTGCTTGTACTCATTTCTTATGAATTTGCTGCCACTACAAGAAAACTGGGTATTAGCGACGAAAATTAGTGAGCGATTGACCACAAAACCAATCCCCCGTTAATTAGCGAGGGATTGGTTTTGTGGTCAATCCATCTCTAATCCCTCACTAATTAGCAAGGGATTAGTGAGAGATTGATCACAAACCCAATCCCTCGCTAATTAGTGAGGGATTAGCCACTGAATGAGTTTGTGATCAATCCCTCGCTAATTAGTAAGGGATTAGCGAGAGATTGTGTTTGTGGTCAATCCCTCACTAAATTAGTGAGGGATTAGCGAGGGATTGACCACAAACACAATCCCTCGCTAATCCTTCACTAATTAGCGAGGGATTAGTGATTGATTGACCACAAACTGAATCCGTCACTAATCCCTCACTAATTAGCGAGGGATTAGCGAGAGGTTGTTGGCATCCATCGCTAATCCGTAGCTAATTAGTGAGGGATTAGCGAGGGATTTTTTTTCTTGTTTTCCCATTTGTATGAGTTATATATAGCCATATATATGTGTATATGTTATATGTATAGTTGGGTATGTCTTTTATGTATCTTTCGGTCCGTGTTATATATGTGTATACATGATGTATGTGTTGGTTGATAACGACAATTGAATCTACATATATATTATTATGTATATGTGTTGTAAATGGGTTTATATGCATGTGTATGTGTTGTATATAGGTTTATATAAATGTATAGACAATGTTTATGTGTTGTTTGGCCACATATAATGTGTGTATATATATATATATATGTATATATATATATATATGTTAATGTGTATATATACAGTACATACTTGCATACAAATATGTAATAAGTTACCATAAGCTAACATATATACAACGCATATACTCATACATAAGTAGATCCACTTGCGGTTAGCAACCTACACACATACACATCATGTATACATTATATATAACAAGGACCGACGGATACATATAACACATACACATACACATGTGCACACATAAAAATGATAAAACAAGAAAAAAAAATCATTCTCTCGCTAATTAGCGAGGGACATCTGAAATTCGTTGCTAATCCATCACTAATTAGTGAGGGATTGTTTTTTTTTTCCTTATTTTCTCATTTGTATGGGTTATATGTATAGTTGTGTATGTGTTTTTATGTATCCTTCGGTCTGTGTTATATATTTGTATACATGATGTGTTTGTTGGTTGATAAAGGCAATTGAATCTACATATATATTATTGTATCTATGTGTATATTTGTTGTATATAGGTTTATATGCATGTGTATATGTGTTCTAGATAGGTTTATATGTATGTGAATATGTGAATGTATAGACAATGTTTATGTGTTATTTGGTAGGCACATATGATGTGTATGTGTTATATATATATATATGTATATATATATATATATGTATAGACTTAAGTTCGCGTGAGACCAAACAGTTTCCGTGAGACCGGTGAGACCAACCTTTAAGCTATGAAACTTCACACCAAAAAACTATGAATGTAAAAAAAAATCGAACTTTTCATAGGAAAACACCGTAAATGTTACGTTCACGGTGTTTTTCGC
This sequence comes from Arctium minus, assembly GCA_954870635.1. Classification (NCBI taxonomy): domain Eukaryota; kingdom Viridiplantae; phylum Streptophyta; class Magnoliopsida; order Asterales; family Asteraceae; genus Arctium; species Arctium minus. Next base: position 42,156,131 of record OX941088.1, on the reverse strand, counting down.
TGTGAATGTTCGGTTTTTTTTTTACTTCACAACATCTTCACTGTGAAGGTTCGGATATACCTTCACAGTCTTTTATCTGTGAAGGTTTGATTTTTTTTTAACTTGGTTTAGGTTTTTTTACCTTCACAGTGTTTCGGTGTGAAGTTTCATGTTTTAAGGCTTGGTCTCACGCGGTCTCACGGAAACAACTTGGTCTCACGTGAACCTGACCTTATATGTATATTATCTATATATATAGAGTCGGGTTCAAACGAGAACAATACCTGTTTAAAAGAATACGAGAACTAACAAAATCATTAGTGATTTTACATTAACACATGAAAAAAGGACTTTGGCCCCGACTTCAGGTCCGCGTGGCTTTTTTGCGCGTTAATGTAAAATCACTAATGATTTTGTTAGTTCTCGTGTCCTTTTAAATAATTACTGTTCTCGTTTGATCCTCCCTCTCTCTCTCTATATATATATATATGTATGTATGTGAATGTGTATATATATATGTGTGTGTGTGTACTACATAACACATACACATGTGTACACATAACACATACAAACGATAAAACAAGAAAAAAAACTCAATCCCTCGTATGTGGTGATCTGTCATATGTGCCAACTTGTCTCTACTTTCACCAAACTTGTCTTTGATAAGTTTTGGTGGAAAAATATAATTGGCACAAACACATTGTACTTTTCTGAGAAAGTATATTTGTGATATCTTGTATTGATGTGGACCTTATCTGAAGACCAGAAAAGTGAGTTCTGTCTCCTACACTCTTTTAAAGAAAGGTCTACACCATCCTATGTAGGTCAACACTTCAAGCCAAAAACACTCCAAGACAAAAGGTACATCATGTACCATGCAAAAGACATGTGTCCGTCCCTTGCTCAACAAGTGTCCATGCATTAAATGCATGATGCACTACATATATGGAAGATGCTTCTACATGCAAAGATTACAAGCTTTACAAGTCTTGAAGTTCTCTAATTGTCTGACTATTTTCTCTCTACGAAGTTCTTTTGTTTTCTAAGTGGTTTTACATTTGTTCTTCATTCTGTTTGTGTAAGATTGTTTGACCATATTTTAGTTGTTCTCTTCCGCAACAATCAAAAGTTTCTATGTCAGATATGGTCCAGTTTAACTTTGAAACTGTTGTTTTCAGTTTTAATTTAAGAGTTTTTCTGTCTTTTAGTAACTTGGTTTGAAAGTATGCTTGCATATTTAGGAAAATGGCCTCTCTATGTTAGATTTAATAATTTATGGCTCTAAATGTTATATGAAAAGAGCACCAAAGAGTAACCAAAATAGAGTACTCAATTTGTAAAACTATTTTAATGATTTCATTTTGATTTTTGTGGTGGATTCTCTTCATACCATGTGCCCTCACTTACAGAGTTTTGTGGTCTCATGATTAAATCAAAACTTAACGAACAAACAGACCAATAATTTGTTAGTACACAGATATATATTTCAATAATATATAATTACAAATATCGAACAACAAAATTTAATCAACCCATGATTCGAACAAATCAAATAGAAAGGGAATCGACAGAAATCGTAAAACGAATAAACCGTATATCGAAACAATCGATGCTGAGGCTCGTGTTGAACACGATTCCCTTAAACAGCTTTGCCGTCTGTTCCCAGGGTACAACAGCAGAAGCAGCGTACTGCCGGATATTAAACTTGCCTGAAAAATATCGCTGGAGAAACAACGTATGCACGAGAGAATTAAGAAAGCTTTTTGTTTTCAAGATTGTTTTTTTTTCATGGACTGAAAACGACTCCTCTATTTATACTGAAGATTGGAAAACCGAAGGATTAATTAACATTAATCCTATTAATCATTTCCAATTAATGAATATCAAGGAGTTACAAAAACCAGTGAATGTCGCGACTTATCACGCGGGTGAAGTCGCAGCACAACCCGCGTAACTCACTGTCTCGTCTACAAACAGTGAATTTCGCGACTTACTACGCGAGTAAGCCCCGCGGCTTAACCCGCGTAAGTCACTGTTTTATCGTCCATAAACAGAGCATTTCGCGACTTATGGTGCGGGTAAACCCGCGACCTTACTCGCGAAATACACGGGTTCAAAACAAAATTTTAGCAAAAACCAACCTGCGCGAGCACAAAATTTCGGAGCTGCATTCGTGTCCGCAGGTCGCGCAATCGGCACCCCTCCTGCACGCGGGTAGGTGATGGAGTAAAACCAAACTAAGGACTTGAAAGTCCCTCCCACATTTTTAGTTATAAACCACTAAAATTTTTGGTCCTCCTTCCTATGTGGGACAAGTTCCCACACCCATTTGGTTTTGCCAATTTTCATCCCAAACACTCAACTTTGAGCATCGATATCTCATTCACTCATAATCCATTTTGAACACATAATATATCGTTTTGAAGCTCTCATATAGGAGAACATAAACCCACGAATAGTTAGATATATACAATACATATACATGTATTTATTTGTGTCCAAAGTTAGTAAAAAATCACATTTTTACTAAAATTTTCCAACATAATTGACCATTAATGGAGTTAAATGCCTCAAAGAGATTTAGCTATAAAAAAAACTCATTAAAATCCTTCAAGAGTCGTATTGCATCGCAAAAACTTCTTTCGATTTAGCTATAAAAACCCATTAAAACCTTTTATTTGTTCATTTCTTTTGGATTTCATGTTCGAAATGATGTTGTGATGTGCTATGATATTTGAATAGGTAAACAACCATGGCAGGAGCTGCAACTTCTAGCAACAAATAGATTCATTACCATTGTTACTTCTACTAATTCAGGTAATTATTTAATGTTCTTGCTTAATATATGTCCTTCTTGCTTCCTTTTACGACATTGAATCCGTTGAGTGCCAAAATTTGGAGAACATTCTTGATTCATGTTGTGATTGGAATACACGTTATATCTTGAATTTACATAAATATATCCTACTTAAGTTAATAATTTTCATTGATAGAATCTTTCAAAATCTTAACTTTGTTATTTGCTCTCTACAAGGTTATAAGGTGGCACAATTTTTGGCATACATAGATGTCATATTAACGTCTTGATTTGTAATATGCATTCTAACATCCATATTGTTTGCTTCTATTCTTAAAGATTTTTCTCGATCCTAGAAGCCTCGCTCTATTCCTTGATTTAATCCGGTTAGTACTTCAACAATTCAAGAGTGAATCAATTCTCGAAATTTTAGGTTTTCAGCTCAACAAACATGATATTTGAGGCAAGATAGAAGAAGTTGTTGAACACTTGAAGCTTACAAGAACATCGTGTACCTGTTTTGTTTGCAATGAAAATAAGTTTGTCTATTCATTTTGATCATATAACTTTTCAACCTTGTCTTTTGATTGTTATATTTTTTTATAAATAAAATCTCAAGTTCATTGGATAACATGACATTTCAGTCTTGATTGTTTTATAGTTATTGTATTAGTTTACAAGTCAATGCTTCGCCCATGTTGTTTTGGACTCCAACCATTTCAAGATACTTGACTTCGGGCTTTTGGGAAAGAATATATATATATATATATACCATGACGTCCAACTCCAACATAATAATATAATCAAAACAACATGTTCTTAGCATTTTTTAGAACCTTTGTATCCCGCTGCATTGCACGCGTACACTAGTTATTTTTATATATACTTCATATTTTTCATAAGCGATTTTGCACATAGAAAATTGAGCATAACTTAATGGGCAAAATTGGCACTTGATGATTATAGGTTTGATATTGAAGGGGACGAAGAGACACAAGTGAGTTTTCCTTCTCATGGCCATACCGACATCCCAAGTAGTCTTGTTCCCTCTCCACCTCTACAAGATGAAGCTCAAATACCTAAGCATTATTTTATCATCTCAAGTTTTGGTCTTGTGTTAACTGATAGTTCATAATGTGCTCAAAGTTTTCGGTGTTTTTCTGCTAATAACCTCTATACAATTTCTCGTTCAATGGTTGTGTCTGTAATTAGTTTTGTAATTTCAATTTGAGAACCCTAGGAATATCGTGATAGAAAGAGTGGAAAATGGAGGGATAGGATGACCTAATTGAAATGGTCCATTGCCATTCTGGCAATTGGTTAGCTTACTGTCATCTACCATACTTTGAGCTAATGTTTATGTTCTTGAGCTTTTTAATGGATGGAAAGAGCAAATATGTTTATACCTTTGGATAAGTTGTATATTGCATGATTACTGGAACTGTTGTGGAGTTTATTTGGTTATAGAGATATATGGCCTTTTTTTTAACTGATTCTTCCCTTTTATAATTTCATCGCCAAAACTACCTTCTTTTTATCTTGACATCACAAACACAGAGACCAAAAGCGATACTTACAACATTTCTTGATTTTTATTTATATTTATTCTTGTTTTTTCAGTGAATGGTTGTTGATTTTGTTAAGGAATTGGATGATGAAATCATGGGATCACGTATGAAGTATATGATGGAAAATGAGGACCAACCACCTAATCACTAACAAATGAGTACAACTTAGGTAACTACCAAATTACATTAGTTTCCAATGTCAAACAAATGTACATTAGGTGCATATTTCTATTCGAAGTTATTCTTCCCCCTATAAAGATAGTTATTTCTATTGTGCATATTTCTACTACATATTTGTAAGGGGCTATTACGGCTGTTAGATTGTTTTTGCACAAGCAATTGTTTTCTAGCTTAGGTTTACACCAACAATTGTTTTTTGGTGATTGATTTCTATTGATTTTCTCAGGGATTGAATGTCAAACAAGTGTACATTAGGTCTCTCCTTGTTCCAATCTGCTTCCATGTTTATCAGCAGGTAATCCTCTTATCTTTTGTGTCATTACATGATTATTAAATTGTTGGTGACAAGGACCACATGCAGTTTATAAATTTTTCATTCTTTCTTCATCATGACTCAGATTCACATGAGTGACGAGGGCAATCTTTCTGCAATTTTCTGGAATTCTCGACTACAGAGTTGAGGAGATTATAGCTAGATTATCCCCTCCCCCTTCTAGCTAGTCATTGTTATGTACGACATTGATTTTTTGATCGAATACTAATTTTAGAAAATTGAACTTGTTATTTAATATGTATTTTATATATGTGATACTATGTAAAGGAAAAATAAATATAAAACTAATATTTCTTTTTTTTTTTAAATAAAATATTAGCGACGGATTAGTGACAAAAATTCGTCGCTAAAAATAATGAGGTTCCTCACTAATCTGTCGCTAAAAATAATGAGGTCCCTCACTAATCCGTCGCTAATAAGGGTCATCGCTAATCCGTCGCTAATAAGGGCCCTGGCTAATCCGTTGCTAATAGGGTCCCTCGCTAATCCGTCGCTAATAGGGGCCCTCGTTAATCCCTAGCCGATAGAAGTCCCTCGCTAATCCGTTCGATGGTCACCCGATGGGCTGATAAAATGAAATACATATTACTGGTTCTCAAATTGGGCTATGAGTTGGACCACTATTGCAACAATTCGTGTTGATCCGGTTCCCAAGATAGGTCAGAACTAGACATGAAATGAATTGTTGGATTTTAGAAAGCAAAGCTGCTTGACAAAAAGGATGAAACATTCTGATATGGTCATAACTAAAACTCTCTTTCGAACCTGTAATAAAAAAAATTGCGTTGATGAAAGATTCGAGATCCGTAGAATGCCATTGAGTTCCAGTATGAGGTACAAGAAGAAGGGACCAACAATACTTTGTGTCCAAATATCAAATGATAGACGACAAACCAATTTTCGAGCAAGTGAATGAGGTCCAAGTTATTTTGAATAAACTCAAGGCTCTATCTATATCTCTCCCCGTAGTCTTCCAGGTGGGGGCTATCATTGACAAAGTGCTGTAACAACCCATTTCTAGGCCTAGATGTTATTCCGATAAGAAACCATAAGTGCGTCACTGGATAAAAAGTTGAATCGATAAAGTTTGAGTCATATTGAAATCTTACCGTAGGCACACTCTAACAATACTAGGCTTTCGATTAAGTTTGAGTCTAAGAAAGGAATGTGGAACGTTAATATACAACAAAACGATGTTAAATGATACAACCGATTTATTATCTAGATAACAAACATGTGCCAATCATCAAGTCGAAAGTTAAAAAAGGTTAGGATGCAATTGTAAGTGATAAAAATAGCCAAGAAATAAACACATTCAATGTTTATAAAGTTGAATTTTATATTGCAAAACAAAATTTTCAAAGTTAAAATACATCATATTGGGTATGAATTACATATTTACATTCTTAAATCAAAATGTAGATAAAAACGTCGGCCGTCACAATGTACTTTTTTTTTTTTTTTTTTTTTAATAATGAGTTTAAAAATTAGATTGGAAATTAGGGAAGAGATAATATTCAAATGATAAAAAGAAACTCAAAAATAAAACTTAAGTAATGTGCTTCGAGGAGGTTTGTTTAGGTGAAAGAATATAAATGTTTTATTTACCAAATGTTTGCCACCTATCTACATATTATGACCACCGATTTGGGGTTTGGATTATAAATAGGAGATTTTCTCCTTTAAACTTCATTATTTAAACAAAAGCACAATAGAAGCCCTCATCTATACATATTGTTTTATCACCTATACACATATTGTTCTATATATGGAAAAAGAAGAGAAGAAAGGAGTTAGAAGAAAAGTTTGGAAGGAAAGGGAAATTCTACATAAATCTAAGTATTATACACCTAAAATAATAAGGTTATTAGAGGTTTTTGCTTTCAATGTGATATACAATATGTATTAATTTTATAACGCATAAGCCATGATTCATGCTTAGGTTTTATGTGTTGATAATCATATATCATGGATTTATATGCAAGAAAGTAAGCATCATGTTCTCTTTGATGATATGTTTAGTTACTAACGAATTATATATTTATAGATTTCAAGTTAGCAATTACAAGGAAATCATATTAATTTTTGAGCATGAAGAACGTGATTTAGGAGATATACATATTCATGGTTGCATATGCATGATCATGTTGTATAAAATTACTTCATTCTTGAAAGAATGTTCGTTAATTACGAGATTGTCATAAACGGGAATATGGTTCAATGAGTTTGATTTTGGTGAAAGAAACAAAATAAACGAGAATAACGGTTGAGACAACCCGCAATTACTTGGATTCTTGGAATCGTTGGAAGGAGTCGTATTTACGCGTCTTAACCTTTGACGAGAGGATTAGAAACTACTTACCGGCAAACTAAATGTTCTAGATGTTGGATTGGTGCATAAATAAGATTCATGGTTTTCATAGAACGTGTAAACTAACCATGATTATATCGTGAGAAATTGTTTTTTTTTTGGAAAGGGTATCCTGGGCCTATGGCACAGACTAATCCCTGGCAATTAGGGCCTTTGGCCCAGCTGCTAAAGCGTGCAACCCTGAGTTTATCCTCAGTGGCCACAAGTGCTGCTAGTGGGGCTCGAACCCGGTGTTGGGAAATTCAGAAATGCACAAGTAAAGTTAATGCTGCTAGAAGAACTTGATTAATACTTCTGAGATTAATGCTGCTGAGTGAAGTTAATACTGCTGAACAAGATTAGTACTGCTAAGTCAAGGTTAATACTGCTAGAGGAGATTACTACTGGTAAACAATTTTAGTACTGCTAGTAGTTAGTACTGCTGAAGGTTAATACTGCTCAAAGTATTAATGTTGCTGAAGACTTAGTGCTGCTTATGAGATAATCAAGATTCGTGCAGAAGATTATGGAAAGCTTGGAGATAAAGATGGAAGATGAGTTTGAAGATATTTTATTATTTGTAATTATCTTTTATCTTCAGTATATATAGAATAGTTTGTAATTGATAGAAAAATATAACTTTTAGTAATTCTGAGTTTTTGTTTTCATAGAGAGAATCAACCTCAAGGTTTGTAATCCTAATTCTAGAGAAGTAGAATTCGTATTGGTGAGCCTGTTCATCAATATTGAGGTTGAGTGTTGAATCTTGTAGCTTTACAATCATTCAATAAAGTATACAAGTTGTTATTCTAAATTAACTGTTTCATTGATCATTGAATATTAAAGTGTTATTCTACAAACTCCTTTAATATTGTTTCTGAGTGTTTATTCTTGTTAAGAATTAAGATCCTGACAAGTGGTATCAGAGCTAGTATTCTCAGAAACTTTCATTCAAAATCAATCATCATGGCTAAAGTATCAGAATCGTCAAGCACAGAAATCCCCACTGAGGTAATATCTAATCTCTGCTCTAAATCCTGTATTAAAACTGTTAAAAGGTACAGGGATCACAACCAAAAGATGAGTGATGACCTTAAGAGGTTAGAGAAAGATATAAAAGACTATGTGAGAATTGTTGAGAGGTTTGATGAACAGATTAAAGGTTTCCAAGCCAATGAGCTTCAGCACATGTATGATACAAATTACTGGAAGTGGGAGAAAGATCAGTATGAGGTTAAGCTTAAAAAGAAAGAAGAGGAGTGTGAGAAGATAAAAAGTGAGTATGAGAAAGCTGAGCTTGACATTGAGAAGTATTCATATGCTTCTAAAACCATGGATTCAATTCTAAAGGTCCAAATCCATGATAAGCTTAAGCCAGGAATAGGGTATAATGCCACACCACCACCATACAACAACAACTACATTCCTCCTATTTCAGACTTGCTAGAGACCAAGGATAGGAAGGACTTGCCTGAGGGAGCCACTAAGGTAGATCCATTAGACAAAGTGGTGGTTGAAACAGACTCTGAAGAAGAGAACTCAAATGGTAAGAATGAGGATGATCACAAAGAGATTCCCTTAGAAAATAACATTATCACCAATGAGGACTGTGGAAGGGCTTGGGTCAAATCAAAGGACATAGAGAAGACAGAGGGAAAGCATGATAAAAGAAGGGGGAATCAAAGAAATTGGAATAATAAGTGGGCACAAAAACAAGGGGTTGATCTGAGTAAAATCAATAGACCAAAACCTTGTTTTATCTGTGGAAAATTGAATCATCTTGCCAAATACTGTTATTTCAATCCTATTAACCAAAAAGTTACTTTTCAAAGACAACCACAAAACTCTTTTGGTTATAGGAATCAAAGAAGGAATCACTTGACTGAGAATGTGAGAAGGGCACCTTTAAAATCTCATGCTCAGAACAAGTTTGCTAAATCAAAAGAAACTACTCCAAATAAGCCAAGGAGTAACTCAAAGAAAAGGAAAGCAAATAACTTTGTTCAAGTTTGGGTTCCAATTGTAAAGAAACCTGTTAGTACTGCTATCCCAGATAGTACTGATAACAGAAATAGTGCTGCTAACTTAGTTAGTACTGCTAACCAAGTTAGTACTGCTAACAAGGACAGTGTTGCTTCTAGTAGTAATGCTGCCAAGCCTATAATCTTGACAAAGTATTCCAGCCATGTTATTCCTAAACAACTCATCCAGACCAAACTTACAGATTATATTGATGAGAAAGGACAACCCAAGACCACTTTGGCTCCAAAACTAACTGATTTATCAAGTGTGCAGGGCAACCAACAGCTTAAGAGGAAGAGCATTTGGCATGTAGATAGTGGTTGCTCTTGGCACATAACAGGTAACATGGACTGCCTTCAAAACTTCAAAAGATTTGATGGAGGACATGTTGCTCTTTTTTTTGTGATACTCCAGATGGAGGTAAGATAAGTAGTAAGAGAAGTAGTAAAAGGATGATGTCAAATGGAGAGAAGGAATAAAAGAGTGGGTTAAAAAGGAAGTATATTGCCTTGTTCAAGACCAACACAAGCTTAAAAGGTGTAAGTGCAGTTAATGCTGCCAGTGCAGTTTTAATACTGCCAGTGCAAAGTTAATACTACTAGTGGTTAATACTGCTCTCAGTTAATACTGCTAGTTAGTTAATACTGCTAGTGGTTAATACTGCTCTCAGTTAATACTGCTAGTTAATTAATACTGCTAGTGGTTAATACTGCTCTCAGTTAATGCTGCTAGTTAGTTAATACTGCTAGTGGTTAATACTGCTCTCAGTTAATACTGCTAGTTAGTTAATACTGCTAGTAGTTAATACTGCTAGTAGTTAATACTGCTTATATCCCGAATCGTATAAATACCCTTTTTGCCCGCCCAAAAGTTTATAACGACTCTTTGATTCCTATTCATCTGCTCTCTAACCCTTTTCTCTCAAGAACAAGTGTTTCAATCCAGCATACTCAAGTTCAATGGCATCCATGGCATTCATTGATGAGCAGAACGAGATTGCGATGCTACAGAAGCCGAAACAAGCTGCTGGATTCCACCAGATTGTGGATTTTCTCAAGTCCAGCCACATTGCCCATGCTCTCACTGTGTCGCCAACAATATACATAGAGCATCAAACACAGTTCTGGGCAAATGCCACCGTAGTCACAGACAATGGTGTGCAGATTCTGAAGACAAGGGTGTGTGACAAACCCTTGTCAGTTTCTGAAGAGGTGATACGCATCTGTCTACGTCTAGACATGCTGCAGGTATTACTTCTATTCCAAATGAGGACTTGTTCTCAAATTTGTCAAGAATGGGGTATGGAGGCCAATTGGGTGGTTTCAAATTCTCAAAAGCAAAATTTTATACCCAATGGCGTTTTCTTGTTCATACCCTGATGCACTGTATTTCCAAAAAGACTACTGGATGGAGTGAGTTTAGCAGTACCATTGCTTATGCTTTGGTCTGCTTGGCCACTGCCAGAAAGTACTATTTCTCTAGAATGATTTTCAGTGATCTTGTATCAAACTTGGGAAGCAAAAAGAGTTTTTACATGTACCCAAGGTTTGTACAGGAAGTTATAACCCATGAATTAACGGATATGCCTCACTTTGATGAGGTATATGTACCAAAAATCCCCAAAGGTAAGGTCTTTTCAAACATGAAAAGATCTCCATTGGACTCGGAAGGAGTTGACACCCCATTGTTCTCTACAATGATGGTGGTGTCCCAAAATGAAGAAGGTATGGCAGCAGGGTCAAGGCCCTCATTAGACCATCCCACTGCTAGCCAATCCCAACCTTCCATCACCATATCAATCCCTCAGTCTCTTGTTCAAAAGCCAACTTCTCCAATCACCCAAACTTACATAAGGAAAAAGGTAAAGAAGGCTTCTTCCCTTCTTGTACCTTCACCCACAGAGCCTTTAAGCCCTCTACTGGAGAATTCTCCATTAGAGAATACCTACAAGGAAACCACAGGGGTGTCTCCCAACCCCAAGGAGGTGCTCACTGAGGAGAGGTTTGAGCATATGGGTGCTAAGGCTGCCACTACTCCTGCTAGCACAGAGGAGGTCAGGGGTAACATAAATAAGACCTTCCCCATGGCAACTTTGGGTGAGCAATCATCCAAAGGTCCCAGGTGCCAAGAAACCACGGGGGTAGCAGGTGCTTCTGCTAGGCAGAAGACCTCTACTACAAAAAGATCCCATGATCCTTCAAAAGAGGGTAACACTTCTGGAGAAGGTGAGGACATATATGACTATTATGAATTGATGGAAACCATGGGAAACATCAACATGGATATGATCAAACAGGGAAAAGATATAGAAGAGCTGAAACTGATCATTCTATCTCAACAAGAACAGATTGTCAACTTAAAGAATATGGTGAAGAGATTGCTCCAGAAAAAGAAGAGGAGGCAGTTTGTGCTTAAAAGAAGGGAACCAGTGACTGATGCTCCCAAGAAGGGGGAGTCAGAAGCTGATGTCAACAGGGAAGATGCTCAAGACAAGGGGGAGAAAGTTGATGTTGAGGGGGAGAAGGCTGAGAGGGAACTTGATGTTGAGGGGGAGAAAGAAGCAGAAATGGAAAAAGAAACAGAATCTCAAGCAGCAGCAGTAACAGAATCAATAGCAGCAGAAACTGTTAATACTGCTGAGGAAAAAGAAGCAGCAGTAACAGGGATTTCTGTAGAAGAATTGGAAATTGCAGAGACTTTGATCAAGGCCAAACATGACACTCCTAAGGCTACTCAAAAGGCCAAGGGAGTGGTCATCAATGAAGGAGGCCTTTCAAAGAAAAGAAAACAAACAAGTGAGGCAGGTATGAAGGATGCAAAGGGAAAAGCCAAGATGGTTGAACCTGAACAACCCTTAAAGAAGAAAAATCAGATTGAGCTGGATGAAGAAGTGACAAAGAAGCTTCAGGCAGAAATGGAAAGGGAAGAACAACTTCAGTCAGAGAAGGATAGAGAGCTTGCACTGAATATGGCCAGAAAACTAAATGAAGAGTATCAGAAGAGCATGAAAGCAGCAGCTCAGGGAAAGAAATTACCAGTCAAAAGAATGGCACTCAAAAAGCAAAAAAGACAACCCTCCAAGACCTTTTTGTCCAATCAGGAAAGGAGAAAAATGATAAATTTCCTGAAAGGTTCAATTGGTGTCAAAGGAGAAATGTTTAATAATATGGCCTACAGTCAAGTTGAGGAGCTCTACAAAAAGGAAATGGAAAAGCTCCAAGGGGATTCCTCTCAAAGTGAAGAAGCAGAAAGAAGGATGAAAGAGAGACATGATCTCAACATCCAACAACCATTCCCTGAGGAGACCACACCTTCAAAGGATAAAGCTGAAGAAAATAAAGAAGAGCAAGAGAATGTTGATGTGGAAGTAAAGACTTCAAAGAAAGTAAAGTCAATAGCCTCCAAGAAGCAGTCCAAAAGGCAAAGAGTTGAAGAAAGAGCAGAATCTGAAGCAGAACCTTCTGTTACACCTTCAGCAGAACCAAATCAGAATCCAAAATCATCAAACAAGCAATCTAATAAGCAGGTTGAATTGTTCATGACATTAACAAATGATGATCCAATACAAGCAGATCCCATCTCTATCCAAGCTCCTTAAATCATCTTTTGGGATATCCTGGAAGAACAAAGAAAGAAATTCTTTAGGATTAAGAGGCTAGGGGACATCTATGAGGTGTATCCTACTTGGGAAAGTTTCATCAGAAATTGTACAAGATCAGACCTAGAAGAGATGTTTAAAGTTGGGATGAGACTATATGAAAAGGAGCTGACAGGAGAAGAAAGGAGCTTAATCAGATTAGCCATGGAGTAATTGTGCATGATGTTTGAACCTAGTAAAGTTCAACATGTGATCAGGGATTTGCATCTGGAGAATAAATTTCTAAGGATAGAAAACTGGAAGATATTTGAAAGATGTGGAGTCTATGTCATCACTGTGAATGGAGCATATCATGAGTACTACTTGGTGGACAAGATATATGAGCACAGCAAGGCTAAACTACAAGCAATGTTGAATGCCAAGCTTATTTGTTCAAAAGATTCAGCAATGGCAAAGATTGTGGTTAGCAGGATTATAAATCAAAACATAGGTTTGGATCCTAATCTAGGGGTGTAAACTGAAGTTTTGGGAGCCTCTTGAAGACTATCTGAAGAACTTGACTTCTCTTCCTAAAAGTCAAGTTAGGGGGAGATTGTTGGGAAATTCAGAAATGCACAAGTAAAGTTAATGCTGCTAGAAGAACTTGATTAATACTTCTGAGATTAATGCTGCTGAGTGAAGTTAATACTGCTGAACAAGATTAGTACTACTAAGTCAAGGTTAATACTGCTAGAGGAGATTACTACTGCTAAGCAATTTTAGTACTGCTAGTAGTTAGTACTGCTGAAGGTTAATAATGCTAAAAGTATTAATGTTGCTGAAGACTTAGTGCTGCTTATGAGATAATCAAGATTCGTGCAGAAGATTATGGAAAACTTGGAGATAAATATGGAAGATGAGTTTGAAGATCTTTTATTATTTGTAATTATCTTTTATCTTCAGTATATATAGAATAGTTTGTAATTGATAGAAAAATATAACTTTTAGTAATTCTGAGTTTTTGTTTTAATAGAGAGAATCAACCTCAAGGTTTGTAATCCTAATTCTAGAGAAGTAGAATTCGTATTGGTGAGCCTGTTCATCAATATTGAGGTTGAGTGTTGAATCTTGTAGCTTTACAATCATTCAATAAAGTATACAAGTTGTTATTCTGATTCACTGTTTCATTGATAATTGAATATTAAAGTGTTATTCCGCAAACTCCTTTAATATTGTTTATGAGTGTTTATTCTTGTTAAGAATTAAGATCTTGACACCCGGGTTGAGTGCTATGAACTCCCCATGCCTTTACCACAACACCACAACCCTTGTTTATGAGAAATTGTTTTACGATGCATATGTTAAACTTGTAATCACCCCGCAAATATATTTGGTTAAAAATGTATGTACATCACAGATTCATACGTAATGATCGAGAGATGTGAATTCCTGGTGCTATCGGTTCCCCCACTGATCCTACGATCTACGTTTACCCGAAGGCAGCTAGATACGGCATGTTCAAGTTTTGTACTCGAGTTAGTTTGTTTTATAGGATTGGTTAGTTTTATAGATACATAACTATAAGTTACTTGCATGTTATTTGTTAAAAACAGGTAACGAATGTTCAAATTACAAGCGTTATGCTGCCGAAATGTCTACAAGTTAGCTAACACATTTTGTTTTTGATAAACCATAGGAGACGTATGTGTGACTTAAGGAGGAGACATACGCAGACTCACATCCTGGTACCATTACCCTGATGACCCAGAGTTGTGGGAGCGTAGTGTCAGAGGTCGGCACAAGGGCGCCTGTTTGGATTCGGGGCCAGTCAGGATCCTCTTTTTGCCATGACCAACTCTTTTTGCCATGACCAGTGATCTTGACGCCAGTAGCAGCAGTGAGAGCTTTTATGGTAATCGATCAACGAATGTATGTTTCATATAGTATATAATATATGTATATAATATATGTATATTGTCTTTTAATCATTTTATCGTTTGACATTGTTGATTATTTATGAAATGTTAAATAATTTGAAAGAGAAGTTGGCGAACTATGCGGAGCTAGTAGAGACTGAACAGATAATGAGTCTAGCTTTGGAGCAGCAACGGAACGAGACAGACGAGTTAGTTCGACAAAAGACGCTAACCGAACAATTTTCTGCATTTATGAAGCAATTCCAAGTAGAACTGCTCATGGGATGGTTTGGTCGGGTTGATGACATTTGAACAACCCAGCCCAATGCTTACGGTAAAAAATCTCAACACAAACCAACCCAAGCAAAACTAGAACCCAGTCCAACCCACACCGTGCAGGTTGGGTTGGTCGGGTTGACATTTTGATATATTATTTTGTTGTAATATAAAATATATTACATATGCTACACAAGATTAAAAAAAAATGGCACAGACTTAGCCCTTAAGTTTTGCTTACTTAACCTCCATCTTCTCATCTCCGAGACTTAGTCACTAAGTTATGTAACTTAGTCCCTACTTCTCCCATTAATCTTCTTTGTTTGGTAATAATATTCTTGCTCTCTCTCTCTTTGGTGGATGTACACTATCACACCGATAGGAAACCACGTTAAATCCCAGTGTTATTTGTTTTGAACTTGCTATAATTATAGATAATAACGTTTTTGTTACTATCTATATTTTCGTGGGTTTATTATTCTACGTTAGAGAATTATTGTGCAACATCTAGATTATTGTTATCCGCATTCGTTGTTGGGTTAGTTGTGCACTTGGATTTCTACCCGTTTGGGACCTTAGAAATCACTCGCTAGCATTTTCATTTGTGAGGCACAATTTTACCTAACAATTGGTATCAGAGCTTCAGATCTAGATTTAGATTTTTTGTAGAAAATATACATAAACCAATTTTGCACCTTTTTTTTCTCTATGGATGATGTAGAAAACCCATTTGGTGTCGGTTCCTCAACCCAGACCCAAAAGTTGTACCAAGAAGGTACATTTAATTTTTCCGGGGCTGGGATTCATATACAGACTTGGAATGGGGACGATGACTTTGGTAAATGCTAGTTCACAACATCTGCTGCACTTAGAAAAAATGGAGTCCATCTCGTAGTATTTGCTAAAGACGAGTTAGACCCAAACATGTCTGAACTTAAGGCTAAAGAAATGGAAGCATGGGCATTTACTACTTTGCATATGACTATGCGAGAAAATTTTATATATGAGATTGTGTCTGAAAAGACAGCTGCATGTATTTGGAGCAAGTTTGAGAATTTATATCTCAAGAAAATTTTGACCAACAGGTTGTTACTGTTGCGGTCGTATCTTTTATTCAAAATGAAGGAAGGCACAACCATTAAAGCTCATATGACCGAATTTAAAGATATTATTATGAAGTTGAAGGCAACAAATGCGCTTCTTGCTAAATATGAAGAAGCACTTTCTATGATCTTGTTGTATTCACTTCCCGAGAAATATTCCCAATTTACTAACAGTTTTATTTATGGAAAAAAAACTATTTCTTTGTCTCATGTGAAAACAGGAATGATTTCTGAAAATCAAAGAATTCAAATGAGGATCGGTAACAATCACAGGGAGAACAATTGCAGTCAAGGCCTATTTGCTAATAGAGGCCGAGATGATCAACATTCTTCAAAAGGAAGAAACTGTGGGCGCTCTTAGTCCCGTCGGTCTGGTTCTCGTGGGAAATCAAAGACACGTGGCAACTATAACTATTGCCACAAGCCAGGTCATTGGGTGAATGATTGTCTGAGTCTTAAAAACAAAGACAAAGACAACGTCGAATCATTAGTTGTTGCAGCCGAAAAGGAGCAAGATGGTTTTTCTGCCACAATTACACCACCGCAAGGTGACAGGTGATGGATGTTAGATACCGGTGCATCTTTCCATATGAAACCATTCCGGGATTGTTTCTTTACCTTCGAAAAAGTTGAAGGTAACAGTATTTTTATGGGAAACAGTACTTCATGTGTTACTAAGGGTATTGGTACTGTGCAGATCAAGATGTTCGATGGGTGTATTCAGACATTGAATAATGTCAAGTTTGTTCCATCCATGACTCACTCCTTGATCTCTGTTGGACAACTGTCCAAATTGGGTTGCAAGATTCGGATTGAAGATGGGAGTTTGCGCATCTCTCGAGGGAGTATTATCGTAATGAAAGACGAATAGGCAGAAAATAATCTTTTCCACTTTATTGGCGAAACTATTTCTTCTAAATCGTGTGTGGCCGAAAGCTCAAGGAATCTCGATATTGCTCGCTTATGGCATCTTCGTTTGGGCCACACATCCGAGAAGAATTTGGAGATTTTGCACAAGCGAAAATTCATTACAGTAGTCGTACCTGCCAGCCTGGAGTTTTGTACGGGATGTGTCAAAGGAAAGTAGACGCGTGTTTCTTTTGGTGTTGGAAAACACAACACTAAAGGAATCCTCGATTATGTTCATATAGACGTATGGGGACCATACAGTACTCCATCCCTTAGTAGAGGTAAATACTTTGTTTCGTTTATTGATGATTTCTCACATAAGCTTTAGGTGTATGTGTTGAAGTTAAACTCAGATGTCTTCGATACGTTCAAGACTTGGTTGGCTCGATTAGAGGTCGAGACTGGCAATAAGTTGAAAGTGCTGAGATCTGACAACGGTGGAGAATTTACTAGTGGTAACTTCAAAGACTTTTGTTCGCGTAAAGGCACCCACCGTCACTACACCACACCATGCGACCCTCAATCTAATGGGGTTGTCGAGCGGATGAATAGGACTTTGCTTAAAAAGGTCCGATCTATGTTGTCGACATCGGACTTCCCCAAATCTTTTTGGGCTGAAGAACTTCACACCGCGGTGCACATCATTAACAAGTTACCTTGTTCGGCCATTGGGGGAAAGATTCTGGAAGAGGTTTGGAGAGATAAAAGAAAAATCCGTCTGAAATACATACGTGTATTTGGTTGTCCTGTTTATTTTCATGTTTCAGACCAGGACAAGCTGAATCCTAAAGCCACCAAAGGATTCTTGCTTGGCTATACAGATGGTATCAAGGGTTACCGAATCTGGAACCCCTTGACTCGTAAAGTGATTCATTCTCGACATGTCACATTTGATGAATTAGTCCTGTTGAAGTCACAGGAACCTCAGTCCTCTCGAGATCCGGAAGTCGTTACTATTGTTGCTCCTACTGCCGATGATATGGAGACAATAGACAATCCTTATATTCCCAGTTCATCCACTCCTGATATTAGCTCAGAATCACTCATTAATGTTGAAGAATTCATTCCGCCAATGACTTCTACTAGTGATTTTGAAGAAGAGATTCTGAATGATGATGGAGACGATGGAGATACAATCCTAGTTATTGCACCTACCAGGCATAGTCAAAGAACTATTTGTTCGCCTAACATGTATGGAGATTGGGATTTTGCTAACATGAGTTTTATAGATCAGCTGGAGTTTGCTTTGCATGTAGGGCAAGATAAGCCGCTTGATATAAAGGAGGTGTTGGCCTCGACCCACAGTTCTAAATGGCTTGGAACCATGCAAGAAGAGATGGAAGCTCTCTCGAAGAACAATACTTGGGACTTATGTCCATTGCTGAATGGCAGTCGTGCTATTGGTTGCAAATGGGTTTTCAAAGTCAATGATGACAATCGGTACAAGGCTCGTCTTGTTGCTAAAGGCTTTGCACAACGGAAAGGTATCGAGCATGACGATATTTTTGCTCCCATTGTACGTCATACATCTATCCGTGTTCTTTTGGCGATCGTGGCTATTCATGATTTGGAGCTAGAACAGTTAGATGTGAAGATCGCCTTCCTACACGGGGACTTGGAGGAAACTATATATATGAAGAAACATGATGGTTTTATTTTTGAAAGCAAGCAAGAATATGTATGTAAACTCAAGAAGCCCCTTTATGGACTCAAACAATCGTCTCGTCAGTGGTATAAGAAGTTTGATTTGTTCATGCTCAATCTGGGATTTGAGCGAAGTGAAAAGGACGCTTGTGTCTATCATAGACAAAGAAGTAGCGTTTTCACTTATTTACTTGTTTATGTAGATGGCATGCTTATAGCCTGTAGGGACCGGTTAGAGATCAAATGTTTGAAAGATAAGTTGAATTTAGAATTTGAAATGAAAGATCTTGGCGCGGCGCATAAGATTTTGGGTATGGAAATCGTGTGGGACAGAAAGTGCCGAACACTTAGATTGACACAACGGGCGTATATCCAAAATATATTGAAGCGGTTCAATATTGATGGTGCCAAGACATCTAACATTCCGCTACCGAAGCACATCAAGATTACAAGTGAAGATTGTCCGGAGGATGACAAGGGAAAGGCCGAAATGTCAACGGTTTCGTATGCTAGTGCAATCGGGAGTTTCATATACGCCATGGTGTGTACTCGTCCTGATCTTGCACATTGCGTCGGAGTGGTGAGTCGGTTTCTCGTAAATCCAGGTCGATCACATTGGGCAGCAGTTAAAACGACATTCCGATATTTGAAGGGAACCGAGACACATGGTCTTATATTTGGTATGCACAATGACTGTGAAATTGTTGGATTTTGTGATTCTGACTATGCAGGTGATCGAGTAGGTTGGAGATCCACATCCGGTTATGTATTTACTTTGGGTGGAACATTCGTCAGTTGGAGATCACGTTTACAGTCCGTTGTTGCATTGTCAACAACAGAAGCCAAACTTGTCACGGCGGTTGAGTCTGTAAAGAAAGCGGTCTATTTAAAAGAATTGATGAATGGCTTCGGCTTCGAGCAACCTTCCGTGCGCATTTTCTTTGATAATCAAAGTGCCATCCATTTGGAAACTAATTTGTCTTTCAGCTCTCGGACAAAGCACATAAATGTGCGTGATTCATATCTTGTGATATTACATGAATCGTAGATTGTCTATTTGAAGAAAGTCCTGACATATGACAATGCCGCTGATATGTTCACTAAGTCGCTACCGCCAACTAAGTTTGAGCATTGTTCAAACTTGATCCAACTCTGTTTGTGTTAGTACCGTTGGGCACTTTGCTAGAGAGATAGAAGATATTACCACAGGTGACAAAATGACATCTTTGAAGGAATTACTTTGTTAATTGCTTAGAGCTTTGATTATGCTCTACCTTGTTTAGTAGATTGTACATTTGAGGTTATTTGTTTGCTTGTAACTTTGACGGGTGATGGCCATGCCGAAACTCGTCACGGTTGGGATGCAATTTTGCTACCTCGTGCCAATTTACTTTGTTATCTACTTGTGATGATTAACAGTTGGGAGAACTTGCGTTCGTTGGATTGGGATTCGTTTCGCTATCGAGGATCTTGTGCATCATGGTGAAGTGTTGTAATATAAAATATATTACATATACTACACAAGATTAAAAAAAAGGCAAAGACTTAGCCCTTAAGTTTTGCTTACTTAACCTCCATCTTCTCATCTCCAAGACTTAGTCACTAAGTTATGTAACTTAGTCCCTACTTCTCCATTAGCATAAATAGGAGCCATCCTCTTCATTATTCATCATCCATTTCTTAAACTTCTATAGCTAAACACCAAATACTCTCCCTAGTATATTCCTTCAATATACTTAGTTATGTGAGGTCGAGAGTGTTCTTGATATTCGGTGGTGTTCGTGAAGTTTTAGTTAGACGATCGTGGATCTCAAGATCCTTGTACAAGCACTTTGTAATCTTTCTTGTTTGGTAATAATATTCTTGCTCTCTTTCTCTCTTTGGTGGATGTACTATCACACCGATAGTAGAACCACGTTAAATCCATGTGTTATTTGTTTTGAACTTGTTATAATTATAGATAATAACGTTTTTGTTACTATATATATTTTCATGGGTTTATTATTCTACGTTAGAAAATTATTGTGCAACATCTAGATTATTGTTATCCGTATTCGTTGTTGGGTTAATTGTGCACTTGGATTTCTATCCGTTTGGGACCATAGAAATCACTCGCTAGTATTTGCATTTGTGAAACACAATTTTACCTAACACATTTTACAATAGAGTTGGTAATGGGCGGTACAGCCCGCTAGACCCGACCCATCCTACCCGTTAGAAAAAGCGGGCTTGGACAACCATTAATTATAGAAATTATGGGCGGGCTTGGGCAGGAACGTTCAAGTTAGTGGGCGGGCTCGGGCAATGAAAAAGGTATATGGAGAGGCCCATCTAACCCGTTATATAATTATAATCAATTAAATTTTTTTATATAATTAATATTGTATTAAAAAAAAATTATACGTTGTGTTGGGTTAGACTGACCCTCTACTAAGTACCAACCACTTTCAAATATATAATATATGTGATATGTCATATAGTACGTTTAGAATCTCGATCTTGAAATATTAGGTGATTAAATATTTTATTGTTGAGGAATCTGAACTTCGAAGGGTGATAATCTTTGAAGAGTAAAAGTCCATACCGCTTATTTGGTAAAAAAATGTTTTTTTTCTTATGTTGTATACATTAGTATATTTTACGTTTTTTTAGTTGGCAAAAAAATTATGTATTTTGGATAATTTTACATATCTTACCATTTTATATAATTTTTTTAAATTTTAATTTTTAGGCCTGTTGGCATGCCCGGACCGTTTATAGGGAAGGTATGGGCAAGTTCTCAAGACCGTAAAAACGGGCTTGTGTTTGCTATATTAGGTCCGTTGGACAAGAAAAATATGTTAGGTCCAACCTGTGGCCCGCCCAAGCCCGTAAATGATCACCTCTATTTTACAATATTGCTAAGTGTTGATGTTTAAATGAAGTAACATCAAGATGATAAAATACAAAAAAGGCTAACAAACTCAAAAAAAAGTTGAAAGTTCTTGCAAATTAAGAAATTAAATAACGGTTGAAATTATAATATAATTTTAAATATAGCTAATTACGGGTTGGTCTAATGTCTAATGTACATACATTAATCAGGACTAAACAATCATATTAAATCCATAGTTGTCAGGATCTTAAATTCTTAACAAGAATAAACTCTCAGAAAACAATATTAAATAAGCTGCGGAATAGCACTTTAATATTCAGAAAAAACAATGAAACAGTGAATCAAAATCACAACTTGTAAACTTGTATTGACAAATTGAAGTTACAAGATTAAACACACAACCTCAATATTGATGAACAGACTCACCAATACGAATTCTACTTCTCTAGAATTAGGGATCTAACCTTGAGGTTGATTCTCTCTATAAAAACTAAAACTCATAATTATTGTTATCACTTAAGAAACAAACTATTCTATACATATACTGAAGATAAAAGATAATTACAAACTAATAAAAGATCTTCAGTATAATCTTCCATCATTATCTCTAAGCTTCCATGAATATCTTCAATCCAGCTGTCATCCTTGCCATACAGATCTTCTTCTTATAAGCAGCATTAACCTTCAGCAGCATTAATACTCTGAGCAGTACTAAGTTCAACAGTACTAACTATGCTCAGCAGTATTAATATTGTTCAGCAGCATTAACTTCAACTGGCAGCATTAACCTTAGAAGTAGTAACCATGTTCTTCTAGCAGCATTAACTGTACTTAGCAATTCTTCAGTTCCCAATCTCCCCCTAACTTGACTTTTAGGAAGAGAAGTCAAGTTCTTCAGATGCTCCCAAAATACCATTCTTCAGATCCCTGTATCAACATTTAGCCCCAAACTTTGATTGATCATTCTCTGAATCAGATACTTTGCCATTTCTGAGTTTTCAACACATCCAAGCTTCTTCTTCAACATTGCATGAAGCTTCAGTCTGATGTGGTTGTATACTCTATCCACTAGGAAGTATTCTATGTGATTTCTATCCAAAGTCACTGCATATACTCCACTAGTTTCATATAGAGTCCAATTGTTGACTGTTTGAAACACATTCCTTATCACTCCTTTCACTTCATCAGGTTTGAACATCATACACAGATACTCCATCACCAGTTTTGTAATTGAAATCCCTGGAGCTTTTAACTAATCTGCATACAACTTCATCCCTATTTCAAACATTTCTTCTATATCAGACCTGGAACATGTTCTGACAATCTTGGCCCAAGTAGTATAAACTTCAGTCTGCTTCTCTCTTGAGGAAAGTAATCATCTTCTTCTTTCTACAGCACCCTTGAGGAAAGTAATCATCTTCTTTCTCTCATGGACACCAAGGTATGTCTTTGAAGGTTGTCTTTTCTTTGCAGCCATTTTGATCTTTCCAGGCTTCCTTAGAGATGTGGCTTTCTTCTTGGCTAGTTCTGTTGCAAGACTTTGTTGATAAGCTTTATTGAGTTCTGCAGCCATTGCTTTTGCTATCTCTCTATCTTTTTCCACTTGCACATTTTCTGCTTCTTCAAGTTCAGCTTGTATCTTTCTAGCCAGAGCTTCATCTGACTCAATCAACTTTTGCTTTTTCATTGGTTGATCAGATTCCACTAGCTTTGCTTTGCCTTTCTCTTTACTCATCACTTTCTTAATGTTATCTTTCTTGATCACTTCACCTTGTTCTTTGATGACAATTCCTTTGGTCTTTGAGATGACCTTGGGAGTATCATGCTTGGCTTTGATTAAGGTTTCTACAATCTCAAGATCTGTTAGTACTTCTTTTACTGTTTCTGCTGCTTCACTTATATCAGCAGTATTAACCATTTCTGCTACTTTGCTTGTACCAGCAGCATTAATGGTTTCTGCTGCTTGCTCTTTTGTTACTGCTGCTGCTTGTGATTCCTTTTCTGTTTCTGCTTCTTGCTCCCTCTCAACATCAAATCTCTCCCCCTCAACATCATGTTTCACCCCATCAAGCTCCCCCTTATCTGTAGTTTCTTTCCTGTTGAACTCAGCTTCTGACTCCCCCTTTTTGGGAGCATCATCCCCTGATTTCCTTTTCCTTAGCACAAATTGTCTCTTCTTCTTTTTCTGGACTAGCTTCATCACCAATTTCTTGAGTTTGGTAATTTGCACTTGTTGGGACAAGATTATCAGCTTCATTTCTTCTATGTCAGCTCCTTGTTTGATAACATCCAGGTTGATGTTTCCCATAGTATCCATCAATTCTTGATAGTTATATATGTCCTCACCTTCTCTAGAAGTGTTACCCTCTTTTGAAGGATCATAGGATCTTTTTGTAGTGGGAGCCTTCTGCCTAGCAGAAGCACTATCCACCCCCTTGGTTTCTTGGCACCTGGGACCTTTGGATGATTGCTCAACCAAAGTTGCCATGGGGAAGGTCTTATTTATGTTACCACTGACCTCCTCTGTGCTAGCAGGAGTAGTGGCAACCTTAGCACCCATATGCTCAAACATCTCCTCAGTGAGCACCTCCTTGGGGTTGGGAGACACCCCTGTGGTTTCCTTGTAGATATTCTCTAATGGAGAATTCTCCATTAGAGGGCTTAAAGGCTCAGTGGGTGATGGTACAAGAAGGGAAGGAGCCTTATTTACCTTTTTCCTTATATATGTTTGGGTGATAGGAGAAGTTGGCTTTTGAAGTAGAGACTGTGGGATTGATATAGAGTGGGAAGGTTGGGATTGGCTAGCAGTGGGATGGTCTAATGAGGGCCTTGACCCTGCTGCCATACCTTCTTCAGTGTGGGACACCACCATCATTGTAGAGAATAATGGGGTGTCAACTACTTCCGAGTCCAATGGGGATCTCTTCATGTTTGAAAAGACCTTACCTTTGGGAAGTTTTGGTACATATACCTCATCAAAGTGAGGCATATGCATCAATTCGTGGGTTATAACTTCTTGTACAAACCTGGGGTACATATAAAAGCTCTTTTTGCTTCCCAAGTTTGAGACAAGGTCACTGAAAATCATTCTAGAAAAATTGTACTTTCTGGCAGTGGCCAGGCAGACCAAAGCATAAGCAATGGTACTGCTAAACTCACTCCATCCAGTAGTCTTTTTGGAAATGCAGTGCAAAAGGGTATGAACAAGAAAACGCCATTGGGTATAGAATTTTGCTTTTGAGAATTTAAAACCACCCAATTGGCCTTCATACCCCATTCTTGACAAATTTGAGAACAAGTCCTCATTAGGAAGAGAAGTAATACCTTCAGCATCATCTAGACGTAGACAGATGCGTATCACCTCTTCAGTAACTGACAAGGGTTTGTCAAACACCCTTGTTTTCAGAATCTGCACACCATTCTCTGTGACTATGGTGGCATTCGCCCAGAATTGCTTTTGATGCTCAATGTAGATAGTTGGAGACACAGTTAGATCATGGGCGATATGGCTAGACTTCAGAAAATCCACTATCTGATGAAAGCCTGCAGCTTGCTTCGGCTTTTGTAGCATCGCGATTTCATTGTGTTCGTCAATAAATGCCATAGACGCCATTGAGCTTGAGTATTCTTGCCTGAAACACTTGATTCTTGAGAGAAAAAGGGTTAGAGAGAAAGTGAATAGAAAGCAGAGAGTCGTTATGAACTTTTGGGCGGGCAAAGGGTATTTATAGTGTATGGGACATAAGCAGTATTAACCTAGAGCAATTTTAACTACCTAGCAGTATTAACTGAGAGCAGTATTAACCACTAGCAATATTAACTAACTAGCAGTATTAACCGAGAGCAGTATTAACCACTAGCAGTATTAACTAACTAGCAGTATTAACTGAGAGCAGTATTAACCACTAGCAGTATTAACTAACTAGCAGTATTAACTGAGAGCAGTATTAACCACTAGCAGTATTAACTGTGCACTGGCAGTAGTAAAGCTGCACTGGCAGCATTAACTATACTTGCTCTTTTTGAAGCTTATGGAGGTCTGATCAAGGCATTAACTTCATGTGAAAGATGATTAGCAGCACACAAATAACCCAAAATAGCAGGTATATGAACACTTTTTTTTTAAAAAGCATGAGCTCATTCAGAGTTGATTATGCCCACACTTGAGACCAAGAAAGTGAATCTACCCACATCAAAAGCTTTAGTGAATAGATCAGCAAACTGGTTGTCAGTATGAACCTTAGCAACTTGAATTAGCTTCTTTTCATTACAATCTCTGATAAAGTGATACCTTATCTCAATGTATTTGGTTTTGGAGTGTTTGACTGGATTGTTAACAATACTTATAGCACTGCTATTGTCAATGAAGATTGGTGTGTGAAGAAAGGTTACCCCATAGTCCAGCATCTGATTCTGAATCCATAGAACCTGAGAGCAGCAACTTGCAGCAGCAATATACTCAGCTTCTGTTGTTGATAAGGACACTGTGGTTTGTTTCTTACATTGCCAAGATACTAGTCTTGCACCCAAAAGTTGACATCCCCCTGAAGTAGACTTTCTGTCCATGTTAGCACCACCCAAGTCACTATCTGAATATGTAATCAAGTCGAATGAAGATTCATATGGATACCAAAGACCTAATCTAGGTTGCCCTCTTAACTATCTGAAGATCCTCTTCACATCTTGAAGATGTGATTGTTTTGGCTTGACTTGGAATCTGGCACATACACATACTGGAAACATGATATCTGGTCTTGAGGCTGTGAGATACATTAGAGATCCAATCATTGATCTATATAGATGGACATCAACATCCTCCCCCTTAAGATCAGTAGTGATCTGTTTGTGAGTTTCCATTGGTGTGCTTGCTGGCTTTGAGTCTTTTAAACCATATTTATCCAGGATGTCTTGCACATATTTTGATTGACTAATGAAGATTCCATCTGTCTGCTGTTTCACCTGAAGTCCAAGGAAGAAGTTAAGTTCACCCATTGAACTCATTTTAAAGCTCTTGTGCATCAACTCTTCAAAGTCTCTACACATCTGATCTTTTGTGGATCCAAAAATGATATCATCCACATAGATCTGAACTAGTAGGATGCCCTTCTTACTTCTTTTAATGAAAAGGGTCTTGTCAATTATGCCCCTTTCAAACCCATTTTCCAAGAGATAGGTAGACAGAGTGTCATACCATGCTCTTGGGGCTTGATGTAGACCATAGAGTGCTTTCTTCAGCTTGTATACTCTGTCAGGATATGTAGGATTTTCAAAACCAGGTGGCTGACAGACATATACTTCTTCATCAATTGTACCATATAGAAAGGCACTCTTTACATCCATTTGATAGACCTTGAACTTCATGTATGAGGCATAGGCTAGGAACAACCTAATTGCCTCTACTCTTGCCACTGGAGCAAACACTTCATCATAATCTATGCCTTCTTCTTGTGTGTACCCTTGTGCCACCAGCCTTGCTTTGTTTCTTATCACAATGCCTCTCTCATCCTTTTTATTCCTGAAAATCCACTTGGTGCCTATAGCTCTATGTCCTTTTGGAAGGTCCACCAAGTCCCAAACTTCTTGCAATTTGAACTGCAGTAGCTCTTCTTGCATAGCTTCTATCCAACTGGAGTCTTTCATTGCATCACATACCTTCTTAGGTTCAATCTGGGATAGAAAGCAAGTGAGTACTGTGTGTTGCTGATCCTGCAGCTCTTGAAGTCTGCTTTGATTCCTTGTTATCATAGGAGAAGAGATGTCTCCTATGACCAGCTCTGGAGGATGATTCTTTTGAGTTCTAGTCTGATGACTAGGTTCTTCATTGATTCCCACATCCAGATTGGAATCATTTAAGTCAGCTGAGGGGATCTCATCAGTTGCTTCTGGTTCTTCATGTACTTGATTCTCTTCATATCTTCTTTCCTCTTCACTCTGAATTGGTTCAGGAGCATTCTCCTTCTCACAGATCTCAACAGGCTCTATCATAGGTATGGGAAAGATCACAGACTGAGGCATAGTGTCTTGTACTTGTACTTGTTCATCCCCTGATCCTCCACTTCCTGAACCTGCATGGTAATTACTACTGAAACCCAAAGAGTTAGTTAGTGAGTCAATGTCAAATAGCCACTGAGGACCATACCCAATAGGATTTGGTGTGTTCTCATTGCATTTGACAATGTCACTTTCCTCAATTATTCTAGAAGAAGTATTAAAAACTCTGTAAGCCTTACTCTAAGATGAGTAACCAACAAGAAAACCATCATCAACCTTGCTATCAAACTTTCCTAAATGAGTTTTGGTATTGAGAATGGTACAAGGACACCCAAAAGGTTTGAAAAATCCTATAAAAGGTTTTGTTTTATTTAAAAGCTCATAAGGTGTCTTGTTTTTAGGCTTGACTACTAGTACTCTGTTTTGGACATAGCAAGCAGTATTAACTGCTTCTGCCCAGAAAGTAATTGGAAGTTTTGAATCTGCCAATAGAGATCTAGCAGCCTCAATCAGTGTCCTATTCCTTCTCTCAGCAACACCATTTTGTTGTGGAGTCCTAGGAGCACTGTATTGCCTCTCAATTCCTTTTTCCTCATAAAAGGTGTTTAGGTCATGATTTTTAAATTCAGTACCATTGTCTGACCTAATGACTTTTACTTTTTGATTAGTTTGGTTTTCAATTCTTAGAATAAAGGATTTGATCAGTCCACTTGTCTCATCCTTAGTCCTTAGAAAATATACCCAAGTAAATCTAGAGTAATCATCAATAATAACTAGGCAGTATGATTTCTTACCTATACTCATAACATTTGTAGGGCCAAACAGATCCATATGCAATAAATGAAGAGAATTAGAGATTGTGTTCACCTCTTTGGACTTATGAGAAGTTTTGTGTTGTTTACCTTTGAGACAAGCAACACAATTATCATCACATGAATAGACTTTAGAAGGAAAACCTCTTACAAGGTTGTTTTTAACAAGTTTATTTATTGTTTTAAAGTTCATGTGACACATCCTTCTGTGCCAAAGTGATGATTCATCCAGAGAAGCTTTTAAAACAAGACAATTTAAGGATGAATCAGATGAAACACTTTCCATATCCAAACAGTATACATTATCCTTTCTGGGGGTTCTTAGTAGTATCATCTTTTCATCAACTACCTTGAATCCAGGAGCAAGGATAATGCATTCAGAATCTGTAAATAATATACTATGTTGTTTGTCACAAACCTGTGATACACTTAACAGGTTGTATCTTAACTATTCAACATAGAATACATCTTCAAAGGTCATTTTACCTTTGGTTACATCCCCCTTACCACTTATCTTACCTCCATTTGGAGTATTACCAAAGGCAACATGTCCACCATCAATCTTCTTGAAATTCTTGAGGCAAGACATGTTCCCTGTCATGTGCCTAGAGCAACCACTATCAACATGCCAAATGCTCTTCCCCTTGAGCTGCTGGTTGCCCTGCACATTAGATTAAACAATTAGTATTGATTGGGGACCCAAGCCAAAGTGGTCTTGGGTCTCCCTTTCTCATCAAAGTATTTACATTCCTTTTTGATGAGGTTTTTGAACTTAGAGCACTCTTTATTAGAGTACTTTGTCAATATGATTGACTTATCAGCACTAATACTAGAAGCAGTACTTACTTTGGAAGTACTAACTGAGTTAGCAGTACTAACAGGTTTAGCAGTAGTAACCTTGTTAGCAACACTAACAGAGTTAGCAGTATTAACTTTTGAAGAAGTACTAACAATGTCAGCAGCACTAACATTGTTAGCACTAGTATTACTTCTAGCAGCACTATCATTGCCAGCAGCACTATTTGTGGTAGCAGTACTGACAGTTTTAGTGATTTTAGGAACCCACATATTGACACTTTCTTCCACATTCTTTTTCTTCATGTGGCTTTTAGATTTAACAACTTTCTTAGCCACATGGTTCTTGTCATTCTTCCTATGACTAGAGGGTTTTTGTGCAGGTCTTTGAAAATTCAGCCTTTGGTTCATAGGATTAAAATAGCAGTATTTGGCAATGTTATTAAGCTTTCCACAAATAAAACAGGGTTTTGGTCTATTGATTTTACTCAGATCAACCCCTTGTTTTTGTGCCCACAGATTATTCCAGTTTCTCTGATTACCCCTCTTTTTATCATGTTTTTGGGGCTCAGATTTATTGCATGCACACTTTTTGCAAGGGATAGGGTTCACATTAGTGGTCTGCTTATAATGAACCTTCTTATTCTTTCCCTCAGTCTTTTCTACCTTATTGGACTTAACCCAAGTCTTTCCACACCCCTCATTGGTGATAATGTGATTTTCAATAGGAATCTCACCACTCACATTATTGTCCTTATTCTTGACAGTTTTCTTCTCAGTCTTGTCCTCAACAACTACATCATCTAAGGGATCTATCTCAGTGGCTCCCTCAGGCAAGTCCTTCCTATCTTTGGTTTCTAGCAAGTCTGATGTAGGAGGGATGTAGTTGTTGTTGTAAGGTGGTGGTGTGGTGTTGTACCCTATTCCAGGTTTAATCTTGTCATGTATTTGGACTTTTAGAATAGAGTCCATAATTTTAGAAGTATATGAATACTTCTGAATGTCAAGCTTAGCTTTCTCATACTCACTTTTTATCTTCTCACATTCCTCTTCTTTCTGTCTTAGCTTAAACTCATACTGATCTTTCTCCCACTTCCAGTAATTGGTGTCATACATGTGCTGAAGTTCATTGGCTTGGAAACCTCTAATTTGTTCCTCAAATCTCTCAACAATCTTCACATAGTCTTTTATGTCTTTTTCTAATCTCTTCAGGTTATTACTCATACTTTATTGTGATCCCTGTACCTTTTAACTGTGTCTATGCAATTTTGAGAACAAAGATTAGAAATTACCTCAGTTGGGAGATCAGAAACTTCTGCCATGAGAGCTTGGTTTTGGATAGCCTCTTCTGCTTGATCACTCCAGTCAAACCCCATACCTTGTTGAGAGACTAGGGCTTGAGCAGAGTTTCTGTTATTATTGAAGCTTCCAGACTGTGTTTGTTGGTGGCTGTTGTTGTGAGACACTCCACTTCTGCATTCTCTAGCAAAGTGTCCCTTCAGATGACATTTATAACATTCCACCTTTGACTTGTCAAAACCTGCTCCATCTTCTCTTCTTTGGGAGAAGTTGTTTCTCCCAGTTCTCTTGATGAACTTCTTTACCCTCATAGAGAGCATGGCCATTTGCCATTTAATGTCCATCTCTTCAAGATCATCCGGATGGAGTTGTTCCAAGTCATCATTAATTAGAGAAGAGTTTCCATGACTGGATAGAAAGGCTTCAAACACAGATTCAGTGCCTTTCTCTTGACATATTCCATTAGCAGCACTAACTGATTCAGGGTTAGAAGAAGAATCAATTGATGCTGATAGGAGTGCAGCATTGTGAACATATCCAGATGGTTTCTTCTTAGCTTCTACCTCAGATTCAAACACTCTAAGGTCATTGTACAGATCATCAAGTTCTTTTTCTTCCAATTGTTCATTCTGTCTGAAAGAAACAGTATACATAGTGCACTCATCTCCAAGGGACCTTAAGAACTTTCTGTTTAGATCATCTTGATCAATCTGTACTCCCACAGTAGCTAGCTCACCAATTAACTTGTTAAACCTGTCAAAAGTTTGAGTCATGGACTCATTCTTGGTTGACATAAAGTTTTCATACAATTGCTTCAATATAGCCTTCTGATTTCTCTTGGTACTTTTGGTACCAGAGAACCTCTTCTCTAGAGCATTCCAAAGCATTTGTGCATCAGTGCAATTGCAGAATTGGTGTTGATATTCATTGGGAATAGCCAAAAGCAGTATGCTTAAGGCTTTCATCTCTGTCTGTCTTGACTTCTTTTCTACATCCGTCTTTGGTGGAGTTCTTTTTCCATCTGGACCAATCTTTCCTTCATCAGATGGGTCATTCTCAATGATGTCCCACATAGAGTAATCTGTGAGAAGAATATATTGCTTGATCCTAATCTTCCACATGTCAAATTCATTGGATCTGAGCATTGGGACCTTTGAGACCAGGGTACTGTTTGATTCAACTGCGTTTTCCATGATGAATGAGATTTCTGAGAATATGGCTTTGATACCACTTGTCAGGATCTTAAATTCTTAACAAGAATAAACTCTCAGAAAACAATATTAAAGAAGCTGCGGAATAGCACTTTAATATTCAGAAAAAACAATGAAACAGTGAATCAAAATCACAACTTGTAAACTTGTATTGACAAATTAAAGTTACAAGATTAAACACACAACCTCAATATTGATGAACAGACTCACCAATACGAATTCTACTTCTATAGAATTAGGGATCTAACCTTGAGGTTGATTCTCTCTATAAAAACTAAAACTCAGAATTATTGTTATCACTTAAGAAACAAACTATTCTATACATATACTGAAGATAAAAGATAATTACAAACTAATAAAAGATCTTCAGTATAATCTTCCATCATTATCTCCAAGCTTCCATGAATATCTTCAATCCAGCTGTCATCCTTGCCATACGGATCTTCATCTTATAAGCAACATTAACCTTCAGCAACATTAATACTCTGAGCAGTACTAAGTTCAGCAGTACTAACTATGCTCAACAGTATTAATCTCTTCAAGCAGTATTAATATTGTTCAGCAGCATTAACTTCAACTGGCAGCATTAACCTTAGAAGTAGTAACCATGTTCTTCTAGCAGCATTAACTGTACTTAGCAATTCTTCAGTTCCCAACAATAGTATAAAGGTATCGACTTCATCGGGTTGGGTTGGGTTCAAATTATCCTAACCCTATTCCAACCCAATATATGCAAATGCAGTTTGACATAATTTTGTATCAACTATGTGTCGGGTTACCTCAGATTGAGCTTTTTTGAGTTTCTTCAGGTTAGGTTGGCTATGTTGATCGGTTTTTTTAGCACCCCTAGTTCCAGGGTGAAAACCCTCCTTCTTCCCCTCCCCCCGTTGTAGATAGGATATGATTAGGTAGTTTATGAGATTTGTATTATTTTGATAGTTTATTTGTAAAAACATATTCTTTACATACTTTGTATGGTATTTGCGCAGGTTTGACGTTACGGGAATTACATATTTTTTTAATTATTTGAAAAATAAAAGAAATTACTGACAGATCACAGACGGATTTCCATCGGTAAGAGAAATTGTGACTGTCAGTAATCCATTGGTATTCTTGGTTGTCAGTGGTCCGCCGGTGATCTCCAACCGTCGATAATAGTGGTCATCAGTGATATTCATCTTCAATAGGTTTTCCCACCACATTTGTTCCGACAGACTTTCCCCGACGGATCCGACTTTTAGCGATAGATTCTTCCTTCGGTTAAAACCTCCTGTTTTGTAGCGAATGAGGGAATTAGGGGCCATTTTTATCTGGTAAACATTTATCGGGTGCCACTTACCTTACCAGATATCCATCGTAAAGACCGAGAATCTTACACGATAAGAGACATAACAAGTACCAAGATTCTTACTCGCTAAGTGAGGAGAAGACTCATACATGGTTAGCACTTAATTACCGCGTAAGAGACGATTACCAGTAATCATCTTTGATGGCCGAAAATATAATCCTGATAAAGTAAGTGAGGACAGTGACTTTTGCCGGTAAGAGTTTCGTAAACGGTCCTCCTAACTTCAAAATTTTGATGCTATAACATTATTGAGTGGGTCATGTTTACTTAGGTGCCGTTTGTTTTTTAAGATATCTAAAGTCTGAAGTCTTATTTTAGTTATGATTAATAAGAGGTTGTGTGTAAAAAGGTATGAATGATTTAGACTTAAGAGCCATAAAGAGGTTTTTTAAAAAAAACAAACAACCCCTTAGTTTTCTTCAAGGAAGAGTTTTATTATACGCGATGATGGGATTCCAATCTCAACATTAAGGTTCGGTACGCTTAAACATCATAAATAAAACATCATTCGGGACTTTTCGTCAAGTATTTTGGACCATTTTTGTCGACAATCAAAAGCTTATATAAAAGATCTCATAATAATATATATAATTAGTCAACAATTTCAGTTCAACCAATAAAACCTAAACTATTTAATGAAGAGCTTTGTCCGATGAATTATATGCGACGGTGGGAATCTAACCTCAACCTTTAATGTATCGTTACATTTACATAATAAATAAAGCGTCATTCGAGACTTTTTCATTAATGAGTTTGGACGATTTTTGTCAACAACTAAAAGCTTATATAATAGAACTTAAAAGTAATATATAAATTCGTCAACAATTTCAGACCAACCAATAAAACCTATACTGTGTGTGGGATTACCTATACTATAAAAATTGATTAAGATTAAATAATATAACTTATATGGTCCTGATCAAGGTTTTTAATGGCATGAGACGTAATGTTGCGGCAATGTTAAACCATAATGGCAAGGCGTAACATTTTTCAAGGTGTAGCTTAAAATAGACCCTTCTAATCCCTTGAATGATTTTTGTTTATCTCATGATTGTCCCTTAACTTGGTGGCATTTCATAACTAACTTGATTTTTTGTTTATCTCATGACTTAAACACTCACTACTAGAATACCGGGTATATTTGACGGATTAAATCGTCGAAAGTTTTTTTTATTGGATTTTGGGAGAAAATCGTAAAAATAAAATTCCTAAAATTCTAGACGGATTTTAGACGGCACATAAAGTCCGTATAGTATAAAATCTAGGAAAATGTGTATTGAATTTTTTTAAATACTTATAATGTTATATACTTAAATTTTCAATGGAAATCCATCTAAAATCCCATCAAGAGATCTATTGAAGATTGTTAACTACGGCTGATAAAGTTCCAGCGAAAATCCCTTGAAAATCCAGCCCCTCGAATATCCCTTGAACACCTAATCCGTCGAAAATCCTTACACGTAGTTGACCAAGTTCGGTCGAAAATCTCTCGCATTTTTCATAGATTTTTTGTGGAAATGATCCGTCAAAATTGCCATAGAAAATCTCTCGAAAATCTAATCGGTCGATTGATTCCGTAGAAAATGCCTTGAAAATCAATTCCGTCAAAAATCCTTCAAACTCCTAAGAAATGGTCAACTACGGTTGACCAAGTCCGATCGAAAATCTCTCTCATTTTTCATGGATTTTTCGACAAAGGTCATCAGTCGAAATTGCTGTCGAAAAGTTTGTTTCCGACCAAATTGTAATGGTCGAGAAAAGTTATTGAAATCCATCTAATTCCCTTTGTTTTGTAGTTGACTAGATTAAAAAAAATGTTATATTTGAGTTCACAAATTCTTTAACAAGAATAATATAACAAAGATTGATTGAATTAATTAAATTATTTATTTCGGTTTTCAACTTTCAAGCAAGGGCAAGTAAAAAAAAGGTGGTATTTTCTTTACCAATTTAATATTAAAATGTTGTGTATGCTGAAAACCAAAAAAGAGATGGTAAATTCCTGTCAGAGATAATTTTTAATGACGCTGTTAATAATTTATATGATCTATCTATTTAACCGTAATTTGTTATTATCTTCTTTGTATATATAGACAGAGAAACACATGCGTGTATATACGTGCATGTATATATGTATGTGCCAAAGCTTAACAATCTTCATACATCACTCTCTACTGCATATTTTAACAATGGAAGCTCAAGCTCTTCTCCAGACAACACCTCTCTCGCTGTCCTCGTTCAACCCACTCCCCAAAAACTTTTTACCCATAATTGTTAAATCACCAGAACGCATCACCACCATACGCCGCCAAGTATTCGCCTCTGCCACCGCCCGAAAACGGGAGAAAGATCCCAAAAAACGAGTCGTTGTTACAGGTATGGGTCTCGTCTCCGTGTTTGGAAACGATGTTGATACATACTACGACAGGCTCTTAGCTGGGGAGAGCGGAATTACGTTAATAGATAAATTCGATACTTCAAAGCTCCCGACCCGATTCGGTGGTCAGATTCGTGGGTTCAACTCTGATGGCTATATTGATGCCAAAAAAGACCGGAGACTTGATGATTGTCAACGGTACTGCATTGTTGCGGGGAAAAAAGCTCTTGAAGATGCAGGTCTTGGTAGTGATGAACGCTCCAAGGTATATATAGTATATATATAATTCGCTCATTTTTTGAGGTCTCTAAATATTGGATTTGATGGGTTGTCGTTACATTACTTTCGGATGGTGTGCAGATCGATAAGGACCGTGCTGGTGTGCTTGTTGGATCCGCAATTGGATGTCCTACCGTATTTAGTGATGCTGTAGTGTGTCTGAGAGAGAGAGGTCATCAGAAACTGTCACCATTTATTGCACCTTATATGCTACCAAACATGGGTGGTGCCGTACTCGCTATGGATCTTGGTTTTATGGGACCAAACTACTCCATTTCAGCTGCTTGTGCGACCTCCAATTTCTGCTTGTGTGCAGCTGCAAATCATATCCGCGAAGGGAAGGTTGATTTAATGATTGCAGGTGGCGTCGAGGCTTTCTTGGTTCCCATAGGATTGGCAGGTTTTTCTGCTTGTGGAGCATTGTCTAAAAGAAACGATGATCCCAAGACTGCTTCCAGACCATGGGATAAAGATAGAGATGGCTTTGTTATGGGTGAAGGTGCTGGTGTTTTGGTAACTTCACCTGACCTATCTATTCTTTTCATCTATACATTTTTGTACTTCATCTTGCTGACCTATTTGCACATTTGTCTACTTTTTGTGCAGGTGATGGAGAGTTTGGAACATGCAATGAAAAGGGATGCACCAATTCTTGCAGAATACTTGGGAGGTGCAGTAAATTGTGATGCTTATCATATAACAAATCCACGATCCGATGGGCTTTGCGTTGCATCGTGCATTCAAAGCAGCCTTGTGGATGCTGGTGTGTCGGTAGAGGAGGTGCTTCACTTTTTTCTCATAAAATTTTCATTTCAAGATCTTGAATTTACTCGAAATGTAATTAATTAAAGATCAGTCATCTTCTGCAACTATATCTTTTGGTAGGTAAATTATATCAATGGACATGCAACTTCCACAGTGATTGGCGATCTTGCTGAGATAAACGCTCTCAAGAAGGTATTCAAGAACACTACAGGGATTAAGATGAACGCTACCAAGGTGAACCAGATCATGGTCCAAATATGTAATTATCCCCACAACATGATTAACTGAATTCATATTGACATTAATTATCTTCTTGTTTATGTTCCAGTCGATGATCGGACACGGAGTGGGAGCAGCGGGAGGTCTAGAAGCCATTGCCACAATTAAAGCTATTCAGACAGGATGGTTGCATCCCACCATTAATCAATTCGTATGTGCATGATGCCTACACTCAGCTCATACCTTTTTCCCTCCTTTATTCTTTGATTCTCACGTTTACTTAGCAAATTTGTAGAACCAAGAACCGGGAATAGAATTTGACATTGTTGCAAATCGAAAGCAGCAACATGAAATCAACGTTGGTGAGTTTGTTTCTAGTTTTAATTTCTATATATCGTTCATTTGGCATGATTTGTTAACTTATTGAAACGCTTTTGGTATTCAGCCATTTCGAATTCATTTGGTGTTGGCGGACACAACTCAGTTGTAGCATTCTCGGCTTTCAATCGTTGATATGATAATGGAAAGATGCAAAAGTTCTTACCAAATAATTTATTATGTTTCATAAATTGTATGTATGTATATTTGGGTCCATTATGTAATCCTTCCTTGTACAACTAGGATTATATTTCTTCCTTGTACTAATTATGTTTAAATATTGAGGAATACAAATGTTGGAAATTTTAGTGTTGTGGTGAGATGGTAACTTTTAGACTTTAGTTCAATCCCATATTGGTAAAAACTATTGACATAAACAGATAATTACTGAGATTGATTAATTGAGTAAATAATCTTGGTTTATTGAGCAGTTTTTGAAAGAATATTGAATTATAATTACCTGGTTTATTTAAATTATTGAAATCCCACTCAGATGAGGACTCAATATTCAGATCGAGTTTAATGAAAAATACATGGGATATATAATTCATCGTTTTTTGAGTTCAGAATATAAATAGAGGGTTTAACCGGTTCATTTGACACATCAAAATTCTAAGATCTGCTCTATGATTTTCTACTTAATTTATGCTTTCTGCTTTTTGCCATCTTGCTTCAATTCATCACGCTTTTGCATCAACTTTTTCCAATATATCAGTTGCATCGATGTTGATAACTGACCCATATGTTGAAAAACTTAAATCAGATAAGTTTTATTGGTGCTGTGCAACTCACCAAACACTATGTACAAGTTCTTGAAGCATAGATATGTGGATTAATATGAACCACATATCTTGGAAGACTTGCATGGGAAATATGGATGACAA
This sequence comes from Arctium minus, assembly GCA_954870635.1. Lineage (NCBI taxonomy): Eukaryota > Viridiplantae > Streptophyta > Magnoliopsida > Asterales > Asteraceae > Arctium > Arctium minus. The sequence continues at coordinate 42,118,243 of OX941088.1, read as the reverse complement.
CTTGCATCCATATGACATCATCCATATGACATCCTCCATATGTCATCCTCCATTTTTCCCCTATAAATACTTGCATCCATTCCATTCTAAAACACACAAACAAGAAGTTAGAAGTCTTCTTTCTAACTTTCTTCTTCTTCTTCATTGTTCCCTTTTGTTGATATATATATATATATATATATATATATATATATATATATCATTGATATATATTTATATATCTTGTTTTGGGGGAACATTTGGTTAGCTGATTTGTTGATCCAAGGATCTCGTAAACACGTTGTAATTTCTCCCGGTTGGTAATATAAAGATCTCTCTCTCCCTGTGGATGTACACTATCACACTGATAGTGGAACCACGTTAAATATTGCTGTCTCGATTTACTTGCTGTTTTCGTTATATTTTATCGTATATTCGATAACTGCTATATTTACGTTTGTGGATCGGTATGAATCAATAGACCAAAATATACAATATTTAGATCTCGTTATTCCGCATTTGTTGTAACGAGTCAGTTGCACGTGATTTATTGTTATCATTTTTGGGACCGTAAATCACTTGAAATACGATTTTGTAACTGTCACCGACCCTTACAATTGGTATCAGAGCTGCTAGATCTAAATTTGTTTTATATTGTATATTTTTAGTCGCACGATAAGTGCTTGTTAAAAATTTCTGTTGATTCAGGAAATCCATTCGCCGGTTCCGTTTCCAACTCGGACCCAAATGTTTATCAAAAAGGTTCTTTTAAATTATCGGGGGCCGGGATTAGAATAGAAAAATGGAACGGGGAGGGTGATTTTGGTAAATGGCAATTTACTACAGCAGCAACACTTAGAAAAAACGATGTTCACCCCGTAGTCTTTGCTCCGGAAGAAATAAATCCGGATATGTCCACCATAGAAGCTAAGGAAATGGAGGCTTGGGCCTTCACTACCTTACAAATGGCTATGGGTCCAAATGTAATTTCTGAAATCGTTTCTGAAAAGACAGCCGCAGGGATTTGGAAAAGACTTGAGAATCTTTATCTCAAGAAAACTTTGACTAACCGACTGTTATTGATGAGGTCGTGTCTGTTCTTCAAAATGAAGGAAGGCACTACCATTCAGGCCCACATGACTGAATTCGAAGACATCATCATGAAGTTGAAGGCAACAGATTCTATTTTTGCCACAGATAATGAGGCACTCGCTTTGATTCTGTTGTATTCACTTCCCGAAAAATATTCCCAGTTCACTAACAGTTTTATTTATGGAAGAGATTCCATATCTTTGTCTGACGTGAAAGCAGGGATGATCTGTGAAGAACAGAGAATTCAGATGAAAATCGGTAACAGTTCGCGGGAGAACAACCACAACAGTCATGGTCTATTTGTCGAAAGAGACCAAGACGATCAGCTCAGGGGAAGAACTCGTGGTCGCTCCCAATCTCGTAAACCTGGTCATCGCGGGAAATATAAGCAACGTGGTAATGGTAATTATTGTCACAAACCAGGTCATTGGGTCAGAGATTGTCCGAGTTTGAAAAACAAGGACAAGAACAAAGCAGAATCTTCAGCAGTTGCAACCGAACAAGATACAGGCTTCTCAGCAACGGTTACTGCACCGCAAGGCGACAGGCGTTGGGTGTTGGATACCGGAGCTTCGTGCCATATGACATCATTTCGGGACTGTTTCACTACTTTCGAGGAGTTCGAAGGTAACCATATTTATATGGGAAACAGTACATCGTGTGTTACTCGGGGCATCGGTTCGGTCAGAATCAAAATGTTTGACGGTACTATTCGAACTTTATCAAATGTTAAATTTGTACCGTCTATGACTCGTTCTTTGATTTATGTTGGACAACTGTCCAAACTTGGGTGTAAGATTCGAATAGAGAATGGGAGTATGCGCATTTCCAGAGGGAACTTTGTTGTGATGAAAGGTGAGCAGGCAGAAAATAACCTGTTTCATCTGGTAGGCGAAACAGTCAGTTCTGATGCGTGTGTCGCGGATAGTTCGAGAAACTTAGATGCTAACTGTTTGTGGCATCTTAGATTGGGGCACACTTCGGAGAAGAATTTGGAGATTCTGCGCAAGCGGAAACTCATTGCAGTTGACACGCCTACGAGTCTGGACTTTTGTTCAGAACGTGTCTCGGGTAAACAGACGCGTGTTTCTTTTGGTGTTGGAAAACACAACACCAAAGGGATCCTCGATTATGTTCATACTGACGTCTGGGGACCATCTTCGACACAATCCCTCAGTGGAGGTAAATACTATGTTACTTTTATTGATGATTTCTCGCACAAACTTTGGGTGTATGTGATTAAGTTAAAGTCAGACGTTTTTGAAATATTCAAAACTTGGTTAGCACTAGTCGAAGTCGAGACTGGTAGAAAATTAAAAGTGCTTAGATCTGACAATGGTGGTGAATACACTAGTGGTAACTTTAAAGACTTTTGTTCACGTAGAGGTATTCACCGACACTACACCACACCTGGCGATCCGCAATCAAACGGAGTCGCCGAGCGGATGAATAGGACTTTGTTAGAAAAAGTCCGATGTATGTTAGTTACATCTGGTTTCCCTAAAATGTTTTGGGCTGAAGCACTTCACACTGCTGTACACATTGTGAATCGGTTACCGTGTTCAGCCATTGGGGGAAAAATTCCGGAAGAAATTTGGAGGGGTAAGGGTTGTATCTGTTTGAAATACATACGTGTATTTGGATGTCCTGTGTATATTCATGTGACAGGTCAGGACAAGTTGGATCCCAGAGCCACCAAGGGATTCCTACTCGGCTATACAGATGGAATCAAGGGTTATCGAATCTGGAACCCGGTCACCCGAAAGGTGATTCACTCTCGACATGTGACCTTCGATGAGTCGACTATGTTCAAGTCTAATCATAATCGACAACCCGCTCCAGAACCGGAAATTATCTCTTCTGTTTCTCCAACAGCCGATGGAGATGAGATAATTGTCAGTCCCATTGTACCCAACTCATCTGCTCGTGGTTTTACTTTGGGATCAGAATCTGAAGAAGATGTTAGTCCACCAGATACATCTACTTCTGATCCAGTTAGCTCAGTTCAGGAAGAAATTCTGAATGATGGTGGAGGTCAAGGCGATACAATTCCAGTATCAGTACCTGTGAGGCAGAGCCAGAGAACTAGTCGTCCTCCTAATAGGTATGGTGATTGGGATTTTGCATATATGAGTTTTACTGACCAGCTAGAGTATGCTTTGCATGTTGTACAGGATGAGCCATTTGATTATTCGGAGGCCCTAGCTTCGAGCCACTGTGATAAGTGGTTAGGAGCTATGCATGAGGAAATGGAAGCTCTATCTAAAAATAACACTTGGGAGCTTTGTCCATTACCGAAAGGCAGTCGTGCAATTGGCTGCAAATGGGTCTATAAAGTCAAAGACGATAAGCGTTATAAAGCTCGCCTGGTTGCGAAAGGCTTTGCACAGCGGAAGGGTATCGAGTATGACGATATCTTCGCGCCTGTGGTTCGACACACATCTATCCGGGTCCTTCTGGCCCTTGTGGAAATTCTTGATATGGAGCTCGAACAGTTAGATGTGAAAACAACTTTTCTGCACGGAGATCTTGAAGAAACCATCTATATGAAGCAACCAGAAGGTTTCATCTCCGACAACAAACCTGATTGGGTCTGTAGATTGAAAAAGTCCCTGTATGGACTTAAACAGTCGCCTCGACAGTGGTACAAGAAGTTTGATTTATTTATGCTCTCGTTGGGTTTTGAGCGTAGTGAGAAAGACGCTTGTGTCTATCATAGATCAAGCGGTGGCATTTCTATTTATCTACTTCTTTATGTTGATGACATGCTGATAGCTTGCAGGGATCGTTCTGAAATCAACCGTTTGAAAGATAGGTTGAAATCAGAATTTGAAATGAAGGATCTCGGTGAAGCTCGTGTTATTCTCGGCATGGAAATTGTTTGAGACAGGAAGTCTCGTACTCTCAGGTTAACACAGAAGGGCTATATTCAGAAGATTCTGAAGCAGTTTAATCTTGATGGAGCAAAGTCGGTGTCTACGCCACTTCCAAGACAGATCAAGATTACAAAAGACGATTGTCCGGTAGACAATATTGGAAAGGCTGAGATGGCAAAGATTCCGTATGCCAGTGCAGTCGGGAGCCTCATGTATGCCATGGTATACACTCGTCCCGATCTTGCACATTCCGTTGGTGTGATTAGTCGGTTTCTATCGAACCCGGGTAAGTCACATTGGAATGCAGTGAAAACTGTATTTCGTTACTTGAAAGGTACGAAAACTTACGGCCTGATTTATGGTATGCAAAACAACTGTGATATTCTTGGTTACTGCGATTCAGATTACGCAGGTGATCGTGTCAGTTGGAAATCCACTTCTGGTTATGTTTTTACATTAGGTGGAACAACTGTCAGTTGGAGATCTCGATTACAGTCTGTTGTTGCATTATCGACTACCGAAGCTGAACTTATTGCAGCGGTCGAGTCTGCTAAAGAAGCAGTTCATTTACAGGAACTCTTTTTTGGTTTGGGCCTGAAGCAGACTACTGTCCGTATTAATTGTGATAGCCAGAGTGCTATTCACTTGGCTACAAATTTGGCGTTCAGCTCTCGAACGAAGCACATTAATGTGCGTGATGCATTTCTGGTAGCTTTACACGTCGCAAAGGTTGTGTACTTGAAGAAAATATTATCTGAAGATAATGCTGCCGATATGTTCACCAAGTCGTTACCGCCAGCCGCATTTGAACATTGCTCGAATTTGATCCAGCTCAGATTGTGTTAGTGTCGTTTGGCACCTTGTGGGAGAGATGGGAATATTGCTACAGATGACATAGCGACATCTTTGGGGAGACATTACTTGGTACATGTTTTTAGGTTGCTTAACTCGTTCGTTTATTGAGATTGCTCACTTGAGGATTTTTGCTTTTGATTTTGACGGGTGATGGCCGAGCCGAAGCTCGTCACGATCAAAATGCATTCTGTTACCTCGTGTCAATCTCTATCAACTATTTATCCGTATTCGGGGGATTGGTTCGTGCTTTGGTTTCGTCGGGTGATTTGCACATCATGGTGGAGTGTTGAAAAACTTAAATCAGATAAGTTTTATTGGTGCTGTGCAACTCACCAAACACTATGTACAAGTTCTTGAAGCATAGATATGTGGATTAATATGAACCACATATCTTGGAAGACTTGCATGGGAAATATGGATGACAACTTGCATCCATATGACATCATCCATATGACATCCTCCATATGTCATCCTCCATTTTTCCCCTATAAATACTTGCATCCATTCCATTCTAAAACACACAAACAAGAAGTTAGAAGTCTTCTTTCTAACTTTCTTCTTCTTCTTCATTGTTCCCTTTTGTTGATATATATATATATATCATTGATATATATTTATATATCTTGTTTCGGGGGAACATTTGGTTAGCTGATTTGTTGATCTAAGGATCTCGTAAACACGTTGTAATTTCTCCCGGTTGGTAATATAAAGATCTCTCTCTCCCTGTGGATGTACACTATCACACTGATAGTGGAACCACGTTAAATATTGCTGTCTCGATTTACTTGCTGTTTTCGTTACATTTTATCGTATATTCGATAACTGCTATATTTACGTTTGTGGATCGGTATGAATCAATAGACCAAAATATACAATATCTAGATCTCGTTATTCCGCATTTGTTGTAACGGGTCAGTTGCACGTGATTTATTGTTACCATTTTTGGGACCGTAAATCACTTGAAATACGATTTTGTAACTGTCACCGACCCTTACATATACTACATTAAATCGTGTAGATGAGCGATTTGTAGACTCACAACAAAGAAGTATCGCGAAGACTCTTTAAGGACAAGATTTCTGAATCGGTATAGACGTATTGTGTGTTCGTGCTTTTTTGAGATCAACAACGTTAGAATTAAATATCCTATTGTCATTTAATTTTTGTTCACAAGGTGAACAATGTTCTTGTACTCATTTCTTCCTATTGAATTTTCTCACTACAAGCACTACAAGAAAAAATCACAATTAGTAACAAAAAGGTTTTGGTCACTAACAACATAAAATTGGTCACTAAGGCTGTTTAGTGACCTGTTAGGATGGTCGCTTTTTGTCACTAAAGGTCCGTCACTAATTTGCTTTTGTGACCAAATACGGAAATGGTCACTCATTAGTGACAAAACTAAAGTGGTCACTGTGTTTGTGACGACAAATCTTGTCACTAAATTTTGTCACTAAACCAATGAAAGTCGTCAACTAACTTAACTTATTAGTGACCAAAGTTAGTGACCACTACAAAGTAGGTCACTAGTTAACGGTTCTCTTAGTGGTTATTAACGATCATTAGAGACCAAATATGTGGTCACTAGGCATTAATAGTTGTTAGTGACCAAAAAAGTAGCCATTGATATAATAAAAAATGTAACTAATTTCTACTAAAATTGTTATTAATACAAAATTAATCATACTAATTTGTAACAATTAAAATCTACAATATTAATTTCGTTCGTATAACGTAAAAATTCTTCGATTCAACCTAAAATAAACAGTCTTTATTTTGTCAAATTTATGATCACCAAAAACACTTTACATAACCACTAAATGAAAACAAAACACTTCTTAAGCGTTTGATATTGTATCTTATAATAACTAAAAGTAATAATATGGTTCTAGTACTAAAAGAAACTCAACCAAGATGCCATTTTCATGCCTAATTTTTAAGAAACATCTGATACCCTAGTTGTTCCCATGCTGCAAAAGAAACAAGAAATTGGCCTGTTCAACTCCAAACTGTATCATCATCATCATAAACTGAAATAAAGAGAATACTCAAAGTCAGAATCTTGAGGTATTTTTTTAGCCTAACTTTTTTTCCTGAAATGAACAAAAAAAAAAAGACAGAATCTTTTCTCTAATTATATTCAAAGTTCATTACTTGAGCAGAATTTTGCAAGTGACTCTCAGAGAGATTTGCATTCAGTTGCAGAGCAGCTGACGTAATGTTAGCATAGTAACCATCCATGCATTAAAGAATTCACACACCAAAAATAATATACAACATCACCAGCAAAAAATTAAACAAAAATAATGTTATACCCTGGAAGGCAGATTTGTTGGTAGGAGTAATGGTAGAGTAACATTGGTAGTAGCTTTATTAATGCAGTAATAGCAGGAGTTAAGAAGGGCAATTTAGAAATCGTAAGTAGTTTGTTACATAGAGGTAAAATGGGAAAATAGCAATGAGAAGTCTGTTAAATAGATAAGGGGTTAGTAGGAGGGGATATATGATTTGTAAACATTGATTTTGGCATGAGCCTAGGGGAACCCCAACTTCAATTGCAATATCAATTTCATTCTGTCTTCATCTGAGTGTGTATCAAATACTAACCGTTTACCAACGTGCATAGGTTGTAATTGACAATGTATACAAAGACATGCCTCAAATCAAGTAAAACTACTGCATATTATTTTTATAGTTATTTTCAAAGCGCCATTAGTGTGAAACAGATAATTTTATTATAAGAGAAGATAAAGGTGGTGTTGATCAAAAAAGAATTATGGCAAAATTCAAGTATGAAGTTCTAAAAAAACTAAGTAATTAAAACAAGTCACAGCTCAACCAGAAAAAGAACTCGTGCAATATGTTATATAAGACAAACATTAATTCACCTGAGATAGCACCCAACCTGTGTTATAATGCTTATGAGGAAGTTGCATAAATACATCAAGTGCATCCTGTTTCACAAAAGGTATTAATCAGCAAGGTACATCAACAACAAAAATGTCAAAGTTTGTTACTTCACCGCTTTACAATACGTGACACCAGTATAGACAAGAAAGTCTGTAACCTTCCCCAAGTATTTTCACAAGGGACAGTACTATGAAGCACCACTAGCAACTTTTGATACACTCTTGGAAGGCCGACCTATTGACATAATTGAACCATCGCGTTCAGAAGATATAGTATCAGGTGAGGGGGATGAACCAGAAGTGGTGGTAGTATTTGAACGAGAGTCGTCAAGCACAGACCGAGTCCTTGAAAAAGCGAGATTGTGGGTGGAATTTCAAAATTCGACAAGCAGCATAAGGTAAGAGGTGGGTATAGACATTTTTACAATCTATGAATTAAATAAGACAAACTATTGTAAACCAACAAGATGATTACCCTCCCATTGCATACAATTTTAAAAAGTGCATAGACTATGTAGAGAATAAGTTTAAACATAAGAACTCCAACCTAAAAAGTATTTGACAGATGAATATAAGGCATGAAGATGTTTTTCTATTATCATTCTCGGGAAAGGTGAATATGAATCACCTGGATTGAACTAAATAAAAACATAAGAACCACAACAAAACAGACCCACACATTAGAACCCTGATAAGATAAAAAGCAGACTTGTAAAGTTTAATATTTTACAATTCAGCAGCACAAGCAGAAAAGGAAGAGATGGTGAACTATCCAAATGAAAAATTATTATCACTACACAGGTTAGTGGCAACTAGACAATTGCATATGCCTCATATCGTCTTAGAAGACATAGGAATGAGCGAGCAAGCAACAGGTGCATCATGAGTTTTCTAAAAATGTTATTTGAAAGGAACTCCATGTAAACACATGAACAGTAAACTTACAACAATAACATTTGAAAGATCTTGATGAGCATCAAGTTTTACAACCATCCAAGAGACTTTATGGAAGAGAACCTTTTGGCGAGTGTTGTAGTCAGCATTTATCCAAATACCCTTTGGAATTTCACTTAGACCAAAGCCAAGGAGAAACGCACTAGTGACGAACCCAAATGTATTTGAACATGTCGTGGCAAAACCGATTATGCCACCACTCCTGGCAATCATTTCAGGAGCACAAGAAGAAATCACAAATTGAAGATAACTCAAAGGATTACATTATAAGTATTTAAATCCTATCAATGATATTAGAAGGATAGACTAATTTAGTAAAAAGATGTCAAAGATAAAATGTGTACGACAAAGTTTAACAACATTAAAATGGTGGCATTACTAGCTCTATATGCCTACACTTGCACAAGACTAACAGAAAAAGGCAACACAAATCTAATTAATTCGTAGGTTAATACGGCCAAAATGTATATTTTGCAAGGTAAAAGAACGTGTTTTACTGCTTTGATTGATTTATACAAAAAAAACAAAGGAATACCGATACCATAATATCTTATAAAAAGTAATGAAGAGTGTTTATTTCAAATATATTCCTTCAATTTAGAGCCTAAAGGAATGATGATGGCATCCAAGAACATGCATCGCTTATTAAAGATATTATATAAGTTTCCTAAATTAATATATCAATAACCAACTTTTAGGATAATAAGTTTCCTAAATTAATAAATTAGCTAGGGGTTTAGAAATAAGTGACCAGGAATTGCAACAAAAAATAGTGGATCGCTATCAAATAATGTAGGGTATCAGAAAGAAACCAATTTTTGTGCAAAAGAATAAGCAGAACAAGTCCACAAAATGCTACAACACCAACAATCAGGTAAAATACCAAATTCCCCTTGTTGTTTACTGTTGTCATCTTTCTGTAACAGTGAAATCCCCAAAAGAACAAATGAAAGAGAAGGTACAATTGTAAACTTTGAAGTATATGGCCATTGACCAGTACAATTGTTTACTGTTCTTAAATCTTTCTGTAACAGTGAAATCCCCAAAAGAACAAATGAAAGAGAAGGTACAATTGTAAACTTTGAAGTATATGGCCATAAACAGAGAGGCTTACTCTGCAATGGGAAAAACACGAAGGTATGTGTTTTTTGTGCCTAATCTCATCAATGAAAAAAACAAATCTCAAGGATTGCATCCAGTAAAGTCGTGGTTGTAGATAAGAGACTACAACCCTAATTACAAGATTTGTTTAGTTTTGTATAATGGTTGTGCAACTACAATTAGTGATAAGAGAACAAGGTAATTCACCAAATCATCTAATGATTAAAGAATAGTCGCTTGCCTATTGAAGATATTAAATCGCTTCTTCCTCTTCTCTGTTTATCTAAAAATCGAATGTCTCTACCTCTGCCTCTTTCGATTGAGAGAAAAACGAACCTCAGTTATTTGTCTATGATGAATGAGATTGGAGATTAACCTACAATGGAAGAGATGTACAATCAATGAAGGACTGTAGAGTGAGATTTCATCATGGAGAGACGGAGAGAAGTTAGGGCAAAACCAGTTTTGGAGGTTGAATAGCTTTTGAAGTATTGACGTGGTCCCTGTAGGTATAGTTTCTTGTAGTGATATGATCCAAGTGAGAAAACCGGGTCAAAACCTATATATGATCCACGTATGTTTATTAGAGGTTATAGACTTGGCAGTGCTGATCCTTGCGTTTTTATTTGTTTTATAGTTTAGCCCCTATGTTTTCTATTTTTTATATATTTTATCCCCATATAGTAAATTTGTGCTCAAACACAACCTTAGTGACCACTATGTTTTGGTTACTAATACTTTTAGTTTAGTGACCACCATTTTTTTGGTCACTGATCCATCAAAATCACTACAATATTACAACTAATGAATATCACTTACAAACCACTATTGTTTGGTCACTGACACTACAAATATAGTGACCACCATTTTTCGTCACAAACATTTCCAACACTACAACTAATGAAAACAACTTAGTGACCACTATTTTTTTGTCACTAAAACTTACAATTTGGTGACTACCATTATTTGGTCACTAACACATGCAATTTAGTAACCACCATTTTTTGGTCACTAACACATCCAACTCACTACAATCCCACAACTAATGAATACCACTTAGTGACTATTATTTTTTGGTCACAAACACATCCAATTTAGTGACCACCATTTTTTGGTCACTAACCCAAATTTCAATTTTACAATTAATGAATACCACTTAATGACCACATTTTTTTGGTTACTAACACTTTCAAATTAGTGACCGCCCTTTTTTGGTCACTAACTCATCCGACTCACAACTAATGAATCGAAATAAGTAACCATTATCTTTTGGTCACTAACACATTCAATTTAGTAACCACCATTTCTTGGTCACTAACACATTCAATTTAGTAACCAAGAACCCTTCCAACTCTATGATTAACAACAAACGAATACCCCTTAGTGACCACTATTTTTAGTCAATAACATATTCAATTTAGTGACCACCTTTTTTTGTCACTAATCCTTTCAATCTAATGACCATTATAAGAAATTCCTTGAGAATTAGTGACCACTTAGTGACCAAATTTATTTTTTGTCACTAATATTCATATTTGTGACAAAAATTTAATGACGACTTTTATCATAGTCACTAACGTCACAGTTAGTGACCAAAATATAAGTAGTCACTAAAATTATTGTCACTAACTATACTATTTCTTGTAGTGGAAGAAAACTGGGTATTAGCGACGAAAATTAGCAAGGGATTAGTGAGGGATTGACCATAAAACCAATCCCTCGCTAATTAGCGACGGGTTGGTTTTGTGGCCAATCCCTCACTAATTAGCGAGGGATTAGCGAAAGATTGACCACAAACCCAATCCCTCGCTAATTAGTGAGGGATTAGCGACGGAATGAGTTTGTGGTCAATCCCTCGCTAATTAGTGTGGGATTAGCGAGAGACTGTGTTTCTGGTCAATCCCTCACTAATCCCTCGCTAAATTAGTGAGGGATTAGCGAGGGATTGACCACAAACACAATCCCTTGCTAATCCTTCACTAATTAATGAGGGATTAGTGACAGATTGACCACAAACCGAAATCATCGCTAATCCCTCACTAATTAGCGAGGGATTAGCGAGAGATTGTTGGCATCCATCACTAATCCGTCGCTAATTAGTGAGGGATTAGCGAGGGATTGTTTTTTTTTCTTGTTTTCTCATTTGTATGTGTTATATGTAGCCATATATATATATATATGTGTTGGGAACTGAAAGAATTGCTTAAGTACAGTTAATGCTGCAAGCACAACTTGGTTACTACTTCTGAAGTTAATGCTGCTGATACAGGTTAATGCTAATCAAGATTAATACAGCTAGATGAAGTTACTCCTGCTAAGCAATTTTAGTACTGCTAGTAATTAGTACTGCTGAACTTAATACTGCTCAAAGTATTAATGCTGCTGAAGACTTAATACTGCTTATGAGATGAAGACTTCATATGGAAAGGATGACAGCTGTTTTGATTAAAGATTATGGAAGGCTTGGAGATAAAGATGGAAGATTATTCTGAATATCTTTTATTATTTGTAATTTTTTTTTATCTTCAGTATAAATATAGAATAGTTTGTAACTTTAGGATTGAGAATTAATTCTGAGTTTTTGTTTTCATAGAGAGAATCAACTTCAAGGTTTATAGTCCTAGTTCTAGAGAAGTATAATTCGTATTGGTGAGCCTGTTCATCAATATTGAGGTTGAGTGTTGAATCTTGTAGCTTTACAATCTGTCAATAAAAGTTTACAAGTTGTTATTCTGATTCATTGTTTCATTGATCTTTGAATATTAAAGTGTTATTCCGCAAACTTCTTTAATATTGTTTCTGAGTGTTTATTCTTGTTAAGAATTCAGATCCTGACAAGTGGTATCAGAGCAAGTATTCTCAGAAATCTTATTCATCATGGAAAACACAGTTGAATCAAACAGTACTCTGGTCTCAAAGGTTCCAATGCTCAGATCTAATGAATTTGACATGTGGAAGATTAGAATCAAGCAATACATTCTCCTCACAGATTACTCCATGTGGGACATCATTGAGAATGGCCCATCCGATGCAGGAAAGATTGGTGAAGATGGAAAAAGAACCCCACCAAAGACGGATGCAGAAAGAAAGACAAGGCAGTCAGAGATGAAAGCCTTGAGCATACTGCTCTTGGCCATTCCCAATGAGTATCAACACCAATTCTGTAATTGCACTGATGCACAGATGCTTTGGAATGCTCTAGAAAAGAGATTCTCTGGTACCAAAAGTACCAAGAGAAATCAGAAGGCAATTTTGAAGCAACAGTATGAAAACTTTATGTCAACTAAGAATGAGTCAGTGACTCAAACTTTTGACAGGTTTAACAAGCTAATTGGTGAACTAGCCACTATGGAAGTACAGATTGATCAAGATGATGTAAACAGAAAGTTCTTAAGGTCCCTTGGAGATGAATGGACCATGTACACTGTTTCATTCAGACAGAATGAACAATTGAAAGAGAAAGAACTTGATGATCTGTACAATGATCTTAGAGTATTTGAAGCTGAGGTAGAGGCAAAGAAGAAGCCTTTTGGATATGTTCATAATGCTGCACTCCTATTAGCATCAATTGATTCTACTACTAACCCTGAATCAGTTAATGCTGCTAATGGAACAAATCAAGAAAAAGGCACGGAATATGTGTTTGAAGCCTTTCTTTCCAGCCATGGAAACTCCTCTTTAATCAATGATGATTTGGAACAACTTCATCCTGATGATCTTGAAGAGATGGATATTAAATGGCAAATGGCCATGCTTTCCATGGGGGTAAAGAAGTTCATCAAGAGAACTGGGAGGAACAACTTCTCCCAAAGAAGAGAAGATGGAGCAGGCTTTGATAAATCAAAGGTGGAGTGCTATAAATGTCATCTGAAGGGACACTTTGCCAGGGAATGCAGAAGTGGAGTGTCTCACAACAACAACCACCAACAAGCACAGTCTGGAAACCTCAACCATAACAGAAACTCTGCTCAAGCCCTTGTTTCTCAACAAGGAATGGGGTTTGACTGGAGTGATCAAGCAGAAGAGGCTATCCAAAATCAAGCTCTTATGGCATAAGTATCTGATCTCCCAACTGAGGTAAGTTCTAATCTCTGTTCTAAAACTTGCATAGACACTGTTAAAAGGTACAGAGATCACAACCAGAAGATGAGTGATGACCTTAAGAGGTTAGCAAAAGATATAAAAGACTATGTGAGAATTGTTGAGATGTTTGAGGAACAAATTAAAGGTTTTCAAGCCAATGAACTTCAACACTCATATGATACCAATTACTGGAAGTGGGAGAAAAAGGATCTAGAACTCCAACTGACCAAATCTAAAGAAGAGAGTGAAAAGTTGAGAGAGGAGCTAACCAAGGTTAAACTTGATGTGGAAAAGTTTTCCGATGCTTCTAAAGCAATGGACTCTTTACTACAAACTCAGATTCATGACAAATTGAGAAGAGGAATTGGGTATAATACCACACCACCACCATACAACAACAACTACATTCCTCCTACTTGAGATTTGCTAGAAACCAAAGATAGGAATGACTTGCCTGAGGGAGCCACTGAGATAGATCCCTTAGATGAGGTAGTTGTTGAGGATAAGACCGAGAAAGAGGTTGGTAAGAGTAATGGGAACAATGTGAGTGGTGAGATTCCCCTAGAGAATCACATCATTACCAATGAGGGGTGTGGAAAGATTTGGGTCAAATCAAAGGACATAGAGAAGACAGAGGGAAAGTCTGGTAAGGTCCATTACAAACAGACCACAGTTGTGAATCCAGTTCCTTGCAAACAGTGTGCATGCAAGAAATCTGAGCTCCTAAAACATGATAAAAATAGGGGAAATCAAAGAAACTGGAATAATCAGTGGGCACAAAAACAAGGGGTTGATTTGAGTAAAATCAATAGACCAAAACCTTGTTTTATCTGTGGCAAATTGAATCATCTTGCCAAATACTGTTATTTCAATCCTATAAACCAAATGATGAATTTTCAAAGATCTATGCAAAAACCCTTGGGTTATAGGAAGAAGGAAAGGAACCATGTGGCTAAGAAATCTGTTAAATCTAAAAGCCACATGAAGAAAAAGACTGTTAAAGAAAGTGTCAATATGTGGGTTCCTAAAAGCACTAAAACTGTTAGTACTGCTACCCCAAATAGTACTGCTGACAATGATAGTGCTGCTAGAAGCAATACTACTGCTACCAATGTTAGTGCTGTCAAGAGTATTAGTACTGCTAAAACTAACATGGTCAGTACTTCCTCAAATGTTAATACTGCTAACTCTGTTAGTGCTTCTAACAAGGTTAGTACTGCTAAACCTGTTAGTGCTGATATCTCTGTTAGTACTTCTAAAGTTAGTACTGCTCCTAGTGTTTGTGCTGCTAGACCAATCATATTGACAAAGTACTCCAATAAAGAGTGCTCTGATTTCAAAAATCTCATAAAAAAGGAATGTAAATACTTTGATGAGAAAGGGAGACCCAAGACCACTTTGGCTTGGGTTCCCAATCAATACTAATTGTTTAATCTTATGTGCAGGGCAACCAGCAGCTCAAGGGGAAGAGCATCTGGCATGTTGACAGTGGTTGCTCTAGGCACGTGACAGGGAACATGTCATGCCTCAAGAATTTCAAGAAAATTGATGGTGGGCATGTTGCCTTTGGTAATACTCCAGATGGAGGTAAGATAAGTGGTAAGGGGGATGTAACCAAAGGTAAAATGACCTTTGAAGATGTATTCTATGTTGAGATGTTAAGGTACAACCTGTTAAGTGTATCACAGGTTTGTGACAAACAACATAGTATATTGTTTACTGATTCTGAATGCATTATCCTTGCTCCTGGATTCAAGGTAGTTGATGAAAAGATGATACTACTAAGAACTCCCAGAAAGGATAATGTATATTGCTTAGATATGGAAAGTGTTTCAACTGATTCATCCCTAAACTGTCTTGTTTCAAAAGCGTCTTTGGATGAATCATCACTTTGGCACAGAAGAATGTGTCACATGAACTTTAAAACAATGAATAAACTTGCTAAAAACAACCTTGTAAGAGGTTTACGTACTACAAAAATGAGGCCTATCAGCGACGGAAGATTCCGTCGCTAATCCGTCGCTAAAAGTCAATTCCGTCGCTGAAAGTCTGTAGCTAAATACCTGGTAGCTAATGCTTATCAGCGACGGATTAGCGATGAATATTAGCGACGGATTAGCGACGGAATTATTAGTTCCATTAAGGCCCAATAAAACCCTTTAAAGCCCGATAAAACCCTTTAAAGCCCGATAGATCCATTAAGGCCCAATGAAACCATTTAAAGCACAATATAACCCTTTAAAGCCCTATAGATCGTTAAGGCTTAATGAAAACCTTTAAAGCCCAATAGAACCGATTAAAGTCCAATATAATTAATTAAAGCCCAATATATCCATTAACACCCAATGAAACCTTTTAGAGCCCAATATAACCCTTTAAATCCCGATAGATCCATTAAGACTCAATGAAACCTTTTAAAGCCCAGTAGAATCCTTTAAAACCTGATAGATCCATTAAGGCCCAATGAAACCCTTTAAAGCCCGATTGAACCCTTTAAAGCCCAATGTATCAATTAAGACCCAACGAAACCTTTTAAAGTCCAATATAACCCTTTAAACCTCGATAGATCCATTAAGACCCAATGAAACCCTTTAAATCCCAATAGATATATTCAGGCCCAATGAAACCATTTAAATCCCGACTGAACCCTTTAAAGCCCGTTAGATCCATTAAGGCCCAATAGAACCATTTAAAGCACAATAACAAAACACACACACATACTATCGATACGTTCACATTTACACATGCATACAATACATATATACATCATATGCGATTACCAAACAACACACACATTATCTATACATTCATATCAACATATATACACATACACAACAATATACATTGATCCATTATCATATCGCGGGTTAGCAAACAACACACATACACACACACACACACACACATATATATAACACAGACCGGTGGATATATATAACACATAAACATGCATACATATAACACAATCATGAGAAAATAAGAAAATTTAAAAATTCCGTTGCTAATTAGCGACGGACACGTGGAATTTATTTTTTATTTATTTTTTAAATAGATTCCGTCGCTAATTTGCGATGGAATTAATTCGGTCACTAATCCGTCACTAATTAGCGACGGATTAGTGATGGAAGTTTTTTTGTCGCTAATCCGTCACTAATTAGTGACGGAAATTTCCGTCGCTGATACCCCTTTTTCTAGTAGTACCTTCCAAAGTCTTTTAATGTGATGATCATTGTGTTGCCTGTCTTAAAGGCAAACAACACAAAACTTCTCATAAGTCTAAAGAGTTGAACACAATCTCTAATTCTCTTCAGTTGTTGCACATGGATCTGTTTGGTCCTACAAATGTTATGAGTATAGGTAAGAAATCATACTGTCTAGTTATTGTTGATGATTACTCTAGATTTACTTGGGTATATTTTCTAAGGACTAAGGATGAGACAAATGGATTGATCAAATCCTTTATTCTAAGAATTGAAAACCAAACAAATCAAAAGGTAAAAGTCATTAGGTCAGACAATGGTACTGAATTTAAAAATCATGACCTAAACACCTTTTGTGAGGAAAAAGGAATATAGAGGCAATACAGTGCTCCTAGGACTCCACAACAAAATGGTGTTGCTGAGAGAAGGAATAGGACACTGATTGAAGCTGCTAGATCTCTGTTAGCTGATTCCAAACTACCAATTACTTTCTGGGCTG
The DNA here is from genome assembly GCA_954870635.1 of Arctium minus. NCBI lineage: Eukaryota > Viridiplantae > Streptophyta > Magnoliopsida > Asterales > Asteraceae > Arctium > Arctium minus. Next base: position 42,100,695 of record OX941088.1, on the reverse strand, counting down.
AAGCAGTTAATACTGCTTGCTATGTCCAAAACAGAGTTCTAGTAGTCAAGCCTAAAAACAAGACACCATATGAGCTTTTAAATAACAGAAAACCATTTATTGGATTTTTCAAACCTTTTGGGTGTCCTTGTACCATTCTCAATACCAAAACTCACTTAGGAAAGTTTGATAGCAAGGCAGATGATGGTTTTCTTGTTGGTTACTCATCTCAGAGTAAGGCTTACAGAGTTTTTAATTCTTCTTCTAGAATAATTGAGGAAAGTGACAATGTCAAATGCAATGAGAACACACCAAATCCTATTGGGTCTGGTCCTCTGTGGTTATTTGACATTGATTCACTAACTAACTCTTTGGGTTTCAGTAGTGATTATCATGCAGGTTAAGGAAGTGGAGGATCAGGGGATGAACAAGTACAAGTATAAGACATTATTTCTCAGTCTGTGATCTTTCCCATACCAACAATAGAGCCTGTTGATGTTTGTGTAAAGGAAATTATGACTGAACTGATTCAGAGTGAAGAAGAAGGAAGATATGAGGAGAATCAAGTGCATGAAGAGCCAGAAGCAGCTGATGAGATCCCCTCAGCTGACTTAAATGATTCCAATCTTGATGTGGGAATCAATGAAGAACCTAGTCATCAGACTAGAACTCAAAAGAACCATCCTCCAGAGCTGGTCATAGGAGACATCTCTTCTCTATGATAACAAGGAATCAAAGCAGACTTCAAGAGCTGCAGGATCAACAACACACAATACTCTCTTGCTTTCTATCTCAGATTGAGCCTAAGAAGGTTTATGATGTAATGAAAGATTCCAGTTGGATAGAAGCTATGCAAGAAGAATTACTGCAGTTCAAATTGCAAGAAGTTTGGGACTTGGTGGACCTTCCAAAAGGTCATAGAGCTATTGGCACAAAGTGGATTTTCAAGAATAAAAAGGATGAGAGAGGAATTGTGATCAGGAACAAAGCAAGGCTTGTGGTACAAGGGTACACTCAAGAAGAAGGCATAGACTATGAAGAAGTGTTTGCTCCAGTGGTAAGAGTAGAGGCAATTAGGCTATTTCTAGCCTATGCCTCATACATGAAGTTCAAGGTATACCAAATGGATGTGAAGAGTGCCTTTCTTTATGGTACAATTGATGAAGAAGTATATGTCTGTCAGCCCACTGGATTTGAAAATCCATCATATCCAGACAGAGTATACAAACTGAAGAAAGCACTTTATGGTCTTCATCAAGCCCCAAGAGCATGGTATGATACACTGTCTACCTATCTCTTGGAGAATGGGTTTGAAAGATGAATAATTGACAAGACCCTCTTCATTAAAAGAAGTAAGAAGGACATCCTACTTGTTCAGATTTATGTGGATGATATCATCTTTGGATCCACAAAAGATCAGATGTGTAGAGACTTTGAAAAGTTGATGCACAAGAGCTTTAAAACGAGTTCAATGGGTGAACTTACCTTCTTCCTTGGGCTTCAAGTGAAACAGAAGAAAGATAGGATCTTTATAAGCCAATCAAAATATGTGAAAAACATCCTGGATAAGTATGGTTTAACAGACTCAAAGCCAGCAAGCACACCTATGGAGACTCATAAAAAGATCACTGCTGATCTTGAGGGGGAGGATGTTGATGTTCATCTATATAGATCAATGATTGGATCTCTCATGTATCTCATAGCCTCAAGACCAGACATCATGTTTCCAGTGTGTTTGTGTGCCAGATTCCAAGTCAAGCCAAAGCAATCACATCTTCAAGCTGTTAAAAGGATTTTCAGATACTTAAGAGGGCAACCCAGATTAGGTCTTTGGTATCCTTATGAATCCAACTTTGACTTGATTGCTTATTCAGATAGTGACTTGAGAGGTGCTAACATGGACAGAAAGTCTACTTCAGGTGGATGTCAACTTTTGGGTGCAAGACTAGTATCTTGGCAGTGTAATAAGCAAACCACAGTGTCCTTATCAACAACAGAAGCTGAGTATATTGCTGCTGCAAGTTGCTGCTCTCAGGTTCTATAGATTCATAATCAGATGCTGGACTATGGGGTAACCTTTCTTCACACTCCAATCTTCATTGATAATAGCAGTGCTATAAGCATTGTTAACAATCCAGTCAAGCACTCCAAAACAAAGCACATTGAGATCAGGTATCACTTTATTAGAGATTGTAATGAAAAGAAGCTAATTCAAGTTGCTAAAGTTCATACTGACAACCAGTTTGCTGATCTATTCACTAAAGCCTTTGATGTGGGTAGATTCACTTTCTTGGTCACAAGTGTGGGCATGATCAACTCTGAATGAGCTCATATCTTAAAAAGTGTTTTCATACCTGTTATTGGTTTATTCTTTGGTGCTACTAACATCTTTCTCAGGAAGTTATTACCTTGCTCAGAGTACCTCAAGCTTCAAAAAGTGTAAGTATAGTTAATGCTTCCAGTGCATTTTTAATACTTCCAGTGCACAGTTAATACTGCTAGTTAGTTAATACTGCTAGTGGTTAATACTACTCTCAGTTAATACTGCTAGTTCGTTAATACTGCTAGTTAGTTAATACTTCTCTTAGTTAATACTGCTAGTTAGTTAATACTGCTAGTGGTTAATACTACTCTCAGTTAATACTGCTAGTCAGTTAATACTGTTAGTGGTTAATACTGCTCTCAGTTAATACTGCTAGTTAGTTAATACTGCTAGTGGTTAATACTGCTTATGTCCCGAATCGTTTAAATACCCTTTTTGCCCGCCTAAAAGTTCATAACGACTCTTTGATTTCTATTCATCTGCTCTCTAACCCTTTTTCTCTCAAAGCTCCTAGTAAAGTTCAGGCAAGCACACTCAAGCTCAATGGCATCCATGGCATTCATTGATGAGCACAACGAAATCGCTATGCTTCAAAAGCCGAAGCAAGCTGCTGGATTCCACCAGATTATGAACTTTCTCAAGTCCAGCCACATTGCCCATACCCTTACAGTGTCGCCAACAATCTACATAGAGCATCAAAGACAATTTTGGGCGAATGCCACTGTAGTCACAGAAAATGGTGTGCAGATAATCAAGACAAGGGTGTGTGACAAACCCTTGTCAGTTTCTGAAGAGGTGATTCGCATCTGTCTACGTCTAGACGATGCTGCAGGTATTACCTCTATTCCTAATGAGGACTTGTTCTCTAACCTTTCAAGAATGGGGTATGGAGGCCAATTGGGTGGTTTCAAATTCTCAAAAGCTAAATTTTATACTCAATGGCGTTTTCTTGTTCATACCCTGATGCACTATATTTCCAAAAAGACTACTGGATGGAGTGAGTTCAGTAGAACCATTGCTTATGCTTTGGTCTGCTTGGCCACTGCCAGAAAGTACAATTTTTCTAAAATGATTTTCAATGATCTTGTATCAAACTTGGGAAGCAAAAAGAGTTTTTATATGTACCCAAGATTTGTACAGGTAGTTATAACCCATGAATTGAAGGATATGCCTCACTTTGATGAGGTATATGTACCCAAAATCCCCAAAGGTAAGGTCTTTTCAAATATGAAGAGATCTCCATTGGACTCGGAAGGAGTTGACACCCCATTGTTCTCTACAATGATGGTGGTGTCCCACAATGAAGAAGGTATGGCTTCAGGGTCAAGGCCCTCATTAGACCATCCCACTGAAAGCCTATCCCAACCTTCAATCACCATATCAATCCCTCAGTCCCTTGTTCAAAAACCAACTTCACCAATAACCAATACATACATCAGGAAAAAGGTAAAGAAGGCTCCTTCCCTTCTTGTACCTTCACCCACAGAGCCTTTAAGCCCTCTAATGGAAAATTCTCCATTAGAGAATATCTACAGGGAAACCACAGGGGTGTCTCCCAACCCCAAGGAGGTGCTCAATGAGGAGATGAATGAGCATATGGGTGCAAAGACTGCCACTACTCCTTCTAGCACAGAGGAGGTCAGTGGTAACATCAATAAGACCTTCCCCATGGCAACTTTGGGTGAACAATCATCCAAAGATCCCAGGTGCCAAGAAACCATGGGGGTAGCAGGTGCTTCTGCTAGGCAGAAGACCTCTACTACAAAAAGATCCCATGATCCTTCAAAAGGGGGTCACACACCTGGAGAAGGTGAGGACAAATATGACTATCTTGAATTGATGGAAACAATGGGCAACATCAACATGGATGTAATCAAGCAGGGAAAAGACATAGAAGAGCTGAAACTGATAATTCTGTCTCAACAAGTACAGATTACCAACCTGAAGAAAATGGTGAAGAGATTGGTCCAAAAAAAGAAAAAGAAACAGTTTGTGCTCAGAAGAAGGAAACTAGTGGATGATGCTCCCAAAAAGGGGGAGTCAAAAGCTGATGTCAACATGGAAGATGATAAAGACAAGGGGGAGCAATTTGATTTTGAGGGGGAGCAAGCAGTGGAAACTGAAATAGAGTTTGTACAAGCAGCAGAAATATCAAGCATAGCAGCTGTAAAAGAGCAAGCAGTAGAAAAAGAATAAGTTTTTGTACAAGCAGCAGTAACAGTTAATGCTGCTGAAACAAGTAAAGCAGTAGAAATTGTTAATACTGCTGAATTGAATGAAGCAGCAGAAATAGTACAAGAGGTATTAACAGATCTTGAGATAGCAGAAACTTTGATCAAGGCTAAACATGATACTCCCAAGGTCACCTCAAAGGCCAAAGGAGTTATCATCAAAGAAAAAGGTGAAGTGATTAAGAAAGCAAGTATTGAGAAGGTGGTAAGTAGGGATAAAGGCAAAGCAAAGTTAGTGGAATCTGATCAACCAATTAAAAAGCAAAAGTTGTTTGAGTCAGATAAAGATTTGGCCAGGAAGATTCAAGCTGAACTTGACCAAGCAGAATTAGCTCAAGTGGACAAAGATAGAGAGATGGCTAAGGCTCTGGCTGCAGAGTTAAATGAAGCTTATCAACAAAGTTTGGCAACTGAAATAGCACAGAAGAAAGCTGCAACCCTGAAGAAATCTGTGTTGGTTAAAATGGCTGCTAAGAAAAGACAACCCTCAAAGACCTTCCTTGGTACTCAAGAGAGAAAGAAGATGATTACTTTTCTCAAAGGTGCTGTAGGAGTCAGAAAGGAGATGTTCTCAAAGATGTCTTTTGAACAAATTAAAGAGTTGTATGATTCAGAGATGCTAAAGCTTCAAGGGAATGAAAAAGCCAGAGTTGAAATGGAAAAGAGAATGAAAGAAAGTAATGATTTTCTGATAGAAAAACCTTTCCCTGATGAGCAAGAAACACCAAAGAAAGAAGCCACACTAGGTGAAAGTCTGAGGACTTTAAAAAGAACTGAGATGTTTGAAATAGGAATGAAGTTGTATGTTGATCAATTGAAAGCTTCAGAGATTTCAATCACAAAACTTGTGATGGAGTATCTTTGTATGTTGTTCAAGCCTGAAGAAGTGAAGGACATCATCAGAAATGTGTTTCAAAAAGTCACCAACTGGACTCTATATGAAACTAGTGGAGTATATGCTTTGACTATGGATTCAAATCACATAGAATACTTCCTAGTGGATATAGTGTACAACCACAGTAGATTGAAGCTGCATGCAATGTTGAAAAAGAAGCTTGGATGTGTTCCAGATTCAGAAATGGCAAAGTACTTGATTCAGAGGATTATCAATCAGAATTTGAGGTTGAATCCAAATACAGGTGTATGAGCTATGAAGTTTTGGGAGAATCTTAAAGACCATCTGAAGAACTTGACTTCTCTTCCTAAAAGTCAAGTTAGGGGGAGATTGTTGGGAACTGAAAGAATTGCTTAAGTACAGTTAATGCTGCTAGCACAACTTGGTTACTACTTCTGAAGTTAATGCTGCTGATACAGGTTAATGCTAATCAAGATTAATACTGCTAGATGAAGTTACTAATGCTAAGCAATTTTAGTACTGCTAGTAGTTAGTACTGCTGAACTTAATACTGCTCAAAGTATTAATGCTGCTGAAGACTTAATACTGCTTATGAGATGAAGACTTCATATGGCAAGGATGACAGCTGTTTTGATTAAAGATTATGGAACGTTTGGAGATAAAGATGGAAGATTATTCTGAAGATCTTTTATTATTTGTAATTATCTTTTATCTTCAGTATAAATATAGAATAGTTTATAACTTTAGGATTGAGAATTAATTCTGAGTTTTTGTTTTCATAGAGAGAATCAACCTCAAGGTTTATAGTCCTAGTTCTAGAGAAGTAGAATTCGTATTGGTGAGCCTGTTCATCAATATTGAGGTTGAGTGTTGAATCTTGTAGATATACAATCTGTCAATAAAAGTTTACAAGTTGTTATTCTGATTCACTGTTTCATTGATCTTTGAATATTAAAGTGTTATTCCGCAAACTTCTTTAATATTGTTTCTGAGTGTTTATTCTTGTTAAGAATTCAGATCCTGACAATATGTGTATATGTTATATGTATAGTTGGGTATGTATTTTATGTATCTTTCGGTCCGTGTTATATATGTGTATACATGATGTGTGTATTGGTTGATAACGACAATTTAATCTACATATATATTATTATGTATATGTGTTGTATATGGGTTTGTATGCATGTGTATGCGTTGTATATAGGTTTATATGTAAATGTATAGACAATGTTTATGTGTTATTTCGCTACATATAATGTGTATATCTTTATATATATATATATATATGTTAATGTGTATATATACAGTACATACTTGCATACAAATATGTAATAAGTTACCATAAGCTAACATATATACAACGCATATACACATACATAAGTAGATCCACTTACGATTAGCTACCTACAAACATACACATCATGTATACATTATATATAACAAGGACCGGCGGATACATATAACACATACATATGTATACATATAACTCATACACATGTGCACACATAAAAATGATAAAACAAGAAAAAAAATCAATCCCTCGCTAATTAGCGAGGGACACCTCAAATTCGTTGCTAATCCATCGCTAATTAGTGAAGGATTAGTGAGGGGTTGGTTTTTTTCCTTGTTTTCTCATTTGTATGGGTTATATGTATCATTCGGTCTGTGTTATATATTTGTATACATGATGTGTTTGTTGGTTGATAAAGGCAATTGAATCTACATATATATATATATTATTGTATCTATGTGTATATCTGTTGTATATAGGTTTATATGCATGTGTATATGTGTTGTAGATAGGTTTATGTGCATGTGAATATGTGAATGTATATACAATGTTTATGTGTTGTTTGGTAGCTACATGTGATGTGTATGTGTTATATATATATATATATGTATATTATCTATATAGAGTCGGATTCAAACGAGAACAATACATATTTAAAAGAACACGAGAACTAACAAAATCATTAGTGATTTTACATTAACACATGAAAAAAGGACTTTGGCCGCGGCTTCAGGTCCCCGTGGCTTTTTTGCGCGTTAATGTAAAATCACTAATGATTTTGTTAGTTCTCGTGTTCTTTTAAATAGTTACTGTTCTCGTTTGATCCTCCTTCTATATATATATATATGTATGTATGTGTGTAAATGTATGTATATATATATGTAGTACATACACATACACATGTGTACACATAACACATACAAACGATAAAACAAGAAAAAAAAACTCAATCCCTAGTATGTGGTGATCTGTCATATGTGCCAACTTGTCTCTACTTTCACCAAACTTGTCTTTGATAAGTTTTTGTGGGAAAATATTATTGGCACAAACACATTGTACTTTTCTGAGAAAGTATATTTGTGATATCTTGTATTGATGTGGACCTCATCTGAAGACCAGAAAAGTGAGTTTTGTCTCCTACGCTCTTTTAAAGAAAGGTCTACACCATCCTCTGTAGGTCAACATTTCAAGCCAAAAACACTCCAAGACAAAAGGTACATCATGTACCATGCAAAAGACCTGTGTCCATCTCTTGCTCAACAGGTGTCCATGCATTAAATGCATGAGGCACTATATATATGAAAGATGCTTCAATAAGCAAAGATTACAAGCTTTACAAGTCTTGAAGTTCTCTAATTGCCTGACAATTTTCTATCTACAAAGTTCTTTTGTTTTCTAAGTGGTTTTACATGTGTTCTTCATTCTCTTTGTATAAGATTGTTTGAACATATTTTAGTTGTTCTTTTCCGCAACAATCAAAAGTTTTCTAGGTCAGATCTAGTCAATTTAACTTTGAAACTCCTGTTGTTTTCAGTTTAATTTTAGTTGTTCTTCTGTCTTTTTGTAACTTGGTTTGAAAGTTTGCCTGCATCTTTAGGAAAATGGCATCTCTATGTTAGATTTAAGAATTTATGGCTCTAAATGTTATATGAAAAGAGCACCAAAGAGTAACCAAAATAGAGTACTCAATTTGTAAAACTATTTTAATGATTTCATTTTGATTTTTGTGGTGGATTCTCTTCATACCATGTTCCCTCACTTACAGATTTTTGTGGTCTCATGACTAAATCCCAACATAACGAACAAACAGACCAATAATTGATCATTAATGGAGTTAAATGCCTCAAAGGGATTTAGCTATAAAAAAATCCATTACAAATCCTTCAAGAATCGTATTGCATCACAAAAACTTCTTTCGATTTAGCTATAAAAACACATTAAAACCTTTTATCTGTTCATTTCTTTTGGATTTCATGTTCGAAATGATGTTGTGATGTGCTCTGATATTTGAACAGGTAAACAGCCAAGGCAGGTAGGAGCTGCAACTTCTAGCAACAAATAGATTCATTACCATTGTTACTTCTACTAATTCACGTAATTATTTAATGTTCTTGCTTAATATATGTCCCTCTTGCTTCCTTTTACGACATTGAATTCGTTGAGTGCAAAATTTGGAGAGCATTCTTGATTCATGTTGTGATTGGAATACCCGTAATATCTTGAATTTACATAAATCTATCCTAAAGCAACAATATGAAATTAACGTTGGTGAGTTTATTTCCAGTTCTCCCTTGTTCATTTATCATATATTTGTTTAACTTATTCATATGTTTTGCATATCTAGCCATTTCAAATTCATTCGGTTTTGGTGGATGCAACTCGGTTGTAGCATTCTCGGCTTCCAAAAGTTGATTTTGATCATCAAGAATATATAATAATCGATGATCAGTAGAGCAACTTCATGTCATTATATTGGAGAGATGCAAAAGTTCGTACCAAATAGTTTATTTATGTTTCCTAAATTTTATGTATATATATACATATATATATATATATATATATTTGGGTCGTTCATGTAATCCTTTCTTATATAGCTAGGATAATTATGTTTTTGATTATTGTACTAATTATGTATATATACCGGAAAATACAAAACATCCAAATCAAGTTATTCATGTATGCTCTGTATCAAAGCTAAACACTTGTGTCGGTTTCTTCTTCTTCTCCTTCTCCTTCTCCTTCCTCTTCCTCCTCTTCCTCCTCCTCTTCCTCTTCTTCCTCTTCCTCTTCTTCCTCTTCCTCCTCTTCCTCTTCTTCTTAGCTGTTGTCGACAACTATCAACTGTGAGCGCCCCTCTTCCTCTCTGATAACTATTCTGTGTGTGTCGCCCCTATCACTAGCTAGTAGAAAACAGGGTATCGACGAATATAACCGACGACAAAAATTCGTCGGTAATTTTCGACGGATTTCTACCACTGTCGTTAATTTTGCCAACGAAAACAAATTTCGTCAATAATCTGACCGTCGATTTTACAATTTCCAGATTATCAACGGATTGAAACATATCTTTTTTTTTCATTTTTTTAAATAGATTTCCACGTGATCGTCGGTGATTGTCGGAAATCACCAACGGCTTTTTGTAATTTTTGTGTCTGTTCAAGTTTTTTTTATCAGCTTTACTATGATTGATTTTGTATAATTTGCTATGTGTGTATATATATGTGTATATATATGTTATATATTATGCATGTATATATGTGTATATGTATATGTGTATATGTAACATGTGTGTATATGTAACCCTAATATATAACATATGTGTATATGTATATGTGCATTTGTGTGTTGGTTCTAACTGCATATAATAGATCTAGGTATATATATGTTGTATGTGTATATGATTTCATGGATCTATATATATTATATGTGTAGAAGGAGGTTAAAAAAAAACCTCAAAAAAAAAAACTGGTAGTCTTGATCTGTACGGTATACACTTGTGCATATAAGTAAACTAAGTTGTTTTTTGGTTTTTATACACGTGTGCATAATGCACTTGTGCATATGCATGTGTGTATGTTACAAATTAAATTATTTGTATGTACAAGTACATACCATCCAAATAAATGACTACCAGAGTGTTCCTCATTTTTCTATTTTTTTTGAGGTTTTCCCTAAACTTGACCCTATGTATATATATATATATATATATATATATATATATATATGCATATGAATGCATGGATATCGTCATTAAACTGCGAAAACTTGGATTTGGTTTATCACATTTGTCATTTCATAAAGGTTTTGGTCCCTCCTAATGGTCGTTAACTTTTTCAGTTAAGTTCAGTTAAATCAGGGTACTTTTAGTCATTCTAAACATTTTTCTAATGACTAAAATACCCCTTACTTAACCGAGTGGTAATACATTTAACAGAAAAATATTTAAAATGACTAAAATACTCCTTTATTTAATTAAACTTAACGGAAAAAGTTAATTGTCGTTACAAGAAGGAGCAACATCGTTATGGAAAACGTTAGGACCAACATATAGTGATTCTTAAAAAATTAATAAAATAATAATTTAATATATTAATAAATAGCACTTACTAAATAATTTACAACTAAATATTCTATAATAGTTTAATAATAGTAAGTAATAAATTAATTTTATTTTTTAAAATAAACCGTAGGAGATCCATCGGAGATTCGTTGGAAATCCGTCCGTAATTACCGACGGATTATCCATTGAAAATCCATTCGCATTTCAAAAGTTTCCATTAAAAAAAACAGGCTCCAAAATATCAGATCTTGAGCCCCTTTCTCTCTCAAACCCTCGATCGACTTCTCTCAAACTAGCGACTCCCACCATCGGCGACCACCACTCTACTACCACCACCCTCGATAGCCACCACCATCGTTTGTGGATTCCCACTCCATATAATGCATTTGATATTTTACATTTTGTTCATGGTTTAATTAGGTTGATTAGGACACCTTTGGGTTTGGTTGGAGCAAAACTCGGCAACGAGTAAGGCATTGTGCATTCTTGAGGTTCGGACACATACAACTGAAAGGTATATATATATGCTTATATATTTGGTTTCATTATATGTATTGTGCATTGTTAGATTCTTTAAAGAGTATTGTGTATTGTTAGATTGTGCTAACTTGTTGATTGATCACCAATATGGTTTATTTAGTTTACATGAATATCTAAATTTGTGATATATGATGCAATAGTTTGGGGTAATCATGATAAAACCAACAATGTTTAAATGAAATGTGTGATGCAATAGTTTGGTGAACTTTTCATCAAACAAACAACGTTAAAATGCCATAAATTGTCGTCTTACTTTGTTATGTTATTGAAGACTTGTGTTATAAATTAGTTGGATTGCCAATTGCTAGGCAAACATTAAGTTTGATTTAATTTTAATTCCTGTTAGTTTTGAGCTTTGATTCATTGTACTTATTTGTAGTTGGGTTGATAATTTTTGGCCAAACATAAGGCACGATTTATTTGGATTCGATGTTAGTTTAAGACTTGATTCGTTGTATTTATTTATGGTTGGGTTGCCAATTATTGGACAAACATTACGCTTAATTTTATTTAAAAATATTCATTTTATAGATAAAAAATATTTATTAGGCTTTAAAGCTATAAAATGATACTTATTTAAAACACCTTTCTTTGAATTAATACCCATGATTTGACTTTCAAATAGTCAAACCATTACAATTAGGTTTTTAAACTCATCCAAATTTCCTCTAAATTCATTTAAACCAACGGTTTGACTTTCAAATAGTCAAACCATTACACAAAAGGTTTTAAAATCATTCAAAACACTTTTTTATTTCATTTAAACTTACGATTTGGCTTTCAAATAGTCAAACCATTACCATATTACACGTAGGATTTTAATGTCCTTCAAAACACCTTCCTTTGATTTAGAATCCATGATTTAACTTTCAAATAGTCAAACCATTACACTTAGGGAGTGTTTGGTTCACAGGATTCTGAAGGAATTCGATGGAATTTGAGTGATCAATTACATTGACCAAATTTCGTTCAAGCGTTTGGTTTACCAATGGAATGGAATTGAATTCCCCACATTCCACCATTCATGTATTTGGTTATTCCATCACAATTGAGAAGGAATTCAATTCAACTCCATCCCATTTTCTCAAAAAGACAAAATTATCACCATCTTCCCTACTTGATTTACCTAGACCACCGTCGATCTGAACCACGGCCGACCACCACCGATCTGAACCATAGCCAACCACTGCCGATCTAAACCACCGCTGACCACCATTGACAACCATCGACCATCATTGATTGAACCACTGCCAACCACCGCCGATCACACCTATGGTTTGACTTTCAAATAGTTAAATAATTGCTTATAGGGTTTCAAAGTCCTCTACACCACCTTTTTTTATTAAACCCATGGTTTGACTTTCAAATTGTCAAACCATTACACATAGGGTTTTAAAGACATCTAAAAGACCTTTCTTTGATATAAACCCATGGTTTTAATTTCAAATAGTCATACCATTACACTTAGGGTTTTAAAGTCATCAAAATTTCCTCTAAATTCATTTAAACCTATGATTTGACTTTCAATAGCCAAACCATTACATGTGAGGTTTTAAAGACATCCAAAAGACCTTTCTTTGATTTAAACCCAAAATTTGACTTTCAAATAGTCAAATAATTACACTTAGGGTTTTAAAGTCATCCAAAATTCTTTTAAACTAATTTAATCCTAAGTTTGAATTCAAATTGCCAAACCATTACACGTATGATTTTAAAGACATTCCAAAGACATCTAGCTCATTCACACCTTTGCTTTGACTTCCACATAGTCAAATAATTGCTCATAGGGTCTCATACTCCTCTACACCACCTCTACCTTGATTATAACGAATAGCTACTTTTTTTGTTGTAGTTATTGAATATGTTGACAGATAGAGGATGAATGTATAGAAATAATGACAGTGAGGGGTTTCTTAGTAGGGACTATATCGTTGCAATGAATGGTTTTTTAGACTTTACCTATGCCACTGAAGAGTATATTGATAGGAAAACTATGCATGATGGGATAGTGTTTCGTATCAGATGCCCTTGTTCCAAGTGGGGAAATTTACACCATAAAGAAAGGGATGAAATGAGATTACACCTGATGAAAGATTGTTTAATGCCTTATTATACTATTTGGTGGGAACATGGTGAAATCTATTACCATGCATCTAAAGATGTGGGTTAATCTTCTATTTTGATAGTAGATCAAAATGAAGGGTATGCTGAAATGGTGAACGATCACATGATACATGATGGTATGACATGGGAAGAACAAACCCCTAATCCTTTTGCCAAAGGATTTTATTACATGTTACATGTTGCTGATGAGCCTTTATGGGATGGGTGTCCAAATTTCTCGAAATTAGGAGCTACGACGAGCTTGTTGAATTGGAAGCAAAATGTAATGTACCTGAGATGCCTTATAATCGAGTTGTTCCTATAATTAAATAGATGCTACTTGAGAATGTAAAACTACCCAATAACTTCTATGAGATGTAGAAGAGTTTGAACATACTCGCTTTACCAAAACAAAGGATAGATGCTTGCAAAAACATTGCATGCTATTCTATAAGCATGATTTTGAGTTGACCCACTATCTAGTATGCAATGAAATTTGTTACAAGACAAGTGGGCTAAAGGTACCAAATTTGGTGTTGACATACTTGCCTATTGTTCCTAGACTTCAAAGACTGTATATGTCAAAAAAGACAACGAAAGAGATAACTTGGCATTATGATCATCAGACGGAACCCGATGTGATGGTACATCTAAGTGATGGTGCGACTTTGAAGCATTTCGACACAAATCATCCTGACTTTTCTTTTAAGGTTTGGAATTTTCGTCTTGGTTTATGCACCACTGGTTTCAACCCGAATAATACGAATTCAAATCTGAATTCACTATGACTCGTATTTCTTACCATCTACAATTTACGTCCTTGGATGGGTTTGAAAGATTCATATGTTAAACTTGCACTGAACATATGTTAGACTTAATTAGTCTCGGTTTCCGGGCGGAAGAAAGTGAGAAATCGGGATCGGGACTGTGTCGGCGAGAATTCCAATGACAGTGACATGGTATTAAGGTCACGAGGCAAACTCGCGAGGGAGGAAGGAGCCCTGGTACGTCCCGGCCGATAGTGACAACGATTGTGCCATTTGGGCACTCTCGCTTCGAGAGTGGGATGGGCACCGCAAGATTGCCAACAACATTGCCAAATGGCAAAGTCGTCGGGCACAATCGCACACGGGACTGGCCCCTTTAAAACTCATAATTGACCCATTTTGACCTCATTTCTCATTCCAAAACCTCTTCACTCGATTTTTAGAGAGTGTAGGTGCGATTTTCCTAAACCAAGACTATTTCCTCATTAAATTCGGTCCTTGGGTTGTTGGAAACTTTAATTTGGCAATCAGGAGTAGCTTTGGAGCATTTATTGGGAGGATCTCAAGTCAAATCCAAGTCTCAAGTCCCCACCTTCAACAAATATAGGGTTTTGCAAAATTTTCTAGGTTTTTGATCAAAACCTAGATTGTGAGTTTTCTAAAGATTTTGTATAAACTAGATACTTGTCAAAATATGTTTTCCATCATTCCCTAGTTTTATTTGGTAAAAATATAGATGTGAAGAGATAAGGGTTACCTTCCCCATTTTTATGAACTCTTGGATTACTTTGGGATGTGAACTATGATTTTGACTATTTGATGTATATATATATATATATATATATATATACATCGTTGGCATTAAACATTTAGGATTGACACTCTCATGAAGGCACCTAAATTTTGGGTTTTGACCTAACTTGGGGATTTGCTTCATCATATGCTAAATTGGCCATGATGTGCTTATATTTTGATGATGAACCCTTTTTAGTATGAATTATAACTATATAGCCTGGAAAGTCTTTTCATGTAATTATGTACGAATCTAAAAGGATGATATTGGAGTTTCATATGGAATCCCATTTTAAGGTGGGTGGTAATTAGACCACATTTTGCCTATGATGGTATTATGCATATATTGATAAGGATTTAAGGTCTCACGGCCAAATTGGGAATATTGGATCGACCAAGTCAAGTAGACACTAGAAGCACATAGTCTTGGGTGCCACCGTGTGGGTATGCACCTAGACCTCCGTCATTCGGAGCAATGCCTTAGTTGTACCCCTCAGATGTGTCAGGCCTTTTTGGTGTTACTTATGGAAGTTAACACTAAGGTATCTCAACTCTTATGGTGGAATTTGATTGGTGCTATGGTTCTCCCTCATTGACTCTGGTTCTTGTAGCACGAATCGATATTCTTGTCATTGCTGCATTATTATTGCATGTTTCAATTTGTTCAAACTCACTAGGCTTTTTGGCCTAACACTTGTTTAGTGTCGACTAGTATCTCAGGTTCTAAGGGGGCCGAGGGGCCTAAGAAGGTTTAGTCGTGTCTAGTATGAGCTTGTGGAAAGTATGCTTTTGAGGCACCACCCCTTTTGTAATCTAATTTTTGTTTAGGAATTAGATTATGTGGTTGTCGTTTGCTTTTCGTTATATATATTACAAATTGTAATTAAACAGGTGTTTTAATTCCCCTTTTTGGGAAGCTCGTGCTATAGCATTATATATACCACATTTCCATTTTTGAAAGTTTTTGTTTGCCCCAATTTTTGGGGTGTTACAAAAAAAATTCAAATCCTTCAAATTCCTTGAATCTTGATGTGTTTTTGTAAAATTCTTGATGCAAAACTTATTGATGATGATGGAGAAACACTTTGCAATCAAAATTAAATCCAAAAACACACAAAAATTGCATAACCTATTTGTGTTCTTCAAATATTCAAAAAATGGAGATTTTCTTCAAATTTCTTCAATTCTTGATCAATATTGAACGAATTTGTGCACACTTTCTTCTCCCAAAGCTCTGATACCAATTGTTAAACCAGATTCTATTAGGTAATCAACATATATTCGACCTCCATATTCATTGATCTTGAGAATTCTAGAGTTTACAATAAGAATAGAATGTTTTCTCTCTTTAGACTCTCTCACTTTCTCTCACTAAGAATATTACACATGACTCTTTCACCTAATGTGTAACACTCATGGTTTATGGTAAGAAATGTCCATCTCTTTACTCTTTGATCATGCCTAAGTATCCTCTAATCCCGTTTTGTATTAACCATGAACTAATTCTGATTACGTCTCGAACGTAGGAGCTTAGAAGCCAAAAATTTAGAAGTCCGACATTGGCGCGAGAATGCCGGCGATAGTGACACTGCATTGTCGCCATGTCACAATCGCCCGACTAGAGGGCCTCGCGGTATATTCAGGGGGATAATGCCCCGCGACAATGACAAGGCATTATCGCAGAGTCACAGTTGCCAACCCTCAGCTTCCCACAGTACATTTAGAGCAATAGTTCCACGCAACTATGCCCTTGCCATAAGCGCATGTCATAGTCGTCATCGGGGAATTTGCTGCTATAAACTCCCTAGCCCGATTTTAGAACATCATTTATCACAATTTCAGTTTGGAGTCGACATTTTCTCTTCATTTAGGGTGATTCCAACCACCAAACTTCAACTCTCAGTTATTTCAAACCCCAAATCACTCAAGGGAATTTATAGCTTCTCTTCTAGGGCTTGCTAGCACTTAGGAAGAAGGAGTTCTAGTGTTTAGTCAAGCTTGGTGGCATACTCTTACTAACATTCGGTGGTTTCTATGTTTTAACAAAAATCTAGCATTGTGAGTTCATTCTTTTACTTACCAAATCTCCATACATGTTATAAATACTTCTTTTAACATTTCTTGATATATTTTATGTTACAAATCTCATGTTGAATGATTTTGGAAATTTTGGGTCAAAATTAGGGTTTTAGTAAAAGTTGGTATTTTGAGGAGGTGACTTTGAAGAATAGTCTTGTATACACAAATGATGGCTACATCTTGATCTTTATGAGTTTTGATAACCAAAACTAAATGGCCATATTTATGAATTGTTGACATCATAGGGATTTCTCCCTTATTGAAGGCCATTTTTATGCATATGTTTACATGACATAAGTACATTGAGAAACATCTTGGAATGTGTTAATATGTTGAGTTATAGTGTAATGGATCCATAGCCACTAGTTTTTATATGAAATGGAAGGTTGTCCTTCTTTATGGCTAGACATGGTGTTGTGAATAATGGGAACTTGAGCTATAGATCGTAGGTGGTTGAATGCGATAACCTCATGACCCATGATCCTTTAAGTCTAGCAAATGAGTCATTCTTAGACCAATTGGGAGTTCGATCTATAGACCGTGGGTGGTTGAACTCGATAACCTTTGGTGCTATAATAGAAGCTCCATAAGATTGATACATGACCAACTTTTGTGTTCTCTCACCTCAATGGTAAACAGGGTCTCCCCCGTTACTTGAGAAACCTTACTCCTTCCCAAGGGTGAACAAGGTCTAAATCCATGAATAAACCTTGGTTAATTATTATGCATTGACAACAAATGTTTTCTTATTTTCATTTTAAATATGTATGAACTCACTAGGCATAAGCGTAACACTTGTTTCTTAAATGACATGTATGTTCAGGTTCTTTAGGCGGCGGTGGGGATTCCAAAGCGTGAGGGGAACGTATGTTTTGCCATCTTGGGCATTTTTGGTGTTGATATTTTTGGGTTAGCAAGCGATACTTGGAGACAACATTCTTTTGGAAATGATAGTGACACCCGTCCTTAATCTTAATCTAGCTAGTTTAAGTTGAGATTAGTAGGTTGTCGTTTATCATTTATATTAAGCTTTGTAAACACTTTTACAATTCCCCTTTTTCGGGTGATGATTATATATTTTGTAGGTATGTGTTTACTAAATCCAGGATTCAAATTACCCTCATTTTTGGGGTATTACAAGTTGGTACCAGAGCAATAGTTTAAGTGAACTAGGTATTAATGTAAAATGCCTAGACTTAAGCTGAAACGATAAGTTATGATTTGTGAGATCGGGTAGAAATTCTAAGATAGGATGGTCTTAGACTTAATCTATTGATTTTTTAAGTGATTTCACAAAGAACTTGTACCAATTCGCTTACTATAATAAGGTCCACAATAATTACAAACACATCTAGGAGTTTTTGATTTTTGGAGACTTAGGAGTATTTTCCATTGCTCCTATACATAGGAAATAAAAAGTTACAACTTACAAGAAACTATAACAAATGGGCATAATACATACAACTATACAATAAAGTACAAAAAAGCGGGAGAATACGTATAGTATTTCAACAAAACGACAATGTAAACTATAAATAAATAAATATATATATATATATATATATATATATATATATATATATATATACTCTGGGCTGCAAATTTGTTTAAATAGACTAGTATTTTTATTCTTATATTATTTATATATATATATATAAACTAAAATTTTATAAAACTTATATATTAGCGGCGGGTTAGGCGGGTTGAACTAGGCCTAACCCAATTTCAACTCTCTTACTTGGCGGTTTGGCGGGTTGGGTTAAATTGAGTTGTTAGCGGGTTGGGTTTTGCGGGTTTCACGAGTTAACGATTTTCTATACACCCGAATATGGAACAACAAGAATATTGTTCTTCTTTTGTATATAACCACTACAACAAAATTGGGTTTATAGGACGCAAACAATTTCTAAGTGTCCTAATAGACCGTTTTATAAGACTTAATTTATAAGACCAAAAAATAGAGTGTGTTATCTAAAGGCGTTGTAATAAGTTTATAGAACGTTTTTGGACGTCGTAATAATTTTTTTTAGGACATTTCTATGAAAAAAGCATCGCATTGGCTATTTTATAAGACACTATATGAAAAAACATCTTATAAAAACAAGTGTCCTATAAAAAGATGGGTTCATAGGATATTTTCTTAAAAGTATCCTATAAAATAGGTAATGCGACGCTTTGTATTAAAAGTGTCCTAAAAAGCTTGTTAATACGTCCAAAAGCCTCCTATAAACTTATTACAATGTCTTTCGATAGGACACTTTATTTTTTGGTTCTAGAAATTAAAGCTTGTAAAGCGGTCAGTTAGGACGCTTAGAAGTTGGTGGCGTCTTATAAACCCAATTTTGTTGTAGTGAACCATGAAGCTTGAAATATTTAGTTTTGGTGTGGCCTAGATGATTGCAATGATCGCAATATTGACGGTGTCTCTTGTTTGTGACTGAGAATTTGATGATCCATCAAGAGTCGAAGATTCAATGAATGGAATAGAGGAACTGTTAATCTCTTGTTGCTTTTCTTCTTAGCGAACGAGAGAATAAATAAGTGTGATGGAGAAAAATGGCTCCATAAGTATTATCAAACCGTGAATGGCACATATATGGTCATGAATGCCTTTGGAGGAATTCAATCACATGATCTTGATCCATTTTCTCCACAGGGTGTTTTCCATTACCGCAAAAACAACCTAAGCTAGAACGAGAAAGAGAATCCATTTCATCCTGCATGACTTTAAGGCTAGTAAAATAGACGATAATAAGAAGATCATCTTCCTTGAGTGTATAGCAACGGATTGCTTATGCTGATAAATATTAGGAGCATTTGATTTAGAAAATCGCTCGTGAATATCAACCCAAATCGCATAAGCTTCTTTAACAAAAGAAAAAAACAATACTCCTACGAATAAAAAAGGTGAAACAGAGTTTAATGACCAGCTATTTACCAAGTTATTGCATCATTCCCATAAAGGGAATCTCCCGGGCAACATTAGATTTCTTGTTGTTGTCGTACGTTAACAAATCTAAATTTGCTCTTGGCACAAAAGGATATGGTCATTACACGAGATCTAGAGCCATTGTTATCACTAGAAACGTGGATTCCAAGTAAAAATCACTACAACAAATTAGGTTTATAGGATGTCAAAAATCTAAGCGTCTTAATAGACTGTTTTATAAAACTTAATTTATAGGATCAAACAATAAAGTGTCATATCTAAATAAGTTGTAATATGTTTATAGGACACTTTTGAGCGTTGTAACAAGTTTTTTATGACATTTTTATAAAAAATTGTCGTATTAGTTATTTTATGGGACACTATTTGAAAAAGTGTCTTCTAAAAACAATTGTCCTATAAAAAGATGTGTTCATAAGACACTTGTCAAATGTGTTTTACAAACTAACTAGTAGCTGCTACGACGTTTTATGTTAAAAGGGTCCTAAAACTTGTTAAGACATCTAACAACGTACTATAAACTTATTACAACACGTTTAGATAGAACATGTTATTGTTTGATGCTATAAAATTAAGTCCTATAAAACAATCTATGGAGACAACTAAAAATTGTCGGTGTCCTATAATCCCGTTTTCTTGTCGTATCGTCTCCATCTTGACATTAAAAATCATAATATATTTGTGATTTATACTTATTATTGTTTATGAATGTTGTACTCTTGCTATTAAAAAGTTTTATCTAAATATTTTATAAGATTGTATGTTTGACAAAGTGTCGAACCCAACAAATAATAGATTTCCTATTACCTCAAATTACAACCAACATTGCTAGTGGCAAGTAGAATCGATTCTACACGGATTAAATGTAAATGGTGTCAAGCTTCTACACTTTATGTAAAATGGGGAAAGGGTTAGATTGAGATATAGACTAAACATGTGAAAATAAAGCGAAAACAAATAATTATAAACTAGCAATGAGTGTAAATCACTGACCGGACCGTGTATCATAAACTTGTTCATTTTATTATATAATGACCAGGAACATCAATACGCACCGACACTTTGTTTGTCGGTAAGACTAAACTAGTATGAGACGCTCAATAAACTGGTTCCTAATCAGCTAATTAAGTCTAGTTACAAAAAAATAGACTCAACTGCCAATTGCATTAAGCTTAGACAAACGTCATTGTTGCAGTATTTCGTGTATACACCTTTTTAAAATGCAAATAAATATATTTCGAAGCAAGTATACATTTCAATCTACTACCGTTTGTAACAAGTAATAATGGTACTGAGTACCGAATATCGATCCCACAGGGAAGCTTGGAAATGTTCTTTTTGAAAGTCGGGTCTGTAAAAGCAAGTCTCAGATGACGAATTCGAAAACAATATTTTGATTGGGGTTTTGATTAACACTACTGAAAAGTTGATTATAATAAAAGAAGCACAGGGTACAAAGATCCGTTAGGATAAAATTAACAATTGGATAAAAAGATGAGAGATCGCATTCCGTCGTTGTCTTAAAGTCGATATTTTATGTAACTTCAATAAGTCGTCTTACAACGAACCAGTTGTCAATTGATTAATTGCAGTCCGACATAAAATATAACTTTAATTTAAACAACTACGGACAATCATGCGATACGATACATCATTTTATATTTTTATCAGTCTTGATCCCAACTTAGCTTTGTACCCCGAACTAAGACGGTTAGCCCATCATGGTTCGGATTCTAATTATAAAAGAGAAGGAAAATTTAATATTAACTAAAAGAGATGGTTAGTATCTTCAAACAATCAACGATAAAAATCGTACGTCTTGTGCAAGTAACCAACTCTTTAGACAAGAAAAACTAAATTGCTTGAAATAAAAGACTGAAAGTAAATGACGTGAAATAAATTGCGGAATTTAAATGACAGAAAATGAAAGACAGAAAATTAAATTGGAAAAAATAAAAGGCAGTAAAAAAATTGCAGAAATTAAATTGCGGAAATTAAAGTGCGTTAAAATAAATGACAGTTAAATTGCAGGAATTATAAGACAAAATTGGAAATGGTGATGGAAAATCTTGTTTCAAATGTGGAATTAGAACTTGGATTACTTGAAGATTTCATGGTATTTTAACAACTTAAATTATCGGGATAAATTAAAAAAAGACTATTCAATGCGTAAGTTGGTTTTTATAAATTGGAAACATGAAACGACTTTAATAAACTACAATAAAACGTGAACCAATACAAGTTGGGAATCCGAAATAATTATTCAGACTTCCGGTTTGTAATAGAATTAAAGTCGTAGATGAAACCAAAATAAAATCGAGAATCAACAAAACAAGGGAGATCGTGAAGTTGGAAATGGGTATGAGAAATTAAAGCGATATTGTTGGTCCTAAATAGCAGTAAGTAAATAAGAAAAGTATTGTTGAAGGGGGGTTGAATACAATACACACAATTTTTCACTTAATTTAATTCTTATTCATTTGAAATCAAGAATTACACATAGAAACTTTTGATTATTGCGGAAGAGAGCAGATGAATTTGTTCAAAAAATCTTACACTAAGAGAAATGAAAAACAATTGTAAAACACTTAGAAAAAAATAAGAACTTCGTGGAGAGAAATTGCTAGTGCACTTACAGAGCTTGAAGGCTTGTAAAGTTGGTAATCTTGCATGTTGAACCATCCTTCATATTTATAGTGCCTCATGCATTAAATGCATGGGACACCTGTTGAGCAAGGGATGGACACATGTCTTCAGCATGGTACAGGGTGTACCTTTTGTCTTGAGGTGAATTTGTCTTGAAGTGTTGACCTACAGGATGGTGTAGACCTTTCCTTAAAAGAGTGTAGGAGACAAACTTACTTTATCTGATCTTCAGATGCGGCCCACGTCAATGCAAGATATCACAAATATACTTTGTCAGAAAAGTACAATGTGTTTGTGAGAAATCTTCGGGCCTTGAAGATTAAGAAATCTTCGGTTGCTGAATTGAGAAATCTTCGGCTCATGAAGATTGAGAAATCTTTGGCTCCTGAAGATTTAAGAAATCCTCGGCTCCTGAAGATTTGAGAAATCCTCGGCTCTTGAAGATTGAGAAATCTTCGGCCGGTGAATATTGAGGAATCTTCGGCTCCTAAAGATTTGAGATCACCACCATTCTGGCCAATGGTGTTGATCAAGTAGGCATACTTGGCTTTAGGCTAAGAAGTCATATTCAATCCGCTTTGAGAGATATACTTCTTCTTTGTTTTCTTCGGCTGATCTTCGACTTCACCAAACATTTGAATAGAAACCAAGCTGCTAAAAGAACCTCAAAATATTTTAAGTATGATGATACAAATGGAATATCGGGAGGTCATATTCAAATCTTTAGATGACCCAACAATCTCCCCCTATTTGAGGATGACATCCATACTTAAGAATAAAACGAAGAGTATACTGAATAATTCATTTTGACCCATTTTTACTCTTTTTGGGTTCTTTTCACATGGATTTTTTGTATGGATTTATTAAGTATATCTGAAATTTACAAATGAATAAATGAATGAAGTATATCTATACAAACTAGGTAAAATAAATGCACTTGTATTAAATACGATCACTTAATAAAACACAAGTTACAAGTACATAAATAAGATTTAGAGCAGAATCTCATTCCTTCTTCTGTCTTTTGTGGATCTCAGCAAGAATATCATGACGAAGGAAGGAGTCTCCAAATCTTATGGGGATAATAGAGAGGATAGCTACAAGAAACTTAGTGTTAGCAATGGAGATTTCCTCATGTCTGAAGAACATGAAAGTTTCCTTTTCATTGAGGAAATAAACTCCTTTGTATGGTCGTATCACCGCAGTGCATGAAAGATGGGTCGGACCGCCGGGAATATTCAGATTCAGATTTTGTACATCAGGGATTATTCCCTTGGCAGCCAGATCCTTGAAGATGTTTTGCTTGTCAGAAGAAGAGGGTTGTGGAGAGGAGGAGAGACACATCTTTTTGAGACACTGAACTTGAGCTTCTTCTTCAAGAGAATGCTTATACTCCTTTGCAATGTCTTTCATCCTTTCTAGAAGACCATTGAGGAACTTTTTAGCCATAACCTTGTGCCGAATAAGAGATTTAGATAAGAGTTCAAAATTTTCATACCATTTTGAAAGTCCATAGTCGTCAAAGTCGCGCAAATTGGTAGCATGATGAGTTTTGTCTTCCCGAAAGATGACCATCCGAACATCTATATCTGAAAGTTTGGAGGTGCCAAACTTCACATTAATGATCTTTGATTTCTGTTTCCATCCCATCAATGTTTTCTTGTACCAAAGAAGTCATAAGATTTTGCAGGAGCATCTTGGATAGCCTTATCATTTTCAATCTTTTTATAAAGCTCAGCTGCTTGTATGATTTCGTCTTCAGGAAGACCAAGATCAGAAATAACTTTGGAAGGAGGTTGAAGCTTGAGCCGATCAGCATCAGTGACAAAGGCTTTAAGTTTAGCAACCTTTTCTTGTTTGGATATCAAGGCCTCTTCATCAGCAGATAACTTTTTCTTTCCTTTGTCTATTGTCGGTCCTGGAAGCTCCCCCTCAGTTGGACTGGTGGTTTATTTTAATTTCTCCCCCCTCAGATGTAGCATTAGTAAGAACAAGAGTGGGGCCCTGACGACCATTGGCTGAAGAGTCTGGAACCAGCTGTTTCTCCCCCTCAGCGACAGTCGGGGGAGTAACCAAAATAAAATCCACCTTGTGATGAAGAGACTGGAGAGACAGAAGAAGTTGAGAGTTGATCTCTTGTTGTGATTGAGATGAGACCTGAAGACGATGGACTACATCATCACGAGCATCAGAGGCTGCTTTAAGAGCAGCAACTCAGATAATGAGGTGATGATTGGAGTCCTGAAGAGATTCCAACTTTTCGAGAGTGGCCTTGACAAAAGATGCCATGAAAAGTTTGAGTGTGCCAAACTAGGAACCAACCATTCTATGCTATCGGTTGGCATCCCAAATATCATCGAGGAGGTCTTCGTGAAAAGTTGGAGCAGTAGCAGTAGGAGGTGGGCCACTAGTTTCCGGATCAGAGTCAGGTATACGGACACGCGTAGGCGTCGGTGGATGATGGGGAAGTACCCGAGAAGGATCATCGGATGGGACATTGCGCCGGTTGAGAGAATCGTTGGCTGGACTAGAAGTCGAACTGGGTGATGGAGGTGAATCATCTGTGGAACTATGCTCAGAAGAGGCAGCCGAAGGAGAAGAAGAGCTCTCTGTAGAATGTGGAGGAGAGCAGTAGGAAGAGAGAGAAGGTGTTGTTGATTGTGACACCTTGTCTTGACCCTGTGTCAAATAATCTAGATAACGTGAGAAACCCTCAACACCAGCCTTGGGTAAGACTAGTGTTTCACCGGGTGGTGCATAAACATCGACCATGAATTGGTCGGGTGATAGGTCGTGTAGTGAGAAGTCAGAGCCTTGGTCTCGGGAGAAATCCAAGTAATCCTCATCCACCAAGGAGAAGGGGGATGAAGGAAGGTGAGGGTCCCCCAATATATCAATTGTATCCTTTTGGGAGAATATAAAGGTGGTGGCAGTGGGTTTTGCAGAATCCCTGGGCCCAGAAGGGACAATTTCAACACCTTCCGATTATGAAGAATCGATGGGTGGAGTAAGGGGCTTGGCCCTAGAAACCTTCCTTTTCCTTTTGGGATAAGAGGGATGGGAAGAGGTAGAGTGCCGCCGCTTTGAGGTATGGTGAGTGACTTGGGTAACCACCGAAGGTCCTTTCGGTGGTAGGGTCATTTTGGCAAGTGCGGTAGTGCAGGTAGCTTTTGTGAAAATTTTCATGCTACTCGGCTTCACTAAGGAGGGGAGAGAAGGGGCCACTACATAGGAGGGACCCTTGGACACTGGAGTATCCTTAGCATCTCCCCACTATAGATCGGGAGAGTTAATGAAAAAGATCATGCCTGGGAGTAGAGGGTTGTCAGTCGCCAAAGGGCCCCGTTTGAGGAAGGGTCGTGCCACAAGTGGTGCATGATAGTCATATACGATCCGATGATCAGCCTCAATTGCGTCAGCGAGGAAGTTGTTAAGGATGAGCCAAATGAACCACGGGTAAGCAACATGCGGTCTCTTAGGCGGTGTGATCACAATAATCAACTCATGAAAGAAATACAAGGCATAGTCTATTTTACGTTGCAAAATAAGAGCATGGTCCGGTTGAGTAGTGTAGGAAGGACGTTGATCATGCCCGCCAGTTTTCCTACTCAGAAAGAAAAGAACATGAGAGAAAACAAAATTCCAGATACCTCCCATATTTTTGCGAAGAAGTGTGCCACGACCCCGGTCATTGTCACCATGAATGTAGTTCAAGGCCTCAACAACCTCATCATGTTCATTGCCAAGAGGGAACTCTTCATATGAGGCGTAAGATGGAAGTTGAATAGCCCGTCTAACGCCTTCGACACCGAATGTGATATCCGGTGAGGTCGGGTCCAAGAGAATGGAAGCTGAGACTTTGTTGGATTTTTCATTATAAACACATGTGAGCCAAAAATTACCAATGAGCATCTTGCTCATTTTTGGCGGGTTTCTCGTCAAAGCATATCGAAGAGGTGATTTTTGAAGAAAGGAAGAGATGGGATTAAATTGTTTATGGTTTGGATGACACTCCAATCGTGCAACATGGTTACATGGGTTGAAGACAAGATCATCAAGAGAGGTAGGAGGAGGAAGCATAGGCTTCTTGATGGCTTTGGAGGGAGAGGTGGTGGAGGATGCCATGGAAGATGAGAGAAAATAAGTTATAGTGAGGAGGAAAGGTGGGGATGGTGAAGAATATGAAATTGGTTAAAATTTATAGATGGAAGGGAGGAAATTTGAGTTTTGAGAAAGTGAGGTAATTATGGGAGAGATTATAGGGATAGGAAGAAAAGAAATGATTTGATGGGATATTTAGGGAAATTATGGGGAAGAGAGAAGATGTGGAAGAAAAAGAAGGAAATGTAGTAGGATAGGGAAGACTAAGGAAAAAGACAAAAAAATGGGCGAGGGGGGTTGGGATGGAAGCCGAAAAAAATAGGGGGGGTTCGATTTGGGTGAAAATGGGGGGGTTGGTTCGACCGAGGGAATGGTGGGGGTGGTCTTTCGGTTTTGGTGTAGATGGTGATGGGGTTAGGGGTTGTCCACCGAAAAAAATAAGAGGGTGTGGGGGAAATTTCGACTAGGGGCTGTTGGATTTCGGTGGGTTAGAGGAGCCGAAAAATAGAGATAAGGGGTGGGGGTTTTCAGTTTCAAGGAGTGGTAAAGGGGTTGAGAGAGAGGCTCTAGGTGGGAGCCGAAGGAGGTATAAGGTGGGTGAGGTGTTGGTTTTCGGTTTGTAGGAGGGGCCGAAGAAGGAGAAGGGCCGAATATTTTGGTCTTCGTTGGTTTGTGGGCCGAATGTGGTGGGTCTTCGATGGGTTAAGGGACCGAAGGTGGGAAAGGGGAGCGAGGGATGAGAGACCGAGAGAGGGAAAGGATTCGGTGTGGTGGTGGCTTCGGCGGGTGTGGGGAGCCGAAGAAGAGGAGGAGCTTCGGTGGGGTATAGAGTCGAAGGAAAGGGAAAGTGAGTGAGAGGTTGGGCTGAAAGAGGAAAGAGAGAGGGGACGAAGATGGAGTTCAGCTTGATCAAGGGCCGAAGAAAAAAAAGGGGTGAGAGGAGGGGGTTTAGCGGGGTCTAGGGGGTGATAAGAGAGGGGGTGGTTCGGTGGGTTGTGGGCCGATTTAGAGAAGAGAGAGAGAGGAGCCAAATGGATGAGAGAGAGAGAGAGGAGCCGAAATAGGGGGAGAGAGAGGGGCCAAAGAAAAGATGTGGTTTCGGTGAAGGGAGAGTCGTCGGCGGGGGTAGGAAGCCGAAGAGAATGAGAAGGGACCGAAAGGGAGGTATAAGGGGAGTGAGGATTTTTGGCTTAGAGTGGGTAGGGGCCTAAAATGTGGTCTTGACTAGGAAGCCGAAGCAAGGGGTCTTGGGAGTGAGAGAGAGAGAGCCGAGAGTTAGAAATATTTAGGGAGTTAGGAGGGTTGTGAGGGTGTGAAGGAAAAAAAAGGGAAGGGAATTACATAAGGAAAAAATAGAAAAGATTGGTAGGAGGGTGATGAGGTCATGGGGATGACATCATCTTGATGATGTCAAAAATAATTTTTTTTTGTTTTTTGTTTTGTTTTCTTTTCTCTCTTTCTTTTCTTTTCTCCTTTTTTTTGTTTTTTTTTTATTTTGCTTTTCTCTCATTTTTTTAATTAAAGATCAGTATTTAACGTATCGAGTTCGCCAATGAGAAACTTGAACCAAGCTTCGTCAAGCGACTTAGTGAAGAGATCCACCAGTTGAAGATCGGTAGGGATGAAATGAAGTTCGACGGCACCTTTGGAGATGTGATCCTGGATGAAATGATACTGGATGTCGATGTGTTTGAAACGAGAATGCAACACTGGATTGTTTGCGATGGCGATCATACTTGAGTTGTCACATAGAATAGGAATGTTAGAGTACAGCTGATTGTAGTCTCTTAGTTGATTCTTCATCCAAAGAATCTAAGCACAACAACTTCCAGTAGCTACATACTCAACTTCTGCAGTAGAGGTAGAGACTGAGTTTTCCTTCTTGCTTGACTAGCTAACAAGCTTGCCACCAAGGAGTTGGCAGCTGCCAGTAGTGCTTTTCCTATCAACTTTTGATCCTGCAAAATCAGAATCTGAATACCCCATTAGATCAAAACGTCTTTGGGATTCCAAAGACCTATATTCATGGTACCTTTAAGATACCGAAAAATGCGTTTAACCGCAGCCAAGTGAGATTCTTTCGGGTTGGCTTGGTAACGCGCACACAGACAAGTAGCAAACATAATGTCTGGTCTACTAGAAGTAAGATAAAGAAAAGAGTTGATCATGCCTTGGTAGCTGGTGATATCACAAATACACCATCGGGATCAGAATGGAGTTTCAAAGGGGGTGCCATGGGAGTTTTCATGGAGGAGGAGTTTTCAAAATTGAACTTTTTCAGAAGGTCAAGTATGTATTTACTTTGATTTATAAAGATTCTTTCTGAACATTGTTTAACTTGAAGTCCTAAGAAAAAGGTGAGCTCCCCCATCATACTCATCTCATATTGGCTTTTCATGAGAGAGGCAAACTCATCACACAGTGACTCATCAGTGGCACCAAAAATTATATCATCCACATAAATTTGAACAAGGATAAGGTTACATGAGGTTTGCTTGATGAACATAGTGTTGTCAATTTTACCTCTTGAATATTTGTTCTTCAGGAGAAAGTCAGCAAGAGTGTCATACCAAGCACAAGGAGTCCGCTTTAGACCATAGAGAGATTTGTCTAACTTATACACATAGTCAAGATGGACTAGATCTTCAAAGCCAGGGTGTTGTTTCACATAGACTTCTTCAACTAGCTCCCCATTCAGAAAGACACTTTTTACATCCATCTGGAAGACTCTGAAGTTCTTGTAGGCTGCATGAGCAAGGAAGATTCTGATGGCTTCAAGTCTTGCAACTAGAGCAAATGTTTCATCATAGTCAATGCCTTCCTCTTACCTATAGCCTTGTGCAACCAGTTTGGCTTTGTTTCTGATCACTGTGCCTTCTCATCTATTTTGTTTTGAAAAACCCACTTGGTTCCTATGATGGTTTTTCTAGAAGGACGAGGAACCAATCTCCAGACTTTGTTCCTTTCGAACTGAGAAAGTTCTTCTTGCATGGCAGTGATCCAACATGGATCAGCTAAAGCTTCATCAACTTTCTTTGGTTCAATGAGAGAAAGGAAGTTCACATAGAGACAAATGTTTCCAATACCTCTTCTGGTCTGAACACCATCTTGTTGATCACCAATGATTTGATCAATGGGGTGATCTTTTGTCCATTTTAAGGCAAGAGGCAAAGGAGGAGGGTAAGAAATTTGTAGAGGAGAGTTGGAAGGGAAAGTTTCAGGAGAGATAGATGGAAGATCGGCAGGAATAGGTGAAGAATGAATGTCAGATTGAGACACTGGATAATTTGAAGTGTATTTTGAGGTTGGGTAGGCTGAAGATTATCCTCTTGAAAAGAGGAGGGGTTGTTAGATGTAGAAGGATCATTGTTTTGGTAGAGAGAAGTGGGAACTGTATAGGGAATGTCTGATGATGTTGGAAGAGGACCATCACCAACACAGGAGGATATCCACTGGTTCAATTCTTCATCATCACAAGAGAGTGATGATGTCTTAATGTCATCAAACTTGACATGGATGGATTCATCAATGCACTTCCTTCTGAGGTTGTAGACTCTGAAGGCTTTGGAAGTGAGAGAATATCCCACAAAGATTCCTTCATCAACTTTGGGATCAAACTTTCCCAAATTTTCTCTGTCGTTGAGAATGTAACAGACACACCCAAAGACATGAAGAAAGTCGATGTTAGGTTTTCTACCATTCAACACTTCTGACTTCTTGATGAACTTTATAATTTCTTCAGTAGTGTCACTTTTATACCTCAGAAAAAATACCCAAGTGTAATGATTGAATTCATCAATAATGACAAGAATGTACCTTCTACCACCAAGACTTGGGGTACTGACTGGTCCACACAGATCCATGTGGAGCATCTGGAGAGGCTAAGAGATGGAGAAGCATTGCTTGGACTTGAAAAAAGATTTTGTGAGTTTTCCTTTCTCACATGCAACACACAACTTTTCTTTCACAAAGGATAATGTTGGCATGCCCGTGAAAAGCTCTTGGTTTGAGAGGACATTCAAAGTCTTGAAGTTGAGGTGAGAGAGACGCTTGTGCCAGAGCCAACATCTTTTTGTAGAATTTTCAGAGACAAAGCAGATGTTTGTTCCAAAGGATAAGCTATGACCCATGTCTATGACATAGACATTTTCTTTGCGGTAGCCAGAAAGTACGGTTTCCATGTTTTTATTGAAAATGATGCATGAAGATAATTCAAACATCACTTTGTACCCAATATCACACAGTTGGCTTATGCTTAGGAGATTGTGCATCAAGCCTTCAACGTAAGCTACTTTATTAAAGGTGATGGAACCATTTGAGAGTGTTCCATAACCTTTAGTACTTCCTTTAGAGTTATCACCAAAGGTGACAGAAGGACCTTTGGCAGGCACGAAGTCTACAAGAAGAGATTTGTTGTCTCTCATGTGTCGTGAGCACCCGCTATCATGATATTTGTTGGTGCCCTAGACCCTGCAATCACAAGGAAATTAGTTCTTTGGTACCCATTTGGAAATGGGTCCTTTTGAGTTAGAAGAAGAAGGAGAATCCTTGGAAGCATTTCTATCAATTCTTTCCACAGGACAATCCTTAGCAAGATGTAAGGTATCACCACAGTTGTCGCATTTTCTATAGATAAAAATCTTTTTGGAGCTTTGATCAACTTGCTTGTGATGATTGGTCACATTGACTTTTATGGCCTTTGAGGATAGAAAAGAATCAAGAGGCTAGGGACCTAAGATACCTTTGTCAGAGTTAGCTGAAGGAATAGAAGAGGATATCTTGGAATTTAGCTTTTTCAACATCATGGGTCTGGGGATAGGAAGATAAGATGATTTCTTAGAGTTTTCTTGGGAAATTTCTTTTTTGGAGGAAGATCGGCAACCGATTTTCCTTTTTCAGACGAAGAAAATTTCCTTGAATATAGTTGAGGGTATCTAGTTGGAATCTTAGAGGGTTTGGATTTAGAAGATGAAGTTGCATTGATTTTCAAGGATGACATAGAATCAAGAATGGGTTTAGGAGGGTCATTTGAGCGTTGGGCTTCCTCACTTTCATGAGGTGAACCAATGCTCTTGGCTCTGATGAACATCCCAAACCTTTTTAGAGAGGTTAGAAGAGTCCAAAGGTTCAGAGTTGTCAGAGTTATCTTCAGAAGATTCATAAAATGAAGGAAGAGAAAAAGGAGCATGGGTATCATAAGAAGGTTCAAGGTCAGATTTCCCAAATCCTAGTCCAGACTTGTCATCACAAGGTATTTGATCCTAAAAAATCCTTTCTAAATTTTTGGAGGAACTTGTCCACCTTTTCACAATTTCTTGCTCCTTTTTGAATCTTTTGAGAAGTTTATTTTTCTCTTTAGCAAGAGTAAAATTTATAGTTTTCAAATCTTCAAGCTCAGCTTTAATTTTGTCAAAATGTTTTAGCTAAGAAAGACAAATTTGCAGCTGAGAGGAAAGAGATTTTATCTGAGCATTTGCCTTTTTCTTTGCATCTTTGGCTTCATAGAAGTCAATGGTCAAAGAGTCAAAAGCTTCAATTTTCTCATCATTAGAGAGGGAGAAAAATGGATGTACCTGAGTAGATGAGGTGGAGCACTCAACAGACACAAGAGCCATGGAGGTGGTAAAGGTTTCACAATCATCAATGTCGTCTAGTTTAGCCATAAAACAAAGGTTGGCCATTTCCTTGTCACTTTCGGAAGTTGGTTCATCTACACAATCATGAGATTCAGTAAGAAGACCTTTTCCTTTGTTGGATAGAAGAGCATTTCTTTCCTTCTCTCTCTTATATTTTGTCTTGTACTTTTCAGCACGGTCAGAGTTTGAAGAGACAAAAATGTTTGACTTTTGAACAGATGGTTGGTAGGAATCAGACTTGGTTCTGACAGATCTAGAGGAGGTACGGTTAGTGGAGGGTAGTCTGGATTTATCAGAAGACCTGCTTCTACACTCAGAAGCAAAGTGTCTCTTCCTCCCACACCTGTAACATTCCTCATTTGATTTGTTAGAGGGAGTGGTTTTAGAAAAAATAGAAGAGGGTTTTCTTGAAAACCTGGATTTTCCAGAAGAGATGCGAGGTTTGCCTTTTGAGAAACCTGCTAGCATGGCAACACCATCCGACAACTGAGCTACGGAGGTCTCCTATCCTTCATCATCAGCCTCACTAAGATAGGCTTCTGAAGGATCATTGGGATCCTCTTTACTATTATTGTCAGAATCTGAAGGATAAGTGATTCTAGGAACAAATATAGTATTTTTTGAAGAATCACTAACAAGAGCTAGATAAGAGCTTTTTATGTCTTTTGTGATAGACTTCCTAAGCAGTTTAGTCTGCTCATAGTTAAAGAGAGTGCCATATAAAGCAGTGAGAGGCATAGAGTCAAGATCCTTGGTAGACTTGATACAAGTACAAATATTTTCCCAAAACTCAGGAAGACAACCCATGAACTTGCACAAGACTTCCTCATTGTCATAGATGTGACCCACAAGTTTTAGATCGTTAAGAAAAGTGTTAAAGCGATTGTAGTAGTCTGAGAAAGATTCACCCTTTTCATGCGAAAAGAGTTCATATTTTCTTACAAGAGTAATCTTTCTGCTCTTTTTGACTTCAGACGTATCTTCATAGAGAACACACAGAGTATACCACTTTTCTTTTGCGGTAGAAAAGTTAACAAGAGAATGGTAGACCTCATCAGGCAGATAAAGGGCAATGATGGCTCTGACTTTAGTATCAAGAGCTATAAGACGTCAGTCTTCATCATTATATTTACTGGGGTTCTTTACAATGTATCTCCTAGTAGCTGGAGTTCTTTCTTCCTCAGAAGAGTCCTCATCAGCTTTTTCCTTATCTGCATTTTTAGCATTGTACCGATCCCAAACTCTAGGAATAAATATCTGATGTCAACTTCTTCTAAGAAGAGTATCATACGACTTTTCCACAGGAAGAAGTTATTGGGGTTAAACTTTGGTGGTTTGGCTATAGAGCCATTGTCGTATGAAACAGTAGTGGTGTTTTGAGAAAAAAACATTGTTCAAAGAAGAAGAAGAAGAGGATGCCATTATGGATCTAGTTTATTGAGTTAAACTAAACCGCTCTAATACCACTTGTTGGTCCCAAATAGCAGTAAATAAATAAGAAAAGTATTGTAGAAGGGGGGTTGAATACAATACACACAAATTTTCACTTAATTTAATTCTTATTGATTTGAAATCAAGAATTACACATAGAAACTTTTGATTGTTGCGGAAGATAGCAGATGAATCTGTTCAAACAATCTTACACTAAGAGAAATGAAGAAGAATTGTAAAACACTTAGAAAACAATAAGAACTTCGTGGAGAGAAATTGCCAGTGCACTTAGAGAGTTTGAAGGCTTGTAAAGCTGGTAATCTTGCATGTTGAACCATCTTTCATATTTATAGTGTCTCATGCATTAAATGCATGGGACACCTGTTGAGCAAGGGATGAACACAGGTATTCAGCATGGTACAGGATGTACCTTTTGCCTTGAGGTGAATTTGTCTTGAAGTGTTTACCTGCAGGATGGTGTAGACCTTTCCTTAAAAGAGTGTAAGAGACAAACTTACTTTATCTGATCTTCAGATGCAGTCCACGTCAATGCAATATATCACAAATATACTTTGTCAGAAAAGTACAATGTGTTTGTGAGAAATCTTCGGCCCTTGAAGATAAATAAATCTTCGGCTGCTGAAGATTGAGAAATCTTCGGCTCCTGAAGATTTGAGAAATCTTAGGCTCCTGAAGATTGAGAAATCTTCGACTGGTGCAGACTGAGGAATCTTCGGCTCCTGAAGATTTGAGATCACCACCATCCTGGCCAATGGTGTTGATCAAGTAGGCATACTTGGCTTTAGGCTGAGAAGTTTATCTTCAATCCGCTTTGAGAGATATACTTCTTCTTTGTCTTCTTCGGTTGATCTTCGACTTCACCGAACATTTGAATAGAAACCAAGCTGCTAAAAGAACCTCAAAATATTTTAAGTATGATGATACAAAATGGAAGATCGGGAGGTCATCTTCAAATCCTCCGATGACCCAACAGAGATGCTTACGAGATATCTTTTCATGAAGTAAAAAGCGATATATATCTTGATATGATCGAATCCGGTTTGAATCGTGAGTCAAAGCTTTGAACCGTGACTAATGGCTCATCTCTTCAAACCCATGACAAAAGAAAACATTAACCATAAGATCATTAGTTACAAGAAAGGAATATGGCTAGATGCAATGTATCTTTACCAACACCTAAAGCCATCTATTTATAGCCAACAAATGAGGCCAAGGTCATCAAACATGCAATGGGCTCTTAAAAGTGATCTCACAAAAATTCGGCCCATTATAAGAGTTTTCGGCCCATGTGTTGTAGCAAAAAGGGTTCAACTTCCATCCCATTAAAAAATTCGGTTATGAGTCTAAAAGAAAACGCTCCTTCTTCATGACTTGCTACATCGGCCCAAACGGGAGAAGTCTTTCTTCGTTTTTGCATCATATCTTAATGTCGACTCCTCACGGCCTTCACACCGATCCTAAAATAAAAACATATATATAAATATAATATTTTTTGCGATGTTTTCTTTTAAAATAGACAACTAAAAACAACGAAATGCATTAAACTTTTATTTACGCGAAAATGATTAAAATAAACGAAAAGGACTCAATGGGAAAATAAATAGAGGCTCAAAATTATAAAAAATGGGTAAAAAAATAGAGTAAATAAAATTACCCTGTCACATCCCCAAATTCGAACGATTGTTCGTCTCAAACAACTTTATTGAGAAAAAAATAATTTTAAGCAAAACGTTTGATAAAAGGGAGATCTCATTTTTGCACATACCATCACGTGCATCATCACCACTCATTTCAACTAGTTCAAGACGTAAAAAATTAATAGCCCTAATCATGGTTTCCCTCAACATGATTAAAATAATATATCATACATAAGCTAATCGAACAATTCCTTGACAGATTAGGATCAACAATGCAACAAAAAGACGAACTTTATGCATTTGGCCTTTATTATATATATAATTTTTTTCTCTTTTTATGCATAGCCTTTTTCCAAATCCTCAACTAATCTTTCTTTTTGCCACAATTTTTCTGCCATCACTCTTTTGAGTAAAAGAAATGTACAAACACATCTTTTGGTGTCTTTGACACTTTTGGAATTGCACGGAAAACATAAGTAAAGCTTTGCCCACTTTTAGACGAATGTTTCCATTTTTTGCAATTCACTTTGGAATTATAGTTGGTGTATGTGTGCACAATGAGTGAGGTTATGAATATGAATGAATGACCATATCATCCGCTCCCCAAAACTTGGAGAGGTTCAATGTCCCTATTGAACGAATAACGGCTTGTGTTTGAGATTGGAGGAAAGGTGGTGCGAGTGTATATGTTGCATGAACCCAAAAAATAATCTGATGAATCAAGGAATCGCAAGCTTATTCTAGTGATAAATAAAAAAATCATGAGAGATGTTCCAAACTATTGTGGCTCTTATGGAATGAACTGAAACCAACATTCGTGAGTAGTGAGAAAGTGTGCATGACACAAAGCAACGTTCCCAGACACATGCATGACAAATTTAAACAACAAGAAATTAAAGAGGGAGAGGTGATAGAACCTGTCCTACTCATGTCGAGTAGGTGGCCGTGCAACATACTCACACAAAAGCTGTATAGGGAAAGGAGCCAATCGGCCAACCAACTCCGGGTGCTCCTTCATCACAAAGTACATCATCTCTTGTTTTCTCGTACTTCCACCATGCCAGGTTATTTCTGTATATCTCCTTCATTCTCTCCATTTGCTTAATCATGATATCCATCTTTTCCTCCATGCCAACCGATTGGGCCTTAAGCTGTTTTGACATCAGTACACGATGTTCTTTCAAAGTTGTTTTAACTTCCCCCACCAATGACCGAACGTTTGCTTCCAAGGAAGCAATTCGGTCTTTGTCCGGTCGTAGTTGTGAACGGGTGTTGTTCTGTAATAACTGGTCTACGTTAAATCCTTCCATGAGCATTTTTTCCATGGAAAAACGGTTCGTGGACAACTTAGGAACACCCGC
Source organism: Arctium minus (assembly GCA_954870635.1). NCBI lineage: Eukaryota > Viridiplantae > Streptophyta > Magnoliopsida > Asterales > Asteraceae > Arctium > Arctium minus. Next base: position 42,063,894 of record OX941088.1, on the reverse strand, counting down.
TTTTGTGAGTAGTGAATGAATGACCGTAGAGAACAACAGTCGTGCATTGGAGCGCTCAACACCTCTACAAATAATCGTAGAGATGACGCGCCCCATATCAAATCGTGCATTGACCATGATACAATACATCAAAAACACAATCTCCATGAATAAACTAGAATCATGAGTCGTTGGGTGCAAATTGTACCTAATCAAATAAAACCAAACATTTGCAGTTGACTTTAAATAGTGAGTTCTTAGGACGCGAGAATGTCCCTTGAAATCCCATTATGATCCGTCATGCACAATGGTTTTGAGGACATTTTCTAAATCATCATCAGAGGCCTCGTCCAATAGTCTGTGGTACTCAGAGTGCTCAGGTGGTGAGAGACCCAAAACAACATTAATATAGGTGGCCAAGAAGCACACCGGGGTCTCTTGAAATATGAGATTTAGACCATTCGTCACTGACAATTCGGTGTAAAATCAGTAACCCAGTCTATATTGTATTGTGTGGGTGGACTACAGAAAAAATCTCAACCTAAAGAGTGTATGGTGACATGAAATTGTGGGTGTGAACGGAGAGTTTCCATTGGGAAACCTCGTGGTGGTTGAAAAATCTTTCGTCTGAAAGATGGGTACTTGAGCACTGCCTCAAGACAATTAAATAATGAAATATGAGCAATTGATGGTTGAGAAATTGTACCGACTTTTACTTTCCCTTTTATTGTCAATCTATGTCACTGTTAGATTGGCAATCTGTTCATCATGGTTGAGTTTACTCTCGGTTGTGTCCTCGATGGGGTCATTGGCGTTGTCTCCCAAAATCACCGACATTCTCTGTCTCTTTTGTTGAGGGGCCCCTCGTATGGCCACATAGGTATACTGTCTATGGCCCTGTTTTTGGTTTGGGGTGGGGTTTGGTGATGGTCGTAAAATGGGGGATTTTGGGTTAACGAGGTTTAGGGATAGTAGGGGTTGTGGTTGTGTAGTGGTGGCAAATGGTGATCGGTGGGATAATGGGTGGTCGACGTGGTTGGGGTTCATATGGGTTAAAGGCGGATGGGGGTGGGGTTGCTATCGGTTAGTCGTATTGGTTTAGGATAAGAACAGAAGGGGTTGGAGTGTTGGTCGGAGGTGGTGCTGTGGTATTAGGGGGTGACAGGTTAGGGAAAGGGAAGGTCCGATTAGGTCGATTCGGGTGAGGATTGTTAGCGCACAGATCTATTGGATTCAAGATCATCCAATCTGAAGATCGCAATCTGAAGCTAAAACCGGAAAGTCAACTCTTAACATAAGTCTAATGTCGTTTGTAATAAAATGTCAAAGTATTGTTTTTAGTATTTTATTATTATTCCTAAATATCTAGATATTATGTTTAGATATTATATTAGTTTAGATTAGATATTAGTTAGATATTATATTTTAGGTTGCAAGTTGATTGTTTAGTGTGTTAGAAAAGCTAACTAGAGAATATCAGAACACACATACACACACACACACTAACGGTGTAAATCAGAGAGAAAAATCGTGAGCTTCAAGAACAAACATCAACCTTGTAATTGATTGCTTATTAATCAAACAGGTTGGTAATCGTATATGTGTTTTTGTTAATAAGAACTTGATAATATTGTGGACCGACAATTGGTATCAGAGCCTGAAAAACAGATTCAAATCAAGTTTTAAAACTCGACTCTGTGTTCTTCATTTCATAATCATTTTCGAGTTTTAGTGTGTTTTAGGAGTTGAAATCGATCAGGTTGTGATCGATTTGTGGTCTAGATCGAGTTGTTGTTGATTAATTTCATTATAGAACTTCTATCGATTCAAATTTTGGGATTTTGTTATCAAACAGTACACGTCCATATCTTACTGTTCCATCGATTGGATTTTCAAAAAGTGATTTTTATCGAGATCAAGTGGTTACAAACTGGTCTAGAAGTGTTAGAGGTCAATTTGTTAGAATTTGTGACTGCTAATGGTTGAAAATCAAGGTTTTTTTGAGCAAATCAGATCGATTTTCGAACAACATGGACGAACTAGAGCAAAGTTCAATTTCGTGCCCGTTCATAGTCAGATTTGCGCCATCAACATGTCGCGCAAAACGTCCTTTCGTGCGATCAACTGTTCGCACAAAATTCCCTTCGCGCTACCAACGACTCGCATAAACCCCATTTGCGCCACCCACGTCTCGCGCAAACCTTCATTGCGCCATTCACACATCAGACGAACATCTCCACTTTGCGCCAACAAATTTTAGCGCAAAGTTTGCTTTTGCGCCATCAACATCTCGCGCAAAAGTTATTTCGTGCAATCTTTAACTCACGCAAAACTCAGATTGCGTCACCTATATCTCACGCAAAGTTCATAAACGCAAAGTTATCTCAAGTTCACTTTTGCGCCAACACATCATAACGCAAAATTGATCTTTTGCGCCAACCACTTCTCGCGCAAAGTGTTGCTTCGCGCCACTCAAACCTCGCGCAATACGATCTGAAGTCACAAGTCCTTTTGCGCTAGCCTCTCATCGAGCAACTTGATTTTTGCGCCACCTTATCATAGCGCAAAATTTGCTTTTTGCGTCAGTACCAGACTTTGTCTTTTTAAATCAGAATGACTTCAAGAGAAGCTCTAGCGATCGGAACTGACTCAAAGCCACCAGTACTCTTCAGGGGAGAGTATGAACAGTGTAAAGATCGGTTCATGGACTTCATTGAAAGACATGAGTTGGGTGAATTCATCAGGAAATCGTTAGAAGAGGGAGTTACGGCACCAGTTTATGAGACTCGTACGGAGGGAACCGTGGCAACAGAGTTTGAACTTAAGTATCATGAACTAGAAGGTGATAACCTTAGAAGAGCAAAAGGTGATAGATTAGCAAAGTCTTATATTCTTCAAGGCATTCCAAATGAAATATACGTGAAGATAGACAACTATAAGGCCTCAGGCAAACAAATATGGGATCAACTAGAGAAGATGATGCTAGGATCAAAAGTTGGGAACCAACTCAAGATATCCAACTGCCTAAACAAGTATGAAGAATTCAAAGTCAGAGTTGGAGAAACACTAGCAGAAACTTATGACAGGTTTGTGACCTTGCTGAATGAACTAAGCAAGAACAAGGTCAATAAATCACAAATAGAGCTGAATGTCAAATTCCTCAGCATTCTCCAGCCTAAATGGAAGAGGTTTGCCAGACAAATGAAGTAAATCAAGGATCTAAACGAGATTCCACTTCATGAGGTATATGAAACCCTCAAACAAAATGAAGAAGAGGTGGATGAAATCTTGGATGAAAAAAAGATAGGGTGAGAAGACAGTTGCTGACTCAGTTGCTCTTGTTGTGAAAAAGAAGAAAAAGAATATGCTTATGTCTGAATCAGATGAGGTTGAAAATGAAGCGAACTCTGACCCGGACGACTGTGAACAACTAAAGCAGGCTATGCTTATGCTAACAAAGGCTTTTCAGAAGAAGTTCTACAAGAAGCCAAGTTCAAACAGTCAAAGGTATTCTTCTGGTCCGAGCAACTATGTTCACAAGGAGAGGGTTGAAGGAAAGAGATTTGAATGAAAGAGAGTAGAGGAAAGGAAGCCGGAAGAAAGAGGGTATCAAGCTGAAGGATCCAGTCAGTCAGAACCTCCAACGTGCTACAACTGTGGCAAAATAGGTCACTTTGCCAGAGACTGCCGAAGACCCAAAGTCAGAAACTCAGACTACTACAAGAATAAAATGCTTCTAGTCAAGCAACAGGAGGCTGGAAAGGCTTTGATGGCAGAAGATGAGTACTGGCTTGATCAATCAGAAGATGAGAATGAAGAGAAGGATGAAACATCTCACATGTGCTTAATGGGCAAGAGGAATCAGAAGCTGAAGCTGATTCTGATGATGAGGAAAATGAGGTATGTGATTTAACTCATTCAGATTTCTTAAATCAAATGCATTCCATGTTGACTAAACTCTAAGAGTTAGAGTCAAAGCTTAAGCGAGAAAAAGGTGTTATCAATGACAAAAACCAATCAATACAGAAACTTAGCGAGGATATTGCTGAGAAGAATGTGTTGTTTGAGACAATGCATAAAAACTTTGATAACTGCGCTAAAGAAAAGACAATAATTCTCAAAGAAATAACTGAAATAAATTCTAAATTGAGAAAAAGGGAGTTTGATTTCAAAGAGCTTACGAAAATGTATTCTTCGTGTTCCAAAGAAAATGAATCTTTACTTGCAAAATTAAAAGCTTTGGAAGAGAAGATATACAAAATGGATCAAACTAAACAAACCATTCATCTGAACAAACCCAACGAGGAAATAGAGAGTTGGGGACTCGGTTACGAGAAACCTCATTACCTTAAAAATGCTAAATCTGAAGTGTCTACACTTTATGATTTTAATTTTATGAAACTAGCTCGTCGAATCCTGAGCTTAAAGTTTTCTGGACTGGACTGTCAAAAGAGGATGAAGCTAAGGAAACAGAAAAACGAAAGAACACATCTAATGTTCAACTTCAATTTCGTTATGCGAAGTTGAATAATAGTTATAATGATGATCCAATATATCAAAAGAAATCCCTTTCAAATGACTTTTTTCAGAGTTATTCTAAAGGTAAACTATATGTCCCTCCTCTCGTTTTGGAAAGTAAAATTTCTGAACTTGAGACTTCTTTAACAGATGAAAGACTTTTGATTGATATTGAACAACAAGTTTTTTCAACTGTGCTTAAAAATTCTGTTCTTTCTAAATCATCAAAGGCTTCAAAATCTGATGATCTGTTTGGTTTAGCTAATGAAGGGTTTGATTTTCTAAACTCCGATGGTGTTTTAGATGAGTGTATTGATCAATTTATTTTCATGCCAAACTTCCTAACCATTCATGTTTTGTTGTAAAATCACGTGGATCAACCAGTATGTCTGAAAAAGGTAAATCATCAACGAAAGTTGATAAATCAGCTTCTGTGAAAGCTAAGAATGCGAAAGGTATGAAATCTCAGCATTCACAGAAACCGATCACTACTAGTAACCCAAAGAAGATGCATTCAGTTGTTGCTCAAAAGTCTAACTCACAAGTTTCAAATGTTTCAGATTTGAGCCAGAAAAGGCAGGGAGTTAAGTCTGAATGGAAACCAAAACAGAAGACAGACGAGAATGCAAAATCTTTTTCAAGTGTTAATTGTAATAAGACTATGCCTAGTAAAGATGTTTTGAATGCGAATGTTGCTACTATTTTGAAACCAAAACTTATCGTTTATCGCAAGAAATATTCTATGAAGAAATTATTCGAGTTATCTTTATCTGCTAGAAAGTTTTCCAATTATGATGGACATGCTTATGCTTCTCGTAAAGATTATGATGTTTGGTTTGGAACTTATCATGTCCACTCTTATCATTCTAATGCTTCCAATGAATTTCAAATGAAAAACGAACCCAAATTTCAATGGGTACCAAAATCATGTTCTAACACAGTTGGACCCAAATACCAGTGGGTACCAAAAGCTAAATCTGTGTTGCAGGCACTCAAAGTTTAAGAGGGAGCATAGAAATTAGGCTTTTGAACAATCAGTTCAAAACCCGGACTTAAATGTCAAGATGGAGGCTTCTAAGTAATTCAGCTTAGAACCCGTACTTCAACGAAGTATGACTTCTAGACAAAACAGTCTAGGACTCGTATCTCAACGAACAATGGCTCTTGAATACAATAGTTCAAGACCCGCACTTCAATGCTCAAAAGTCTTTACTTCAAATTTTGTTTTATGAATATCTAAATCTCTTGTTTCGAAATTTCTCTTGTGCAGATCCGTCATATGTGGTACTTGGATAGCGGATGTTCCAAGCATATGACTGGACAAAAAGGTATGTTAACCAACTTTATAGAGAAGTATTGCAGAACAGTTAGATTCGGCAATGATCAGTTTTCAGCAATTCTGGGATATGGTGATATGGTACATGACAAAGTCACTATCAAGAAGGTGAGTTATGTTGAAGGCTTAGGACACAACCTGTTCAGTATAGGCCAGTTCTGTGACAAAGGCTTAGAGGTCAATTTCAAAGCCAAGAGGTGTTCTGTTCGCACTGAAGAAGGCAACGAACTCTTGGTTGGCACTCGAAAGTCCGACCTCTACACAATCAATTTTTCAAAGGTCTAGACTGACAAGCAGGTTTGTCTACTCTCTAAAGCCTCGATGCAACAAAGCTGGCTATGGCATCAACGACTCTCTCACTTCAATTTTTGGTACATCAACAAGCTGGTCAGTGGAAAGTTAGTTAAAGGACTTCCAGAGCTGAAGTATGAAAAAGAACATCTTTGTGCAGCGTATGAAAAGGGAAAGATTAAGAGAGCTCCACATAAACCAAAGCCTGAACCAAGTACAAGCTCTCCGTTAGAGTTGTTGCATATGGACTTATGCGGTCCGATGCGAACGCAAAGTCTAGGTGGAAAGAAGTACATACTAGTTATCGTGGACGATTACTCGCGATACACTTGGGTTAAGTTTCTACGTTCAAAAGATGAGACACCAGATGTTCTCATTACATTCCTGAAGACGACTCAGGTAAATCTGCAGAAACTGATCAAGCTTCTAAGAACAGACAACGACACAGAGTTCAAGAACAAAACAGTTCAAGAATATCTTGAATCATTCGGGATATCACATCAATACTCTGCTGCTCGTACGCCTCAACAGAATGGAGTGGTCGAAAGAAGAAATCGTATGCTAGTCGAGGCTGATCGTACTATGCTAAGTCAATCTGACTTACCTCTATTTCTGTGGGCTGAAGCTATATCGACTGCATGCTACACTCAGAATCGCTCCATGATACACCGCAGATTCAAGAAGACTCCTTATGCGTTAATCAACAACCGAACACCGACAATCAAATATTTCCATATATTTGGGTGTAAGTGTTATGTTCTAAACGATAGAGAGAGTCTGAACAAGTTCAGTGCCAAGGCGGACGAAGGCATCTTCATTGGTTATTCCTCTACATCAACTGCATACCGTGTCTACTTGAAGAAGTCAAAGACAGTTATTGAAAGCTTCAATGTTATGTTTGATAAAGAAATGGCTTCTGAACAACTCAGTTCAGAACCCGTGATAACCGGAGTACTAGCTTCTGGGCAAATCAGTCCAGAACCTGTGTCTCAAGCGAACAACTCAGATGAAGCATCAACGTTGACTAATCATTTATCTGATTTAGATTTATTATTTGAACTATTTTATGATGAATTTCTTGGATCTAATGTGAAGAAATCTGTTGTGGTTGACAGGATGGACGACTCAACGACTACTCATCCAACCAGTTCAGATATCCCTATTGAATCTAACTCCTCGATTCAACAAGAAATTCCAGTTCAAATGCCAACTCCAACAGTTGAAGCTGTGACAAATAATGAAGAGACAGAAGTTGCTGTATCAGTAGGATGTTCTGTACAAACTAATCAACAGCCGGACCAAACTATACCTGCTGAGACTTATGCACCTACTACTTCAACTGCAATCACCATTCCTTCTGAACTACCTGAAGAAGGTACAAGTGGATTCATAGATGATAATATTGATATATATTCATATAATCCACTACCTCATGAACATAAATTGACCAAATAGCACCCGATAAGCCAGATCATTGGCGATCCAACAAAACCGGTGCAAACTAGGTCAGCGTCAATGAATATGTGTATGCATGAATCCTTTCTGAGCAAGATCGAGCCTACTCGCATATCAGAGGCTCTTGTCGATTCAGACTGGGTAACTGTAATGCAAGAAGAGCTGAATCAGTTCGACGCACTTAAAGTCTGCAGACTCGTACCCAAACCTCAAGGTAAAACCATTATAGGTACGAAATGGGTTTTCAAGATCAAGAAAGATGAAGATGGTACCGTTATCAGAAACAAAGCAAGACTTGTAGCCAAAGGATACAGACAAGAGGAAGGAATATACTACGATGAGACTTATGCTCCCATTGCGCGTTTAGAGGCAATTTGAATGTTTCTAGCCTACGCTGCTCACAAGAACTTCACTGTCTTTCAAATGGATGTGAAGACCGCCTTTCTGAATGGCATTCTAAAGGAAGAAGTCTACATCTCGCAGCCAGAAGGTTTTTTCAATCAATAGAAGCCGAATCACGTCTACATTCTCGACAAAGCACTCTATGGACTGAAACAAGCTCCTCGCGCCTGGTATGATGTCCTTTAACAATTTCTATCAAGTCTGGTTTTTCAAAAGTTACGGTAGATACCACTTTGTTTATCAAAAAGGAAAAAGCCGATATCATTCTTATTCAAATCTATGTTGATGATATTATTTTTGGCTCTACAAATCCTAAGTACTGTAAGAATTTTTCAAACCTTATGGTGTCAAGATTTCAGATGAATATGATGGAAGAGATGAATTTCTTTCTCGAATTACAAGTCAAACAGTTTTCATTGGGGATTTTTATCAATCAATCAAAATACATTTTTGAAATTATTCGGAAGTTCAAAATGGAAAATTCAAAACCGATTGGTACCCCAATGGCACCAGGTACTAAGATTAGCACCGATCCTTCTGGAAAGGCTGTTGATGTTAGGACTTATAGAGGGATGATAGGTTCTTTAATGTATCTTACTTCTAGTAGGCTAGATATAATGTTTTCAACAAGCTTATGTGCAAGATATCAGGCCAATCCCAAAGAAATCCATATGTATGCAGTTAAGCGCATTTTTAGGTATCTGAAGGGAACTGGAGATCTTGGTCTGTGGTATCCTAAAGATACTAGCTTTGAACTAACAACATATACAGATGCAAATCATGCTGGTTGTATGTTAGACAGGAAGAGCACATCAGGTCATATACAGTTAATCGGTGATAAACTCGTCAGTTGGGCATCGAAGAAGCAATTATGTGTCTCAACTTCAATGGCCGAAGCAAAATATGTAGCTACTGCTAGCTGCTGTTCTCAGGTCTTGTGGATGAGAACTCAACTGCGAGACTATGGTTTTAACTTTAACCATATCCCGATATACTGTGACTCGAAGAGCGCAATCGCGATAACAACTAATCCTGTTCAGCAAACAAAGACCAAACACATCGATGTCAGGTATCACTTTATAAATGATCATGTTGAAAAAGGAACAATTGAACTTTACTTTGTAAACACTGATTATCAGCTTGCAGATTTGTTTACCAAACCCTTAGACGAAAAGAGATTAAATCTTAAGACCTAATCGGTGGTTACCTATTAAAGTTTCTTATTATAAATTTTTCATCATTTCTTCATTTCCGCAAGATATCTGCACATTAACAATCTGTTCATGATCAAAGGGAGAGTGAGAGAAGAACTCCAAAGATAATCATTGTTATTTTGAGGGGGAGCTCATAAATTTTTTTGCATTTACCTTTTATGTCAAATTTTTGTAATGCATAATTTTAGGGCGAGTTTTTCAAATCAAAGGAGTTAGGATATGACTTCTGATTATTTCTGATCAGAACTCGTACTTTAAATTGTTTTAATGCTTTTTGTCATTTTAATTTAAGTGAATAAATTTGCTTTGACTATGACATAAGACTTTTGCAGTTTTGGAGAGATGCTTAAAAGATCATATCTTTCTGACTTTAAGCTTAGCTTCAAGAGATGTAAGATCGCACGTAAAGGTATAATCCTTTATCTTAATCTCGTATATTGTTGAAAGAAGGACAACTTTCAATCATAGAAAACATTGTTCTTAAATGTTCAAATCACTTTCCGATTCTTCAACAAATTTTATAATTTGAAAGTGTAATGTTCAATGTTTTCTTATTAATCTACTTTGTGCTTTAACTGAGATAGTTAAACCATTTTGAGCATCATATGCTTTCTAGGAAAACATGATTTCTTTGTGCTAGGACTTAACACAACTTCAATGGAATCACCTTAACCATTGATTTCTACCCACGAAGTTAATCCATAGTGATTGAGTGTGAGAAGTCGAAAAGAAATGAGTGTGGATTGTGTGATGAGGTATACAGAAAAAGAGAGTAAGCTAAATTTTTAAAAAGAAAGAGGGTGTGAGAACAGAGTTAAAAGAATATCAGAACTCTGCACCAACTTTTTCTGAGCCAGGCAACCAAAATTCTAGTGTTTCACAACTTTTTGGTGAACATTATTGAAACAGGCAACTAGCCCATGCCAACTCTTGATTAAACCTCACCAACTACTCATTTTCTTCTCAACAGGAAAGTGTTTCACATTTTCAAAGGGGACGCAACACATTTGCTATCTGATTTTCATTTGGAAAATCTGGATATTGAAAAGAAGGAAGTCTGCCCCACCTTCGCACTTCACTCATGCACATTGAGTCTGTGTTTAACTTACTGTTATCTCAGTGGTTTACACAATATTGAGCCTTAAAAGCAATCATCAAGTACTTAATTCTTTCTATCACAAGCACGAACACACAAGGAATTTGTTTCTTTGTCATAACGTTTATAGAAATTACCTTTGTGGTGTTTCTATGATTAAAGGGAAGCCCTGGGGGAGTGAACATCACAAAACTCCTTTCCAATGTGTATTCATTACACACAATGACTTAGTGTTAATGACAGGCATTTTAACTGATTCATTAGTTGATTCAGGTGTTACATGATTATTTTGTCTGGATTTGCAAAGATCTGGATGAATATCTTTTGAATTGAAGGATCAGAGGCTACAAATGAAAGACATTTCTTACTCAGAGTTTTGATGAAATCGTTTCTCTATTCATCAAAAAGGGGGAGAACCTAAAGCTTGAAGAAATGTTCATTACATTACAAGATTGAAAAAGAGAAGAGCTAATCAAAGTATTCTGAAGACATGCTGATTTTAGAGAATTTTTTTTTGAAGATACTTTGCTACAACATTCTGAGCTAAATCTGAAGATAATTTCTTCCCATCATCTGAAAGAGAGTTTATCTACGTCTTTTGGGGAGATTGCTACTTGTTGAACACTAAGAGGGAGATTGCATCTTCTAAGCTGAAAGAGAAGACTGAATTGCTAAATCTTTTTAGTAATGATCTTGATCCAAAGGGGGAGATTCTTAGCGCACATATCTATTGGATTCAAGATCATCCAATCTGAAGATCACAATCTGAAGCTAAAGCCGGAAAGTCAACTCTTAACATAAGTCTAATGTCATTTGTAATAAAATGTCAAAGTATTGTTTTTAGTATTTTATTATTATTCCTAAATATCTAGATATTATGTTTAGATATTATATTAGTTTAGATTAGATATTAGTTAGATATTATATTTTAGGTTGCAAGTTGATTGTTTAGTGTGTTAGACAAGCTAACTAGAGAATATCATAACACACATACACACACACATTAACGATGTAAATCAGAGAGAAAAATCGTGAGCTTCAAGAACAAACATCAACCTTGTAATCGAGTGGTTATTAATAAAACAGGTTGGTAATCGTATATGTGTTTATGTTAATAAGAACTTGATAATATTGTGGACCGACAAGGATTTGGGGAAAATCCCGATGGTGGAGGTGAACGGTGGAAAAGGGAGGTAGAGGAGGAGGGGTTATCATACCTTGTGAGAAAGTCGATAGTGGTGGTAAAGGCAGGATCCAGTCGACCACCGCAGTGAGGTGCGCTTTTCGGCGAATCCAGTGTGAGTCGGTCTAAACCGAGGTTCGATTGATGCATTTCGGAGCCCAATGGTGGAGTTGTGGTGTCCCGAGGGCTTTTAAGGGTGAATGGAAAGTTGAGGTGTGGAGGTGGGTGGGGGTCGTAGTCGCCAGCGTGAGAAAGGTTTGGTTTAGGGATTCGGCAACCACCACTAGGAGATGGAGGTTTAGGGTTTCGTCGATGGAAGCGAGAAGATGTAGGGCGGTGTTTAAGAGTGGAGTGTCGAGGGTGGGGGTGAGTGAGATGTTGAAGGAGGGGTTTCTCGGTATGAGGAACCGATTTTTCGTCGAGAGGTAGATGAAGAGGTGGGAAGTGAAGAGTCCCACTGATCCATTGGCCACGATTTTGGGGTTTTCCAAATCTACAGATAACTTGTGGATTTCTTGTTGTTTTATTCGTGGGTGCTTCGAGAAGATTAAGTTTTATAGAGAGAAGATGAAGAGAATGGTACAATTTTCTGATGGATTGATAGATTGATGTGCTAGTGACGTTGGTGTTGGATCAGTAATTGTATTCAAGATTAAAGTTAAGAGTTTAAATTGCAATTGTGCTAAATTTAATTAGAGGGTCTAATTTGTAATAAGTTAGTAGTTATTAGTAGTTGGGCCCAAGCCCATTTGGCCTTATACGCCTAAGTATTTATAGTTTTTAATTATTAGGTTTTAAGGAACCTCTCACAGTCCATATAATTAAGAAATACAGAGAGAGGTAGCCGTATTCTGTAATCGCACAAGGTATCAAGAACACACAAGGTTTTTATTGATTAATCAAGGGATCGTGGTATGTTATTCTGATATGTTTATCTCTTGATCTTTATTGTGTGTGCTTCTTTATCAACTAGAATATCTAGGTTAACAAGTGGTATCAAAGCCTAAAGAATCAAGATTTTTGGGTTTAAAATTGCGTTTATCGACATTCAACTGTGTGAAAATTGATTGGTTGAATTAATGTGTTTTTAAGCTTGAAGTTGATTTGATTGGGTAAGTTTTATGCTATTGAATGTTATCTGATGGTTTAATTGCACTGTAAATCATAAATTGATTGAATTTTTGATGATTTTTGGACTCTGGTTTCTCATATCTATCGACCCCTGTGGTAATCAAATTGAAGCTTGAAAGTTGATTTTAGTCATTGGTTTTGATTGCATTATGATGGATGTATGTTTATGGTTTCAAAAGTCTGATTTTTGCATTCAATTTCTGTGTTTGATGTGTGTTCTGGGTTAATTATCGTTCTTCTGGGTTGAAAACTTCAAGAACGTACCGGTCGTTATTCAAGTGGTTCGTTCCCAGTCGAAACATCGGTCGACCAGGTTTGTGCCACACACTACTCCGGTCGAATATACCTTACCGGTCCACTCTGGTACCGGTCGATACATATCCGTCTCCTCACACACAAAACCCCGGTCATAGGGTACCGGTCGACTCATCGATCAGGTCCCGGTTATCGTAATACCGGTCGTTACACTTTGGTTTGGTCGACACAGGTCCGGTCAACGTCGATCTGGTCCCGGTCTCATCAATACCGGTCGAAGTACCTCACCGATCGACCTCAGTCTTCTCCGGTCGTGCAACATACCGGTCAAATAGTCCGGTCAAGCAAGACCCCAGTCAAGCAAGACCCCGGTCGATCACTCTTTTGTGCCAACAGTTAGTCGTGCAAACATTTGTTTTGCGCCACCCACATCTCGCGAAATTTCATTTTTGCGCCACCCGCGGTTCACGCAAACCTAACTTCGCGCCACCTAGTACTCGCGCACATCTCCTTTCGCGCGACCCACGTCTAGCGCATATCTCCTTTTGCGCCACCCTCCTCTCACGCAAATCTCACTCTGCGCCATCCACGGTTCGCGCAAAACCTTAGTTCGCGCAACGTGTCTCTCGCGCAAACCGTCCTTTTACGCCACTGCCTTAGCTAAATTTTGCACCAGATTTTCTGTGATCAATTTCTTTGTGCTTTATACTGTGTACAAGTACTGCATTTAATTATTTTTGGAAATTTGTTTTTTTGAAAATTTTTGAGTGTAGTCTTTATCCAATACTTGATTCTAACGATCTCATCTAGTTGATTCTCTTGGTACAGATAAGTTTGATTTCTAACCATACAGTTAAGATGTCGAACCAGCTTCTCTCAATGGGCTCTCAGTCCAAACCTCCTGTCCTCATGGCTAATGAATATCAGCAATGGAAGAGAAGAATGATTCAATTTCTGAATCACAAAAACAGAAGTTTCATGGAATCAATCATCAATGTCCCTGTAAATCCAATGGTCTGAGTACAGGGAGAAGCTGAAACTGCCACCTCTCCAGAAATCCCTGATAGACTTGTCCCTAAACCTTATCAGTACTTCACTGAAAAGGAGAAAGATCAGTACAAGATACATGAAGAGGCTCTCATTTATCTGACCATGGCAATTCCGAATGACATCTACAACCGTGTAGACAGTCGGAACTCTGCAAAAGAAGTATAGGATGAACTATCAAGACATTTTGAAGGAAGTGAAGCCTCCATCCAAGCTAAGCAGAATCTATGCATAAATGCATACGAGGGGTTTCACTCAAAAGAAGGAGAGTTGCTGCTAGATACCTACAACAGATACAACATCATTCTCAATGACTTGCGGAGGAACGACATCTCTAAATCCGCTTCTGAGATAAATTACAAGTTCATCAAGAACCTGAATCCAGAGTGGAAGAACTTTGCCATCAACCTTCAAATTGTCAGGATCTGATTCTTAACAAGAATAATGAAACTCAGAAACAATACTAAAGAAGTTGCCGAAAAACACTTTAATATTCAAATATCGATGTAACAGTAAAATAGAAATCACAACTTGTAAACTTTATTGAATGATTAAAGTTACAAGCTTTCACACAAAACCTCAATCTTGATGAACAGGCTCACCAAGACGAATTCTACTTCTCTAGAACTAGGGTTGTAAACCTTGAGGTCAATTCTCTCTCAAAACAAAAACTCAGAATACTCGTGTAACAAACTATTCTGAATAATTCTATACATATACTGAACATAAAAGATAATTACAAAACATAAAAGATCTTCAGTATATTCTTCCATGATTATCTTCAACCTTCCATGATTATCTTCAAACCTTGATCTGCGCGTCTTACCAAGATTATCACATAAGCAGTATTAAGTCATAGCAGCATTAACACTCTGAGCAGTATTAATTTTCACCAGCAGTAGTAACTATGCTTAGCAGTATTAATTTCTACAAGCAGTAGTAATTTGGCTCAGCAGTAGTAACTTGTCTCAACAGTAGTAACCATGTTGTACTGGCAGCAGTAATCATACTTAAACAAATCTTCAGTTCCCAACAATCTTCCCCTAACTTGACTTTTAGAAAAGAAAAGTCAAGTTCTTCAGATGCTCCCAAAACTCCATTGCTCATAATCCTGTATCAGGATTTAGCCCCAAACTTTGATTAAGAGTTCTCTGGATCAAGTATCTTGCCATTGCAGAATCTGGTGCACAACCAAGCTTTTTCTTCAACATAGCATGCAGCTTTAGCCTGCTATGGTTGTAAACTCTATCCACTAAGAAGTATTCAATGTGATTTGTATCCATAGCCAGTGCATATACTCCACTTCTTTCATACAGAGTCCAGTTGTTAATGGTTTTGAAAACATTTCTGATAACATGCTGAACTTCCTCTGGCTTGAACAACATGCATAGATATTCCATCACAAGTTTTGTAACTGGTATCCCTGGAGTTTTCAGCTTATCAGCATATAATTTCATCCCCACCTCAAACATTTCCTCTAAATCAGATCTGCAGCATACTATTACAATCTTGGCCCAAGTAGGATACACTTCAAACTTGTCATCTTTCCTCTTAAGCATGATATACTCCGTTCCATCTACTTCCATGGTATCCCAGTGAATAATCTCAGGAGGCTTGACACCAACCGGTTCAGCTGTTATAGGCTCAGGCACTTTTTCCATCACCACCATGTACATATTCACATCAGAAGTACTGGATGGTTCTTCCTGAGATTGAGCTTCCTGTTCATCAGACTTAGGTGCCCCTTCTTCTTCAGCTACCTTCTGTTCTTTCTCAGCTTCTTCCTCATCCACTCTAGGTTTCTTAGCTGGTTTTCTTCTTGCCATCTTTTTTGTTCTTTTCAAAGTCCTCAAACTTTCACCTAGAGTAGCTTCCTTCCTTGGTGTTTCTTAATCATCAGGAAAAGGTTTTTGTATTTGAAGGTCATGCCTCTCTTTCATCTTCTTTTCCACGTCAACTCTTGCTTGGTCATTTCCTTGTAACTTAGTCATCTGTGCCTCATACAAACCTTTGATTTGATCAAATGACATTTTTGTGAACATTTCCTTTTTGTCTCCCACAACACCTTTGAGGAAAGTGATCATCTTCTTTCTCTCTTGGGTCCCAAGGTAGGTCTGTGAAGGTTGCCTCTTCTTTGCACCCATTTTGATCATTACAGGCTTCTTTTGAATTTCAGATTTCTTCTGTGCCATCTCTGTTGCCAAACTCTTTTGATATGCTTCATTAAGCTCTATATCTAGAGCTCTTGCCATCTCCCTATCTTTTTCCACTTGATCTTTTTCTGCTTGCTCAATTTCTGCCTGAATTTTCTTAGCCAAAGCTTCATCTGACTCAATCAACTTTTGGTTTTTAAGTGGTTGGTCAGATTCCACTATCTTGGTTTTGCCTTTGTCCTAGCTTGCTACATTATCAGCACTAGCTTTCTTGATAACCTCAGCATTGTCTTTGATGACAACTCCTTTGGTCTTTGAAGTGACCTTAGGAGTGTTATGTTTAGCCTTGATTAGTGCTTCAGCTATCTCAATTTCTTCCAAATTTCTGCTAAGGAGGTCAGTTAATACCTCTTGAACAATTTCTGCTGCTTCATTTATTTCAGCAGCATTAACTGTTTTTGCTGCTTTGCTTGCTTCAGCAGCATTAACTGTTTCTGCTGCTTTCTCAAACACTGTTTCTGTTTCTACTGCTTTCTCTGTAACTGCTGCTTTTTCAAACCCTGTTTCTATTTCTACTGCTTGTACCTTATCCCCACTACCACCAGCAAACTCCCCCTCATCTCCATGTTTCTCCCCCTTATTCTTAGCATTCTCCATGTTGACCTCAACTTCCGACTCCCCCTTTTTGGGAGCATCATCCACTGGGTTCCTTCTTCTGAGCTCAAATCTTTGCTTTGACCTTCTTTGAACCACCTTCTTAACCAACTTCTTTAAGGTGCTGATTTCTTCTTGCTGGTTGATGATGACTTTCTTGGGTTCATTTACAACCTTCTTGTGAGAATCCAGTTCAGTTGCCATGTTGGACATGGCAGAAATCAATTACTGGTAGTCATATCTATCCTCACCTTCTCCAGGAGTGTTACCCCCTTTGAGGGATCATTGGAATGTTTAATAGGGATCTCCAGTCAGACTGAAGCACCACCTATTCCCTTGGTTTCTGGGCACCTGTGACCTTTGAATGATTGCTCATTCAAAGTTGCCGTGGGGAAGGTCTTAGTGATGTTACCACTGGCCTCCTCTGTGCTAGCTGGAGTAGTGGCAGCCTTCTCACCCACATGCTCATGCATCTCCTTAGTGAGCACCTCCTTGGGGTTGGGAGACACCCTAGTAGTTTCCTTATGGATATTCTCTAATGGAGAATGCTCCATTAGAGGGCTTTGAGGTTCTAGGTTTGTAGGAGGTACAACAAGGGAATGAGCCTTGTGTACCTTTCTCTTAGTATAAGTTTTGGATATAACTGGGGTTGGCTTAAGAACAAGGGACTGGAAGAGTGATATAGTGGTTGAAGGTTGGGTTTGGCTATCTGTGGGTTGGTCTAGTGAAGGCCTTGACCCTGATGCCATACCTTCTTGGTTGTGGGACACCACCATCTTTGTAGAGAACAATGGGGTGTCAACTCCTTCCGAGTCCTTGGCAGATCTTTTCATATTTGAAAAGACCTTGCCCTTAGGGATTTTAGGTACATATACCGCATTAGACTGAGGCATATCCGTCAATTCAGAGGTGATAACTTCCTGGACAAATCTTGGATACATATAGAAACTCTTTTTATTATCCAAGTTTGACACAAGGTCATTGAAAATCATTTGTAAGAAATTATACTTTCTGGCAGTGGACAAGCAGACCAAAGCATAAGCAATGGTACTACTGAACTGACTCCATCCAGTAATTTTTCGAGAAATACAGTGCATAAGAGTATGAACAAAGAAACGCCATTGGGGAGAAAAGTTAGCTTTGTAAAATTTGAAAACACCTAGTTGGCCTTCATACCCCATTCTTGTGAGATTGGAAAACAAATCCTCATTAGAGATAGAGGTAATACCCGAGGCATCGTCTAGTCGTAGACTGATGCGAATGACCTCTTCAGAGATTGTCAAGGGTTTGTCACACACCCTTGTCTTGATACACTGCACACCGTTTTCAGTAACCGCGGTGGCATTGGCCTAAAATTGCTTCTGGTGCTCGATTTAAATTGGTGGTGACACTGTAAGAGCATGATCTATATGACTGGACTTGAGAAAATCAACTATTTGATGGAATCCAGTAGCCTGCTTAGGCTTTTGAAGCATTGCGATCTCATTGTGTTCATCAATAAATGCCATGGATGCCATCTGGCTTGAGGATTCTTGACTGAAACACACTGGTTGCTTGAGAGAAAAGAGTTAGATAGAAGACGAACAGTATTCAAAGAGTCGTTGTGAGATTTTAGGCGGGCAAAGAGGGTATTTATAGAATTCAGGAAAGAAGCAGTATTAACCCTAATTTCAGTTAAAGTAGTACTAACCCACTCGCAGTATTAACTGAGAGCAGTAGTAACCAACTAGCAGTATTAACTAACTAGCAGTATTAACTAACTAGCAGTATTAACTAACTAGCAGTAGTAACACATACCTGAAGTAGTAACTCAGACTAGCAGTAGTAATAATGAACCTGCAGTAGTAACTTTGCACTGGCAGCATTAACGATACTTACACTGTTGAAGCTTGTGTTAGTCTGAGCAAGGCAATAAACTTCCTGAGAAAGATGATTAGTAGCACCAAAAAAATAAACAAATAACAGGTATACAAACACTTTTTAAACATGAGCTCATTCAGAGTTAATCATGCCCACACTTGTGACCAAGAAAGTGAATCTACCCACATCAAAAGCTTTAGTGAATAGATCAACAAACTAGTTATCAGTATGAACTTTAGCAACTTGAATAAGCTTCTTTTCATTGCAGTCTCTAATAAAGTGATACCTGATTTCAATGTGCTTTGTTTTGGAGTGCTTGACTGGATTGTTAACAATGCTAATAGCACTGCTATTGTCAATGAGGATTGGAGTGTGAAGAAAGGTTACCCCATAGTCCAACATTTGATTCTGAATCCATAGAACCTGAGAGCAGCAACTTGCAGCAGCAATGTACTCAGCTTCTGTTGTGGATAAGGACACTGTGGTTTGCTTCTTACACTGCCAAGAAACTAGTCTTGCACCTAAAAGCTGACATCCTCCTGAAGTAGACTTTCTATCCATATTAGCACCACCCAAGTCACTGTCTGAATATGCAATCAAGTCAAAAGTAGATTCATAAGGATACCAAAGACCTAATCTAGGTTGCCCTCTTAAGTATCTGAAAATCCTCTTAACTGCTTGAAGATGTGACTGTTTTGGCTTGACTTGGAATCTGGCACGCACACACACTGGAAATATGATATCTGGTCTTGAGGCTGTGAGATACATGAGAGATCCAATCATTGATCTATAAAGATGGACATCAACATCCTCCCCCTCGAGATCAGCAGTGATCTGTTTGTGTGTTTCCATTGGTGTGCTTGCTGGCTTTGAGTCTGATAAACCATACTTATCTAGAATGTCTTTCACATACTTTGATTGACTTATGAAAATCCCATATTTCTGTTGTTTCACTTGAAGCCCAAGGAAGAAAGTAAGTTCACCCATTGAACTCATTTTGAAGCTCTTGTGCATCAACTCTTCAAAGTCTCTACATATCTGATCTTTTGTGGTTCCAAATATGATGTCATCCACATAGATTTGAACAAGTAGGGTGTCCTTCTTACTTCTTTTAATGAAAAGGGTCTTGTCAATGATTCCCCTTTCAAACCCATTTTCCAAGAGATAGGTAGACAGAGTATCATACCATGCTCTTGGGGCTTGATGTAGACCATAGAGTGCTTTCTTAAGTTTGTATACTCTGTCAGGATATAATGGATTTTCAAATCCAGGGGGCTGACAGACATATACTTCTTCATCAATTGTTCCATATAGAAAGGCACTCTTCACATCCATCTGATATACCTTGAACTTCATATATGAGGTATAGGCTAGAAACAGCCTAATTGTCTCTACCCGTGCAACTGGAGCAAAGACTTCCTTATAGTCTATGCCTTCTTCCTGAGTGTACCCTTGTGCCACTAGCCTTGCTTTGTTCCTGATTACTATTCCTCTCTCATCCTTTTTATTTCTGAAAATCCACTTGGTGCCAATTGCTCTATGACCTTTTGGAAGGTCCACCAAGTCCCAAACATCTTGCAATTTAAATTGTAGAAACTCTTCTTGCATGACTTCTATCCAACTTGAATCTTTCATTGCATCATAAGCCTTCTTAGGCTCAATCTGAGATAGAAAGCAAGAGAGTACTGTATGCTGCTGATCCTGCAAATCTTGAAGTCTGCTTTGATTCCTAGTCATCATAGGAGAAGTGATGTCTCCTATTACCAGCTCAGGAGGATGATTCTTCTGAGTTCTTGTCTGATGACTAGGTTCTTCATTAATTCCCAAATCTAAATTGGAGTCATTTAAGTTAGCTGAGGGGATCTCATCAGCTACTTCTGGCTCTTCATGCTCTGGATTCTCCTCATCTCTTCTTTCTTCTTCACTCTGAATTGGTTCAGTAACAGTCTCCGTTTCACAGATTTCAACAGGGTTCATTGTAGGTATGGTAAAGATCACAGACTGAGGAATAATATCTTGTACTTGTTCATCCCCTGATCCTCTACTTCCGGATCCTGCATGATCATCACTACTGAAACCCAAAGAGTTAGTTAGTGAATCAATGTCAAATAACCACTGAGGACCTGAACCAATAGGATTTGGTGAGTTCTCATTGCATTTGACATTGTCACTTTCCTCAATTATTCTAGAAGAAGAATTAAACACTCTGTAGGCCTTACTCTGAGATGAGTAACCAACAAGAAAACCATCCTCTGCTTTGCTATCAAACTTTCCTAAGTGAGTTTTGGTATTGAGAATGGTACAAGGACACCCAAAAGGTTTAAAAAAACCAATAAATGGTTTTCTTTTATTTAAAAGCTCATATGGTGTCTTGTTCTTAGGCTTGACTACTAGAACTCTGTTTTGGACATAGCAAGCAGTATTAACTACTTCAGCCCAGAAAGTAATTGGAAGTTTTGAATCAGCTAATAGAGATCTAGCAGCATCAATCAGTGTCCTATTCCTTCTCTCAGCAACACCATTTTGTTGTGGAGTCCTAGGAGCACTGTATTGCCTCTCAATTCCTTTTTCCTCACAAAAGGTGTTTAGGTTAAGATTTTTAAATTCAGTACCATTATCTGGCCTAATGACTTTTACCTTTTGATTTGTTTGGTTTTCAATTCTTAGAATAAAAGATTTGATCAGTCCATTTGTCTCATCCTTAGTCCTTAGAAAATACACCCAAGTAAATCTAGAGTAATCATCAACAATAACTAAGAAGTATGATTTCTTACCTATACTCATGACATTTTTAGGACCAAACAGATCCATATGCAACAACTGAAGAGAAGAATAAATTGTGTTCAACTCTTTGGACTTATGAGAAGTTTTGTGTTGTTTGCCTTTAAGACAAGCAACACAATGATCATCACATAAAAAGACTTTTGAAGGCAGACCTCTTACAAGGTTGTTTTTAACAACTTTATTCATTGTTTTAAAGTTCATGTGACACATCCTTCTGTGCCAAAGTGATGATTCATCCAAAGAGGCTTTTGAAACAAGACAGTTTAAGGATGAATCATTTGAAACAGTTTCCATATTCAAACAATAGACATTATCCTTTCTTGGAGTTCTTAGTAGTATCATCTTTTCATCAACTACCTTGAATCCAGGAGCAAGGATAATGCATTCTGAATCAGTGAATAATATACTATGCTTTTTGTCATAAACCTGTGATACACTTAACAGGTTGTACCTTAACTGCTCAACATAGTAAACATCTTCAAAGGTCATCTTACCTTTTGTTACATCTCTCTTACCACTAATCTTACCTCCATCTGGAGTATTACCAAAGGCAACATGCCCTCCATCAATTTTCTTGAAATTCTTGAGGCAAGACATGTTCCTTGTCATGTGCCTAGAGCAACCACTATCAACATGCCAAATGCTCTTTCCCTTGAGCTGTTGGTTGCCCTGCACATAAGATAAATCAATTAGTATTGACTGGGAACCCAAGCCTAAGTGGTCTTGGGCCTCCCTTTCTCATCAAAGTACTTACACACCTTTTTGATGAGATTTTTAAATTTAGAATACTCTTTACTGGAGTACTTTGTCAAGATGATTGGTCTAGAAGCACAAACACTAGAAGCAGTACTAATTTTATAAGTACTAACAGAGTTGGCAGTATTAACATCTGATGAAGTACTAACAATGTTAGTTTTAGAAGTACTAATACTCTCAGCAGCACTAACATTGATAGCAGCAGTATTGCTTTTGACAGCACTATCTTTGTCAGCAGCACTATTTGTGGTAGCAGTACTAACAGTTTTAGTGCTTTTGGGAACCCACATCTTGACACTCTCTTTTACAGTCTTTTTCTTCATCTGGCTTTTAGATTTAACAGGCCTCTTAGCCGCATGGTTCCTTTCATCCTTCCTATAACCAAAGGGTTTTTGCACAGATCTTTAAAAATTTATCCTTTGGTTAATAGGATTAAAATAATAGTGCTTGGCAAGATGGTTCATTTTGCCACATATGAAACAAGGTTTTGGTCTAATGATTCTACTCAGATCAACTCCTTGTTTCTGAGCCCACTAATTATTCCAATTTCTTTGATTGCCCCTCCTTTTATCATGTTTTAGGGGCTCAAACTTATTACCTGCACACTGTTTGCAAAGAACAGAATTCACAACTGTAGTCTTCTTGTAATGGACCTTTTTAGACTTTCCCTCAGTCTTCTCTACGTCATCAGATTTGACCCAATCCCTTCCACCACCCTCATTGGTAAGAATGTTATTTTCTAAGGGAATCTCACCACTCACTGTATTATCCTTACTCTTACCAGCTTCTTTCTCAGTCTTGTCCTTAACAACTACTTCATCTAAAGGATCTATCTTAGTGGCTCCCTCATGCAAGTCCTTCCTATCCTTGGTCTCTAACAAGTCTGATTTAGGAGGGATGTAGTTGTTGTTGTATGGTGGTGGTGTGGTATTGTACCCAATTCCTGGTTTAAGCTTATCATGGATTTGGACCTTTAGAATTAAATCCATGGCTTTAGAAGCATATGAAAACTTTTCCACATCCAGCTTAACCTTGGCTAGCTCTCCTCTCAACTTTTCATTCTCCTCTCTAGACTTTGTCAGTTGGATTTCTAGCTCATTTTTCTCCCACTTCCAGTAATTTGTATCATATGTCTGTTGAAGTTCATTGGCTTAGAAACCTTTAATTTGTTCCTCAAACCTCTCAACAATTTTCACATAGTCTTTTCTATCCTTTTCTAACCTCTTAAGGTCATCACTCATACTCTGGTTGTGATCCCTGTACTTTTTAACAGTGTCTATACAAGTTTGAGAACAGAGATTAGAGAGTACCTCAAGTGTAAGATCAGATACCTCTACCATGAGAGCTTGATTTTGAATGGCCTCTTCTGCTTAATCACTCCAGTCAAACCCATTCCTTGTTGAGAAACAAGAGCTTGAGCAGAGTTTCTGTTATGGTTGAAGCTTCCAGTCTCAGCTTGTTGGTGATTGTTGTGAGACACTCCAATTCTGCATTCCCTGGCAAAGTGTCCCTTCATATGACACTTGTAGCACTCCACCTTTGACTTATCAAAGCCTGCTCCATCTTCTCTTCTTTGGGAGAAGTTATTCCTCCCAGTCTTCTTGATGAACTTCTTCACCCTCATAGAAAGCATGGCCATCTGCCATTTAATATCCATCTCTTCAATATCATCAGGATGAAGCTGTTCCAAGTCATCATTGATTAAAGAGGAGTTACCATGGCTAGAAAGAAAGGATTAAAAAACAGATTCATTGCCTTTTTCTTGATTTACTCCATTAGCAGCATTAACTGATTCAGGGTTAGCAGTAGAATCAGTTGATGCTGAAAGGAGTGCAGCATTATGAACATATCCAGTAGGCTTCTTCTTTGCTTCCACCTCAGATTCAAACACTCTCAGATCATTGTACAGATCATACAGTTCCTTTTCTTCCAATTTGTCATTCTGTCTGAATGAAACAGTGTACATGGTCCATTCATCTCTAAGAGATCTGAGGAACTTTCGGTTGACATCATCTTGTTCCATCTGGACTCCAACAGTAGCCAACTCACCAATTAACTTATTGAATCTATCAAAAGTTTGAGTCATAGACTCATTCTTTGAAGATGTAAAATTCTCATATTGCTGCTTGAGAATATCCCTTTGATTCCTCTTAGTGCTCTTGGTGCCAGCAAATCTCTTCTCTAAAGCATTCCATAGAATCTGAGCATCAGTGCAGTGGTGAAACTGATGTTGATACTCATTAGGAATGGCCAAAAGCAGGATGCTTAAGGCTTTCATCTCCAATTGTCACACTTTCTTCTCAGCATCAGTTTTTGGAGGTGGTCTTCTTCCATCTTATCTAATTTTACCTTCAGCAGAGGGACCATTCTCAACAATGTCCCACATAGAAAAGTCTGTAAGAAGGATGTACTGCTTGATCCTAATTTTCCACATGTCAAACTCATTAGGTTTGAGCATGGGAACCTTTAAAACAAGAGTACTGTTTGATTCAACTGTGTTGTCCATGATGAATGAAGGTTTCTGAGAATACTAAGCTCTGATACCACTTGTCAGGATCTGATTCTTAACAAGAATAATGAAACTCAGAAACAAAATTAAAGAAGTTGCGGAAAAACACTTTAATATTCAAATATTGATGTAACAGTAAAGTAGTAATCACAACTTGTAAACTTTATTGAATGACTAAAGTTACAAGCTTTCACACAAAACCTCAATCTTGATGAATAGGCTCACCAAGACGAATTCTACTTTTCTAGAACTAGGGTTGTAAACCTTGAGGTCAATTCCCTCTCAAAACAAAAACTCAGAATACTCGTGTAACAAACTATTCTGAATAATTCTATACATATACTGAAAATAATAGATAATTACAAAACATAAAAGATCTTCACTATATTTTTCCATGATTATCTTCAACCTTCCATGATTATCTTCAAACCTTGATCTGCGCGTCTTACCAAGATTATCACATAAGCAGTATTAAGTCATAGCAGCATTAACACTCTGAGCAGTATTAATCTTCACCAGCAGTAGTAACTATGCTTAGCAGTATTAATTTCTACAAGCAGTAGTTATTTGGCTCAACAGTAGTAACTTGTCTCAGCAGTAGTAACCATGTTGTACTGGCAGCAGTAATCATACTTAAACAAATCTTCAGTTCCCAATAAAGATGTCAAAGAATATGACTCAAGAAAACATCACTGATATCTTCTCTACTCTTTCTCAGCATGAGGATGAGGTGAGAACCATTAATAATGAGTCCAATAAATTGAAAGATTCAGTGGCTCTCATAGCTGGCAAAGGTCTTATATCCTCTGCAAGGTCAAAGAAAAGGTGTCTAAAGCTCTTGTTACGGATTTTACTGAGCCTGATTCTTCTTCGAGTGATGAAGAACTGGAGATTGATTCTGATCCGGATATACAGAAGTTCTCTGAGGACTTGGCTCTAATTACTCAACAATTCAAGAAGAGCTTTGGCAAGAAAAAGTACTACTCAAAGCCAAAGTACAAAGGGCACAAGAAAGAGAAGTCTGAAATGAGATACAAGCCAAGATATAGAAGAAGAGAAGAAAGACGAGAAGAGAGAAAAGATGACAAAAAGGTAGATAGAAGAGAAGATAATAGAGAGGAGAAGAAAGAAGAAAGAAAGGATGAACCGAGCAGATGCTACAACTGTGGCAAATTTGGGCACTTCTCCAGAGATTGCAAGTTCAAGAAAGTGAAGAATTCAGAATATTACGCAAGGAAGTCACTCATTGCCAAGAAAGCTGAAGAGAAAAAGGTGCTTATGGCTGAAGAAGAAAACTGGCTGTTCCAAAGTTCTGATGACGAGGAGCAGGCACACTTCACCCAAGTTTCCTACATGGAAAAACTGAATGGTGACGATGAAGATTCTGAGGCACATTCCGAAGATGCAAACTCTGACGTAAGTGATAATTTCGAACTTATTGAATCTTTTATGGCCCAAATACATAATATGAAAGATGAATTTGCTTTACTGAAAGGTAAACTTAGCTATGCACATCAAAATGTTTTGATTTTTCGTGATGAAAATGCTTTGCTAAAAGTTGTTGTGGAAGAAAAAGAAAAAGAAAAGGATGGTTTAAAAGCTGAGAAAGAATCTTTAAAACGAAAAATATCTGGTTTAGAAAAGGATCTTGTAAATCTCAATGCTGAAAAGGGTGAGTATAAAATTAAATTTGAAGTTTGTTTTCAAGAAAGAAATGAAGCTTTCACTAAAATCAAGCAATTGGAGGATATTAATATGTAAAGAGGTCAGACTGAGCAGACATTAAATTTGTTGACCAATAAACTCCAAGATGAAAGGTTTTATAAACTTAAACCAGGTTTGGGTGTGTCAACTAACGATGTTTTGAAAAAGGCACCGGAGCACTTATATAATTTTGATAAATTTGGCTCCGCAATCAGACCCATTCCTAACATTCGTGCAACCTTTGTTGAAGCAAGTACTTCTAAACCTTTTACAGAGACCAAAGGTCAAGAAGAAATGGGAAAGGACAAGTCTTGTGAAACTGATTCTCAAAATTCTTTTAAAATAGTTGGTTTTAAATACAGTGATTTGAACAAAAGTTATGAAACTCGAAAGATCGAATTAACTGAGATTGATTCACTGTTTACCACATCTTCAAAAGAATCAGTCAGCAATGACACAGTTCCACCTGAGACTGAATGCAAATATGATGAGTATGAATCGGATGTTGATCCATCAACTATACCATCAGTCTCAAATTCCATTGCTTCTAAACCTTTACTCGTTGAAGAGGTTGAAGAAGAAAATCTCATCACGAATGGATCTTGTTCTAAAAATGATAAAATGGAGTTTATTGAAAACATGACCGAGGAAAGGTTTTCTGAAATGATGAATGACTCAGATTCTGATCCTGTTTCTACTGCAAAGGCGTCAAATTCTGTGAGTGATCATACATCTAAATTGATGAAGCAAATTGATATGTTGCAACAGTCTCATGATGAGGTTGAAGATGAAAACTTTGATCTCAAATTTAAACTTGAAAAATCTTTGAAAGAAAACCAAGAGCTTTGCACAGAGATCAATGATTTGAAAATTACTTTGTTTAAGAATGCTTCAAATGATAAACAGATGTTCAATGATCCATGTTGGAAGGTAAGAACTAATCCAGAATTTGATGCTCCTGCAAAACCTTCAGTTGTTTACTCTGATTGTCCTGAATATCCACCTAGTACTTTTGAGAAGGGTGAGACTTCAAGTAACTCTAGATAAGAACCACCCTCTAAGATAGAGACTAACAAGATTCCTGTTTCTGTTTCAGATATAAAAGGAAATGGAGTTGGGAGGAGTAAGAAGAATAAAGTTACTAGTTTGAATAAACATGATAGTTTGACTTCTAGTGAATCTTTTGTTACAAACAGTTGTATTTCAGACAATGTTATTTTGAAAAGTAATTCTTTTGATGGACATGAATGTAAGATTTGTTCCGATAAATCTAAGTTTATGAATTTTGCTCGAAAGAATCTTTATTGCAAACACTGCTGGGATAATTCTTTCAAATACTACTCCACTCCTAAGTCCAAAAAGAATAAAAGAAAAGCTAATCTGAATCTTAATTTTGATTCTAATTCTTCCACACAACCCAAAGTGTATAGGGCTAAGGTTGCCAATCCTAGATCTAAAAATCACTTTCAGGAATTAAATGTTAAAATGGTTTGGAAATGGGTTCCAAAACCCCGTTATGAATGGAGAGTGAAAGTTAAACCTGCTGATATTCCTGAATTGCTTGACGCTAACCGCGAAGGACCCATCTTGATATGGGTACCTAAGCAAAACTAATTGTCTCTTTTGCAGGCCTATCGATTGTGGGTAATAGATTCCGGATGTTCACGCCACATGACAGGATTCAAGCACCTCTTGCATAACTATGTGGAGGAATCTGCCGGAGCAGTTCGTTTTGCAAATTCTGAAGTAGAAGGACACGTCAGAGGATATGGCATGCTTGATAATGGAGTTGTGAAGATACAAAGGGTGTTATATGTTGAAGGGATTGATCACAATCTTTTTAGCACCAATCACTTCTGTGATATGAAATATCAAGTTTGCTTCACAACAACTCATTGCTATCTTGAGGATCCAGATGGTTACGAAGTCTTCAAAGCTGAATGCCATGGAAATATATATTATGTAGATTTTCCAACACTGTCTGCCACACGTCCAGGATGCCTATTAGCCAAAGCTTCTAAATCACAAACGTGGACGTGGCATCGCCGCTTGTCTCATCAGAATTTCAGATCCATAGCTAAGCTACAAAGACAAGGTCTGGTCAAAGGTCTACCAGAAATGAGGGTTGAAAAAGACTCACTATGTTCCGCATGTGAGATGGGAAAAATGAAGCGAAGCTCATTCAAGTCCAAAACTGAATCATCGACCTCTTCTGCACTGGAACTTCTTCATATGGACCTTTGTGGCCCAATGCGAACGACGTCTATCAACGGAAAGAAATACGTCTTAGTAATGATAGATGACTATTCAAGGTATACATGGCTTGAGTTTCTTCGCAACAAGTCAGATGCGCCAGAATTGATTATCGCTTTTATCAAGCGCATTCAAGTACGTCTTCAATTGCCACTCCGAACTCTTCACAGTGACAACGGCACGGAGTTCAAAAATGACACCTTGCAGAGTTATCTTATCTCTGTGGGAATTTCACATAACTTCTCCGCAGCCTATACTCCATAGCAGAATGGCATTGTTGAACGGAAGAACCGCACTCTTGTTGAAGCTGCTCGTACTATGCTTGCTTATTCGGATCTACCCATGTATCTTTGGGCTGAGGCAGTCGCAACAGCATGCTTTACACAGAATCGTACCATTGTGGTCAAACGCTTTGACAAAACAACATATGAGTTAATCAACAATCGTAAACCTAACATCAAATTCCTTCGTGTTTTTGGTTGCAGGTGTTACATTATGCGAGAGTGTCAAGGTCTATCAAAATTTTATAAGAAAGCGGATGAAGGATATCTCGTTGGATACTCTCTGACATCCAAAGCTTATCGAATTTACATTATTCGAACCAAGACGGTTGTTAAAAGCATGAATGTCTCTTTCGATGAAAATTATACTCGAACTTCTGGACACAACAGTTCAGAACTCGGACTTAAGAACAAAGCTTCTATTCACACCAGAATAGAACCAACATCTAAAGAAACTACTTCTTCTAACTCTAACTCTACTTCATCTGAGTTAGCTTTATTGTTCATTCATGCCTTCGATGATATTTGTGCAGATTTTGACAAAGGCATATCTACATCAATAACAAGATCGGATGTCCCTACTATTTCTGAAGATATGTCTGAATCGTCCGAAGAAGTCACTGAAACTGCATCTCCATCAGGTACAAGTAAACCGTTAGTTTCTGACTCTACTAATGCTGAATCTGTCTCTGCAGATAATTCTTTTGGAAATGAAGTCACGAGTACTTCAACTGCTAGTCCAGAAGCTTCAGTATCAGAAACTCCTGTACAAAATGTACCGAGTACATCTGTAGATCTACCTACCGTGCATGATGAATACAATGCATCAAACACGCAACAAACAGTTGAATCCTTGCCAAGTACACATCGTTAGACTAAGGATCATCCCCTGCATAATGTGATAGGTGACGAACAATCTGGTGTCACGACACGGTCTGCATCAGCAAATTTCTGCATGTTTTCAAGCTTCCTTAGTTCCTTAGAACCAAAGAAAGCATCAGAAGCTCTACGTGATCCCTTCTGGATTTCTGCTATGCAAGACGAGCTTCTGCAATTCGAATGGAACAAGGTTTGGCGCTTGATCCCACCACCTAAAGGTAAAACTGTTATTGGAACAAAGATGGTATTCAGAAACAAGAAAGACGAGGCTGGAGTAGTTGTGAGAAACAAAGCTCGTTTGGTTGCAAAAGGGTACTGTCAACAGGAGGGCATTGACTATGATGAAACATTCGCCCCTATCGCAAGGATCGAAGCTATCAGAATCTTCTTAGCATATGCAGCACACAAAAACTTTACAGTCTATCAAATGGACGTAAAGTCAGCCTTCCTGAATGGCGTTCTGCATGAGGAGGTCTACGTGGCACAACCTGAAGGTTTCATTGATCCTCATCACCCTGATCATGTCTACGTGCTAGATAAAGCATTGTATGGTCTTAAACAAGCACCAAGATCCTGGTATGACACTCTAACTAAATTTCTCATAGCTTCTGGTTTCAAGAAAGGTACGGTTGACATCACCTTATTTCTTAAAAGGCAAGGTGAGGACTTGATTCTCATTCAGATTTATGTTGACGACATAATATTTGGGTCGACAAATCAGAAATTTTGCAAGAATTTTTCTAAAATCGTGGAAACAAAGTTTGAAATGTCGATGATGGGTAAATTAAATTTCTTTCTTGGTTTACAAGTAAAGCAATTACCTGAAGGCATTTTCATTAATCAAGCTAAATATATAAAAGACATGTTAAGAAAGTTCAATATGTCAGATAGTTCAGTCATGAAAACACCAATGGCTACTGGTACACTCTTAGATACAGATCCCTCTGGTAAACTTGTTGATCAAAAGGTGTATCGTAGCATGATTGGTTCCTTACTTTATATGACTGCTAGTCGCCCAGATATAATGTTCGCCACATGTTTTTGTGCGAGATATCAGTCTAATCCAAAAGAGTCGCACTTTAGTGCTGTTAAGCGAATCCTTAGATATCTCAAAGGCACTCCTAATTTAGGCCTTTGGTATCCAAAGGATTCTCGTTTTGATCTAATTGCCTTTACAGATGCTGATCATGCAGGATGTAAGCTAGACCGGAAAAGAACCTCTGGATCATGTCAATTTATAGGTGACAAACTTGTGAGTTGGACCTCAAAGAAATAAAATTGTGTTTCAACATCCACTGTTGAGGCTGAATATGTAGCTTCTGCTAGCTGTTGTTCAGAAGTCCTCTGGATGAAGACACAGTTAAGGGACTTTGGATACAACTACAAGCGCATCCCTATTTATTGTGATTCCAAGAGCGCAATCGCCATAACTGCTAACCCGGTTCAGCACTCGAAGACCAAGCATATCGATGTACGCTATCACTTCATCAAGGATCATGTAGAAAAAGGTGATATTGAAATGCACTTTGTTCAAACTGACTTCCAGTTCTCTGATCTTTTCACCAAGTCGTTGGATGAAAAGAAGTTCCAGTTTCTAATCAGCAAACTTGATATGTTGAACATGTCTTTTTAACCTTACTCATGATTCTAGGGGGAGTATTCTGAACTTAATCTTGTGTTTTACTTTCCAACTGTTGCTAACGAGAGAGGAATCATTTTCCCAAATGATTACCATGTTTTTTTATGTGCAGGTTTGTTCAAATGACTATGGCTTCTAATCACATCTGATTAGAACCCGCACTTCAGTGCTTTCTTTTTCTATTTTATTCCTTTAAAAAAAAATCTTAAGTTGAGGGGGAGCTTACTTGTTAAAGAGCTTAATCATCAATGAGCTTAATTGTTAAACTCTTTTTAGTTTGAGGGGGAGAATCGTATTGTCAAACATATTTTGTTTTGACTTCTCCAAAATTTTAATCTTCATGTTTGTATTCCTTTGTGCTTACATGTACAAAAGGCTGTTGAACAACATGTTTTTTAGGAAAATACATGGGATTCAGTGTGAGAACTTAACATAACTTCCATGGATTCACGATAACCAGTGTTTCCTACCCAGGAAGTATTCCCTGAGTGATTGAGGGGAGAGGGGTCAAAAGATTGAGTGTTGGTGTGTGAAGAGGTAAAATGGAAAAGAGAGATTGGTTAGAAGTGAGATTTAAAAGATTAAAAGAAAGAGGGTGAGAGAAAAGAGTAAAAGAATATCAAACTCTGCACCAAACTTCTTTCTGAGTCGGGCAACCACATTATCTGTTGTTTCACATTTCTTCGTGAATGACATTGAACAAGGCACCTAGCCCATGCCATCTTTTGTATACAACCCCACCAGCTACTCATTCTTTTCTCAAAAAGAGAATGTTTCACATTTTCTAGGGAAGCAGCACATATGCTATTGGTTCTTCATTTGGAAGATACTAATATTGAAAAAGAAGGAAAGTTGCCCCACTTTCGGACCCTTTCTCATGCACATTGAGTCTTTGTATAATTTGTTGCTGTCTCAACAAGTTTACATACTTTGAGCCTATATTGAAAAGCAATCATCTATGCTTTATTCTTTCATACACATGCACAAGCACACCGAAATTTGTTTTTTGTCAGAACGTTCATAGATAACCATGTGTTATTCGATGATTGAATGGATGTCCTGGGGAGCCAACATCAAAACCAGCTCCTTATATAGTAACTTTGTGTTACTCAGTAACTTTGTGTTACTCAGTAACTTTGTGTTACTGACAGGCATTTCAACTGAGTCATTTGTTGATTCAGGGTTACCATATTTATTTCAATCTGAAAAGATTGAAACAATCACTTTCTCCATTTGGAGAGACTGCTCTTATTTCCACACAGGGATCTATACATGAAGATAGTGGTAAATTGATGACTATACACAAAAGGGGGAGATTATTTTTGCTATGTTTTGATGATGATGATTCTCACCACTCATCAAAAAGGGGGAGAATAATCAGAAAGGGAGAATACAAGAAGATTACAAGAATTTTTGACTAAAGATTGCTGAAGATTTCAAAGATGTCAAAGTGTCTAAACTTATTTGATTCATCAAAAGTCTGATTGAAGATGATCGTCAGAAGGACACTTCATTTAAAGAAAGAGAAAGATGAAGACTGTATATGAAGTTTTCAAGAAAAGTGAAGACCCGAAGATTATTGCCAAATTTTTTTTAATCTTGAATCCAAAGGGGGAGATTGTTGGATCAGTAATTGTATTCAAGATTAAAGTTAAGGGTTTAAATTGTAATTGTGCTAAAGTTAATTAGAGGGTCTAATTTGTAATAAGTTAATAGTTATTAGTAGTTGGGCCCAAGCCCATTTGGCCTTATACGCCTAAGTATTTATAGTTTTTAGTTATTAGGTTTTAAGGTGTAACCTCTCATAATCCATATAATTAAGAAATACAGAGAGAGGTAGCTGTATTCTGCAATCGCACAAGGTACCAAGAACACACAAGGTTTTTATTGATTAATCAAGGGATCGTGGTATGTTATTCTGATCTGTTTATCTCTTGATCTTTATTGTGTGTGATTCTTTATCAACTAGAATATCTGGGTTAACAGTCGGCGTTGATACGGTGGAAACCGGCGGTGAGTCGTTAAGAGAATTAGAATGAGAGGGAAAGAGAGGTGTGAGTTTGTTTGGGGAAGAGGAAGTCTCTTCACTGCAATCTTCAGAACCAAGTACCTGGACAATCAGAAAGGAAATAAATCTTGGAAATCCAAATTAGCTAAAATTAAAATTAGATAAAAAATAATTAAATTTCAAATCTTATTCTAATTTCCTGATTTAGTTTCATTTGGACTTAAAATCTGTATAGGCCGAAAATTCTTGGCCCACCTAGAAATTTATTGATAATTCCTTTCTTTTAAACATCCCAACTTTTAAAATTCTACAACCGAAAATATTTTCTTTTCTTTTTATGAATGAATATTTACACGCTCTTGCGTTTGGTTAAAAACCCAAGGTTCCACACAACTTTCTATTCCAAGAGATGAACAACCTCAATAGGTTGTTGTATCAGTGCCAAGGGTTCAAGAAAAGGTTTTACCCTTTGTCCGTTCACCTTGAAAGTAGTACCCTTATCTGGATCAATTAATTCAATTACACCGTAAGAGTATACTTTTGCGATCTGATACGGTCTCGTCCACCTAGAGTTCAAATTTCCGGAGAATAATCTGAGTCAAGAATTAAACAGCAGGACTTGTTGACCTTCAATGAATTCATTCGGTATAATTTTCTTATCATGCCATTTCTTTGTATAATTTAGCATTTTCATAAGAAAATTTTATGTGTTCCTCTAATTCACATAGCTGTAAAGATCTTTTCTTCCTTGCGTCATCTAGACTCAAATTAAGTTCCTTGATAGCCCAATAGGCTTTGTGATCCAAATTTAGGGGTAAATTACAAGCCTTCCCAAAAACCAGTTTATAAGGAGACATTCCAATGGGGGTTTTGAATGCAGTCCGATAGGCCCATAGAGCATCATCCAACTTGGATGCCCAATCCTTTCGGTGAGGTTTCACTACCTTGGTCAATATTCCTTTTATCTCCCTGTTGGATAATTCAGCTAAACCATTAGTTTGAGGGTAGTAGGTTATGGCCACCCTGTGCTTGATGTCATATTTCTCAAGGACCTCTTCTAACACGTTGTTTATGAAGCGTGTGCCCTCATCACTGATTAAGGCACGAGGTGTGCCAAATCTGGTGAGAATGTGCTTTTGTAAAAAAATTACAACGGTATTAGCATCATTGGAGTCGCAAGCCATAGCTTCCACCCATTTGGACACATAATCCACAGCAACCAGGATATATGCACAGTTATTGGAGAGTGGAGAAGGTCCAATAAAGTCAATGCCCCAAACGTCAAAAAGTTATACTTCTAAAATTCCATTTAGGGGCATCTCATTCCTCTGAGAGATATTTCCACTCCATTGACACTCATTGCAACTTTTTGCAAAGTAATGAGCATCATTGTTTATTGTAGGCCAGTACAATCCGGATTGTAAAATTTTTGTACATGTCCTATCTCCTCCAAAGTGCCCACCACATGGTCCTGTATGGCAATGATGTAAGACAGATGCCACTTCCTTTTTTGGAATGCACCTTCTTATCACCTGATCTACACATATTTTAAAGATAAAGGGATAATCCCATAGAAACTTTTTGGAATAAAAAATGAGTTTCTTTTGTTGATGCTTATTAAATTCCTTAGGAGTAATCCCACATGCCAAGTAATTCACAATATCTGCAAACCAAGGTGTTGCAGTATGTTGTATGGACATGATCCTTTAATCTGGAAAAACATCACAGACGTCACCATTGTGTACAGTATTTTCTTGTTTTTCTAATTTTGATAAGTGGTCAGCGGATAGCGGAAAATCGTATAGGTCCACAGAAGTGGCCACCTGTGTTGCCACAGTGGCGGTGCAAGTACACACCGGACACTATGATCGCTATAAGTAATAAAGTGGTAAAAATACCGAGATCGTATCCACAGGGATCAGACTTCAAAGTTTCAAGTAGTAGGTCGAGAACACCATGGTTTGAATTAGAGAAGAAGAGAATATCTTTGAGCAAGATCGGTGCTTTTAACAATTAACAATTAATTTAAAGAAAAGGGTATGGGTGTAGGCTTTATCTAAGACATTTGTAGTAACCTCATGGTCAAAACAAAGTGTCACAAAAACATCTATAAAAATCCCTTTCTCCCAAAAGTGAGTTTCCATAGAGAGTGGCCACTTGTACCCACAAAGTTGCCACTATTGCCGACTCAAGACTTGTCGATTTAACTAAGTAAACCTCTAAGGATTTTAGTTCCACCAGTATGGATATAGAAGCTCAAATCTCTTTGTGACACCTACATCGACCGACAGTTTGAACCTTAGTTAGAATCATGCAAAAACTCGTATCTCGACATGGTTATAAAAGACTCTAAAATCTTCTTGCATCACTCAAGCCGTATTTCTGGATACGCCCATCTCTTGGTCTAAGATCTAATAGTAACACTTAGAAGTGATCGTCTTGTCCGTATTGAGTTGAAGTCCTGACTCAAGTGACCAAGTTTAAGAGTTAGCAATGATGACAACACCCAAGTGTTGCCTACTCGTCGTAGATATGTCTCACACCCACACCCAAAGGGGTGTTTAGCTTATAATAAAAAGAGAAGACATGATAGAAGAAGAAGAATACATAAAGATTACTTGCATTAAAGAAATAAACTACAAGTTGTGGCCACTTATGTCGCCACAGTGGCGAACAGTGCTGAAAATTAAATAATATAAAGTAAATTACAACTACAACTATCTAAGAAAATAAAAGAGAAGATCAATGTCTGAGTTATTCTACATTGTTGGAGTTCTCCTTCAAATGAAATCCCATGGCCTATATTTATAGTGGATGATGAAAAGAGTGGTGGAGGGTTTTACCCACAAAAACTTTCAATGAGTTCAAGCCCAAAGGCTCCTTGCCTTCTTCATCTATTTTTTCATGAAAGTTCACATATTGCTTTATCTTCGTTAAGCTTTTAGCTAGGTATTTTTGGGCATGGATATCATTCCATCAAGATTTTACTTTAGCCTTTTGTCTTCTCTTCATCTCTTTGGTTTCTAAATCTTAACCTTTAAGAATGCCATTATGCTGCTGAAATGGATAGAATAATACATGCAAAAAATGATATTTTCAACTGTCCTCGGATTTACGTCGTTCACCATAGTGGCGAACAAAGTGGCCACTTTCTGCAGTCCAACATTTAACCTAAAAATGATGCATTCAATCATCAAAACACAAATTTTACCCTCAACACCTCCAAATGAAGATAAATAAATAAAAAGGAGAAACATGAAGACATAAAACACACACTAAAATCGAAGAAAAACACACACAAACAATGTGTAAATAACACTCAAAATGAGAGTTATCACACCTCCAAACTTAACTTGTTACTTGTCCCCAAGTAACTAAAAGAACATAATTAAAAACAAATGAAGATACAAAAACACAAGAAGACTAAGTATCACAAAAGGGATCTTCTATTTTTCTTTTTTCTTTTTTTTTTTTGCTCTTTTTTTTTGTTTTGCATCTCAAATCCATTTGCCTAAAAATATTCATACTTTCCTAATTTTTCCACTCTATACTTTTTTTATTTCAATTTGATTTCCATAGGCTAAGTTAGGGGTGAGCATCGAAACTGGGTACCCGCTTTTGGAACCAGAATCGCTCCGGGTGCCGGTTCCGGAACCGGAACCGATGCGATTGGTTCTGGTTCCGGTTCCTAAAATACGGAATCGATTAAGACTGGTTCTGGTTTAGGTTCTGGTTCTCATTTTTTGGAATCGATACCCGCTGGGTACCTGCCGGAACCGGTTCCGGGACCGGGTACCCGGGACCCCTGGGTACCCAGAACCGGAACCGATGGGTACCCGCTGTTTTTTTATAATTATTTTATATGTTTAAAAAAACTATGACCATTTAGGGTTCATTTCCTTTCATGATTCTCAAATTCACATTACAATTACACACTTTCAATTGTACATGGTTGCTCCCGCTTCCCACATCACGATTATTTGACGTGAAAAATGTAATGAAAGTCGTTTTATTACGGTTAAGACTCGAGAGTGTCTAATTTGTTTATGTAATAGTTAGTTTTTGTCAGATTGGTTTTTCACCATTTGTTGTATTTATTACTTTAAGTTGGTATTTTGTTGTTTGCACTAGACTTAAAAATTTAAAATTACCTTTTTATTGTATTAAATTTTAAAATTTTAAAAAAAATTGTAATCGGGTACCCGGAACCGGAACCGGTTCCCAGCGGTTCCGGTTCCGGTTCCTTCATTCCAGGAACCGTCAGTTCCGATTCTGGTTCCATGAAATATAGGCGGGTACCCGATTATGCTCACCCCTAGGCTAAGTTATAATTCACACATCTTATGATAATTGACTTTGCAAACTTAGATCCACAGGACTTTGAAGGTTTAGTGTTTAAGGCTTCTCACTTTCCTTACATTTTTCATCTTCCCCTAAACTTGTCTTTTTTTGGGTTACACAAAAAATGCCTCGTATGTATTTGATGTGTTTTGCCTAACTTTTCATCTGAATGTGCCACTTCAGCTATTTGTATTCTTTTTTTAATCCTTTCAATTTTTCGAAGGGTTTAGCTCTTTTTTTCAACACATGAGTTTCCTCCCCCAAACTTAAGATATAATTCACCCATCTTATGATAATTGACTTTGCAAACTTAGATCCACAAGACTTTGAAGGGTTAGTGTTTAAGGCTTCTCACTTTCCTTATATTTTTCATCTTCCCCCAAACTTGTCCTTTTTTGGGTTACACAAAAAATGTCTCGTATGTATTTGATGTGTTTTGCCCAACTTTTCATCTCAATGTGCCACTTCAGCTATTTGTATTCTTTTTTTTATCCTTCCAATTTTTCGAATGATTTAGCTATTTTTTTCAACACATGAGTTTCCTCCCCCAAACTTAAGATACTCAATGTCTTCATTGTGGAGGAAGTAATAACTAGTAAGACTCAACGGCTTGGGTAAGGCAACAAAGGAAAAGGGTATCGGCCAAGTGTTTAAGACAAATGACCTGTGTCATTTCTAAAATTTCAAAGTTTAATCAATATGGATACCGGGGAATTGGTTGCTTAGTTCTAGAAATCTGCTAGTAGTTGATAGATTATTCAAACTATGACAGAAAAAATCTAAGGATATAAGATGCATGAGACTCATTTTTTTTTTGCTTTTTTTTAATCCAAAAAAAGTTGATACTAGTTGAAAAAGAACGGACTCAAATAACACACAAAAAAATGTAAAATAAAAGACACAAGTTTGGAGATGAGAGTAAGAAGAAAAATTTGCATCAAGGTTATGTAGGATGCAGATCACCACCCCACGAGTGCATCTTCAAGAAGTGGAGTGGTTTCAAGATAATAGCCACCTCCACCGTACCAAAGTTTCGTGCAACAACTCTACCACACAAATAGCACGATCTATGCAAAATTTCCGAACTTTTGATCACACAAATTCTCCAAACGGTTTGTTTCGCAACCACCGTATGATCATTGTTGTCACAAAAAGAAGGTTGCACGACATGAGCAAAAATCATTAAATTAGGAATTTTAGCATCTTGAAGCACCTCTACACTATTAGGAAGTAAAGAATGCTTGCTCATGTGCTCAAAATTTGCCTCAAAAATCTCCAACTCTTTCTTCACATCACTCTCATCCTTACCAACACATTTTAATTGTTCACTATCACTTGGTAAGGGACCTTGACTTTGATTTTTCAACTCGTCGACTAGTTGTCCCATCTTAGTATTCAAGGCTTCGAAAGAAGGCGCGAAATTTCCCAAAAATGTTGTAAAATCTTCCATTAAGCTTGGGGAAAAAGTTTCAAAAGAGTGAGATGGTTCGGGTTGTTCAAAATAATTCTCGGGTGGGTAGTTAGGAACAAATGACGTGAATCCATAGTGAGGATCATTCCATTGAAAATTACACGAGGAATCAAAATTCCCCTCCCACGATTGGTTGAGTGTATTTATAAACGTGTCATTCCAATCTTGATAGGGAAGTGAAAATGAGGTATAGGTGCCATCATCTTGAAGATTTGCCAAAAAGTTAGGATGTTGTTCCCATGAATAATCGTAAGTATTATAATACGGGGCATCCCAAATAACATTATCCATTATGGTGAAAGAAAAACCTGTAACACCCTGAATTTCGTTATATAATCTTGTATTCTTGTGTACAACTTTTGTCGTTAGCACCCCGTCTGGTATAAAGTTCGAGTTTATGGATTTCGGTAAATCTGGGAACTTCCAGTGAGTTTCGCGACTTACATGGGAGTGGTAGTTGCGGCATTAGTCGCGATGTCCGCTGTTGGTCTTTGGGTTTGAGAACGCGGGTGAGTTATGCCGCGAGTTGAGGTCGCGGCATATCCCGCGAAAGTCCCTGGCCGACTTAAGTAGCTTCAGCCACAAATATCTCTTGTGATCTCATTCTCTCAATCTCTAACTCTCTCTTTTCTCTCTCTAAATATTTACCTCTCTCTCTCTCTCTCTCTCTCTCTAAGTTTGGTTGGTATTCCTTGGATCTTCGAGCTTCCGTGAATCGCTAGTATTAAGTGCATTTCTCGTGGTTTCGGTGTAGAAAGCTTCGTCTTCGCAAGGGGGTCGATATCTAGTTCTTCGGGTTTTCGTATAAACCTATTGGGTGAGTTCCTACTATCATTTTACAAACTGTATACATATCAAAAGCTACCTTTTGGAACTCCTATATATCTCCATGGTTTTAGATCTAAGTTTCCTGCATATTTGATATAACTTGCGTTTTGGGAGTTTTTAGGGATCCCGATCATTTTTGACTAAAATGATGGATTTCAACTTATTTGAAGTAAAAGAATGTTTTAATTGCTGATTATGTAGCTTATGCAAAAGAATGTTTATGAACTCATTTTTATGATTTTCATTCTTACCAGCAGTTGGTCTGGAAAATGGCATTTTGAAATATAAATGTGTTGAAAGCTGTTTATCTAGCTTTGTTGGTCACCTGAAATATTGTGACAAGTCATGACTATACTAGTGGATCCCTAGGTATCGAGTCGGCTTCTGGCTGAGAAGGATATGCCCCTTCTGTTGTAGTTAGATACATTTAATCCTCGGGGGCACTTGGTACGGTTATGTGAGACCTGTTACTAGCCATGGGTCAAATGTAGTCTAACGAAGAGTATGACTGGTTCCTTGGGGGACTCCCTCACATCGTAGTACGGACCGAAGCGTTCGTGGCCATGGTTCTAGTATTTAGCTCATAACTCGGATTGGTGGTCTACTTTGTGTTACGCCACAATCCTTGGTAAAATGGTTCTTTTGTCATCGTATGATGAGTTTTGGACCGAAAAGGCCCGGTTGTGGCGAAATGTTATCTTTTATAAATTAAACCTTTATGAAAAGATTTCCTTATGATACTGATGTTTATATTTCGGGAAGTTTATAAAAGAACTACTTGTGCATTAAATTGTGAGGTTCTTTATGATTACCAAAACGAAGAAATACATGTGCATTAAATTGTGAGGTTCTGGAAAGAAGGTTTATAACCTCATTTTAAATGGATTATGTTCCTATCAATGGAGAACTTGGAAATGCTCGTTTGAAAGATTTTCGTTTGGATGCAAATGTTTATATCTCTGATTTTGTATAAACTGTATGTTCTCACTAGGCTTTATAAGCCTAACACTTTTTCTCAAATGATATGTATATCAGGTTCTCGTTAACGGCGGGTTGCTAAGGGCTTGAGTGCCGGGATTGATCTCGAGGGTTTTTGAGATTGTGTAGTATTGGATTGTTGGGCATTGTTAAGTCCCACATTTTTGGATGATTCTGGATCAACAACTTATGTAATCTAGATAGTATATGTTTAGATTAGTTTGTTGATGAATTATATATCCGTTCAGATTTTGTATAGTCTTAAGGACTGATCCCCTTTATGGGAAGTTTATATCAATACGGATGTCTTGTTTCCATATTTCCAGGTTTTAATTTTCTATGAATTTTAGAGTGTTACAAGTTGGTATCAGAGCTCTAGTTTAAGCGAACTAGGCATGAATGTAAGATGTCTAGACTTAGACTGAGTTTGATAGGCATTGATTGTGATATTGGGTAGAACTTCTAAGATGGGACAGTCTTAGAGTCGACGGAATTTATGTTCATCAGGCGTTGTGATGACGGTAACAAGAACCCTTATGTGTTATATGTTCATAATCTCACTTAGCTAATGTGATTATGAGGATATTTTACGTGAGTGTAATTGGTTTGCTAATGTTATGACAATTGGTAGACGTAACGGTACGTTTCTTTTGTGCTTGTGTTTACTTGCTCTACCTTGGTATGTTGACCGTTAGAGTAGTGCGAAAGTTTCTAAGCGAGTAAGCTAAGGAATGATTGTTGTTTATAGCAATGTCTCTTTGGGATGATAGTAAGTGCGTGGAACGCATTAAGTTAATCATCTTGAGCCAGATTCGTTGGTGGAATTAGAACTATATCTTGTTAGATCGATTCTATTTCGAGGAGATTTGTAAGTTAATTAATGGGATGGTTGCCCTATGATGCCTGAGGCATCCGGTTGATTATAGTACGTCGGGATGTTGGGAAGCGTAGTATTAAGATGTGAGTGCCGACCGAATTCATGCATTAAATTTATTTCTAAAGTAAGGTTGCATAAATTGCTTTTCTTGATCGCCAACCATAAAGTAAATTACCTTATAACGTTTTGGCAAAACATTTAGCAATCAACATATTTTAAACTATGAGCATAAGCATGCTTAAAATGGTTTGTTGCACCTGATTTCAAATTGTTATCAAAACTCTCTTTATTAACGTCTTGTGTTTAAATGCTACTTTTGGATGTCGAAATATCTGTGTTTTAACGCTTTTTGAGTTAATGGGCAAGTAGCTGTGGAATTTTGACCTTGACATTGGATCTCTTCCACGTATGTCAATGGTTTTAAGGGAAGAGTTATTCCCATGCTTTTGAGTAGGAGTTCTTGGGAATTTTTAGTTGTGTGAGTTTTTGTTGAATTCTTGGTGTTTTGTTTTACGGATTCTTTTGTCGCATGTGTATATTTTGAGATGCGTGAGTTTAATTTCATTGCGTGCAAGTTATGAGTTCCTTGGGCGTCGTGTCTCATCAAAAATCTTGTCAAAATGGTCGCCTTACCTTGTGTTGAAAAATGGAAATTTGGACACCACTTAATTTTTAACGTTAATGAGTTTATGAAAATCCAGTTGGATTATGGTGTCTCATATTACGACTTTTGTGTCGCATAAATAATTTCAGGAACCTGTGCATATGCATCAATCTGTACGTTAATTTCGTAGTTTTTGTTAACAAATGTCAACCGTCGTGTACTATGTGCATTAGATTTAAGTATAACGTTGGTGTGAATGATTGCATAAACGATTTATGTAATTTTTTTTTAAAACAGGACTTTCGTTCTGATCGTATTTCCATCATTAACTCTTACTGTTAAAATTTCCGCAAAGCATTTAGCGAGTTGGCGGTATTTTTGTCGTTGTAGTTTCTATTTTGGTCAGATGTGTT
Organism: Arctium minus; assembly: GCA_954870635.1. NCBI lineage: Eukaryota > Viridiplantae > Streptophyta > Magnoliopsida > Asterales > Asteraceae > Arctium > Arctium minus. The sequence continues at coordinate 42,020,995 of OX941088.1, read as the reverse complement.
TATCTTTACAACGTGAAGCTTTAAACTCGATTTGAAATTTTATTTGCATCCCCGTTATTTTACCGCCCTTTGGGGAATGAATTGTTGCAGATGGGGTGAGTTGAAAATTCTTTTGCTGCAACGTCTCTTGGTTATAGAGAAGGAATTTTAAAAGATAAAATTTTGATTTTTCCATTTGGAGTTGTACAAACAATTGTTGCACATGTTGAAGTGCAAGAACCTATTTTCACGTTTATAGTGTAAACTATTGCGTATGTTTTACTCGGTATTTCTCAAGGTGCGAGTATTTTGTTAAGTTTTCGTATTCGATAACTTGGATTGTTTTAACATCATAAATTGCTCATGTCAAACTTGAATATTTCAACAAGTGAATAGCGTGATTTACATATTCTGGGTGATTTCGTACACGTAAAATCTACATTATGATTTATGCATCTTTGATGATTTTGTGCATCTTAGTATTTTTGCATTCATAAACTTTTGGAAAATCTTTGGTCTCAATACGTGTTGAGTTTTGGGAAATCATGTCCTGGTGGTGTGTGTTTTCATAAACATTGTTTAAAGACATTTCATTATTTGGGGAAACGTTAAATGTCGGTTAAATGTGTTTTAAGGTTTACGAGACTGTCGTTGGAAATTTACGTAAAGTGTCGAGCCTTTGACTCGGGTTTTGACTGAACGAGTCGGGTAGACATTTGTCCGGATTTATAACCGCAATGAAAGGTTTTAGTATGATGGAGTTTATTTGTGTTTTTGGTGAGTTAAAGTTGATTTGTGAAAACAGTGTACATGCCAAAATGTTTATTTTAAAGTGTTTGTGTTTTACATTAAATTGTTAACTGCTGATAAGTTTTGGTTATTTTAAAATGTTTAGTTTTATGAACATGTTGAGACACCCATTTTGGGATCTTTGGTTATTTTGGTAAATAAATCATGTTGAAGTGTTTCTTTGATGATTTTACATATATAAGTGGACTTCATTTGACGTATGTGTCATTTGGTGTATTTGATCTTATAAATCTTTTCAGAAAATGCATATTATTGTGTTATGAGGCATTTTGAAAACATAAGGGTATGAGTTCATTTGGAAAACGGTTTGTTTCAACCAACGATGAGATTTGAGTTAATTATACTTTTGGTCGTGTTTGCATAATAGTTGGTCAAACGTGTTTCAATATTTATATCGACTTTCATTTGGGTATTTACGTAAACTGTTGGGTCGTTGGCTCAGTTTTGACTAAATGCAGTCTTGAGGACATTTGTGAGGTTTAAAAACAATTGTGGAATTTTTGGAGTATGATGGCGATTATTTCATGCCATTGGGAGTTACATGTTTTGGTAGCTTTGGTTTTTCAGTTGGAGTCATGTAATGTTAGACAGTGTTGTAGATCCATAGACAGTCTGTCTGTTTTGTAAAGTCTGAGGTTTTGGGTTACACTTAGTGACCGCTCGGGTTGGCTAGCGAGTAGACAATAGGTGGCACGAGTTGCTGAGTTGGGACTCGTCTGGATTGGATAGGCACCCGTGTCCGTAAGTCCTTAAGGTGGAACTCGACGGAGTATGGCTAGAGGCAATAAACGGTTTGAAGTTGTGATGTCTGGTATGGCATGGGAACTAAGATCGGGATACGTGGTGAAATCCAATAACATCACGGGTGGCCCCATTCATTTGTTCTCGCCACCCAAGATGGAAACGTTTAGAGGTCATGCGAGGAAGTTGTATGGGCGGCCTAATTGCGTGTCCTTCTATTCTCTTTGTGTACGGGTCTCTCCGTCATAGACCCGGGGTATTTTAAACACTAATGTCATATTTTTACCAACTTTGGTTATGTGGAGTCGACGGTAAATGATGGCTTTAATATTGGGTTCTCCCCACATATATTAAGGTTTGAATGAAATGTGTTATTCCTGCATGTTGATATTTTGTTTTCTTTCGTTTTTGGTCGTGTGAGTATTGGGCTTAGTGTCCATGTTTTCGGACGTATGATGTGGATGGTGTTACTAATGTTTCATACTTCAAGTTAGTAAAAGTCGTGTCAATTTATAAAGCATCGTTGAAATGAAGGATCCATCTTTGAAATTGCATAACTTTGAAAAGGAGTTGTTCCATGTTTTAAAATTCATTATCTGAAAGATTCTGTTTTAAAGAGAAGTTCATCAATTTAATTGCTTTTACTTATGTAAAACTCTTGAGCTCTCTAGGCATTAAGCCTAATCCTATATACTTTCAGCATGTGCATCAAATTCCTGTTGTGGGTTTTATTAGCTCCCGTCCTGTATAGTCCGAATGTATAAGATTGGTGGTATGTTTAGAGATTAATCTTTATAATGTGGTTGTAGACGAAGTATTTATAGAAGTATTAAGAAATTTGAATAAGGGCTATTTCCAGATTTGGAGTCGGATCGGAGTTGAGTGATATCAGAATCTGTGTTAACCGATTGCCGGAAAGACGCATTAGTGCGCCTTGTAAGAATATCTTTATCAATATTAGGAATGGATCAGTGAAATCTGAGAGTTTTGGGAAGATTAGCTTCGACCGTTGGCTTTGAGTTCGGAACCGTGCAGTTTGAAAAAAATTGGTAGATGGAAAGTTGAGGTCGCTAATTTCCTGGAGGTAGTAATTGTCACCTAAGGTTGGGAGGCAACCGTAACCTTATGAGTAAAGGTTACTTTAGAGAGTTGAGTGTTCGCTCGGTTAGGAGTGAAATGTGCCCAAGAAGGGTAGCTAATGTGGATGTCGGTATTAGGATCTCGTTAATAATTCTGGCAAATGGGTTAAGAACGATCTTTTCTGGGGACAGTGTTCCATTGAGAAGAGTAGATTTCGAGGACGAAATCATTCTAAGGTTGGGAGGATTGTAACACCCTGAATTTCGTTATATAATCTTGTATTCTTGTGTACAGCTTTTGTCGTTAGCACCCCGTCTGGTATAAAGTTCGAGTTTATGGATTTCGGTAAATTTGGGAACTTCCAGTGAGTTTCGCGACTTGCATGGGAGTGGTAGTCACGACATTATTCGCGATGTCCGCTGTTGGTCTTTGGGTTTGAGAACGCGGGTGAGTTATGCCGCGAGTTGAGGTCGCGGCATAACCCGCGAAAGTCCCTGTCCGACTTAAGTGGCTTCAGCCACAAATATCTCTTGTGATCTCATTCTCTCAATCTCTAACTCTCTCTTTTCTCTCTCTAAATATTTACCTATCTCTCTCTCTAAGTTTGGTTGGTATTCCTTGGATCTTCGAGCTTCCGTTAATCGCTAGTATTAAGTGCATTGCTAGGGGTTTCGGTGTAGAAAGCTTCGTCTTCGCAAGGGGTCGATATCTGGTTCTTCTGGTTTTCGTATAAACCTATTGGGTGAGTTCCTACTATCATTTTAAAAATTGTATACATATCAAAATCTACCTTTTGGAACTCCTATATATCTCCATGGTTTCAGATCTAAGTTTCCTGCATATTTGATATAACTTGAGTTTTGGGAGATTTTAGGGTTCCCGATTCTTTTTGACTAAAATGATGGATTTCAACTTATTTGAAGTAAAAGGATGTTTTACTTGCTGATTATGTAGCTTATGCAGAAGAATGTTTATGAACTCATTTTTATGATTTTCATTCTTACCAGCAGTTGGTCTGGAAAATGGCATTTTGAAATATAAATGTGTTGAAAGCTGTTTATCTAGCTTTGTTGGTCACATGAAATATTGTGACAAGTCATGACTATACTAGTGGATCCCTAGGTATCGAGTCGGCTTCTGGCTGGGAAGGATATGCCCCTTCTGTTGTAGTTAGATACATTTAATCCTCGGGGGCACTTGGTACGGTTATGTGAGACCTGTTACTAGCCATGGGTCAAATGTATTCTAACGAAGAGTATGACTGGTTCCTTGGGGGACTCCCTCACATCGTAGTATGGACCGAAGCGTTTGTGGCCATGGTTCCAGTATTTAGCTCATAACTCGGATTGGTGGTCTACTTTGTGTTACGCCACAATCCTTGGTAAAATGGTTCTTTTGTCATCGTATGATGAGTTTTGGACCGAAAAGGCCCGGTTGTGGCGAAATGTTATCTTTTATAAATTAAACCTCTATGAAAAGATTTCCTTATGATACTGATGTTTATATTTCGGGAAGTTTATAAAAGAACTACTTGTGCATTAAATTGTGAGGTTCTGGAAAGAAGGTTTATGATCTCATTTTAAATGGATTATGTTCCTATCAATGGAGAACTTGGAAATGCTCGTTTGAAAGATTTCCGTTTGGATGCAAATGTTTATATCTCTAATTTTGTATAAATTGTATGTTCTCACTAGGCTTTATAAGCCTAACACTTTTTCTCAAATGATATGTATATCAGGTTCTCGTTAACGGCGGGTTGCTAAGGGCTTGAGTGCCGGGATTGATCTCGAGGGTTTTTGAGATTGTGTAGTATTGGATTGTTGGGCGTTGTTAAGTCCCACATTTTTGGATGATTCTGGATCAACAACTTATGTAATCTAGATAGTATATGTTTAGATTAGTTTGTTGATGAATTCTATATCCGTTCAGATTTTGTATCAATACGGATGTCTTGTTGTCATATTTCCAGGTTTTAATTTTCTATGAATTTTAGAGTGTTACAAAACCAATGAAAAACTCAACTTATAACTCAAAAAACTCTGGAAATACGCCAATCCCCGGCAATAGTGCCAAAAACTTGATAGCGGAAAATCGTATCGGTCCACAGAAGTGGCCACCTGTGTTGCCACAGTGGCGGTACAAGTGCACACCGGACACTATGATCGCTATAAGTAATAAAGTGGTAAAAATACCGAGATCGTATCCACAGGGATCAGACTTCAAAGTTTCAAGTAGTAGGTCGAGAACACAATGGTTTCAATTAGAGAAGAAGAGAATATCTTTGAGCGAGGTCGTTGCTTTTAACAATTAACAATTAATTTAAAGAAAAGGGTATGGGTGTAGGCTTTATCTAAGACATTTGTAGTAACCTCATGGTCAAAACAAAGTGTCACAAAAACAACTATAAAAATCCCTTTCTCTCAAAAGTGAGTTTCCATAGAGAGTGGCCACTTGTACCCACAAAGTTGCCACTATTATCGACTCAAGACTTGTCGGTTTAACTAAGTAAACCTCTAAGGATTTTAGTTCCACCAGTATGGATATAGAATCCGAAATCTGTTTGTGACACCTACATCAACCGACAGTTTGAACCTTAGTTAGAATCATGCAAAAACTCGTATCTCTACGTGGTTATAAAAGACTCTATCAAATCTTCTTGCATTACTTATTACTTAAGCCGTATTTCCGGATCCGCCCATCTCTGGGTCTAAGATCTAATATTAACACTTACAAGTGATCTGCTTGTCCGCATTGAGTTGAAGTCCCGACTCAAGTGACCAAGTCTAAGAGTTAGCAACGATGACAACACCCAACTGTTGCCTACTAGTCTTAGACTAGGCTCACACCCACACCCAAAGGGGTGTTTAGCTAATAATAAAAAGAGAATACATGATAGAAGAAGAACAATTCATAATGATTACTTGCATTAAAGAAATAAACTACAAATTGTGGCCACTTATGTCGCCACAGTGGCGAACAGTGCTGAAAATTAAATAATATAAAGTAAATTACAACTACAACTATCTAAGAAAATAAAAGAGAAGATCAATGCCTGAGTTATTCTACATTGTTGGAGTTCTCCTTCAAATGACATCCCATGGCCTCTATTTATAGTGGAGGGTGAAAAGAGTGGTGGAGGGTTTTACCCACAAAAACTTTCGATGAGTTCAAGCCTTTATTGACCCAAAGGCTCCTTGCCTTTTTCATCTATTTTTTCATGAAAGCTCACATGTTGCTTTATCTTCTTTAAGCTTTTAGATAGGCATTTTTGGGCATGGATATCTTTCCATCAAGATTTTTCTTTTGCTTTTTGTCTTCTCTTCGTCTCCTTGGTTTCTAAAGCTTAACCTTTAAGAATGCCATTATGCAATTGAAATGGATAGAATAATACATGTAAAAAATGATATTTTTCAGCTGTCCTTGGATTTACGACGTTCACCACAGTGGCGAACAAAGTGGCCACTATCTGCAGTCCAACATTTAACCCAAAAATGATGCATTCAACCATCAAAACATAAACTTTTACCCTCAACACCTCCAAATGAAAATAAATAAATAAAAAAGAGAAACATGAAGACATAAAGGGAAAACACACACTAAAATCGAAGAAAAACACACATAAACAATGTGTAAATAACACTCAAAATGAGAATATCATTAGCCACCCCGATTATTTACACCTTTCCTATCAATGGTTTCCAAATCAAACTCTTGCAACAACAAGACCCACCTGATTAGCCTTGGTTTTGCATCCTTTTTAGAAATAAGATACTTGATGGCAACATGATCAGTATGCACAATTACCTTGGCACCCATCAAGTATGATCTGAATTTTTCAAAAGCAAAAACCACAGCTAATAATTCTTTTTCAATGGTGGTGTAGTTGATTTGGGTTTCATTGAGAGTTTTACTAGCATAGTAAATAGAGTGAAATATTTAATTTTTTCTTTGTCCCAGAACTGCTCCTACTGCTCAGTCACTTGCATCACTCATTATTTCAAAAGGTAAGGACCAATCAGGTGTCACTATTACTGGGGCAGTGACCAATGCTTCCTTCAAAATTTTAAAAGCCTTTTTACAATCTTCATAAAAATTAAAAGCATGGTCATGTTGTAGTAGTGAACACAGAGGTTTTGATATTCTAGAATAATCTTTTATGAACCTCCGGTAAAAACCTGCATGTCCGAGAAAACTTCTGATCCCTTTTACAGTGGTTGGTTTAGGTAATTTTGCAGTTACTTCCAGCTTTGCCTTATCAACCTCAATACCTCTATTGGAAATGAGATTCCCTAAAACTATGCCTTCCTTAACCATAAAGTGACACTTTTCCAAGTTCAAAACCAAATCTGTTTCTTCACATCTTTTAAGACTTTGTTCAAGGTTTTGTAAACACAGATTATATGATGTCCCATAAACAGAAAAATCATCCATGAAAATTTCCATGGATTGTTCCAGCATATCTGAAAAAATGGACATCATACATCTTTGGAAAGTGGAAGGGGCATTACAAAGTCCAAAGGGCATTCTTCTAAAGGCAAAAGTCCCATAAGGACAAGTAAAAGTGGTTTTCTCCTGATCTTCTGGTGCAATGGCAATCTGATTGTAACTAGAATAACCATCCAAGAAACAATAAAACTCTTTTTCTGCTAGTATATCTAACATATGGTCAATGAAGGGTAATGGAAAATGGTATTTTTGGGTAGCTTGGTTAAGCTTCATGTAGTCCATGCATATTCTCCATCCTGACACTATCCTAGTAGGTATAAGTTCATTTTTCTCATTAGTTACCACAGTAACTCCACCCTTCTTGGGTACACACTACACTAGACTGACACATGTACTACTGGCAATAGGATAGATTATGCCAACATCAAGCCATTTTAATCCTTGTTTACAACCTCTTTCATCATTGGATTGAGTCTTCTTTGAGGCTCAACTGAGGTAAAATCTTTATTTTCCAAAATGATTTTATGTTTACAAATGATAGGGCTTATGCCCTTCAAATCAACAATTGTCCATCCTATGGCCCTGGTGTGTAGTTTCAACATGTTAATCAGCTTTTCCTCTTGATAAGATTCTAAATATGATGAAATAATAATTGGAATTCCCTGGATCTCCTAAAAAGACATATTTCAAATCTGGGGGAAGTTGTTTTAACTCTATGTCTCGAGCACATTCTATGGAAGGAACAAGTGTTTTTCTATCCTCACTTTGTAAAACTTCAACAACAGAGGTAACCTGTATGTCTTCTAATCCTTCAAATTCTGCTATGTTTTCCTCACTATCAGACTCTTCAGTTCCCATGACCTCCCCAAAACTTTGGTCTTGACACCAAGATTCAATCAAACTTAAGGTAGAACATTCCTCTCTATCTCTTCAGGAAACTTAAGGGAATCCAACACATTAAAAGTCACTTGTTGGTCTTGAACTCTCATGGTGAGTTTACCCTTTTGGACATCTATCAGAGTTCTTTTTGTTGCTAGGAATGGTGTCTTTGTCAGCCTCAAAATCTAAGATGATAAAGTCCATTGGGAAAATAAATTTATCAACTCGGACTAGGACATCCTCACTCTTACCTTTAGTCCAGGCTATGGACTTGTCTACTAACAAAAGTGAAACAGTGGTGGGTCTAGCCTCACCTATGCCTAGATTGTTGAAGACAGATAAAAGCATAAGATTTATGCTAGCACCTAAGTCACATAGGGCTTTTACTACTTCTTTTCCTCCTATGGAACATCGGATTGTGAAAGTCCCTGGATCTTTTAGTTTTGGAGGGATTTTGCTAGACAACATAGCACTACACTCTTCAGTCAGAGCTACAGTCTCATACTCATTCAATTTTTTTCTTTTTGCTTAAAATGTCTTTCAAAAACTTTGCATAATTTGGCATTTTTTCAATGGCTTCCACCAAAGGTATGTTGATATGCAACTGTTAAAAACATCTAAAAACTTTTTAAATTGCAGTTCATCCCTTTGATTCCTCAATCTCTGGGGATAAGGAATATAGAGAGGAACCGGAGTAGGAAATGTAGTCTTTTGAAGAGTAGGTGCTGGAACTGTTGGTGAGATTTTGTCTACCTTAGTGTTATCAGGAATTTTAGGACTGTCACCATCTTGTGACACATCCACAACAGTTTGTTCATTTGTCTTTTGATCTTTCGTGGGTTCATTTGGGAATAATGTTGGAAAGTCTGATCTCTTTGGAATGAGTGTGGTATCAATGGGCCCAACAGTGTTTACGGGCCCAATGCTTACACTGGATTGAATAGAATCTGAAACTGTGTTTTTCTTTCCAGACTCTGCTTTGTCTGTCTTTTTTAATTCTTTTTGAATATTTTCTGGCAAATCCTGTCCACTCCTCAAAGTTATAGCTTTCACATGCTCTTTTCCGGTCCTCTAAGGTATTTCTGTATCACTAGGGAGAGAACCTGAAGGACGTTTCCTCAATTTAAATGCCATTTGACCCATTTGGGTCTCCAAATTTTTAATTGATGCATGCGTTTGGGTCATGAACCCTTTCATAATTGCTTCCAAGGAAGTGGATGGCATGTTGGTTTGACTTTTGTTGAAAACTAGGTTGGTGATTTTGAAAATTTGCATGTTGGTTATTCTGAGGTCTGTGATGAGATTGATGGGGAAAGTTTGCTTATCCTTGCAATTTTGGTGGTGGTGGATTTTGGGCAGGACTGTGCCAAGAAAAATTCGGATGATTTCTCCACTCAGGATTGTAAGTTGGAAAAAAAGGTCCACCCTTGTTATTACTGCTGACATATTTAGCTCTTTCGGGATTTCCAGGGCAATGTTCAAAATGATGGCCCTCTCCACAATAGGTACATTGTATAGATTGCACAGTATGGGTAGGTACTACAGTATTAACCTGCACAACATTAAGATTTTTAATTAAAGATGACATGTCGGCTAGCTGTGAAGGTAATAGTACATAAGCATTTGTGTCTTGTACCCCTGCTGCTTTTCTAGGTAATGCACATGGATCAGCCCATTGACCATTGTTGTTTGAAATTCTTTCAAAGATTTCATATCCTTCGTTATAGGTACAAGCCAGGAAAGCTCAGTGTGTAGTAGCATCAAGCATTTGTTAAGTGGTAGTATTTAAACCACTGTAAAATGTCTCTAGAAGTATGTAGTACGGAATGCCATGATGAGGGCATTTTCTCAATAGCTCCTTATACATGTCCCATGCATCCATGCATCAGGAACTGCTTCATCGTCCATTTGTCTAAAAGTGCAGATTTCATTTCTGGACTTGGCATTCCTCGTAGGTGGAAAATATTTTTTTTTAAAAACTTTTATGCCATTTAGGTCCATGTTATTATAGAATTTGGTTTCAACGAGTTCTACCAAGACCTTGCTCTATCTCTTAGTGCGTATGGAAAAAGTTTTAATTTTAGAGCATCGTCTTGGACACCGGGCAGTTTAAAAGAATCTGTAATTTCCATGAAAGACCGGAGGTGAGAATGAGGATCTTCAGAGGGAAAACCAGCGTACTGGCCGTTAGTTTGCAACATCTGAAACATTATCGGTTTTTAATTCAAAGTGGTGGGTTTGCAGTGTTGGTTTAAGAATTCATGAATGTAACTGGGTTAACACAGGAACAACATAAGACATAATACAACCATCTTTGGAATTTTCCAACCGAAAGATGTTTTGTTACGCCACAACCCTTGAGGTTCGCATGTGGTAGACAAACTTGCTTTTATAAACCTTACTTAAAAAGAAAAACTTCTAGCGTGCTTCCCCGGTAACGGCGCCAAAAACTTGTTGTGGTATTTTCGTGTTTACACTTTTTTAAAATGCAAATAAATAGATTTCGATGCAAGTATACATCTCAATCTACTATCGTTTATAACAAGTAATAATGGTATTAAGTACCGTATATCGATCCCATAGGGAAGCTTGGAAATGTTCTTCTTGAAAGTCGGGTCTGTAAAAGTAAGTCTCAGATGGCGAATTCGAAAACAATATTTTGATTGGGGTTTTGATTAACACTACTGAAAAGTTGATTATAATAAAAGAAGCACAGGGTACAAAGATTCGTTAGGATAAAATTAATAATTGTGTAAAAAGATGAGATCGCATTCCGTCATTGTCTTAAAGTCGATATTTATGTAACTTAAATAAGTCGTCATACAATGTAACAACCCAAAAGCAATAGACATCAAAACAATCTTACATAATATTTAAAACTCCTAAAATGGATCCCAATCTGAGCATCCAAAACGTGAAATTTTAATCTTTGAAACGTGAAGTAAATCTATCACAACCGAGAATCTACTGAAGTAGCTAACACCGCGACTAAGGCAAGACTTCGACCACTTGATCTCAGTATTTCTCTTTCCCTTTAGACGAACCAACCAAGTCTTTCTTACCTGAAAATGGGTTTTAAAGAAGATAGAAAGAGAGGATTAGACCGAGAGGTCTTGAATTTCCAAAGCATAGTATGTAAACACATTAATTTAAATAAACCCATTTCGTGAATCCGTCTCCCATGATTATTCAACATCAAGTGCATAGCTTTCATTTTTTAGTCCCCCAGTAGATCCCCACTCGGCCCCCAAGTCGATGTCTTACCTACGTGTGGGGAAACAAATTCCCAACACGAGGTCAAACCATCCTCGATGGTTGATAACGATCTGTGGCGTAAAGCATCATAACACAAGTATATGAAAAGATAACTCATACTCACGATTACAGTAAAAAATTAGTGCTTGTTATTCATATCAATAAATCCACATGTTCAAGTAGTGATCATAAGTCGTAACAACACAGTACACCATTTTCAGTCAAAAGATTTCAGTAAGGGAACACACCAGATGAAAAGGGCACACGTACAGAAATATACCCAAAGATTACACTCCTACATAATGGATAAAACTTAACGATTAACATAATTATTATTCTCCCAAAGATCTGGTTAAATATCTTTTGAATTGCCGGATCAGAGGCTCCAACTGACATACATTTCTTACTACAAGTTTTAATGAAAGCGTTGCTCTGTTAATCAAAAAGGGGGAGAATCTAAAGCTTGAAGAAATGTTCAATCCATTACATTACAAGACATTGGAAAAGAGAAGAGCTAACCAAAAAATGCGAGATCAAAGTATTCTGAAGACATGCTGATTTCATATAAATTTTCTTTGAAGATACTTTGCTAAAGCATTCTGAGCTAGAGAAAGATATTGCATCTTCTGAGTTGAAAAAGAAGACTGAATTGCTAAAATCTTTTTAGTAATGATCTTGATCCAAAGGGGGAGATTGTTAGATCACAGTCTCATTGGATTCAAGATCATACAATCTGAAGTCTGGAATCTGAAGCTAACGCTGAAAAGTCGCTCTCGATATTAAGTCTAAAGTTACTTTGTAATAAATGTCGAAGTTAATTATTCTTTATTGTAATATAGTTTTTAGTTTAAGTAATTTAAATATCTAAGTTATTAGATATTAGTTTGTTAATATCTAAATTAGATATTAGTTATTTTAGATAATATCTAAGTTAGATATTAGTAGTAAGTGTGTTGTAGAAGCAAGCTAAAAAGAAATCAGATCACACACACATACACACACTCACGGTGTAAAAGAGAGAAAACATAGAGAGCTTAAACCGAACATCAATCCTGTAATCTTCGTTTATTTATCAAACAGTTTGGTTAATCGTTTATGTGTTATTGTCGATAAAACTTGATAGTATTGTGGACCGACAATTGGTATCAGAGCCTGAAAACAGATTCAAATCAAGTTTTAGAAAAACGACTCTGTGTTCTTCATTTCAAAAAAAAAATCATTTTCGATTTTTAGTGTGTTTTAAGTGTGGAAATCGATCAGGTTGTGATCGACAAGTGTACTAGATCGAGTTGTTAGTGTTTAATTACAGAATAGCACTTCAATCGAGTTCGATTTTGTGATTTTTGTGTCTGAAAGTTCACGTTCAAAACGTCACTGTTCCATCAAAACGGTCGATTTATCGAAGCACAGGGACGAACTCACGCAAAGTCACATTTGCGCCAGTTCATAGTCAGATTTACGCCATCAACATCTAGCGCAAACTTGACTTTTTGCGCCATCAACGTATCACGCAAAGTCCGTTTCGCGCGACCAACTTATAGCGCAAACCCCACTTTGCGCCACCAACACTGCGAAAATCTCCAGAGTTCACTTTTGCGCCATCAAAGTGTCGCGCAAAGTTCCATTCGCGCGATCAACTACTAACGCAAACTTCGTTTTGCGCCAACCCTTACTCGCGCAAATCTCAATTCGCGCGACCCTCACTTCACGCAAACCATCTTTTGCGCCAACCACCATTAGTGCAAAACTCTTTTGCGCCACCTTCTCAAAGCGCAAAGTTTGCCTTTTTCTCCAATACCAGACTTAAATCTTTTTCAATCAGAATGACATCCAGAGAAGCCCTAGCAATCGGAACTGAAACCAAACCACCAGTACTCTTCAGGGGACAGTACGAACAGTGGAAAGATCGGTTCCTGAACTTTATTGAAAGACAAGATTTGGGTAATTATATCAGGAAATCCTTAGAAGAAGGACTTATGGAACCTGTTTGGAGGACACCTCCAGAGGGAACTGATGAGGAAAGAATTCAACTTAAGTTTGAAGATCTAGAAGGTGAGAACCAGAAAAGAGCAAAAGGAGATCGATTAGCTAAGTCTTATATTCTTTAAGGCATTCCAAACGAAATATATGTGAAGATAGACAGCTATAAAGCCTCTGGCAAACAGATGTGGGATCAGCTAGAGAAGATGATGTTGGGTTCAAAGGTTGGGAACCAGCTCAAAATTTCCAACTGCCTAAACAATTATGAAGAATTTAAAGGCAGAGTTGGAGAGTCTCTAGAAGGAACTTATGACATATTCGTGACCTTGCTAAATGAACTAAGCAAGAACAAGATCAACAAATCACAAATCGAGCTGAATGTCAAATTCCTAAGCATTCTACAGCCGGAATGGAAGAGGTTTGCCAGACAAATGAAGCAGATCAAGGATCTAAATGAGATTCCACTTCATGAGGTGTATGAAACCCTCAAACAAAATGAAGAAGAGGTGGATGAAATTCTAGATGAAAAGAGGCAGACAGTGAAGGCAGTTGATGACACAGTTGCTCTTGTTGTCAAAAAGAAGAAGAACAAGACGATTGTGTATGAATCAGAAGAAATTGAAGTTGAAGCCAACTCTGACTCGGATGACTGTGAACAACTGAAGCAAGCAATGCTTATGTTGACTAAAGCTTTTTAGAAGAAGTTCTACAAGAAGCCAAGTTCAAACAGTCAGAGATATTCTTCTGGTCCTAACAACTATGTTCATAAGGAGAGGGTTGAAGGAAAAAGGGTTGAAGGAAAGAGATTAGAGGAGAGGAAGCCTGAAGAAAGAAGGTTTAAAGCTGAAGGATCCAGTCAGTCAGAACCACCAACGTGCTACAACTGTGGCAAAATAGGTCACTTTCCCAAAGACTGTCGAAGACCCAAAGTCAGAAACTCCGACTACTACAAGAACAAAATGCTTCTTGCAAAGCAACAGGAGGCTGGTAAGGCATTGATGGCTGAAGATGAGTACTGGCTTGATCATTCAGACCAGGAAGATGAGACTGAAGAGAAGGATGGGGCAACAAACATGTGCTTGATGGAAAAGCAAGAAATTGAAGTTGAAGCTGACTCCGAGGATGAGGAAAATGAGGTATGTGATTTATCTTATTCCGATTTCTTAAATCAAATGCGTGCCATGAATATAAAACTCCAAGAATTAGAGTTGAAGCTTAAGCGAGAAAAGGGTGTTATTACTGACAAAAACCAATCGATACAGAAACTTAGCAATGAAATTGCTGAGAAGGAAGTATTGATTGAGGTTTTACATAGAAACAATGACACCGGCGCCAAAGAAAAGACAATAATTCTTAAAGAGAATTCTGAAATAAAGTCTAATTTGAGAAAGAGTGAGTTTGATTTAAAAGAGCTTACGAAAATGCATTCTTCATGTACTGAAGAAAACAAAACATTACTTGCAAAATTAGATGCTTTGAAAAATAAGTTATACTCACTAGGTCAATCTGAGCAAACGATTCATTTAAACAAACCGAAAGAGAATAAAGACAATTGGGGAATTGGTTATGAGAATCCTCACTGCCTTCAAAAGGGTATATCTGAAGTGCCTGCACTTTATGATTTTACCTTTATGAATCTTTCTCACCAATACCCTAAACTTCAAGTTTTCAATACTGGACTATCAAAAGAGGATGAAGCCAACGAAACTGAAAAACGGAAGAAATCATCTAAAGTTCACCTTCCATTTTATTATGAGAAGTTGAATAATAGTTATAATGATGATCCAATTTATCACAAGAAATCTCTTTCAAATGACTTTTTTCAAAGTTATTCTGTCAAAGAAATGGAGGCGAAGCTTATTAAAGGTAAACTTTATGTCCCTCCTCTCGTTTTAGAAATTAAAATTTCTGAACTCGAGAACTCTTTAACAGATGAAAGACTTTTGATTGAGATTGAACAAATTTTTTTTTAACTGTGCTGAAAAATGGTGTTATTTCAAAGGCTTCAAAATCTGATGACATGTTTGGTTTAACAAACGGAGGGTTTGATTTTCTGAACTCCGATGGTGTTTTAGATTATTGTTTTGAACAATTTGACTTTAATGCGAAACTTCCTAACCATTCATCTTTTATTGTGAAATCATTGGGAAAAACCAGTACGTCTGTAAACAGTGCAAAATCAACGAAAGTTGATAACTCGGTCTCTATGAAAACTAAGAATTCTAAAGGTAAGATTAAATCTCAGCATTCACATAAACCAAACACTACTAGTAAGCCGAAGAAAAAGCATTCATTTGTTTCTCAAAAGTCTAACTCACGAGTTTCAAATGTTTCAGATCTGAGCAAGCAAAAGCCAGAAGTTAAATCTCAATGGCAACCGAAACAGAAGCTTGACAAGACTCATAAATCGTTTTGTAGTGTTACTTGTAATAAGACTACACCTAGTAAAGATGTTTTTAAAGTGAATGTTGCTACTATTTTAAAACCAAAACTTTTTGTTTCTCGCAAGAAATATTCTTTTAAGCAATTATTCCAGTTATCTCTATCTGCTAGGAAGTCTTATTTTTATGATAAACATGTTTCTACTGCTTGTCAAGATTCTGAGGTTTGGTTTGGAAATTATCATGTGCACTCATATCATTATAATACTTCAAATGAATTTCAAATGAAAAGCGGACCCAATTTCAAATGGGTACCAAAATTTTGTGCTAACACAGATGGACCCAAATACCAGTGGGTACCAAAAGTTAAATCTGTGTTGCAGGCACCCCACGTTTAAGAGGGAGCATAGCAATTAGGTTTTTGAACAAAACAGTTCAAAACCCGGTCTTAAATGTAAAGAAATGGTTCTTGAGTAAATCAACTCAAGACTCGGACATCAATGTCAATTAGGCTTTTGAACAAATCAGTTCAAGACCCGCTCTAAATCTCTTGTTTCGTTATTTCTCTTGTGCAGATCCGTCATATGTGGTACTTGGATAGCGGATGTTCCAATCATATGACTGGACAAAAAGATATTATGTCCAACTTTACAGAGAAGTATTGTGGAACAGTTAGATTCGGCAACGACCAGTTTTCACCAATAATGGGATATGGTGATCTGATACATGACAATGTCACGATCAAGAAGGTGAGATATGTTGAAGGCTTAAGACACAACTTGTTCAGTATCGGCCAGTTCTGTGACAAAGGCTTAGAGGTCAATTTCAAAGCCAAGAGGTGTTCAGTTCGCACTGAAGAAGGCGACGAACTCTTGGTCGGCACGAGAAAGTCAGACCTCTACATAATTAACTTGTCAAACGTCCAGACTGACAAACAGGTTTGCCTACTGACGAAAGCCTCGATGCAACAAAGCTGGCTATGGCATCGAAGGCTCTCTGACCTCAACTTCAGATACATCAACAAGCTGGTCAGTGGAAAACTAGTCAAAGAACTTCCAGAGCTGAAGTATGAAAAAGAACATCTTTGTGCAGCTTGTGAAAAGGGAAAGATGAAGAGGGCTCCACATAAACCAAAGCCTGAACCAAGTACAAGCTCTCCGTTAGAGTTATTGCATATGGATCTCTGTGGTCCGATGCGAACGCAAAGTCTAGGCGAAAAGAAGTACATACTAGTTATCGTAGTCGATTACTCGCGATACACTTGGGTCAAGTTTATACGTTCTAAAGATGAGACACCAGACGTTCTCATTACATTCCTGAAGACGACCCAGGTGAATCTGCAGAAACCGGTCAAGCTTCTAAGAACAGACAACGGCACAGAGTTCAAGAACAAAAAGGTTGAAGAATATCTTGAATCTGTCGAGATATCACATCAATACTCTGTTGCTCGTACGCCTCAACAGAATGGAGTGGTCGAAAGAAGAAATCGTACGCTAGTCGAGGCTACTCGTACTATGATAAGTCAATCTGACTTACCTCTATTTCTGTAGGCTGAAGCTGTATCGACTGCGTGCTACACTCAAAATCGATCCATGATACACCGCAGATTCAAGAAGACTCCTTATGCGTTAATCAACAACCGAACACCGACAATCAAATATTTCCATATATTTGGGTGTAAGTGTTTCGTTCTAAACAATAGAGAGAGTCTGAACAAATTCAGTGTCAAGGCGGACGAAGGCTTCTTCGTTGGTTATTCTTCTACATCAACTGCATACCGTATATATCTGAAGAAGTCAAAGACGGTTATTGAAAGCGTCAACGTTTCGTTTGATGAAGAGATGGCTTCCGAACAACACCGTTCAGAACCCGTGATAACCGGAGTACTAGCTTATGGGCAAATCAGTCCAGAACCTGCGTCTCAACAGAACAAATCAGATGAAGCATCAACGTCAACTAATCATATATCTGATTTAGATTTATTATTTGAACTGTTTTATGATGACTTTCTTGGATCTAATGTAAAGAAATCTGTTGTGGTTGACAGGATGGAAGACTCAACGACTACTCATCCAACCAGTTCAGATATCTCTACTGAATCCAACACCCCGATTCAGCAAGAAATTCCAGTTCAAATGCCGACTCCAACAGTTAAAGTTGTGACAAATCATGAAGAGACAGAAGTAGTTGAACAGTAGGATGTTCTATACAGATTAATCTACAGCCGGACCAAGCTGTACCTGCTGAGCCTTCTGCACCTACCAATTCAACTGCAATCATCATTCCTCCTGAACAACCTGGAGAAGGTACCAGTGGATTCATAGATGATAATATTGATATATATTCATATAATCCACTCCCTCATGAACATAAATGGACCAAAGAGCACCCGATAAGCCAGATCATTGGTGATCCAACAAAACCGGTGCAAACTAGGTCAACGTCAATGAATATGTGTATGCATGAATCCTTTCTGAGCAAGATCGAGCCTACTCGCGTATCAGAGGCTCTTGCCGATTCAGACTGGGTGACTGCAATGCAAGAAGAGCTGAATCATTTTGACGCACTTAAAGTCTGGAGACTCGTACCCAAACCTCAAGGTAAAACCATTATAGGTACGAAATGGGTTTTCAAGATCAAGAAAGATGAAGATGGTACCGTTATCAAAAACAAAGCAAGACTTGTAGCCAAAGGATACAGACAAGAGGACGGAATAGACTACGACGAGACTTATGCTCATGTGGCGCGTTTAGAGGTAATTCGAATATGTCTAGCCTACACAGCCCACAAGAACTTCACGGTCTTTCAAATGGACGTGAATACTGGATTTCTGAATGGCATTCTAAAGGAGGAAGTCTACGTCTCTCAGCCAGAAGGTTTTGTCAATCAAGAGAATCCGAATCACGTCTACATTCTCGACAAAGCACTCTATGGACTGAAACAAGCTCCTCGCGCCTGGTATGATGTCCTTTCACAATTTCTAGTCAAGTCTTGTTTTTCAAAAGGTACGGTAGATACCACTTTGTTTATCAAAAAGGAAAAAGTGGATATCATTCTTATTCAAATCTATGTGGATGATATTATTTTTGGCTCTACAAATCCTAAGTACTGTAAGAATTTTTCAAACCTTATGGTGTCAAGATTTCAGATGAATATGATGGGAGAGATGAATTTCTTTCTTGGATTACAAGTCAAACAATTTTCATCAGGGATTTTTATCAATCAATCAAAATACATTCTTGAAATTCTTCGGAAGTTTAAAATGGAAAATTCAAAACCGATTGGTACCCCAATGGCACCAGGTACTAAGATTGGCACCGATCCTTCTGGAAAGGTTGTTGATGTTAGGACTTATAGAGGGATGATAGGTTCTTTAATGTATCTTACTTCTAGTAGTCCCAATATAATGTTTTCAACATGCTTATGTGCAAGATATCAGGCCAATCCCAAAGAAATCCATATGTCTGCAGTTAAGCGCATTTTTAGGTATCTGAAGGGGACTGCAGATCTTGGTATGTGGTATCCTAAAGATACTAGCTTTGAACTAACAGCATATACAGATGCAGATCATGCTGGTTGTATGTTAGACAGGAAGAGCACATCAGGTCATATACAGTTCATCGGTGATAAACTCGTTAGTTGGGCATCGAAGAAGCAATTATGTGTCTCAACTTCAACGGCCGAAGCAGAATATGTAGTTGCTGCTAGCTGCTGTTCTCAGGTCTTGTAGATGAGAACTCAACTGCGCGACTACGGTTTTCACTTCAACAAAATCCCGATCTACTGTGACTCAAAGAGCGTCATCGCGATAACAGCGAATCCTGTTCAGCACACCAAGACCAAACACATAGATGTCAGGTATCACTTTATCAAAGATAATGTCGAAAAAGGAACAATTGAACTTTTCTTTGTAAAAACTGATTATCAGCTTGCAGATTTGTTTACCAAACCTTTAGATGAAAAGAGATTCAACTTTCTTATCTCTAAGCTTGGTATGCTAAATCTTAAGACCTAATCAGTAGTTACCTATTAAAGTTTTATATTGTATACTTTTTCATCATTTCTTCATGCTTATTTCTGTATGATATATGCACCTCAAATATTCTGTTCATAATCCAAGGGGGAGTATGAGAAGAATCTCATACATGGTCAATAGTATTAAGGAGAAGACTACTTAATTTCTGCATTTACCTTTTTAATGTCAAATTTTTGTGATGCATGATTTTTGGGGAGTTTTACAAATCAAAGGAGTTAGGGTATGACTTATGATTATTTCGGATCAGAACTCGTACTTTCCTTGTTTTACTGCTTTTTGTCTTTTCAATTAATGTGAATAAAGTTACTTTGACTTGACTTTTAAGACTTTTGCAGAAATTTTGAGAGAAGCTTACAAGATCATATCTTTATGACTTTAAGCTTAGCTTCATGAGATGTAAGATCACACGTTAAGGTATAATACTTTATCTTAAATCTCATATATGTTTGAAAGAAGGACAACTTTCAATCATTGAAAACATGTTCTTAAATGTTCAAATCACTTCCCGATTTTTCAACAGATTTTATATTTTGGGAGTGTACTTTAAATGTTTTACATGAGCTTACATGATAAGCTAAACCAGTTTGAGCAACATATTATTTATATGATATACGGGATCAGTGTGTTAGGACTTACAAGAAACTTCTATGGAATCACGTTAACCAGTGATTTATACCCAAGAAGTTAATCCATAAGTGATTGAGTGTGAGAAATCAAAAGAAATGAGTGTGGTTAGAGTGAGCTAAATGTTTAAAAGAAAGAGGGTGTGAGAACAGAGTTAAAAGAATATCACAACTCTGTACCAACGTTTTTTGAGCCGGGCAGCCACATTTCTAGTGTTTCACATTTCTTCGGGGAACATTATTGAAACAGGCAACTAGCCCATGCCAACTCTTGGTTAACCTCACCAACTACTCATTTTCTTCTTAAAAAGAAAGTGTTACACATTTTCAAAGGGGATGCAGCACATTTGCTATCTGATTTTCATTTGGAAAATCTGGATATTGAAAAGAAGAAAGTCTGCCTCACCTTCGCACTTCACTCATGCACATTGAGTCTGTGTTTAACTTACTGTTGTCTCAGTGGTTTACACAATTTTGAACCTATAAGCAATCATCATGTGCTTAATTCTTTCTATCACAAGCACGAACACACAAGGAATTTGTTTCTTTGTCATAACGTTTATAGAAATTACCTTTGTGGTGTTTCGATGATTAAATGGAAGCCCTGGGGGAGTCAACATCAAACAGCTCATTTCCAATGTGTATTTGTTACACAAAGTGACTTAGTGTTACTGACAGGCATGTTAACTGATTCATTAGTTGATTCAGGTGTTACATGATTATTTTGTCTGGATTTGCAAAGATCTGGTTAAATATCTTTTGAATTGACGGATCAGAGGCTCCAACTGACATACATTTCTTACTACAAGTTTTGATGAAAGCGTTGTTATGTTCATCAAAAAGGGGGAGAATCTAAAGCTTGAAGAAATGTCCAGTCCATTACATTACAAGACATTGGAAAAAAGAAGAGCTAACCAAGAAATGCGAGATCAAAGTATTCGGAAGACATGCTGATTTCAGATAAATTTTCTTTGAAGATACTTTGCTAAAGCATTCTGAGCTAGAGAAAGAGATTGCATCTTCTGAGCTGAAAAAGAAGACTGAATTGCTAAAAAAAATTTAGTAATGATCTTGATCCAAAGGGGGAGATTGTTAGATCACATTCTCATTGGATTCAAGATCATACAATCTGAAGTCTGGAATCTGAAGCTAACGCTGAAACGTCGCTCTCGATATTAAGTCTAAAGTTACTTTGTAATAAATATCGAAGTTAATTATTGTTTATTGTAATATAGTTTTTAGTTTAAGTAATTTAAATATCTAAGTTATTAGATTTTAGTTTATGTTGGGTTTGAAATGTTCTAAGGATGGATACTATTGTTGGGCTTAAAGATTAATACTGCTGAAGATATTAATACTGCTACTTGAAGAATACTACTGCTAGTAGAATTACTACTGCTTGGAGAGTTAGTACTGCTAGTAGTTAGTACTGCTTGAAGAATTACTATTGCAAGCATGGTTAGTACTGCTGAGGAAATTAATGCTGCAAGAAGATTAATGTTTCTTGTGATGATCGTGAAGATAAAGATGCTTAAAGCGAAAGACAAGGAGACTGAAGATAACAACGAAGATAATTATGGAATGGATTGTAAAGATAAATATTTCTTTTGTAATTATCTTGTAATTAATTCTGTATATATAGTCTAGAAGTCTGTGATAAACAATATAGTTTTTTGATAGTCTTTCATACAATATACATTTAGAGAGAATTAACCTCAAGGTTCTTTGTAGTCCTTTCAATAGAAAAGTATTGAACGTCTGTTGAGCTTGTTCAACAGATTGAGGTTTTGTTTGTAATCTATAAGTTAAATCAATATAACTTGTGATTTGAGTTTATACACTATTTGATTGATTTACTGTTAAAGTGTTTTTCCGCGACTTCTTTAACATAGTTTCTGAGTGTTTATTAAATTCTTGTTTAGAATTTCGATCCTGACAAGTGGTATCAGAGCATAAGAAACTCAGAAATCAATAATCATCATGGACGGATCACATGACAGTGTTCTTGTTTCAAAGGTCCCCATGCTCAAACCCAATGAGTTTGACATGTGGAAAATCAGAATCAGGCAGTACATTCTTCTTACAGACTACTCAATGTGGGACATCATTGAGAATGGTCCCTCTGATGGAGGAAAGATAGGAGCAGATGGCAAGAGAACTCCACCAAAGACTGATGGAGAAAGAAAGATGAGGCAGACTGAGATGAAAGCCTTGAGCACTCTGCTCTTGGAAATTCCTAATGAATACCAACATCAGTTTTGCAACTGTTCTGATGCTCAAATCCTATGGAATGCATTGGAGAAGAGATTTTCAGGTACTAAAAGCACTAAGAGAAATCAGAAGGCAATTCTCAAACAACAATATGAGAATTTTATGTCTACAAAGAATGAGTCCATGACTTAAACCTTTGATAGATTCAACAAGTTGATTGGAGAGTTGGCCACTGTTGGTGTCAAGATGGATCAGGATGATGTCAACAGAAAATTTCTAAGATCTTTTGGTGAAGAATGGGTGATGTACACTATATCATTTAGACAGAATGATAATCTGGAGGATAAGGAGCTTGATGATCTCTACAATGATCTAAGGGTGTTTGAAGCAGAAATTGAATCTAAGAAAAGGCCATCTGGATACTCTCATAATGATGCCCTCCTATCATCAACTACTGATTCTACTAATACAGAATCAGTTAGTGCTACATATGGCTCAAAACAGGATGGACCTAATGATTCTGTTCTGGAAGCATTCCTTGCTAGTCATGCCAAATCTGCTCTTATCAATGATGATCTGGAGCAGATCAATATTGATGACCTTGAAGAGATGGATATCAAGTGGCAAATGGCAATGCTCACCATGAGAGTCAAAAGATTCATCAAAAGAACAGGTAGAAACAATTTTGCCATGAGAAGAGAAGATGGTGCTGGATTTGATAAATCCAAAGTAGAATGCTACAAATGCCATAATCTGGGACACTTTGCAAGAGAGTGCAGAGGAGGTATTGCTCAACAACATGGAAGCAATAATCAACAACCAAAACCTACTAACTATAACAGGAATTCATCTCAAGCTCTTGTTTCACAAGAAGGGATGGGCTTTGATTGGAGTGATCAAGCAGAGGAGGCAATTCATAACCAAGCATTGATGGCTGAGGTTTCAGAGTCATCAAGCACTGCAATCCCCACTGAGGTAAAATCTAACCTTTGCTCTAAAACCTGTCTTGAAACTGTTAAAAAGTACAGGGATCACAATCAGAGCATGTGTGATGACCTTAAAAGGTTAGAGAAAGATAGAAGAGAGTATGTTGTGATCGTTGAGAAGTTTGAAGAACAAATAAAGGCATATCAAGACAATGAACTTCAACATTCATATGATCTCAACTATTGGAAGTGGGAGAAGAATCAGTTAGAGATTAAGCTAGAGAAGTCTAGAGAGGAGTGTGAAAAAGTTAAGAGTGAATTTGAGAAGGCCAAACTAGACATTGAGAAATATTCCAATGCTTCTAAAGCAATGGACTCTTTACTTAAATCTCAAATTCATGACAAACTAAAGAGAGGTATAGGCTACAACAACACTCCTCCACCTTACAATAATAACTATATTCCTCCCACCTCAGACCTCTTAGAAAGACAGGATAAGAATGACTTACCTGCAGGAGCCACAGTAGTAGATCCATTAAACAAAGTAGTGGTTGAGGCAGATTCTAAAGAAGAGAACTCTGAGAGTAAGAATAAGGAAGACCATAAAGATATTCCCTTAGAAAACCATATTCTTACAAATGAGAGAGGGGGTAAACCATTTATCAAGAGTGATAAAGTGGAGATGTCCAAGACAGAGAAAGAGACTGTTAAGAGTGAGAAAACTGAGACCTCCAGGAAAGGAAAAGAAAAGGTACAGGGAGTTCACTACATGCAAACCTCTGTTGTAAATCCCTGTACTTGT
The DNA here is from genome assembly GCA_954870635.1 of Arctium minus. Classification (NCBI taxonomy): domain Eukaryota; kingdom Viridiplantae; phylum Streptophyta; class Magnoliopsida; order Asterales; family Asteraceae; genus Arctium; species Arctium minus. The sequence continues at coordinate 41,996,846 of OX941088.1, read as the reverse complement.
CAACAGAACAAGCCCCATAAACATGATAAAATAAGGGGAAATCAGAGAAACCAAAATAATTAGTGGGCTCAAAAACAGGGAATTGATCTAAGCAAAGTCAATAGACCAAAGCCTTGTTTTATTTGTGGTAAGTTAAATCATCTAGCCAAACACTGTTATTTCAATCCTATTAACCAAAGATTTTCTTTTCAAAGACAAACACAAAATTCATTTGGTTATAGGAAGCAATCAAGAAATCACATGGCTGCTAATATGAGAACAGTACCAATGAAAACTGGGATTGCAAAATCTCATATTCAGAATAAGTTTGCTAAATCAAAAGAAAATACTCCAAGCAAGTCAAGGAGTAACTCACAGAATAAGAAAGCAAACAACTTGGTCAAGATTTGGGTTCCAAAAGTCAAGAAACCTGTTAGTACTGCTACCTCAAATAGTACTGTTAACAGAAATAGTGTTGCTGATAGCAATACTACTGCTAACCAAGTTAGTACTGCAAACCAAGTTAGTACTGCTAACAAGGTTAGTGCTGCTACCAGTGTTAATGCTGCAAAGCCCATAACTTTGACAAAGTATTCCATCCATAAGATTCCTAAATCTGATCATCTCATCCAGACTAAAATTACTGATTATAAATATGTTGATGAGAAAGGACAACCCAAGACCACTTTGGCTTGGGTTCCCCCTAAAAACTAACTGTTTTATCTTATGTGCAGGGCAACCAACAACTCAAGAAGAAGAGCATTTGGCATGTAGATAGTGGTTGCTCTAGGCACATGACAGGTAACATGGCCTACCTTCAAAACTTCAAAAAGTTTGATGGAGGACATGTTGCTTTTGGTGACAATCCAGCAGGTGGTAAGATCAGTGGAAAAGGTATGGTATCAAAAGGTAAGATGTCCTTTGAAGATGTTTACTATGTTGAGCAATTGAGATACAACTTGTTAAGTGTATCACAGGTTTGTGACAAGAAACATAGTATATTATTTACTGAGACTGAATGTATTAACCTTGCTCCTGGATTCAAGGTAGTTGATGAAAATATGATACTACTTAGAACTCCTAGAAAGGATAATGTTTATTGTTTGGACTTAGAGAATGTATCATCTGATTCATCATTAAACTGTCTATTTTCAAAAGCTTCTTTAGATGAATCATCTCTTTGGCACAGAAGGATGTGTCATGTGAACTTTAAAACAATGAACATTCTTGTGAAAAACAACCTTGTAAGAGGTTTACCTCAAAAAGTGTTTTCATGTGATGATCATTATGTTTCTTGTCTTAAAGGCAAGCAGGACAAAACTTCTCATAAGTCCAAAGAAATAAATACCATCTCTTCACCTCTTCAATTATTGCATATGGATCTCTTTGGTCCTACAAATGTGATGAGCATTGGAAAGAAATCTTATTGCATAGTCATTGTTGATGATTTCTCTAGATTTACTTGGGTATATTTTCTGAGGACTAAGGATGAGACAAGTGGACTGATCAAATCCTTTGTTCTAAGGATTGAAAACCAAACTAATCTAAGGGTTAAAGTCATCAGATCTGATAATGGAACAAAATTGAAAAACAATGACTTAAACAGATTTTGTGATACTAAAGGTATTGAGAGACAATACAGTGCTCCTAGAACTCCTCAACAAAATGGTGTTGCTGAGAGGAGAAATAGGACACTAATTGAGGCTGCTAGATCTCTGTTGGCAGATTTAAAGCTACCCATCACTTTTTGGGCAGAAGCAGTAAATACTGCTTGTTATGTCCAAAACAGGGTTCTAGTAGTCAAATCTCAAGGCAAGACACCTTATGAACTTTTTAACAAGAAGAAACCTTTTATTGGCTTTTTCAAACCTTTTGGTTGTCCTTGCACTATTCTCAACACCAAACCTCACTTAGGTAAGTTTGAAAGCAAAGCTGAAGATGGATTTCTTGTTGGATACTCCTCTCAGAGTAAGGCATATAGAGTATTTAATAGTTCTTCAAAGATTATAGAGGAAAGTGACAACGTCAAATGCAATGAGAACACACCAAATCAAATTGGTACAGGTCCTGATTGGTTGTTTGACATTGATTCACTAACTAATGCTTTGGGTTTTAGTAATGTGCAAAATGCAGGAACAAGCTCAGAAAAGGTACAAGCACAGAGTCCAGAGTTTGTGTTGTTGCCAATACCTACAGTAGATCATGTTGAATTTTTCCAGCAAGAAAAGAAAGATGATTCAGAATCAGAAGATTTTGATCCAGATCAGGATGAAGATGCTAAAGCAGATGAAGAGGACAAAGGTGATGACGAGAATAAGAGTGATAAAGAGGATGCTCACAATTCAGGAAACACAGGACCTGAGATGCCCATACTGTCAGAAGATGACACTGATGATGACAATTCTTCAGTGTATGGTGGAAGCACTCCAGAAAAGAATGACTCCAATCTTGAAGCAAATCTTAATGAGGAGGCTGTCAATCATACAAGAACACAGAAGAATCATCCTCCTCAATTGGTGATTGGTGACATCAATTTCCCAATGATCACAAGGCAACAAAGCAAGTTAGGGGGATTGAAAGACCTACAATCAGGCTTGTTATATTGTTTTCTATCCCAGATTGAACCCAAAAAGGCTTATGATGCAATGAAAGACCCAAGATGGATAGAAGCAATGCAAGAGGAGCTGTTGCAGTTTGTGCTGCAAGATGTATGGGATCTGGTTGAACTTCCACAAGGACAAAGGGCAATTGGTACAAAATGGGTTTTCAGAAATAAGAAACATGAGAGAGGAATTATGATAAAGAATAAGGCCAGGCTAGTGGCACAAGGGTACACACAAGAAGAAGGAATAGACTATGAAGAAGTATTTGCTCCAGTAGCCAGAATTGAGGCAATTAGGTTGTTTCTAGCTTATGCTTCTTTCATGAAGTTCAGAGTTTATCAGATGGATGTCAAGAGTGCATTCCTATATGGGACCATTGATGAAGAAGTATATGTTTGTCAGCCTCCAGGGTTTGAAAATCCTAACTTTCCTGACAGAGTATACAAATTAAAGAAGGCACTCTATGGGCTACATCAAGCACCAAGAGCATGGTATGACACTCTGTCTACCTATCTCTTGGAAAATAGTTTTGAAAGGGGAATAATAGACAAGACTCTGTTCATCAAAAGGAAGAAGAAGGACATCCTGCTTATGCAAATCTATGTAAATGATATCATCTTTGGATCCACAAAAGATTATTTGTGCAAAGAGTTTGAGGAGCTGATGCACAAAAGATTCAAGATGAACTATATGGGTGAACTTACATTCTTCCTTGGGCTACAAGTTAAACAGAAGAAAGATGGTATATTCATCAGCCAATCCAAGTATGTGCAGGATATACTTACAAAGTTTGGATTTTCAGATTCAAAGCCTGCAAGCACACCCATGAAAACACACAAACAGATCACTGCAGATCTTGAGGGGGAGGATATGGATGTTCATCATTATAGATCCATGATAGGCTCCCTCATGTATCTAACAGCTTCAAGACCAGACATTATGTTTGTTGTATATGTGTGTGCCAGATTTCAAGTGAGGCCTAAGCAATCTCACTTTCAAGCAGTCAAGAGGATCTTCAGATATCTCAAAGGACAACCTAGGTTGGGTCTTTGGTATCCTCATGACTCACCATTTGATCTACTTCCATATTCTGATAGTGATTTGGGTGGTGAAAACTTGGATAGAAAGTCTACATCAGGAGGATGTCAGTTTTTGGGTGCAAGACTAGTTTCATGGCAGTGTAAAAAGCAAACCACAGTGTCCACCTCTACAACAGAAGCAGAGTACATAGCTGCTGCAAGCTGTTGCTCTCAAGTGCTATGGATTCAGAATCAGATGTTGGACTATGGTGTTACTTTTCTTCACACTCCAATCTTCATTGACAACAACAGTGCTATTAGCATTGTTAATAATCCAGTCAAGCACTCTAAAACCAAGCATATAGAAATAAGGTACCATTTTATTCGAGATTGCAATGAAAAGAAGCTAATTCAGGTTTTGAAAGTACACACAAGTAACCAATTTGCTGATCTATTCACCAAAGCTTTTGATGTGGGTAGATTCACATTCTTGGTCACAAGTGTGGGCATGATAAACACTGAATAAGCCTCTTCTAGTTGTCTTTATGTACCATTTCTGTATAGATTCCTTCATGTTTACTTTCTCATAATATATTGTGCATGGTGCTGCTAACTATGTGTGTTTAAGTGTTTCAGATTACCTTGCTGATTAGAAACTTGGTACTTCTAATTAAGTTAATACTACTCTCACTATTAATCCTGCTGCTAGTTCAAATATGGTTAAGTATGGTTACTACTGCTTGGTGGTTTATACTGCTAATGCAAAGTTACTACTGCTTACCTTATTTCTACTGCCAGACAGTGTTACTACTGCTGGTATGTGTTAATACTGCTAGTATGTGTTAATATTGCTGGTATGTGTTACTACTGCTAGTCTGTGTTAATACTGCTAGTATGTTGTCAGGATCGAATTCTCAACAAGAATTAATTCTCAGAAACAATATCAAAGAAGTTTGCGGAATAACACTTTGATATTCAATGAAAAAGTAAATGAATACAGAAAATATGAATAACAAACTGTAAGCTTGTATTGAATGCTTTGAAGTTACAAGATTACTCACTCAACCTCAATATTGATGAACAGGCTCACCAATACGAATTCTACTTCTCTAGAATTAGGATCTATGCCTTGAGGTTGATTTTCTCTCAAAAAGAATGAAAACTAAAAGTTATCTAACTATTCTAAACAATACAATATATATACTGAATACAAAGATAATTACAATAAATAAAATATCTTCAGTATATCTTCTATGTATATCTCTAAGCTTCCATGTATATCCTTTCATACGAATCTTCATCATATAAGCAGTATTAATCTTCAGCAGCATTAACTTCCTTCTAGCAGCATTAACTACTAAGCAGTACTAACCACTAGCAGTACTAACTAGCTAAGCAGTACTAACTTTGTTCAAGCAGCACTAACTTTGACTAGCAGTATTAACTACTAGCAGTAGTAACACTCAGCAGTATTAACCTTTAAATCTTCTAGCAGTATTAACTCTGAACCAGCAGCATTAACCATACTTGATGAATTCTTTAGTTCCCAACAATCTCCCCCTAACTTGACTTTTAGGAAGAGAAGTCAAGTTCTTCAAATCTTCTTCAAGATGCTTTCAACACCTCAATTCATACTCCTAGATTAGGATCCAAACCCAAACTTTGATTAATGATTCTGCTAACCACAATCTTTGCCATTTCTGAATCTTTTGAACATGTAAGCTTTGCATTCAACATTGCTTGTAATTTGGCCTTGCTGTGATCATAGATTTTATCAACTAAGTAGTACTCATGATAAGCTCTGTCCACAGTGATGACATAGACTCCACACTTTTCAAATATCATCCAGTTTTCTATTCTTTGGAATTTATTCTGTAGATGCAAATCTCTGATCACATGTTGAACTTTGCTAGGGTCAAACATCATGCATAAGTACTCCATAGCTAATCTGATTAAGCTCATTCCTTCTCCTTTCAGTTCCTTTTCATATATCTCCAACCCAACTTTAAACATCTCTTCTAAATCTGATCTTGAACAACTTCTTATGAGTCTACCCCAAGTAGAGTACACTTCATATAGATCTCCCATTCTCTTAAGCCTGAAGTATTTCTTCCTTTGATCTTCCAAAATATCCCAAAAGATAACTTCTGGAGCTTTCATAGAGATGGGATCAACTGAAACTGGTTCATCAGCTGTTGTAGTCATATAAAAATCAAGATTATATTGCTTATTGGATTGTTCTGGGTTCTTTACAGATTCAGTTGTAGAAGTAACTGAAGGTTCTGTTGTTTCTGCTGTTTCTTCAACTCTTGGCCTTTTGTTCTGCTTCTTGGAGGCAATTGACTTCACCCTCTTCACAGATGTAGCTTCTATACCAACACCTTCATGTTCTTCCTTCATCTCTTCAGTTTTATCTTTTGAAGGTATGGTGTCCTCAGGGAATGGCTTTTGAATATTCAGGTCATGCCTTTCCTTCATTCTTCTCTCAGCCTCTTCCCTTTGGACTGAATCACCTTGAAGCTTAAGCATCTCTTTCTGATACAACTCCTTAACCTGAGTGTATGCCATGTTGGTGAATATCTCCCCCTTAACACCAATTGCACCTTTCAGGAAATTTATCATCTTTCTTCTTTCCTGATTGGCCAAAAATGTTTTGGAGGGTTGTCTCTTTTGCTTTTTGAATGGCATTCTTTGCTTAAAAACTTTCACAGAGCTTTTCTTGGCTTGAGCTGCTTCTTTGATGCTTTTCTGATATTCTGCATTCAACTTTCTAGCCATGATCTTTGCAAGCTCTCTATCCTTCTCTGATTGAAGTTGTTCTTCTTTTTCCATTTCAGCCTGAAGTAGCTTTGCCATTTCTTCATCCAACTCAATCTGACTCTTTTTCTTGGCAGGCAGTTCAGCTTCAACCATTTTCTCCTTTCCTTTTCCTTTTGTCTCCTTTGCCTTTTCTGTTGCCTTTTGTTGAACTTTTCCTTCATTGATGACTACTCCCTTGGCCTTTTGAGTAGCCTCAGGAGTGTCATTCTTTGCTTTGACTAGTGTTTCTACAATCTCCATTTCTTCAACAGAAAGCCCTGTTACTGCTGCTTCTGTTACTGCTGCTTCAGCAGTATTAACAGTTTCTGCTGCTTCAGTAAATTCTGATTCTTTTTCTGCCTCTTTCTCCCCCTTGTTGGAAGCATCTTTATTAGTTGACCTCTTCTTTAAAACAAACTGTTTTCTTCTCTTCTTCTGTACAAGCTTTGTCACCATCTTCTTTAATTTGGCAATCTGAACTTGTTGTGACAGGATTACCAGTTTCATCTCTTCAATTTCTTTCCCTTGTTTCAGAACATCTAGGTTGATGTTACCCATTGCCTCCATCAATTCATCATAGTTATATCTGTCCTCACCTTCTCCAGAAGTGTTACCCTCCTTTGAAGGATCATTGGATCTTTTATTTGTGGAAGTCTTCTGCCTTGCAGAGGCACTATCCACCCCTGTGGTTTCTTGGCACCAGGGACCTTCAAATGATTGCTCATTCAAAGTTGCCATGGGGGAGGTCTTATTGATGTTACCACTTTCCTCCTCTGTGCTAGCAGGAGTAGTGGCAGCCTCATCACCCATATGCTCTACCTCCTCCTCAGAGAGCACCTCCTTTGGGTTGGGAGACACCCTTGTGGTTTCCCTTTGGATATTCTCTAGGGGAGAATTCTCCCTTAGAGGGCTTAAAGGCTGAGTGGGTAATGGTACAAGAAGGGAAGGAGCCTTCTTTACCTGTTTTCTCTTGTAAGTTTGGGTGATGGGAGAGGTTGGTTTTTCAAGAAGGGACTGGGGAATTGATTTTGAGAGGGAAGGTTGGGCTTGGCTAGCATTGGGTTGGTCTAATGGGGGCCTTGACCCTGCTGCCATACCTTCATTGGTTTGGGACACCACCATCATTGTAGAGAACAATGGGGTGTCAACTCCTTCAGAGTCCCCAGCAGATCTTCTCATATTTGAGAAAACCTTGCCTTTGGGGGGTTTAGGTACATATACCCCAACAGGTTGAGGTATATCCGTCAATTGATTAGTAATAACTTCTTGAACAAACCTGGGATACATAAAAAAGCTCTTTTTGTTTCCCATGTTTGAGACAAGATCACTGAAAATCATTTTAGAAAAATTGTACTTTCTGGCAGTGGCCAAGCACACCAAAGCATAAGCAATAGTGCTGCTGAACTCACTCCATCCAGTAGTCTTTTTGGATATACAATGCATAAGAGTATGGACAAAGAAACGCCATTGGGGTGAGAATTTTGCTTTAGAAAATTTGAAAACACCCAATGGGCCTCCATACCCCATTCTTGTAAGATTTGAAAACAGTTCATCGTTTGGGATAGAAGTTATACCAGAGGCATCGTCTAGACGTAGACTGATGCGAATAACCTCTTCAGTAACTGTAAGTGATTGATCACAGATTCTTGTCTTGATCATTTGCACACCATTCTCCACAACAATGGTTGCATTAGCCCAGAACTGCCTTTGATGCTCAATGTAGATTGTAGGGGATACAATAAGAGCATGAGCAATGTGGCTTGTCTTGAGGAAATCCACAATCTGATGAAATCCTGAAGCTTGCTTTGGCTTTTGTAGCATCGCAATCTCGTTGTGCTCGTCGATGAAAGTCATGGATGCCATTGATCTTAGTGAAAACTTGCCTGAAAACTTCGAACTTGAGAGAGAAAAGGTTTTGAGCGCAAGAGAACAGTATGCAAAGAGTCGTTATGAACTTTTAGGCGGGCAAAAAGTATTTATAGTATTCAGAATATAAGTAGTATTAACCTAGAGCAGTATTAACTACTAGCAGTATTAACTGCTAGCAGTATTAACTAACTAGCAGTATTAACTGAAAGCAGTATTCACCACTAGCAGTATTAACTGAAAGCAGTATAAACCACTAGCAGTATTAACTGAAAGCAGTATTAACCACTAGCAGTATTAACTGAAAGCAGTATTAACCACTAGAAGTATTAACTGAAAGCAGTATTAACCACTAGCAGTATTAACTGAAAGCAGTATTAACTACTAGCAGTATTAACTGAAAGCAGTATTAACCACTAGCAGTATTAACTGCTCTTACTCCTTTTAAACTTGCTAAACACTGAGTACTGCTATGCAAATCCTGAAAAAGAAGATTAGTAACACCAAGAATACTATACAGATATAAAACCACTTTTTGAGAAGGAGATTATTCAGAGTTTATCATTCCCACACTTGTTACCAAGAAAGTGAATCTACCCACATCAAAAGCTTTAGTGAATAGATCAGCAAACTGATTATCAGTGTGAACTTTGACAACTTGAATAAGTTTCTTTTCATTACAATCTCTTATAAAGTGATACCTGATTTCAATGTGCTTTGTTTTTGAGTGCTTGACTGGATTATTCACAATGCTAATAGCACTGCTGTTGTCAATAAAGATTGGAGTGTGTAGAAAGGTTACCCCATAATCCAACATTTGATTCTGAATCCATAAGACTTGAGAACAGCAACTTGCAGCTGCTATGTACTCTGCCTCTGTTGTAGATGTGGATACTGTGGTTTGTTTCTTGCACTGCCATGAGACTAGTCTAGCACCCAAAAACTGACATCCTCCAGAAGTAGATTTTCTGTCCAAGTTTGCCCCACCTAGATCACTGTCTGAGTATGCTATTAGGTCAAAAGGTGAGTTATGAGGATACCAAAGTCCCAATCTGGGTTGCCCTTTGAGATATCTGAATATCCTCTTAACAGCTTGAAAGTGAGATTGCTTTGGCCTAACTTGAAATCTTGCACATACACAGACTGGAAACATTATATCTGGCCTTGATGCTGTGAGATACATGAGAGAGCCAATCATGGATCTATAATGATGCACATCCATATCCTCCCCCTCAAGATCTGCTGTGATCTGCTTGTGTGTTTCCATAGGTGTGCTGGCAGGTTTTGATTCTGAGAAACCAAACTTGGTTAGAATATCCTGCACATACTTGGATTGACATATGAAAATGCCATCTGACTTCTGTTGAACTTGGAGTCCAAGGAAGAAAGTAAGTTCCCCCATGGAACTCATTTTGAACCTTTGATGCATTAAATCCTCAAACTCCTTGCACATGCTGTTTCTTGTAGATCCAAAGATAATGTCATCAACATAGATTTGGACCAGCAAGATATCCTTCTTCTTTCTTTTGATAAATAGAGTCTTATCAATGACTCCTCTTTCAAAGTCATTTTCCAAGAGATAGGATGACAGAGTGTCATACCATGCTCTTGGAGCTTGATGTAGTCCATAAAGTGCTTTCTTTAATTTGTATACCCTGTCTGGATAGCTTGGGTTTTCAAACCCTGGTGGTTGACAGACATATACTTCTTCTTCAATTGATCCATAGAGAAAAGCACTTTTTACATCCATTTGATAGACTTTGAAGTGCATGTAAGAAGCATAGGCTAGGAATAGTCTGATTGCTTCTATCCTAGCCACAGGTGCAAAAACTTCTTCATAATCTATACCCTCTTCTTGAGTATAGCCTTGAGCCACCAGCCTTGCTTTGTTCCTTATGACAATACCTCTTTCATCTCTCTTGTTTCTGAAAATCCACTTTGTGCCAATTGCTCTGTGACCTTTAGGAAGGTCTACTAGATCCCATACATCTTGTAGCTTGAACTGTAACAGTTCTTCTTGCATTGCTTCTATCCAGCTAGATTCTTTCATAGCATCATGTGCCTTTTTAGGCTCAAGCTGGGATAGAAAACAAGAAAGGACTGTATGCTGTTGATCTTGCATTTCTTGAAGCCTGCTTTGATGTCTAGTCATCATAGGAGAAGAGATATCTCCTATTACCAGCTGTGGAGGATGATTCTTTTGAACTCTGGTGTTATGACTAGGTTCTTCATTCAGTCCAGCCTCTAGATTAGAGTCATGCAGCTCAACTGAAGTGTTTTCAGATGCCACTTCTGATTCTTTATTTTCTTGAGTCTCCTCATCTCTAGTTTCTTCTTCACTCTGATTTGGTCCAGTAAATGATTCCTTTTCACAGTCTTCACCAGAATTCACTGTGGGTATGGGAAATATCACAGATTTAGATATGCTTTATGAGACTTGTGTGATCCCTGATCCTCCACATCCTGTTCCTGTAGAATCATCACTACTGAAACCAAAAGAATTAGTTAGTGAATCAATGTCAAATAGCCACTGAGGTCCAGATCCAACAGGATTTGGTGTGCTCTCATTGCATTTGACATTGTCACTTTCTTCAATTATTCTAGAAGAAGAGTTAAATATTCTGTAGGCCTTACTCTGAGATGAATATCCAACAAGAAATCCATCATCTGCTTTGCTATCAAACTTACCTAAGTGAGATTTGGTATTTAGAATTGTACAAGGACACCCAAAAGGTTTGAAGAAACCAATGAAAGGTTTTCTTTTATTTAAAAGCTCATATGGGGTCTTGTTCTTTTGCTTGACCACTAGAACTCTATTTTGGACATAACAAGCAGTATTAACTGCTTCAGCCCAGAAGGTAATTGGCAATTTTGAATCAGCCAACAGAGATCTAGCAGCCTCTATTAGTGTCCTATTCCTCCTTTCAGCAATACCATTCTGTTGAGGAGTCCTAGGAGCACTATATTGCCTCTCAATACCTTTTTCTTCACAAAAGGTGTTTAGATCATGATTTTTAAACTCAGTTCCATTATCTGATCTAATGACTTTTACTCTTTGATTAGTTTGGTTTTCAATTCTTAGAATAAAGGATTTGATAAGACCACTTGTTTCATCCTTAGTCCTTAGAAAATATACCCAAGTAAATCTGGAGTAATCATCAACAATAACCAAGCAGTAAGATTTCTTGCCTATACTCATAACATTTGTAGGACCAAACAGATCCATATGCAATAACTGGAGACAAGTAGAAACAGAATTTAACTCTTTGGTCTTATGAGAAGTTTTGTGTTGTTTGCCTTTAAGACAAGCAACGCAATGATCATCACATGAAAAGACTTTTGAAGGTAACCCTCTTACAAGGTTATTTTTAACAAGATTGTTCATAGTCTTGAAATTCATGTGACACATCCTTCTGTGCCATAGAGAGGATTCATCTACAGAAGCTTTTGAAACAAGACAATTTAGAGATGAATCACTATTAACATTGTCCATATCAAGACAGTAAACATTGTCCTTCCTTGGAGTTCTAAGTAGTATCATGCTTTCATCAACTACCTTGAACCCTGGGGCAAGGATCATACACTCATTTTTAGTAAATAATATACTATGTTGTTTGTCACAAACCTGTGATACACTTAACAGGTTGTACTTTAATTGATCAACATAGTAGACATCCTCAAATGTCATCTTACCTTTGGTGACATTACCTTTTCCACTTATCTTACCACCAGTAAGATTATCTCCAAATGCAACATGTCCTCCATTGATATGCTTGAAATCCTGAAGACATGACATGTTGCCTGTCATGTGCCTAGAGCAACCACTATCAACATGCCAAATGCTCTTTCCCTTGAGCTGTTGGTTGCCCTGCACATTAGATAAATCAATTAGTATGAATTAGGAACCCAAGCCAAAGTGGTCTTGGGTACCCCTTTCTCATCAAAATATTTGCACTCTTTCTTTACAAGATTTTTGAACTTTAACTCCTCATTCTTGGAGTACTTTGTTACAATAATAGGCTTGGAACTATGTTTGCTAGAATCAGTACTAGTTTTAGAAGTACTAACTACCTTGGCAGCACTTGCATGCTTAGCAGCACTAACTTTGTTAGAAGTAGTAACTGTGTTAGCAGCAGTAACTGTGTTGGCAGTATTAACTTTTGAAGAGGTATTAACAGTATTAGCAGCATTAATATTTTCAGCAGTACTAACACTGTTAGCAGTAGTAACTGTGTTAGCAGTACTAATATTGTTAGCATTACTAATACTGTTAGTACTTCTAGGCACCCACATTTTGATACTTTCTTTTAAAATCTTTTTCTTTAAAGTGCCTTTACTTTCAACATATTTCTTTATCACATGTTTCTTTCCAGCCTTCCTATAACCCACAGATTTTTGCACAAATCTTTGAAAGTTCATCTGTTGGTTAATAGGGTTAAAGTAACAATACTTAGCCAAATGATTCAACTTGCCACATATAAAACAAGGTTTTGGTCTATTGATTTTATTCAGATCAACTCCTTGTTTCTGAGCCCAATGATTATTCCAGTTTCTTTGATTTCCTCTTTTTAAACCAGAATTTAGGCTCTTGGCTTTATTGCAATCACACTGTTCACAAGATCCAGGATTCACAACTGTGGTTTGTTTGTAATGGACCTTGTTATCATTTCCGTTAGTCTTCTCTATCTCCTTGGACTTGATCCAGTGCTTTCCACATCCCTCATTGGTGATAATGTGATTTTCTTTAGGAATCTCACCACTCACAGTATTGTCCTTATCCTTGACAACTTCTTTCTCAGTTTTATCCTTAACAACCACTTCATCTAAGGGATCTATTTCAGTGGCTCCCTTAGGTAGATCCTTCCTATCCTTTGTTTCTAACAACTCTGAACTAGGAGGGATGTAGTTGTTGTTATAGGGTGGTGGTGTGGTATTGTACCCTATACCTCTTCTCAGTTTATCATGAATCTGAGTTTGTAACAAAGAATCCATTGCTTTGGAAGCATTAGAAAACTTTTCTACATCAAGTTTGACTTTAGCTAGCTCTCCTCTTAGCTTTTCACTTTCTTCTTTAGATCTGGTCAGTTGAAGCTCTAAGTCATTCTTCTCCCACTTCCAGTAATTTGTGTCATAAGAGTGTTGAAGCTCATTAGCTTGAAAACCCTTAATCTGTTCTTCAAATCTCTCAACAATCCTCACATAATCTTTTATGTCTTTTTCCAATCTCTTAAGGTCATCACTCATGTTTTGGTTGTGATCCCTATACCTTTTAACAGTGTTAATGCAATTTTGAGAGCAAAGATTGGTAGTTACCTCTGTAGGAAGACCAGACACCTCTGCCATTAGAGCTTGATTCTGAATAGCCTCTTCAGCTTGATCACTCCAATCAAACCCCATACCTTGTTGAGAGACAAGGGCTTGTGCAGAGTTTCTGTTGAAGCTTCCAGATTGAGCTTGTTGGTGGTTGTTATTCTGAGACATTCCACTTCTGCATTCTCTAGCAAAGTGTCCCTTTTTATGGCATTTGTAACATTCCACCTTGGACTTGTCAAATCCTGCTCCATCTTCTCTTCTTTGGGAGAAGTTGTTCCTCCCAGTTCTTTTGATGAACTTTTTAACTCTCATAGAGAGCATGGCCATCTGCCATTTAATATCCATCTCTTCAAGATCATATGGATTGAGTTGTTCCAAGTCATCATTAATGAGAGAAGAGTTTCCATGACTTGCCAGAAAGGCCTCAAACACAGTTTCAGTGCCTTTCTCTTGATTTGTTCCATTGGCAGTACTAACTGATTCAAGGTTGGAAGTAGAATCAGTTGATGCTGAAAGGAGTGCAGCATTGTGAACATACCCAGAAGGCCTCTTTTTAGCCTCTACCTCAGATTCAAAAACTCTTAGATCATTATAAAGATCATCAAGTTCCTTTTCTTCCAGTTGATCATTCTGTCTGAAAGACACAATATACATGGTCCATTCATCACTCAAGGACCTTAGAAACTTTCTGTTCAGATCATCTTGATCAATTTGTACTCCCACTGTAGCTAGTTCACCAATAAGTTTGTTGAACCTGTCAAAAGTTTGAGTCATGGACTCATTCTTGGTTGACATAAAGTTCTCATATTGTTGCTTCAGAATAGCTTTCTGATTTCTCTTGGTACTTTTGGTACCAGAGAATCTCTTCTCCAGAGCATTCCAGAGCATCTCTGCATCAGTGCAGTTACAGAACTGATGTTGATATTCATTGGGAATAGCCAAGAGCAAGGTGCTCAAGGCTTACATCTCTGTCTGTCTGATCTTTCTTTCTGCATCAGTTTTTGGTGGAGTTCTCTTTCCATCTGCACCAATCTTTCCTGCTTCAGAAGGACCATTCTCTATGATGTCCCACATAGAATAGTCAGTGAGGAGTATGTACTGCTTGATTCTGATCTTCCACATATCGAATTCATTGGGTCTAAGCATTGGAACCTTTGAGACCAAAGTACTGCTTGATTCTGCAAGATTTTCCATGATGAATAGTTGTTTCTGAGAAATCAGGCTCTGATACCACTTGTCAGGATCGAATTCTCAACAAGAATTAATTCTCAGAAACAATATCAAAGAAGTTTGCGGAATAACACTTTGATATTCAATGAAAAAGTAAATGAATACAGAAAATATGAATAACAAACTGTAAGCTTGTATTGAATGCTTTGAAGTTACAAGATTACTCACTCAACCTCAATATTGATGAACAGGCTCACCAATACGAATTCTACTTCTCTAGAATTAGGATCTATGCCTTGAGGTTGATTTTCTCTCAAAAAGAATGAAAACTAAAAGTTATCTAACTATTCTAAACAATACAATATATATACTGAATACAAAGATAATTACAATAAATAAAATATCTTCAGTATATCTTCTATGTATATCTCTAAGCTTCCATGTATATCCTTTCATACGAATCTTCATCATATAAGCAGTATTAATCTTCAGCAGCATTAACTTCCTTCTAGCAGCATTAACTACTAAGCAGTACTAACCACTAGCAGTACTAACTAGCTAAGCAGTACTAACTTTGTTCAAGCAGCACTAACTTTGACTAGCAGTATTAACTACTAGCAGTAGTAACACTCAGCAGTATTAACCTTTAAATCTTCTAGCAGTATTAACTCTGAACCAGCAGCATTAACCATACTTGATGAATTCTTTAGTTCCCAACATATGTGTTACTACTGCTTATATGGGTTAGTACTGCAGGCTTGTTAATGCTGCTAGGGTACTTAGTACTACTTCTAACTGAAACCCTCCACCTATAAATACCCTCTTTGACCGCCAAAATCCAAACGGCTCTTTGAATTTCCTACGAGTGTTCTTTCTCTCGAATTCTTACTTACAAGTGCGTAACCCTAGTTTCGTTCAAGAAGATGGCAGGACTGATGTTTATTGATGATCACAATGAGTTGGCAATGCTACAGAAACCCAAGGAAGCAGAAGGTTTTCATTAGATTGTGGATTTCCTAAAATCCTCCCACATCGCCTACGCTTTAACTGTCAATCCACAATCTATGTGGATCACATGCGTCAGTTCTGGGCCAATGCCTCCATTCACACTGAAGATGGCAATCAGGTCATCAAATCAAGGGTTTGTGATAAACCTCTAACCATCACAGAAGGTTGTATTCGCACTCATCTACGACTAGATGATGCCTCAGGTATTACCTCTCTGTCCAAGGAAGATCTCTTCCAATCAATTAATCGAATGGGGTATGAAGGTCCCACTTAGGTTTACAATTTCTTTAAGAGCAAATTTTCACCTCAGTGGAGATTCTTTGTTCATATCCTTCAGCATTGTATTTCTAGAAAAACAACTGGATGGAGTGAGTTCAGCAGTACCTTAGCTTATGCTCTAGTCTGCTTAGCTACCTCTAGAAAGTTTAATTTTTCTCAAATGATTTTCAATGATTTAATGTCAAACCTGGATACCAAAACCAAAAGCTTTTATACGTATCCCAGGTTTGTACAAGAAGTACTTAACCAAGAATTGACTGATTTACCCTCTTTTCAAGAGGTGTATGTACCAAAACCTCCCAAAGGGAAGGTATTCTCCAACATGAAAAGACCAAGTAAGGACTTTTCTGGACAAGAGACACC
The DNA here is from genome assembly GCA_954870635.1 of Arctium minus. NCBI lineage: Eukaryota > Viridiplantae > Streptophyta > Magnoliopsida > Asterales > Asteraceae > Arctium > Arctium minus. The sequence goes on along the minus strand of OX941088.1, from coordinate 41,980,447 downwards.
ATTGTTCTCTACAATGATGGTTATGTCTCATTCCCATGGTGAGGCATCAGTGTCAAAGCCCACATCTGACCACCCAACTGATGACCTACCCACACCATTCATTTCAATTGATACTCCTCATATCCCTATTGTCAAGCCAACATCCCCAATCACCAAAACATATCAAAGGAAAATGGTACAGAAGGTTCCTTCCCTTCCTGTATCTTCACCCCCAAAGCCTACAAGCCCTCTAATGGAGCATTCTCCATTAGAGAATATCCAAAGGGAAACCATAGGGGTGTCTCCCAACCCCAAGAAGGTGCTCTATAAGGAGAAGGATGAGCATGTGGGCAGCAAGGCTCATACTATTGTGTCTGCACAAGGTATAGGACACGACAGTGTGAACATCTCTAAGACCTTCCCCACGGCAACTTTAGATGAGCAATCATCTAAAGGTCCCAGGTGCCAAGAAACCACGGGGGTAGAAGGTGTTTCTGCTAGGTAGAAGGCCTCTACTAAAAGATCCAAGGATCCTTCAAGGGTGGTAAAAACACCTAAAGTAGGTGAGGACAGATATACTTATGATGAATTGATGGATACTCTTGGTACAATAAGTCTGGAAGTTCATAATCAAAATTTGGAGATACATGAGATGAAAAAGGTGATCACTTCTCAACAAGTGCAGATTACCAAACACAAAAAGATGGTTCTAAGGATGGTGCACAAAAACAAGAAGACCAAGTTTGTTTTGAAGAAGAGGAGCATTGATCATGATGCTTCCAAAAAGGGGGAGACTCAAGCAACTAAAGATGAGGAGGAGAAGCCAGTTGAAATGGAATTTCAGTTTCAGGGGGAGATGAATACTGAAGCAGAAAAGAAGGAAGAAGCAGTAACTGAATCAGTAGCAGACACTTTTGTAAAAGCAGCAGAAATTGGTAGCGCAACAGTAAATGTAAAAGCAGCAGAAACTGAAATAGCAGTAGAAACAGATAAAGTTGCAGCTGAAATAGGTATGTCTGCAGAGGAAATAGAAATTGCAGAGACTCTAGTGAAGGCAAAGACTGACACTCCCAAGGCTACTCAAAAGGCCAAGGGAGTGGTAATCAAAGAAGGTGGTTCAAAGAAGAAAAGAAAAGATTTTAGTGAGACAGAGATCAAGAGGAAAGGGAAAGAAAAAGTGGTTGAATCTGTGAAGACATCAAAGAAATCCTCACAAATAGCCTTGGATGAAGAGTTAGCGAAGAAGCTGCAAGAAGAGATAGAAAAGGAGGAAGTGATTCAAACAGCTAAAGACAGACAGATTGCCTTAGATTTGTCTACAAAGCTTAATGAAGAATATCAAAGGAGTGTGAAGAATAGTGCTGCTGCTAAGAAAGTCACAATAAGAGCAACTAGGCAAAAGCAAAGAAAGCCTTCAAAGACATTCCTGGCCAATCAAGAAAGAAGAAAGATGATAAACTTCCTGAAAGGGTCCATTGGAGTCCCTGAAGGAATGTTTATCAACATGCCATTTAGCATAATAGAGGAGTTGTACAAGAAGGAGATGGCCAAGCTTCAAGGAGATTTTAGTCAGAGGGTTGAGGTTGAAAGAAAAATGAAAGAAAGGCATGATTTGAATATTCAACAACCATTCCCTGACAGTGAAGAAGTCACTCCTACCAAAGACATGGCAAAAGTGAAGGAAGAAGAGACCTTATCTTAGAAAATTGAAGTTATAAAAAGAAAGAAATCTACTGCTACCAAGAAACAGGCAAAGAGGCCAAGAATTGAATAAGATGAAAAGGAGAATGAAAGTGAAAGAGCAGAAGCAGAATCAGCAGAACATGTGCTAGAGCAGAATCAAGATCATACAAGTCAATATACAGAACAACCAAGACAATCTGATGTGCAATTTGATTTGTACATAACAGTATCTAATAAAGAACCTCTGAAGGTTGATCCTATTTCAGTGAATGCTCCTGAAATCATTCATTGGGATATTTTGGTAGACCAAGGCAAAGAATACTTCAGGATCAAGAGAATGGGTGATCATTATGAAGTGTATGCTACATGGGGTAAAATTATCAGAAGTTGTTCCAGGTCTGATTTGGAAGAAATGCACAAAGTTGGGTTGAGCTTATATAGCAAAGTGTTGGAAGAAGCCGGGATGAGCCTAACAAAGATGGCCATGGAGTACTTGTGCATGATGTGTGAGCCTGAAAGAGTGCAGAATAGGATCAAAGATTTGCATCATAAATATGGATTTAAAAAGATTCATCATTGGATGTTGTTTGAAAATTGTGGAGTTTACATGATTACAATTGACAAAAGCTATCATGAGTACTTCTTGGTGGACAAGGTGTATGACCATAGTAGAACAAAGCTGCAAGGAATGCTGAGAGCAAAGTTGGTATGTGCTAAGGGTTTAGAAATTGCCAGAATAGTGATCAAAAGAACAATTAATCAAAGTCTAGGACAAGATCCAAATCTGGGAAATTAAGTTGGAGTTTTGAAAGCATCATGAAGACTCTATGTTGAAGAACTTAACTTCTCAATTTGAAAAGTTAAGTTAGGGGGAGATTGTTGGGTCTGAAATGTGCTAAGGATGGATACTACTGCTGGGCTTAAAGATTAATATTGCTGAAGATATTAATACTGCTACTTGAAGAATACTACTGCTAGTAGAATTACTACTGCTTGGAGAGTTAGTACTGCTAGTAGTTAGTACTGCTTGAAGAATTACTACTTCAAGCATGGTTAGTACTGCTGAGGAAATTAATGATGCTAGAAGATTAATGCTGCTTGTGATGATCGTGAAGATAAAGATGCTTAAAGCGAAAGACAAAGACTGAAGATAACAACGAAGATAATTATGGAATGGATGCTAAAGATAAATATTTCTTTTGTAATTATATTGTAATTAATTCTGTATATATAGTCTAGAAGTCTGTGATAAACAATATAGTTTTTTGATAGTCTTTCATACAATATACATTTAGAGAGAATTAACCTCAAGGTTCTTTGTAGTCCTTTCAATAGAGAAGTATTGAACGTCTATTGAGCTTGTTCAACAGATTGAGGTTTTGTTTGTAATCATTAAGTTAAATCAATATAACTTGTGATTTGAGTTTATACACTGTTTGATTGATTTACTGTTAAAGTGTTTTTCCGCGACTTCTTTAACATAGTTTCTGAGTGTTTATTAAATTCTTGTTTAGTTTCGATCCTGACAGTTTGTTAATATCTAACTTAGATATTAGTTGTTTTAGATAATATCTAAGTTAGATATTAGTAGTAAGTGTGTTGTAGAAGCAAGCTAAAAAAAGAAATCAGATCACACACACATACACACACACTCACGATGTAAAAGAGAGAAAACATAGAGAGCTTAAACCGAACATCAATCCTGAAATCTTCGTTTATTTATCAAACAGGTTGGTTAATCGTTTATGTGTTATTGTCGATAAAACTTGATAGTATTGTGGACCGACACAAACACTCTCCTTAGTCTACCAAGGTTTACTACTCGAAATACAAGGCACAGATGAGTGGGGCTTCGGCCCATAAACGATTGTAACCAAGGCCGCATGGCCGACCCACCCACACCCGGCTCAAGAGACGCGGGTTTCATCACCACTACACACAGCCAGACCCAGTCTTTGGCCCACACCCGCTTCAACTAGGTTGGGTTATCGGCCACATCCGCTTCATGCGGGGATCGAGTTTCGGCCATGCACGCTCATGCGGGAATCGGGTTTCAACCACACCCGTGACAAGGGTAATGCGGGTCTCGCCCACCCCCGACTCGAGAGTGACCGGGTCTACAACCAAGGATGTGGGTCTAGGATTTGGAGTGTCCCGAACCCTTTCAATAAGCGGCGACGGCGATTTGGGAAGGTTTCGAATTCCATTAACGATTCCAACCAACAATTCCAAACAAAACTTCTAGTCCAACCATTAAATGAATTTCACAAACAAACTTTGGATAACAATTCCAGCCTTATCCGATTTCTTAATCTGATTTTTACATTTAAGTCCTAAAAGGGGTTTCGATCGATAACAAGGTCTCAGGTCAGACTAGGTTAATAAAACTAAGCAACAAATTAAGAATACTTACCTCCTCAGTACAATCCCATAACTCTTTTCCTGTCATTTTGTAATTATTTATTTGACTATAAATTTCACTCAAAATGTCACGAAAAAGTTCACAAGAAAGACTATCAGTCATATAATTTCGAGCTAAATTATTAGCCCTCTCTCTTTTCTCCTTTTCCACAGGAGAAGCTTCTGTCTGAATTTGGGATTGCATCTCTCCTTTCGTCAATGATAATCTGATATAGGGACCCACCTCATGCTCATCTACAAAATACAAAAAGTCATCTTTCCACCGTTCATAATCTCTTTTGTACCACAGACTTGGTGGGCACACCATTTTGATCGTTTCGAATAGAATGTATTCGCTCCGGATTTGAAGAGAGATGAAGCTTGAACGGGATTAAATTTAATCTCAACTGCACTGTAATGATCGTGAGACACGCAGGATGATCCAACAATATGGATATATATAGGTTTGAGCAAGGTTCGGGTCGTGCGAAGTGAGATTTGCGCGACCAAAGGGTGGCGCAAATTAAGCTTTGTGCGAGCAACTTATGGCGCAAGACAAGTCCGGTCGAACCAAAGTCCGGTCGAGACGAGAGACAGGTCGATACAAGATACCGTTCCACAAAGGTACCGGTCGACAAAGAGGGTTTGCGCTACTCGAGGGTGGCGCAAAGCTAGGCTTGCGCGACCAAAGTGTGGCGCAAAGTGCAAAGGCGCAAACCACGAATATCGGTCGAGTAAAAATTATCGGTCAACACTCACACCGGCTAAACAAAATATCGGTCGACCGGTGTCAACAAGGTACCGATCGAGGACTATATACAGGTTGAAATAGGATACTGGTCGATACAATGTATCGGTCATGAACCTATATACCGGTCAAGAGCTATGTATCGGTCAAAATCTATGTACCGGTCAAAGCAATGTCGGTCGAACCAAGAGACCGGTAAAGACAAAGTATCGGTCAAGCAAAGGACCGGTAAAGACAATGTACCGGTCAAGCAAACTATCGGTCAACAACTATCGGTCGAAACATATTAACAGATAAGCATATAGGACCGATAAAAATGAAGAACAACCCGATGAACACGAAGAACACAGACCGATAATGATAAACCAGAAATTCAATCGAGCCCAGATTAATCGATATGCAGAAACTCACACACAATTCAATCGATAAAAAGAATTTGATTATGAACAGATCGATAACAACCAATAACTCAGACCGATAATAATGAACAGTAACCAAACAAAAACCTTTTCAGAAACAAATAATCAAACTGTTCGACCGACACGTAAATTAAATTTTCAATACCAGATCGAACAAAAACTTAGCAGATAATAAAGATAAACCAGATAATCGATTAGGGATTTTAGACAAACCTTTTCTGGATCAAACCTTCAGTCTCTTTGCTCTGATACCAATTGTAGATCCCAGTACAGTGCAATCAATAGCACATATTCAATGATGAACAGTATTTAAGCCACAACTACTAGTCATATGATTAATATGAAATCAAAGGGTTACAGGTTTACAGAAAGGATTTCCGATCAGAGAAAGTAAACCTATTGACTAGTAATCTGGAAATTATGAGACTAAACTGATAAACTGAATAATCAAAACGTCTAACCCTAATTATGAGATAAATATGCCTTTATATACTTAGGCTTACAAGGCCTAAAGGGCTAATGGGCTTAGGCCCATCTAACAAAACAACTATTAAAGAATTACATATTTAACCCTTATAAATGTTTTATGCAACTTTCAACACACAGGACTTTCAGTCCAAACAACCACAAAATCTTCTGAACCATCGGGTAGAGACAAAATTGGAGCACTACACAACCTTTGTTTCAAACTTTGGAAGGCCTCGGCTTGAGCTTCTTTCCATTCAAACTTTATATTCATTTTCATTAGCATCGTTAAAGAAGTTGCAATACGAGAAAAATCATGTATAAATTTACGGTAATACCCGGCTAAACCCAGAAAACTTCTGACTTCAGTCGGTGTTCTCGGTGGTTCCCATTTTGCTATAGCTTCAATTTTTACAGGATCGACTTTGATACCGTTTTCAGAAACAATATGCCCCAAAAACTGAACTTCTCGTAACCAGAATTCACATTTAGAAAGTTTAGCGAAAAGTTTTTCCCGTTTTAACAGTTCCAGTATCAAACGAAGACGACTAGCATGTTCCACTTCTGATCGAGAATAGATAAGAATATCATCGATAAAAACGATCACAAATTTATCAAGATAAGGATTACATACCCGGTTCATCATAGCCATAAAAGTTGTCGGCGCGTTAGTCAAACCAAACGACATCACTAAGAACTCGTAATGACCGTATCTGGTACAGAATGCAGTTTTTGATACATCTTCCTCCCGAACTTTCAACTGATGATAACCGGAGCGTAAATCAATCTTTGAGAAGTAACTAGCCCCAACCAATTGATCAAACAGGTCATCGATTCTCGGAAGCGGATATTTATTCTTTATTGTCAATTTATTGAGTTCCCGATAATCGATACACATTCTCATCGACCCAACTTTCTTCTTTACAAATAACAATGGTGCACCCCATGGGGAGGGGAAGTATTGGGCCTGATAAAACCTTTATCTAACAATTCCTGTAACTGTGCCATCATTTCTTTCATTTCGGACGGAGCCAATTGGTATGGTGCACGAGCAATCGGCGCGGCCCCCGGTATCAAATCGATTCTAAATTCAATAGATCGGTCTAGTGGAAGACTATTCAAATCATCTGGGAATACTTCTAGAAATTCACAAACTATCGGTATGGTTTCAACAACACTCTTTTCTTTCTTGGTGTCAATTACATAGGCCAAATAACTCTGAAAACCTTTCTTAACACATTTACGGGCTTTTAACATAGAAATCAAACTAGTCTGTCGGTCTCTACGGTCACCGTAAATCACAACCGGCCCTTTCCCAGGTAAATCAATATTAATCATCTTTTTATTGCACACAATATTGGCCTGATTTTCAGCCAACCAATCCATCCCCACTACCACATCAAATTCTTTCAATGACATGGGGAACAATTGAATAGGTACCGGAAAACCATCCACATTTATGCAACAATTATCAAAGACTTCATTAACCGAAACCTGATTATTATTAGCAGTTTCTACTACTAACACATAATCTAGCACTTTAGGTTTCACATGCAATCTATCAATAAATGAGGACGACACAAAGGAACGATTTGCACCAGAATCAAATAGCACTTTAGCACATACTGAGTTTACTAAAAATGTACCTGTTACCACATCAGGAGTATGCTCGGCCTTAACGGTAGACATCTGGAATGTACGCCCCTTTGCTTTGATTTGATCGGGCTTTCGCGTATCTCCCTGATTCCCTTGACTACCCCCCGGATAATTGGTTCCCCGACCTCTCAATTGCGGACAATCAGGTTTGAGATGGTCTGGAGAATTACAATGATAACAAAACCGTGATATCCAACAATTACTAGCAATATGACCCGACTTTCCACATTTAAAACAAGTTCTGGAATCGATATGACAATCACCCTGATGAACTCGATGACACTTCGGACAAGATCATTCAAAAAATTTGGGGCTCGTTCGATTATCAAATCGAGTAAACTTTTGTTTTCTAGAATCACTTGGCGTTCCTTCCCACTTTCTTTTCTCACCCAATTGTCGGTTTTTATCTTTTTTCAGTTGTTTCTGCAGCATCAACTGCGGATGTAAAAGTATTGGGTTGCATGGTCATAACCAGTTCCCGAGTATAAGATTGTAATCCATAAATATATCTTTCAACTCTACGTTTTTCTGAAAATAGATAACATTCAGCAAATCGAGATTTTTCAATAAATCTTGTCGTGTATTCCTGAACAGTTGAATTACCCTGTTCCAAACTCAGAAATTCTTCTTCTAACTTTCTTATCGCTGCTTCTTGACAAAATTATACTTTGAAAGCATCAAAAAACTCATTCCAGGACAAAGTTGTGAGAATATTTGGTCCTTTTGAAGATATCATAAGTTCCTACCAATATAAGGCATCAGATTTCAATACACCGGCGGCAAACATAACTCTGACCTCAATTGAACATTTACTGGTATTAAAAATTGATTCAATTTCTTTCAACCACTTCATAGCTTTCACAAGATCACGTTCACCGGAATAAGTTGGTGGTTTACATGCTAAAAACATTTTAAAATCACATCCTTTGATAACAGTAGTAGGAGCATTTACCTCGTTCCCTCTAGTAGTTTCAGGATGTTCAGGATGTTGTGTTTCTGTGCGATGAGGATTTCCAAACAAAGATTGCAAATTAGTTTGGAGTCTATTCATTGTCGCGTCTAAATCCCCCTGTGTAACATATTCAGAAGCTTGAGTCCGACCTTGACCTCTGGCTCGACTCCTGCCTCGGCCACTATTTGAACTTTCCTGAACTGAATTTTCTGGTTCCAGTGACAATCCACTACTCCTTCCTCTTCCCCGGCCCCGACCTCTTCCCCGGCCCCGACCCCGACCTCTGACAGATGTTGTTTCAGAATTTGCTCCAATTTCAGTCGTTACTCTTTCCTGTCTCATACCTCCTTCTTGAGTATTTGAGGGTCCAATTGGCAAATTCTCAGTCGGAGGATCAGCCCCTTCTGGAGTAACCGAGACAATTCTTCCAGAACGACGAGAATTGCTTGCCATCTGTTAAAGCACAGAATATATACATTTAATCACATACCCAAATATAATAAAGTATTCAGTACAACATGCACCTGTAAGTTCATAATTACATTGGCCAGATGTAATTTGAATTTACCTTACATGTCATTCTTTCTACTCATTATATTTATTATCCCACGGGTTCTAAGCATAAGATGGACAACTTAATTTCAAATAAAATCATACAGTTTAAGTCTAGGTATAAATCTGAATACCTAAATCCCTTAAACTTAAGCTTTGATACCAACTGTAACAACCCGACTTTTCACATATCATTTAACATGTATTTCATACATAAACAAACCAACTTAAGTTACACATTAGGTCCCATAATTCAAAACTATACAATCTCATTATGTCACTACATATTTTTCGATAAAGTTACATCATACAAAAGATCTATTTACAATGATCAAAACAACTTTCATCTAGCCTCTACCACTTCACGTATAGCAGAATAACACATAGGATCACAACTTTCCCTTTCCTTTATCAGTTATTCGTGCTTGTCCTGAAATGCATATTTTGAAAACAAAATGAGGGTTAGACCATAAGGTCTAGTGAGGAAATACCTATAAGTGAACAGTCCAATAAATCATTTAACATGAAAACCTTTAATTCAGATAATCACTTCGTAAAACCGTAAACACTACTTCCCTCCCAAGGCAACTAAACACAATTGTCGCTATTCGAAATAACGCACATCCTGATAAGACCGAAGTCAATGTCGGCGGTGGCTCACTGCACGAAACATATCCGCGAGCATAAAAACGCACACTCCGATGAGACCGCAATCAACATCGGCAGTGGCTCACCACACGAAACATATTCGCGGGCCAAAAATATGTATATATAACCCCCTGCGCAGACCATTACAGTCTCACATGCACACGAGCTTCTGTTGTGTAAGTTCCTTTAAACCCACAAATCAATAATCACATTTTATGCGATAATACAAATCACATTTTATGCGATAATACAAATCACATATAATAAATATCGTAAACACGATTATCAATCGTAAACCAATTATATCAATAAGATACAATAATTAAACGGTAACCATTTATAAATAAATGCATTTCAGTTCGAAAATGGTTAAAAGAAAACTCACCTCGATAACGGTATACGATAATTCAAAGCTTAACCGGTAACGAAATTCGAAACTGAACGAGAATCTGAATTAAATAAACATAAATAACAAACTATATAAATAAATCTTACCAAAGCTTTTTAACCTTATCTAAGGTACCTAAACGATACCCCAAACGACCCCAAAACGAACCGAAGAAAATGACCAAATTAACATATAATAAAAAAAATCCATGAGTTTTAACAACAAACTAACACTTTGAATTAATTTCATAGATTTCATTTTAATAAAACTTTCAAGGAAGAAAACTCAATTTAATTAGATAACCTAATTTAACCACTGAAATTAAATTCTTATACCTTAAAACAGAAGAGGAAGACGATTCCTAAGCAAGATTTTAAATCTTGACTTCATATGCAATTCCTTCACCAAACACACGCCCAAAATGAGTTTGCAGAGCAAACTTGAGTTTTGCAGAGAAAAGCTTAAAAAGTTAAAGTGAGGAGGCGGTGATGGTGATGGGTTTTATAACCCAATTTTCATTAAAACCCTATACTATAGAAATGACACAAATAGCCCTTAAACTTTCAAGATAAATAAAAATACATGGGTATTTCGTACCAAGATTATAACCATATCTCCCTCTCAATGGAATTCCATCCCGGAATTCTATCAATCGAACAAACGGGGATATTTCGATCTCATAATTGATTCTGATTCCCAAGTAGCGTTCTGACCCTTATGATAACGCCACTGAACCTTTACCAAACTAATCTCTTTGTTTCTCAAATTTTTCACTTTATAATCAATAATCGATTATGGCTCTTTAACAAAATGTAATCGTTCATCCACATGAACTTCAGGTAACGGTATTGCCAGATCAGAATTAACCAAACACTTTCATAAATTAGACACATGAAAAGTGTTGTGAATACCGCTCAATTCAGACGGAAGTTCTAACCGGTAAGCTACCTCAGCAATTCGATCAGTGATCACAAACAGACCGATATACCTTGGACTCAATTTACCCCGTTTCCCGAATCGAACAATTCCTTTCCAAGGCGACACTTTCAACATTACACTATCCCCAACCTGAAACTCAATCGGTTTACGACATTTATCGGCATAACTTTTCTGTCGGTCCTGAGCCATTTTCAAACGTTCACGAATTTGACCAATCTTATCGGCAGTTAACTGAACAATTTCCGGTCCGGCTAACTGTTTCTCTCCGACTTCATTCCAACACAACGGCGTTCTACATTTTCTACCGTATAAAACCTCGAAAGGTGCTGCTTGAATACTCGAGTGATAACTATTATTATAAGCAAACTCAATCAAAGGTAAATGCCCTTCCCACGAACCACCAAAATCGATAATACAAGCTCGTAACATGTCTTCGAGCGTCTGAATCGTTCGTTCACCCTGACCGTCTGTCTGTGGATGGTAAGCCGTACTCAACTTTATCTGAGAACCCATTTCCCTCTGAAAACTTTTCCAAAACATCGAAGTAAACCGACTATCTCGATCCGATATAATCGATAACGGTACACCGTGACGAGTTTCCATTTCATCAATATATAACTTTGCTAACCTTTCCAACGGATACGATTCTTTAATTGGTAAGAAATGAGCCGACTTTGACAATCGATCCACAATAACCTAGATAGCATTGAAACCCTTCGGTGTTCTCGGCAATTTCATTATGAAATCTATAGTTATATGATCTCATTTCCAAACCGGAATTTCTAACGATTGTAATTTACCGAACGGTTTTTGATGCTCCACTTTAACCTGCAAACAAGTTAAACAACCTTCCACATATCGAGCGATATCTTTCTTCAGACCCGGCCACCAATAAAATTGTCGTAAGTCTCGATACATTTTGTTAGTACCCGGATGAATAGAAAAACGAGACTTATGAGCCTCATTCAAAACTCTATCACGAATATCACCCAATCGAGGTACCCAAATTCTATTTTCAAAACACATTAATTCACGATCATTTTTCACTAAGACAGATGACATACCTGCGAGTCGTTCTCGTTTCAGATTTTCTTCTTTCAGAGCTTCGATCTGACATTTCTTTAACTCTTCGAAAATATTTGGTAACAATTCGGCACATAATGCAACAGCTTTGATCGTTCCACTCTTTTCTTTACGGCTCAAAGCATCGGCCACCACATTTGCTTTTCCCGGATGATACAAAATTTCACAATCATAGTCGCTCACTAGTTCTAACCACCGTCGTTGTCGCATATTCAGTTCTCGTTGATTGAACAAATGTTGAAGACTTTTATGATCGGTAAAAATCTGACATTTGGTACCGTATAAATAGTGTCTCCAAATTTTCAAAGCAAACACAACAGCGGCTAATTCCATATCGTGAGTCGGATACTGTCTCTCGTGGTCTTTCAACTGACGAGAAGCATAAGCAATAACCTTTCCACGCTGCATCAATACACAACCCAAACCCAATTTCGAAGCGTCATTATAAACCACTAAACCTATTGACTAGTAATCTGGAAATTATGAGACTAAACTGATAAACTGAATAATCAAAACGTCTAACCCTAATTATGAGATAAATATGCCTTTATATACTTAGGCTTACAAGGCCTAAAGGGCTAATGGGCTTGGGCCCATCTAACAAAACAACTATTAAAGAATTACATATTTAACCCTTATAAATGTTTTATGCAACTTTCAACACACAGGACTTTCAGTCCTAACAATCTCCTCCTAAAGTTGAATAAAGCATTTATCTTCTTGAAAACTTCATGCCTTGATCTTCTTTCCCTCTTGAATCTTTGAAAGACTTTGGTTTTGCATGTCTTCACATCTTTCCCATCTCCACCTTGAATAAAGCTCTTGGTCTTCATATTATCAACTTTGTAACCAGATTCAATGTACAGTAGCCTCGACTGAATGCACTATCACGCATCTTTTAATTGTAGAAACTCAATCACATTGGAACAACACACAAGAAAGATAATGTGAGAGTAACGTGACTTTCCACGGTGCAACTTCAGTTTAAAACAAAGAATCTGTCTTTGAACCGCGAGTTGAATAGACTTTCAGCTTAAGAACTTGTTTCAATCAGCTCGTAGGAGGAAATGACTTAGCAAGCACCATATGATACGGGATAGAAGAAATAAAATATTTGAAAAACTTCATCTTTGAAAAAAAAATTAAACATCATCTTCATCTCTTTGATCTCTAGACTGTCTTCAGAAACTAACTTTCTTTCTTTAAAACTTTGAAATTGAACTTTTTCTCCCCCTTTTTCATGATTGTGACCATCATGATCATCAAAACTTCTGCAATTTCGGCACTTTCTTTGATCTCTCCTTTATGATAATTTGACATTCTCCCACCTGTAATCTGAGTATCCGTCAATTCATGAAATGTATATATCCGAATCTTTTCAAATTCAGATATAATAGGAATGGTAAACCTGAATCAACAAATGATACAGTTCGTATGCTTGTAAATAGCACGGAGCCACTTTGTACAACAGATGTACTTTGGAAAGGAGTTTTTATGATGTTCACTTCCCCAAGGGCTTCCATTCAATCATCGAAAAACCACAAAGGAATTTTCTATGAATGTTATGACAAGAAAACGTATTCCTTGTGTGCTCGTGCAAGTGTATGAATGATTGAAGCTACTTAGCTTGATCAGGCTCAAATTGTGTAAACTGTTGAGACGGCAACAGATATTACATGGACTCAATGTGCATGAAAGAGGTGCGAAGGTGGGGAAACTTTCCTTCTTTTTCAATATCTAAATCTTCTGATTGAAGACTAGATAGCATATGTTCTGCGTCCCCAATGAAAATGAAACATTTCTTTGTTAAGAAAGAAATGAGTGGCTGGTAGGGTTAATGCAAGAGTTGGCATGGGCTAGGTGCCTTTTCAATGATTGTCACCAAAGAGTGTGAACCCATCAGATTATGTGGCTGCCCAGCTCAGAAAGTGGTTGGTGCAGAGTTCTGATATTCTTTTAACTTTGTTCTCACACCCTCTTTCTTTTTAACATTAACTTATAACCAAACTCTCTTTTTCATTTTTCCGCTCAGCACAATGAGAAAAAACTCAATCCGATGAGTTATCTCCCCCACTCTTTGATTTAAGACCCCTCACCCCTCAATCACTCTCGGATAACTTCCGGGGTAGAAAACACTGGTTTACGTGAATCCATGGAAGTTCTGTTTAAGCTCGCTCACAAATCCCATGTAATTCCTTATAAAGAATGTATGCTCAACATTTTAACTTGACCAGTTAAGCACATATAAGATAACACTGTCAAAATGTATGCTCATTTAAAAATATGAATGAAATTTGAGCATTTGAACTTTAAAGATTTCTCAAAACAAGAATATTGAATGAATGAAATGAAATCAAAAGACTTGTGTGGAGAATCTGACAATGTATCAATTAGATCAAATGAAATGGTTAGGGTATCAAAGAACTGAAGATGATGTTTATATGAACGAATATAAACAATTTTGCAATGAAAGCACAAATTTGGAAATGATGATTGATGCTCAACAATATTGAATTCCAAACGGGAGTACTACCATCGAAAAAATTGTTTCGTTATGAGACATGGTAATAACAAATAAAAACGATGTACTGAACCGGTGTGTGTAAATACTTTACAGTATAAAGACAAGATAATACACAAGTATTGATCTTTGGAAACACACGATCAGTTAAACATTAAAGCTCAAGATTGAAAAAACATTTAAAAGCCACACTCCTAAATTCATAAAATCTTTTGAGAATAGAGAAGTGGTTTGAACATTTAAGAAAACGTTTTTCATGCTTGAAAGTTGTTCTTCTTCCAAACAATCAGAGATCTAGGATTAGAAGATACTTACTTTTAAGCTCCCCCTGGATATTTGCAAAATATCCAGGTCTGAACGTTGAAGAACGGGTCCTGATCTGTCATGTGATCAGAAACCAAACTTCACTGAAGTCCGGGTTCTAAGCTGATTTACTTAGAAGCCGTAGTTCTTCTACTCCCCCTTGACAGTAGGTGTCTGCAACAAAGAATCAATTTTCGGTTTTGGTACCCACTGGTATTTGGGTCCATGAATGTTAGTTGCAGTTCTTGTGGGGGTTATAGAATAAGAACCATACCAGAAATGATCACTGGTTTTGTGAATGTGATCATGTGTATGACAATAAGAACAATGGTATTTCTTACCTGACAACCTGAGTAATTGATCTCTCGAGTAGATATGATCAGGTTTACCTTTACTCGCTTTGTTCTTCTTGGCATTAAACGCATGTACACATGATTCTCTTTCTCTCAACTCATCTTCAACTGGTTTCTTCTTCCAGACCAGTTCCTCTTCTTTGTATCTCCGTCTTCTTTGATGTGTACCTGAACCATCTATATTGCTATCATAGAAAAGGTTAGTTTTACGAATCCGATTAAAAGATTTAACTGACCTTTGTGAAGAGACAGATTTCTGATTTGAACTTGATACAGTCTTTTCAAGCACTTAATCGCCGAAGCAAAGTTGTCTCTTTCTTTAACAAGCAGGTCAATCTTCTTCGTGAATTCAGACTTCGTTTTCTGCTCCTTTAGTGCCTTCTCAGATAGTTCAGATAACTTGGCAGTAAGCTTTTTGATCTCTGTCTCAAACATGCTTCGTTCTTCTTCAAATCCCTTCTCAGCATCATTTCTTTGGCCGGATATTTCTTTGAAGAATCCCACTTCTTTTGTTCAATGGCCTTCTTTTCTTTTGCAAACTTTTCTCTTTCAAGGATGATTACTTTCTGAAAATCAGAAACTTACTGAGAAAGTTTTTTGCATTTCAGCTCAACTTCTTCTTTCTCATCAGCACATTTTCTCGAAAAATCTGAGAACTTCTTTACGAAAGATTTCTCAAACTCGGATTTATCTTTAGCATGCTTTTGCTCCAAATCAGATATTCTCTTTTGAAGATCGGCATTTGCATCTTTCAGTTTAGAGATCTTTTCCTCATATCTTTCAACAAAGACTTTTTGCTGAGTTTTAGCTTCCAAAATAGAAATCTTTCCTTTTAGCTCAGAATTTTCAGCTTCCAATTCTCTTCCTATCAATAAACTCTTTGGCCCTAGCATCAACCATTCAGTACAATCCCATAACTCTTTTCCTGTCATTTTGTAATTATTTATTTGACTATAAATTTCACTCAAAATGTCACGAAAAAGTTCACAAGAAAGACTATCAGTCATATAATTTCGAGCTAAATTATTAGCCCTCTCTCTTTTCTCCTTTTCCTCAGGAGAAGCTTCTGTCTGAATTTGGGATTGCATCTCTCCTTTCGTCAATGATAATCGGATATAGGGACCCACCTCATGTTCATCTACAAAATACAAAAAGTCAGCTTTCCACCGTTCATAATCTCTTTTGTACCGCAGACTTGGTGGGCACACCATTTTGATCGTTTCGAATAGAATGTATTCGCTCCGGCTTTGAAGAGAGATGAAGCTTGAACGGGATTAAATTTAATCTCAACTTCACTGTAATGATCGTGAGACACGCAGGATGATCCAACAATATGGATATATATAGGTTTGCGCAAGGTTCGGGTCGTGCGAAGTGAGATTTGTGCGACCAAAGGGTGGCGCAAATTAAGCTTTGCGCGAGCAACTTATGGCGCAAGACAAGTCCGGTCAAACCAAAGTCCGGTCGAGACGAGAGACAGGTCGATACAAGATACTGGTCCACAAAGGTACCGGTCGACAAAGAGGGTTTGCGCTACTCGAGGGTGGCGCAAAGCTAGGCTTGCGCGACCAAAGTGTGGCGCAAAGTGCACTTTGCGCGAGAAAGGGGTGGCGCAAAGTGGGGTTCTCTCGAGTAGCTTATAGCGCAAACACACGGTTTTCGAGAGAAGGCAAAGGCGCAAACCACGAATATCGGTCGAGTAAAAATTATCGGTCAACACCCACACCGGTTAAACAAAATATCGGTCGACCGGTGTCAACAAGGTACCGATCGAGGACTATATACAGGTTGAAATGGGGTACCGGTCGATACAATGTATCGGTCAAGGACCTATATACCGGTCAAGAGCTATGTATCCGTCAAAATCTATGTACCGGTCAAAGCAATGCCGGTCGAACCAAGAGACCGGTAAAGACAAAGTATCGGTAAAGCAAAGGACCGGTAAAGACAATGTACCGGTCAAGCAAACTATCGGTCAACAACTATCGGTCGAAACATATTAACAGATAAGCATATAGGACCGATAAAAATGAAGAACAACTCGATGAACACGAAGAGCACAGACCGATAATGATAAACCAGAAATTCAATCGAACCCAGATTAATCGATATGCAGAAACTCACACACAATTCAATCGATAAAAAGAATTTGATTATGAACAGATCGATAACAACCAATAACTCCTACCGATAATAATGAACAGTAACCAAACAAAAACCTTTTCAGAAACAAATAATCAAACTGTTCGACCGATACGAAAATTAAATTTTCAATACCAAATCGAACAAAAACTTAGCAGATAACACAGATAAACCAGATAATCAATTAGGGATTTTAGACAAACCTTTTCTGGATCAAACCTTCAGTCTCCTTGCTCTGATACCAATTGTAGATCCCAGTACAGTGCAATCAACAGCAAATATTCAATGATGAACCGTATTTAAGCCACAACTACTAGTCATATGATTAATATGAAATCAAAGGGTTACAGGTTTACAGAAAGGATTTCTGATCAGAGAAATGAAACCTATTGACTAGTAATCTGGAAATTATGAGACTAAACTGATAAATTGAATAATCAAAACGTCTAACCCTAATTATGAGATAAATATGCCTTTATATACTTAGGCTTACAAGGCCTAAAGGGCTAATGGGCTTGGGCCCATCTAACAAAACAACTATTAAAGAATTACATATTTAACCCTTATAAATGTTTTATGCAACTTTAAACACACAGGACTTTCAGTCCTAACAACCACAAAATCTTCTGAACCATCGGGTAGAGACAAAATTGGAGCACTACACAACCTTTGTTTCAAACTTTGGAAGGCCTCGGCTTGAGCTTCTTTCCATTCAAACTTTATATTCATATTCATTAGCATCGTTAAAGAAGTTGCAATACGAGAAAAATCATGTTTAAATTTACGGTAATACCCGGCTAAACCCAGAAAACTTCTGACTTCAGTCGGTGTTCTCGGTGGTTCCCATTTTGCTATAGCTTCAATTTTTACAGGATCGACTTTGATACCGTTATCAGAAACAATATGCCCCAAAAACTGAACTTCTCGTAACCAGAATTCACATTTAGAAAGTTTAGCGAAAAGTTTTTCTCGTTTTAACAGTTCCAGTATCAAACGAAGACGACTAGCATGTTCCACTTCTGATCGAGAATAGATAAGAATATCATCGATAAAAACGATCACAAATTTATCAAGATAAGGATTACATACTCGGTTCATCATAGCCATAAAAGTTGCCGGCGCGTTAGTCAAACCAAACGACATCACTAAGAACTCGTAATGACCGTATCTGGTACAGAATGTAGTTTTCGATACATCTTCCTCCCGAACTTTCAACTGATGATAACCGGAGCGTAAATCAATCTTTGAGAAGTAACTAGCCCCAACCAATTGATCAAACAAGTCATCGATTCTCGGAAGCGGATATTTATTCTTTATTGTTAATTTATTGAGTTCCCGATAATCGATACACATTCTCATCGACCCAACTTTATTCTTTACAAATAACAATGGTGCACCCCATGGGGAGGGGAAGTATTGGGCCTGATAAAACCTTTATCTAACAATTCCTGTAACTGTGCCATCATTTCTTTCATTTCGGACGGAGCCAATTGGTATGGTGCACGAGCAATCGGCGCGGCCCCCGGTATCAAATCGATTCTAAATTCAATAGATCGGTCTGGTGGAAGACTATTCAAATCATCTGGGAATACTTCTGGAAATTCACTAACTATCGATATGGTTTCAACAACACTCTTTTCTTTCTTGGTGTCAATTACATAGGCCAAATAACTCTGACAACCTTTCTTAACACATTTACGGGCTTTTAACATAGAAATCAAACTAGTCTGTCGGTCTCTACGGTCACCGTAAATCACAACCGGCCCTTTCCCAGGTAAATCAATATTAATTATCTTTTTGTTGCACACAATATTGGCCTGATTTTCAGCCAACCAATCCATCCCCACTACCACATCAAATTCTTTCAATGACATGGGGAACAATTGAATAGGTACCGTAAAACCATCCACATTTATGCAACAATTATCAAAGACTTCATTAACCGAAACCTGATTATTATTAGCAGTTTCTACTACTAACACATAATCTAGCACTTTAGGTTTCACATGCAATTTATCAATAAATGAGGACGACACAAATGAACGATTTGCACCAGAATCAAATAGAACTTTAGCACATATTGAGTTTACTAAAAATGTAAATAGAATCAAATAGGAGTATGCTCGGCCTTAACGGTAGACATCTGGAATGCACGCCCCTTTGCTTTGATTTGATCGGGCTTTCGCGTATCTCCCTGATTCCCTTGACTACCCCCCGGATAATTGGTTCCCCGACCTCTCAATTGCGGACAATCAGGTTTGAGATGGTCTGGAGAATTACAATGATAACAAAACCGTGATATCCGACAATTACTAGCAATATGACCTGTTGATCCCAGTTATGATGTTCTTTAACTTGATTTAACCTTTTACTGCACACAAATTAGTTAAATAGAGTGCGGAAGCGTTTAAGATGTGTAGAAAAGGTTGAACATACAAGGTAGTAAACACACAAGCAATTAATGAACAGAAAGTAAAGTATTACAAGAAAGTTACTCAAAGAACTGTTTCATTGATCACTCAAGAACACCAAGAACACGCACTGGTATGTGCAAATATGCTCAAGGATTATACAGACTGCTATTTTTGTGTGTTCTTTCGTACATCGTGCTCTAAGGTGGTGCTCCCTTAATATAGCAGAGGGATGCACCCCTTAGTACAAGACAGAAACTGACATTCCATAAACGGAATGCCACTTGTAAATTAAACATCGTGGGACACCCATTACTTTGATCTTGAGGATCTTCGTATAGGAGGCCTCACGTGTTCTGCACGTGGTCTTGTCTTGAACTTTCTATGAAAAGCTTCAACATTGATCTCCAGAGGTTAGCCTTCACAGAGGCTCTGTGAGTGATCACAGAGGCTCTGTGATCTGAGAATCATCATCAGGTTTGACCTCTGGTGCATCTTCTGTGGAGTAACTTCTGAGCTTTGCACCTTCTGTGGTGTACTTGGGTGTTCAGCGGCTGACTTCTGCGATTTCCATACTTAGCCTATTTTTCAATACTTCTATACAATGAGAGTGGAGCTAACAATCTCCCCCTAAGTATTGAAAAAATAAAATTTGAAAATTGAGGTGTTGGCTAAGCTGGAAACAAAAAGAGGTGAAAGGAACTCAACCTCTGAAAAGTGATATTCATTCAAAAAAATGCCAAAAGGCAATTACATTAAGCATCGAAATACATGAATGAACAAAAAAAGATTACAGAAGTCATTTGGGAAAATCATTTATCGGGTTGGTAAAGCTTTCAGCTAGAGTTTTTCTCATCGACAGAATGAGTTCCCTACTTCAATTGTGCATCAATCTGTCCTATCATTGTCTCTGCAGGTCCTGCTTGCACAATCTCAGAGCCTTTCTTCCTCATAATCGTGTTCTTTATCTTCTGCAGAGTCTTGTTCGAATACTTGTGACTTTGATTTGGCCGATACATCTTTTTAAGCCCATCATCGTCTCTGTAGATGAATCCGAACTCAGGCTCTATGATTAAGGAGTTGGAAGGAACGTTCTCGATTCCGAGGAATTGATCATGTGGTTTGGTGATTGACAACTTTTCGACTCTGAGTTGTAGAGCTACCTCGAAGTCCATTTTGCTGTGATATTTTACATGTTCGCGCATCACCTCCTTGATCCTGCCATTCGCTATCATGTACTCCTTACGCTTTTCAAGTCTTTGCTCTGTGAAGGCATGTAGTTGAGGAAGATCGTAGGCATAGAGGTTCTTTAAGTTTGCATCTGTGAACGTGTATTGCTTCCCATCTTTTCTCTCAACTAAGTATTTTGCATACATGATTGACTTGTTGGCGAAGGAGTGCAGAGAGATACTCATCACGGTTTTGATATCTTCTGTGGAGAATACTTCATCCTTTTCTAGTGCGGTTCGCTCGAAGCGTCTTCTGATGTCTTCTTTGATTAAGGGATGCAGATTTGGTTCTAAGAAGACGGCTTCGGGCTCTGCGCTGTAAAAATATGTATGAATGTTCTCTTGAAACTTGAGTTCTTTCGGTGGAGGCCTTGGGATTGGAACTCTCATGGCGTCCATCGATTAAACTATCTCTTTTACTCTGTCCTCTTGACGTTTCTGCTCTGAGGACTGTTTCTTCCGTGGAGAGGTCTCTGAAGTATCTACAGCGTTTACTGGATCAAGGCTTTGAAATTGTACAGCGGGTGTGGGTGCAGTGGGCATAAGTTCAGGACTTGATAGTTCTACAAACTTTGCAAGTCCTTCTGCGATCTGTTCAGAGCCCACACTAATCTTCCCTTTCTGAGACCCTGCAGAAGTTGTTCCTTGGACAATTGACGTCTGTATTGGGTCCTTAGAGGCACAGGGCGTGAGATTCTGTGTTTTGTGTGCCTCTGAAGATGTTCTTTGTAAGGGTAGGGCTTGAAGAGGAGTGGCTGAGATGACAGGTGCTTTTGGTGTTAATTCCTTCTCCCCCTCATGAAGGCCAGGGCCAGAGGCATCTTACCCTCTGTAGGTAACTTCCCTTCTCCTATCAGAGCGTCTCCTAACAGAATGCCAAAAAAGCTGTTGAAGACAAGGTTTCTGGGCTCTGTGCCTCGAGCTTGGTCCTCTTGCTTGGCTATGGCCGCGTTTCTGATTTCCCTGAATATTAGAGTTGCATAGTCCAGAGGCAAATCGTAGTACATACCATACATTATTGCAAGTATGGTATGGCTAGATTGGTCAGGACTGCCTACCTTTCAAGTCAAGCGGCGATTTAGAATAGGGAAGAGAACGTTCCACAGAGGTGGAAGGTTCTGGCGTCTGAAGTTGGTTCTTTTGGAAATTGGTGCAGCGTACCCGATGAACCTAACGAACTCCAGAATCTCATCGTCAGAGGGCTCGTCAGAGTATCTTGTTAGGTTTAGCTGGGTCTTGGTGGGAAGCTCGAATACCGCTGCGACCCGTCTTCGGTTTATACCAAGGTCCAATATTTGAGTAGTGGAAGGATGGGTGGCATAGCCCATGACACAGTAGCCATAACGATCCAGTTTTTCATGCATAGCACTCAACCAGAATTGTTGAATGTAAGTTTCAGGAATATCAGTTCTTTTAGGGTTAGGGCTTTTGTGAGAATGTGGTTCTTTAGGATTTGAATTAAAGGAGCAGCTTCCTCAGGATATCCCTTTGGTTCCAAGACAACATAGTGATTGTTAGGCTTGAGATTCAGTTGCCTGGAGTGATAATCGTGGTGTGTGAAGGAGAGCATTATGCTTGTGAGGACATGTTCTTGTTCAACAGAATGGGAATCGTCCTTTTTAGCTTTAGAATGCATCGAGTGGTTTGATGCAGTAGATCCCTTGGAGTTCTTGGAAGAAGCAGAATGAGATGCCATGGAAAGATATGGAGAGCAAGAATTCTTTGCAAAGGGATTCTTGAAAGAGAGAAGATAGCAGGTAAAAAAGAATTTGGGGTATGAGAGGGGTTTATATATAAGAAGAGAGGGTAATAAGAATGAGCGGTAAAAGATAAAATTTTCAAATCTGTGATGAGTGGTAACGGATAAGAAGCCATTTTTAAAAACGATGGTACAGGTTACGAACCAATCAAATATTTCCACGTCAGATGATGGCGGTGCACGATCTAGGACGTGCGCCACCCTATTCTCACGCGCGTGGCATTTACTATTCTCACGTGACAGTGAGATTCAAAAAAATAACACGCAGCACATGACCTGAATTTCTCAAGTGATGGGAATGACAGAAGCTCTGTGGATAAGAGGCTTCTAAGGTCATAGGCAAGGTTGTGATCAGAAGAGCTTTTTATGAGGGAGGAAAGTGCGATGAAATGATAGAGTTCTTTTTAAAGGACATTTGGTCGAACATCCTCAGTTGAGGTGCAAAGACTCTGTGATAGATTGCAGAGGCTCTGTGGTCGACCTCAGAGGTTCTGAGACCAAAAATTTCCTTTTTAGGAAAGATTTTCAAAGATTTGATCATTTCAAAGTTTTGACAGAAAATATGGTACAGAGGGTGATCTTTCTGAGGGCATAGTGCTCGAGAAAGAGTTTTGACCCTTGGTTCAGATGGACTAACCTCACTCTGTAGTCTGTGTTGCGCAGAATTGTCTTGCTCCCCCTTGAATAATCAAGATTGGCCTTTGATGGTTCGGTCTGCTCCCCCTTCAACTATGCTTGGATCAAGTAAAGATAATATTTGCACAACACATAGATTCGCATATAAGAATATACGATAAAGAAAGCCGAAGAGATTATTTGCAAACAAGGGATATGTTACATACAAATATGTACAACAAAGGCTCTGTGGGAGGGTACAGAGGCTCTGTGGTCAACTCATGTTGAGCATACCAATCTTGCCAACTAGAAAAGTGAATCTTTTCTCATCCAATGCCTTCGTGAAAAGGTCGGCAAGTTGGTAGTTTGTGGGTACAAAGTACATTTCTATTGTCCCATGCTCCACATGATGTTTCAGAAAGTGATACCTGATATCGATATGTTTGGTCTTGGAGTGTTGCACAGGATTGGCAGAGATCGCAATGGCACTTTTGGAGTCACAGAGGATGGGGATTTTTTCGATATCAAATCCATAGTCTCTGAGTTGGGTCCTCATCCACAGAACTTGTGAACAACAACTTGCAGCAGCAACATATTCTGCTTCTGCCGTAGAGGTCGAGACACAATTCTGTTTCTTGGAAGTCCAACTTACTAGTTTCCCTCCTAGGAATTGGCAACTCCCAGAGGTACTCTTTCTGTCGAGCTTGCATCCTCCGTAATCTGAATCTGTATAAGCCATGAGATCAAAGCCAGAGTTCTCCGGATACCAGAGACCAAGATTTTTGGTCCCTTTTAGGTATCTGAAGATCCTCTTGACAGCATAAAGATGAGATTCTTTGAGGTTAGCTTGAAATCTTGCACATAGACATGTGGCAAACATTATATCAGGTTTACTCGCGGTTAAGTACAGCAGAGATCCTATCATCCCTCTGTAGAGTTTACACTCCACATATTTGCCCTCTGGATCTGCATGGAGCTTGGAGCCAGTGACCATAGGAGTTTTCATTGGTGAAGAGTCAGAGAGCTTGTATTTTTCAAGTATGTCAGATACATATTTTGATTGGTTTATGAAAATACCCTCTGTGGTTTGTTTGACTTGCAATCCTAAGAAGAATGTAAGTTCTCCCATCATGCTCATCTCAAACTCACTTTTCATCAATGACTCGAACTTTTTGCAATATAAATCATTTGTAGACCCAAAAATAATGTCATCAACATAAATTTGTACAAGCAGAATCTCACCTTTTCTCTTCTTATAGAATAAAGTCGTATCAGTAGTACCTCTTTCGAAACCATTTGCAAGGAGGAAGTTTGAAAGTATGTCGTACCATGCTCTGGGGGCTTGTTTCAGTCCATACAGAGCCTTGTCCAGAAAATAGACGTGATTTAGGTACTTAGAGTTCTCAAACCCTGGTGGTTGTTGGACATATACTTCTTCTTGCATCTGCCCATTCAGAAAGGCTGACTTGACATCCATTTGATATACTTTGAAACCTCTGTGGGTAGCGAAGGCAAGAAAGATTCTTATTGCTTCGAGTCGTGCCACAGGGGCAAAGGTTTCTTCATAGTCAATGCCTTCTTCTTGACAGTATCCCTTGGCCGCCAGTCTTGCTTTGTTTCTGATCACCACACCGTCTTCATCCTTTTTGTTCCTGAAGACCCATTTGGTCCCTATTGCGGTTTTGCCTTTCGGCAGAGGCACTAGGGTCCATACTTCGTTTCCTTCAAACTAGAGAAGCTCATCTTGCATATCTTCTACCCAGTTTGGGTCTTCAAGAGCTTCAGATATCTTTTTGGGTTCGATGATACTCACAAAATTTTTATAGTAACAAAAATTTGCAGTACTCGATCGAGTTTGGACCTTTTCAGAAGTCTCACCAATGATTTGGCTCTGTGGGTGACTCTTGGTCCACTTTGTCATGCGGGGCAGGTGATCATTGGAAACTTCTGTGGTTAATTCAGGAGCACGTTCGTCTTGATGTAGATCATTTTCTGTTGAGAGAAATTGATCATTTGTACTTGCCACAGGGCTTGGTTGTTCATCATGAGTTGAGGTAGAGAGCTCTGTGGATCCTTGATCTGGTGTTGACCCTTCAGAGAGATTTTGAGAATGACCATGATCTTGATTGAGCTTAGGTCCTTGATTCATATTGTCCTCTGAGTGCTCCCCCTAAATGGTTGCACCTGCAACATTACTGGAAGAGGGTGAAGCATTACTACGACCAGTTAGAGAAGTACCTGTTTGGTCCTCAGAGGGTTCGGCTTCAGAGGCTCTGCGGTCACCTTCAGAGGGTTCATCATCATTGAACATCTCTTCAAATAGATGATGAAGATCATTCATTCGTGATGATCCACCAGAATCTTCATCTTGAAGTTTGAGTCCTGAGCTGATTTGCTCAGAAGTCACCTGAAAGGAATCATCAAATGAAACATTAATACTTTCAAGTATATGCTTGGATTTGAGTACATAGATTCTGTATGCCTTGGAGTTTGATGAATAGCCAACAAATTTGGCTTCATCGGCTTTGGGACTGAATTTCCCTATCTGGTCTCTGTCGTTCAGTACAAAGCACCTGCATCCAAAGACATGGAAGTACTTAATGTTCGGCTTCCTCTTGTGTAGTAAGTGATATGGTGTCTTTGCATGTCTCTTCATGATCAAGGATCGATTCTGGGTGAAGCATGCGGTTGAAATGGCTTCTGCCCAGAAAGAAATAGAGAGCCCTGAAGCAGTGAGCATAGTTCTTGCGGCTTCCACTAGTGTTCTGTTCTTTCGTTCAACAACACCGTTTTGTTGTGGAGTCCTTGCAGCAAAGAAGTTCTGTTTGTCCCGAAGGTGCTTAACAAGTTTGTAGAAGGGGGGGTTGAATACAAACACAAGAATTAAAGTTTAATAAATTGTTTATTGATAAATCAAATACAATTTACAAGTTTGTTGCGGAATAAGATTAAGACAGACTCAATCTAAACAAACTTAAGAAACACTAAGATGGTTGCACAAGAAATTCAGAGAAAGGGGATTAAGAGATATAGAAAACAAAGGTTTCTATATCGGGGTTCAAGGATTAAGCACACTTCAGATGAAGAGGTGATATTCCTATTTATACCCTCTGCATTAAATGCATGGCAGGGCACTTTACACGTGGCGTTCACTGATTTGCTTTGGGAGTCTGACTTTTGGGAGACATGCTTTCGGCCGGACAATGAACAGTGTAGTTGACAGAGGTGTTGTACGAATTGTGACAGAGACATATCCGTTCTGACATATCGTACTAAGTTGTGCAAGGTGAGACAAAAGAAAACTTGAGGCACAAGCCAAGTGATCATTCGATCGCTGAGTATCTCTTTCTTCAGAGATATCAAGAGTTCAGCGATCGCTAAAGCTTTTCCTCATGTTCCTTCGCGTATAAGTAGATTCGTCTTTGCTTCACTGATATCTGCATCAGGTCACTAGTAGACTTGTCTTTGTTCAGCAGCTTCGTCTTCGATTCAGCTATGAACATCTGCTGACGCGAGGCTTGTCTTCAGGGATTACGTTTACTGTTTACATCAGAAACTATCAGTGATAACTGAACAAACTCAGTCTTATTGCTGATAGTGAAACACTAATACATAGAAATGTTTATAAGAAAGATTATCAGCGATAACTGAACAGACTCAGTTTGATCGCTGATGGTGAAACACTAATACATATTAAAACGTAATTTTCACTAAGTAGAAGAGGGTCGTTATCAAATCACTGAGAGAGTTTGGATCAACAATCTCCCCCTATTTGATAATGACAAAGTAACTGAAGAAAATTATTTTATAATTCAAAATGATGGAATAATCAGGACTCATAACATACATGTCCCAATTACTATTTTGAGGGATCTTTTAGAGCACTGATAGAGTTAAGTACTTCACTGAAATTCTCATTAATCCAAGAAAAGAATTACAAGGTATGCAAATTACAAGTACAAGTGATGTACTAACTACTGTAAGTTAAACTAATAGTTTACAAGAAAGGAAACTAATCTATCAGCTATCTAAAGAGGGTTTAGGAGGATTGATCAAATACTCAGGTATTTCTTCTCCTTTTTGCCTTCGCTCTAAAGATTCTTTGCAGATGATCGCTATGATTGGCTCAGCAGCAGAAGAGAGAGTACACCATAGGCACATGAGATCCTTGAGAAGAGCGAGGGGACAGATAGGGATTTCAGAGACCCTTTGAAATCTGAGTTGTTCCTCGTCATCTCTGAAGAAGATTCCAAAAGGTTCTTCAAGTACTTGTCCCGCAACATATGGTCCGCCAGGAGGCAGAGATAGATCCAGAACTGAAAGATCAGGAGGAGGACCGAACAGAGCTTCTCTTGTGAATTTGATGGAGGTTTCATTCCTGATCACTGCGACATTATCAGATGAGGAGGAGATAGGCTTTCTCTTGATTTGCTTGGACTTTGGAGGAAGAGTATATGGCACCTTTAGTATAGCAGCAACTCTGTTGATGAGGGCATCATTTACCCTTTCAACATAGCATCTGTATGTAGACTTTGATTTCTTCAGCGCATCTTTGAACTCAAGCCACTCCATGTAGCCAAAGTCTTCCAGCTTTGAAATGAACATATCCTTGCAGCTTCCATCCTCTCTGGTAATCTCCATGGTGACAGAGAGTTTATCCTTGTTCTTTCTTCCAGAGATAGCAACAGCTACGATCTTCATTGGGTCAGAGCGATAGTCAATTTTGTGCTTGCACCAATCGACAGAATTATCGCTGACCGTTTTTCTTTGGAGCGTTCCTCTTCAATCTCTTTCAAAAGAGCTGCCTGGACTTCCACTGGTTTGCTTTTCAGCTTCTTGTCTTTGACTTGAGAAGACTGAATTTTGAGAGCCAGAGAGGCATCTCTTTGACAGTCAGCAATCAGCTTCTCAGCCCTGACGGATTCTTCAATTTCAGCTTCAGTCAGGAACTCCAGATCTGATGATTGAGAGGGGACCTTTCGTCGTTGACTCTCCAGATGAGAGATCATCTCTGTTCTTTTCTTTCTCTCTTCCTCTGACCAGTGAGATGGTCTAGAGGGCCTTCCATGATGTTGCAGAGACTTTTCTTCTTCTTCATCCTCTTCATCAATCTCTCTGACAGAGATTGGGATTATTTGGTCATCAGCTTCAATAGATGGTATTATTTGAAGCTCTTTACCCTTAAGCAGGGGAGAGAACTATCTGGTCAGAAAAAGAAAAAGGTTAGATTTATTTTTAGGGAAGGAGAGAGATAAAGGCTAGAAAAAAACAGGGGTGGGATTTTTATTGAAGGATAAAGGAACAAGAGTAAGGCATACCTGAGAAGGATTCTCCTCAGGTAGTGAAATCATCTTCAGGGTTCCCTCAGCAGTTGCACCTTTGCTTTGGGAAGGGGTTCCTGAAGGTGTCTCTTGACTCCCCCTGCTTTGATAACTTCTTTCGAAGCTATCGCTGATGAAGTGACGGCTGAAGAACACCATAGAGATTGTTCTTGATCGTCATTATCATCATCTTGATGAGAATCTTCCTCTTGATCTTCAAGATCAAGGTCTTCATCATCATCGTCCTTGTCCTCTTCCTCTTCCTCTTCCTCATCATCAACTAGATCAGCGATGGTAAGAGGGGCTTTCTCAGCAGCTATCTCCCCCTCAACATGAGAGGGAGTTTCTTTCAGTTGTTCAGCAGCATCAGCTTCTTTCTCCTTATTTTCTTGAGATGCTTTCTCCCCCTCTTTTTCATTATCACGAAGGGAGGGATCTTAGGAAGGAGTAGAGGTCTCAGCGGTGGACAACTTCTGTACTTCAGCCTCCAGTCCTTTGAGTCGGTCTTCAAGTACAGGGATATCGGACGTAGCTTGATGAATAAACTCCACAGCTACGTCTAGAGCGGTGCGATCGTCTTCTGTAAATGAAGGAGCAGGAGTTGGAGCTGGTTCCTTCAGACGGGACAGGATCTGCTGAAGAACGACCTCACAGGCATCAACCTTTGTAGTCAGAGCTGCAAACTGTTGCTGTAAGTCCTCCCTGACTTTGACAATCGCTTCTTGGAGAGTAGCGATTTGAGAAATGTCAGCTTTGGAGGCGCAGTTTAGGCATGGAAATGGGGCGGGGATGGGGCGGGGACCTCAATCCCCATCCCCGTCCCTAATCCCTCATCTTCATTCCCATCCCCATCCCCGTCCCCACCGGGGAATATGATCACATCCCCATCCCCAACGGGGAACGGGGATCCCCAACGGGGAAACGGGGATTTTCTTTTCCGTTTATGTAAGCTATTTAAATCAAATATATGAGACACCACACATGTTTAAATATCACATGTTTCCAATAAACCTAAAATCGAGAGAAATTTAATTTAGTATAAAAAATCACAACATCATATAATAATTAATAACTTAAAACCAAAAGAAATTCAACCAAATTCGGAAAAAAAAAACTTAACTTCACACGTATCAAAAGATATCAAGTAATTGTATTTTGATTGACATCCAAAATACATACTAACATCCAAAAAATAACAATTTTATATTATAAACCTAGTTAGGAAATAGAAAATTATGAATTACCAATTTAGTTTAAATAAATAATATATATTAAATATTAATTAAAATATATAACGGGGACGGGGCGGGGAGTGCGATACCCGTCCCCGTCCCCATCCCCGGCTTGAGACAAACGGGGATCCCCGTCCCCATCCCCATCCCCGGTTTAGCGGGGAATCCCCATCCCCGATCGGGGCGGGTTGACCGGGTTCCCCGACGGGTCGGGGCACATTTCCATGCCTAGCGCAGTTGGCTGTCAGCGTCTTCAGAGCTTCACCAGCTGATTGAACAGCATTGGTGGTGTTGTTGAGAGATGCAGTCAGAGCCTCCACCTTGGTAGTCAAACTATTGACATTGGTGTCAACAGTCGCCAAACTAGGACCTGAAATATAAGTTAGTTTTTGAGAAACAGGCTTATATGGTGAGTTGGGAGAAGTGTTTAAGGTTATAGGGATACCTGAATTATCAAACATTTTGTAGAATTGTAACGATTCCTCAAAAGATTGATGTTCAGGTGCTATGGGTCCAAACTGTGGTTGAGTAGAAATAGATGGAGGGTTAGAGATCAAAGAAATAGAAGGACTAGAGATGGGGATAGAAGATGTAGGGATAGGGGTAGTTACCTCAGGTTGTTGTTGAACTGAGATTGTAGGTTGCGTCACTGTTGTTGTGACAGCGACCGAGATCGCTGGCACGGTTGAAGTGGTTGTCGCTGAGGATGTGGAGGAGAGACCCACGAAAGCATCCAAGGAAGTTTGTTGATAAACATCCTTAGGTATAGAGCTAGAGGTAGCTTTCTCCTTGGTCACCTTGGCCTTCTTCGAAGGACCAAGGGAGCCAGTTGATGGTCGTTTGCAAGGGGTAGCGGCAGGGATAGCAGAAGATGGAACCTCCTGCGTGGCCGCTGAAGACGAAGAAGTGAGGAGAGAGAGAGACGAGAGCGAAGTTCAGAGATACTTACCTCATTGGGGAGCGTCTTGACCTCCAGGGAGCGCTGACCCACTTTTGGAAAAGATGCATCCGAGTTAGTGGGGTAAGTGGCAGGGTAGAGAAACTTCAGGTACGCGCAGATAATGCGTACGTAGGGGACCTTGGGATCCCTTTCGGTCTTCTCTATCTTTGACTTGAGATCGTCAAAGATAGTTGTTGCGTAGTCGAAGTTTCGTCCAGCGATCACTGAGTAAGCCATATGGACCTGAATCTTGCTTGCTTGGTCCAGTGGCCCACTCTTCCCACTCATACAATGAATGAAGTGTGAGAATATGTAGTTAAGCTGAGAAGGCATCAGTGCCTTCTTCACAAGAGTCAGCTTCTTGTTTGGAATTGTCGTCCTTGGCTTGGGTTCCCAAGCGTATTCCATGGCATCTAGGAATTGGATGAGTTCAGCATCAGTTGGCAAGGCGTCGAATCCATTCCTGGGTTTGTCAGGAAAACGTAGAGTTTTCCTCAGGCCTAAGTCAGTCATCATCCCTGAGCCAAGTTGAGTGTTGAAAGAGATAGCAGGAACCTGTTCACCCTTTTTGTTGGTGATAGAGGTTTCATTAGCAGTAAACCAGAATTGCTGGAGAATAGCTTTGGAGGGTGTGGGATCCACAGTGATAGCATAAGCAATGCAGGATTGCTTTAGAAACATTGCAGCTTCCTTTAGATGTGGGTACTTAACACCGTCAAAATCGAGACGTGCGAGATGATTGTTCTTTGGAAGCTCCAATTCAGTGAGTGCGAATTTGACGTTCTTAGAAGCGACAAGTGCAGATTGAGCCATTCTGAATATGAGTAGATAAAAGAGTAGAAGAAAGGTTTTAGTCTAAAAATAAAGAAGATTTTCTAGTTTCTATTTGAGGAAAGAAACATAGACAATCAACAAATTTGAAGATTAACAAGGTGTTCTTAATATAATATACAAGAACAAGAAGAAAAACCAAAGATTTTGAATGAAGAAAATCAAAATAAAATGGTTTTTAAAGAATAAAATCAAAAATGAAAATGATTTTATGTGATTAGAATCTTATCAACCCATAAATGGAGTTTTATGTAAAAAGATTTAAGATAAGAATTAGAAAAAAAGATCAAGAATAACCTGTTGATCTTTGAAGAGGATGATACAAATGCTTGAGAATGCTAGAATGCTTGAGAGAGTATTCTTGCTTTGAAAGTATTTCCAGAAAGCGTAAAATGATAAGAATGGAAAAACATTCCTTTTATACGTATGAGAAAGGAGAGAGAATGTGAAAGGCGGGAAAACAAATGCTCATCATGACATGGACACATCCCACGAAGTTGATTGGATAGAAGGGCAACGGTCGAACGTGTCAGAAAAAAGCATGTTGTGGATTGTCGGTTCAAATGACGTCATAGAAGAGAGAGACTGCTCATTTGTCCGTTTTGAAATTATCGCTGAAGAAAAGTCAGCGATAGATTTTTCTTTTTGAAAGTATCCCTGATGGTAAAGATAGGGATAGATTTTCTTTTTTAAAGGATCACTGACTAGAAATATCAGTGATAAATTTATTTTTCAAAAAGCTTTTAATCATTTGAAGAAGGTTCAGTGATTAAAATTTATATTTTGAAAAACATCTCAACTGAATGAAGATTCAGTTGTAGGGATTCAGAGAACATACCTAAGAGTCAGAATGTTTATCAGAGAGAATGATAAAAGGGGAACTTATGATTACTGACACAATGCATGAACGCTGAAGATTTATTCTTCTAGATTCAGCATTCCAAGCTCACTGATGAGAAAGTTGAACCTTGTCTCATCAAGAGGTTTGGTGAATAAATCAGCAAGCTGAAAGTCAGTAGGGATAAAGTGAAGTTCAATATCACCATTCATCACATGATCTCTGATAAAGTGATATCTGATCTCTATGTGTTCCGTCTTTGAATGTAGCACTGGATTATTTGCTATAGCGATAGCACTAGTGTTGTCGCAATAGATAGGAATCTTTGACAGCTGAAGGTCATAGTCTAATAGTTGATTTCTCATCCATAAGATTTGAGAACAACAGCTTCCAGCGGCTACGTATTCAGCTTCAGCTGTTGAAGTGGACACTGAATTTTGCTTTTTGCTTGCCCAACTTACCAGCTTTCCTCCCAGGAGTTGACATCCACCAGTGGTACTCTTTCTGTCAAGTTTACAGCCTGCAAAATCACTATCAAAATAACCAGTTAGATCGAACCCTGAGTCTTTGGGATACCAAAGATCAAGGTTAAGAGTTCCCTTCAGATATCTGAAAATTCTCTTAACAGCGATCATATGGGATTCCTTGGGTTCAGATTGATAACGTGCACATAAACAAGTAGAGTACATAATGTCAGGTCGGCTCGCTGTAAGATACAGCAGGGAGCCTATCATTCCTCTATAGGCAGTGACATTAACAGGTTTTCCAGAAGGATCTTTTTTAAGTGTCAGGGGTGGTGCCATAGGAGTTTTCATCGCTGAAGTTTGAGTAAGATCAAACTTCTTCAGCATATCTTTAACATACTTACCTTGGCTTATAAAAGTACCTCTGTCAGATTGTTTAATCTGAAGACCAAGAAAATATGTCAGCTCACCCATCATACTCATTTTATATTCTTTTAGCGAAGCGAGTACATAGAGATGGGTTAGTAGAACTAAATATTATGTCATCGACATATATTTGTACAAGAATTATATGACCTTTTATCTTTCTGAAAAATAACGTATTATCAATCTTGCCACATTCAGAATTTTCAGAGATAAGAAATGATGAGAGAGTGTCATACCAAGCACGAGGGGCTTGTTTTAGACCATAGAGAGCCTTATCCAATTTATAAACATAATTTGGATACTTAGGGTCATAGAACCCTGGAGGTTGTTCTACATAGACTTCTTCATTCAGCTTTCCGTTTAGGAACGCTGATTTTACATCCATTTGATAGACGATAAAATCTTTATAGACTGCATAAGCTAAGAATAGTCGAATTGCTTCGAGCCTAGCCATGGGGGCAAAGGTTTCATCATAGTCTATACCTTCCTCTTGTCTGTATCCCTGAGCAACAAGTCGAGCCTTGTTGCGGGTTACAGTTCCATGTTCATCTAACTTGTTTCTAAACACCCATTTGGTGCCTATAACAGTTTTATCAGATGGTTTAGGAATGAGATTCCAAACTTTGTTTCGAGAGAATTCAGTCAGCTCTTCTTGTATAGCGCTGACCCAGTTTGGATCTCTGAGGGCATCATCAGTATTCTTTGGTTCTATTAAAGAAAGAAAGTTGACAAAGAGACAGATATTACCTGATCTTCGTCGTGTCTGAATACCTGCATCTGGATCACCAAGAATTTGATCTATTGGATGATCTCTGGTCCATCGCTGAGCAGGAGCATGATCTATCAACTCAGAGGTTGCATCAACAATTGGGATGTTTACTGATGAGGACGTTTGAGGTTCATCAGCAATTAACTGTTGAGTAGTGGACAGACTGTTGTTATCAGAGAGGTTTTCAGACAGAGGTAGATCTGATGGTAGCAAGGTGTTTAGAGGTTCATCTGAAACCCATGAGTTGGATTCAGCGCTAGGAGGTATAATGTTTGGATCATCATCAGCGGCTGGAGGATCTGAATGTTGATGGTTTGAGAATAAGGGTTCAAGTTCTTTGTAGTGAGAAAACATCCAAGCATTTAACTCTTCATTGTCAGTGATTGGTTTAGAGTTCGCTGAGCGAGTTTCATCGAATGTGACATGAATTGTTTCTTCCACAGATTGTCTTCTTTTGTTGAAAACTCTGTAGGCTTTGGAGATGGAGGAATATCCTAGAAATATTCCATCATCAACTTTTGGGTCGAACTTTCCAAGTTGATCTCTGTTGTTTAAGATATAGCACTGACAACCAAAGATATGAAGAAAACTGATAGAAGGCTTCCTTCCATGAAAAAGTTTATAAGTTGTCTTCCCAAATCGCTTTACTATTAGCGATCTGTTTTGAGTAAAACATACAGTGTTTACAGCTTCTGCCCAAAATTGAGTAGGGATATGAGAATCGCTGAGCATTGATCTAGCAGCTTCAATGATCGTTTTGTTTCTTCTTTCAGCGACTCCGTTTTGCTGAGGTGTTCTTACTGTGGAGAAGTTATGAGAAATTCCCTTGTTTTCAAAAAAATTGTTCAGGGAACTGTTTTTGAATTCAGTTCCATGATCACTTCTTATTGAACGAACAGTAAGATTATTCAGCACTTCCATCTTTTTAACAAAAGATGTTAGTTCTTATGGAGTATCACTCTTACAGCGAAGAAAGATAACCCAGGTATATCGAGAGAATTCATCTATAATGACAAACGTATATTTCTTTCCAGCTATTGATTGGATGTTGACAGGGCCAAACAGATCCATATGCAAGAGCTGAAGAGGACTTGTCACTGAGGAAACTTGTTTAGACTTTAAACTAGCTTTTGTTTGTTTTCCTTTTTCACATGCTGAGCAGAGAGATTCTTTAGTATACGAGTTCTGAGGAAGACCAGAAACCAATTCCTTAGATGAGAGAGAATTTAGGGTTTTGAAGTTTAGATGAGAGAGCCTTTTATGCCATAGCCAGTTGACATCAGAGGAGGCCTTAGAGAGAAAACATAAGTTTTCAGTGATAGTAGATTCCATATCTATTACATAGACATTTTCTCTGCGATAACCACTGAGAGCAAGTTTTCCTTTCTCATCCACCACTGAACATGCTTTCTTAGAAAAGCGAACTTCGTATTCTTTGTCACATAGCTGACTGATGCTCAAAAGGTTGTGCTTCAGTCCATCTACATAAGCGACTCTTCGAAAGGTAGTTGTCCCATTGCTGAGGACACCAAACCCTCGGGTATATCCTTTTCCATTTCCACCGAAGGTCACAGAGGGACCTTTCTCTTCCTTGTATTCAGTGAGCAGGTCTTTTTGTCTAGTCATATGACGAGAACTTCCACTATCGAGATACCAGATGCCCTTTGATCCCTGCACACATAAGTAAGATTAAGCGTTGTTTGGTACCCACTTTTCAATGGGTCCTTTAGAGTTAGTGGATATGGAAGATTCAGCAGTCTTCACAGCAGATGAAGATTCAGCTTCAGTGGTGATCTTCACTTTGGTTAATTTCTTAACCTTAGTGGTATTCTTCACCTTGGTCGATTTTTCAACTTTGGTGACCTTCTCAGCCTTAGAGGCATTTATCTTCACTTTAGCTATTTTATCAGCTTTAGTGGCAGTCGGACATTTGCTTGCAATATGGTCAGTAAAACCACAGTGATAACATTTTCTGTATTTGAAAATGGTTTTAGGACCAGAAGTAGAAGGTTTTGCAAGTTTAATATGAGCAGCTCCAGGTCCGAGAAGGCTTTTCTCATGAGATCTGGGAGGAATTTTCATTTCTTCAGATCTCGTGGATTTAAGATCAATCTTTAGCTTTGGAGGACAGAGATCAAATATTTCTATCACAGAGCTAGAGGATTGATTTGCTGAAGGTTTAGAAGTAACCTTCAGCTTTGCTTTCCTGGTAGCCTTCTGAGGAAGGAGAATGGATTTTCCTTTATCCGCAGACTTAGTGTCTTTCGATATTTCCTCAGGTATAGAATTAGAAGAAGAACAGGGATAGAATTAATTATAAGAAGTGTCAAAGAAAGAAGTGACAAATGTTCCAAACTTAAGCGAGGAACTTTCTTCTTTAGTTACATCCTGTGGTTTCCAATAACCAAGACCAGTTCTATCACTTTCAGGAATTTGAGCATTTATTATCTCAGAGATCTTTGTTGATGATTTGCACCATTTTTCAACATGAGCCTTTTCTGCTTTTAGAGCAGCGATGGCTTGTTCGCATTCAATACTGATGATTTCATTTATAATGACTTAATCTTTCAACTTCTCTTCTAAAAGAGTTAGTTCTCTGATCTTTTCATGACATTTCTCTAGCTCTTGAGTTAAATGAACATTTTTATTCTCAGCTTGAGTTTTGTTGTTTAGAGCATTATAAAGGTCAATCGTCAGTACATCAACAGCATGACTTCTCTCAGCTTCAGGCAGAGAGGGATTTGTAGAGATAGATACCTGAGATGATATGTAGCTCATGGAAGGTTCAGATGCTTCTTCCACTTCTTCTTTAATCTCAGCCATGAGGCAAAGATTAGCGGCGGCTTCTTCATCAGATCTTGATTCTTCTGATTCAGCCCAGTCATGTTCTTCAGCGATGAGACCTTTACCTTTTCGCTTATAGCTTTTCAGTTTTTGATATTTGTTCTTCAGCTTTAGGTATTTGTCATCACTGGATCTTCTTGAGGTAGAAGGTTTGAAGACCTTTTTCGACCTGCACTCACTAGCAAAGTGTCCAATCTTTTCACAGTTATAGCAAGTGGCAGTAGCCTTATCAACAGGCATTGATTTTGGCTTTTCAGTAAGAGAGAGAGGCTTACTTTTTCGGAAGTTGCTCTTTCTTGCAAATCTCTTAAAAGAGTTTGTTAAGAGTGCTAAGGACTCATCAAACTCTGAAAGATCAGGGTCTGATAGATCCTCAGATTCAGAATCTAACTCAGTG
This sequence comes from Arctium minus, assembly GCA_954870635.1. NCBI lineage: Eukaryota > Viridiplantae > Streptophyta > Magnoliopsida > Asterales > Asteraceae > Arctium > Arctium minus. The sequence continues at coordinate 41,943,140 of OX941088.1, read as the reverse complement.
ATGGTGAGAGTAGATCGCTGAGATAGAATTATCTCTGAAGAGACTAAAGCAACAGGAGTGCTTTTGGAGTCTTTAGAATCTTTTACAAGATTCTTCTTCAGGAGATTCGATTGCTCATAGTTGAGCAATATTCCATACAGAGTGCTGAGAGAAAGAGAATTTAAGTCTTTTGTAAGCTTAAGACATATTGAATAACTGTCCCAGCTTTCAGGAAGACATTCTAAGAATTTTGTTAGGACCTCAGAATTAGAATAGGTCCTGCCAACAGTTCTTAGGTCAATGATTAACCAGTTAAACCGCTGATGAACGTCAGAGAGAGATTCATTCTTACCAGCGATGAAACTTTCATACTGTCTTACCAAGTTAATCTTACGAGTTTCTTGGATTTCAGTGGTGCCCTCATATTGAACACATATGGTTTCCCACATTTCTTTAGAAGTTTTCAGATGCATGATGGAATGGAAAACTTCATCAGGCAGAGCCATTGAAATAATGGTCTTTGCTCTTGCATCTATTCCTACCTTCTTTTTATCTTCATCACTCCACTGTCTTATTTCCTTAACGACATAGCGTTCAGGGACAGCTTCAGTGGTGGCAGTAGCGGGAACTGCAGCTATAATTCTAACAGGTTCATAGGGTCCATTTTCTATATATTCAGGTATAGTAGGATCTACACCTTCAAGAAATAGCATCATTCGATTTTTCCATAGAGAAAAGTTATCTCTACTAAATCGAGGAGGTTTAGAAAGTGAACCATTATCATAGTAGTTTGTGTTTGTGTTAAGTGCCATTTAGAATAGCAAAGAAGAGAATAAAGCAAGATCTTGTTTATTAGATTAAACAAACTGCTCTAATACCACTTGTTGGTCCTGAAGGTGCTTAACAAGTTTGTAGAAGGGGGGGTTGAATACAAACACAAGAATTAAAGTTTAATAAATTGTTTATTGATAAATCAAATACAATTTACAAGTTTGTTGCGGAATAAGATTAAGACAGACTCAATCTAAACAAACTTAAGAAACACTAAGATGGTTGCACAAGAAATTCAGAGAAAGGGGGATTAAGAGATATAGAAAACAAAGGTTTCTATATCGGGGTTCAAGTATTAAGCACACTTCAGATGAAGGGGTGATCTTCCTATTTATACCCTCTGCATTAAATGCATGCCAGGGCACTTTACACGTGGCGTTCACTGATTTGCTTTGGGAGTCTGACTTTCGGGAGACATGCTTTCGGCCGGACAATGAACAGTGTAGTTGACAGAAGTGTTGTACGAATTGTGACAGAGACATATCCATTCTGACATATCGTACTAAGTTGTGCAAGGTGAGACAAAAGGAAACTTGAGGCATAAGCCAAGTGATCATTCGATCGCTGAGTATCTCTTTCTTCAGAGATATCAAGAGTTCAGCGATCGCTAAAGCTTTTCCTCATGTTCCTTCGCGTATAAGTAGATTCGTCTTTGATTCACTGATATCTGCATCAGGTCACTAGTAAACTTGTCTTTGTTCAGCAGCTTCGTCTTCGATTCAGCTATGAACATCTGTTGACGCGAGGCTTGTCTTCAGGGATTACGTTTACTGTTTACATCAGAAACTATCAGTGATTGTCAGGATCGAATTCTCAACAAGAATTATAAATACTCAGAAACAATATCAAAGAAGTTTGCGAAATAACACTTTGATATTTAATGAAACAGTAAACAAACAGTAAATCTGATGAACAACTTGTAAACTTGTATTGAATGGTTGAAGTTACAAGATTACACACACAACCTCAATCTTGAAGAACAAGCTCTTTCAAGACGAATTCTACTTCTCTAGAATTAGGAACTATGCCTTCAGGTTGATTCTCTCTAAAACAAAAAACTCATAACTAATAATTATGAAACTATTCTATTAATTCTATATATATACTGAACAAAAGATAATTAATAAAATATCTTCAGAATATCTTCCATGAATATCTTCAATCTATCCAGCTGTCATTCTTGTAATTCGGATCTCCATCTCATAAGCAGTACTAATCAAGATCAGCAGTATTAATCTCTTAGCAGTAGTAACTCCAGCAGTACTAATCTTGAAGAGCAGCATTAATCATGTTCTAGCAGCATTAACTTCAACTAGCAGCATTAACTATACTTAGCATTTCTTCATTTCCCAACAATCTTCCCCTAACTTGACTTTTAGGAAAAGAAGCCAAGTTCTTCAGATCTTCTTCAAGATGCTCCCAAAACTCCATCATGGCCTAAATTCCAGTATTTGCATCCAATCCCAGACTTTGATTAATTGTTCTTTGGATCAAATATTTAGCCATTTCTGAATTTGGAATACATCCTAGCTTCTTCTTCAGCATGGCATGAAGCTTCAGTCTGCTATGGTTGTACACTCTATCCACTAGGAAGTACTCAGTGTGATTCAAATCCAAAGTCACTGCATATACTCCACTAGTTTCATATAGAGTCCAATTATTCACTCTTTGAAAGACATTCCTTATTATCTCCTCCACTTCATCAGGTTTGAACATCATGCACAGATACTCCATTATCAGCTTTGTAATTGAAATCACTGGAGCTTTCAGTTCATCTGCATATAACTTCATCCCTATTTCAAACATTTCTTCAATATCAGACCTTGAGCAGGTTCTGACAATCTTGTTCCAAGTGTTGTACACTTCATATTTCTCATCTTTTCTCTTCAGTCTGATATACTCCTTGCCATCTACTTCCAAAACATCCCAGTGAATGACTTCAGGAGGTTTGACTCCTACAGGTTCTGCTGAAATTGGTTCAGGCACTTTGTCCATCACTACCATGTACATTTTGACATCCTTAGTACTTGCATGTTCTTTCATTGTAGATGACTCAGGTGCCTCTTCTTCTTCAGCAACCTTTTCAGCCTCTTCTTCCACTAATCTAGGCTTCTTTGTAGGCTTTCTCCTGGCAATCATCTTTGTTCCTTTTAAAGTCCTTAGACTTTCACCAATTGTTGCTTCCTTCTCTGGAGTTTCTTGCTCATCAGGGAATGGTTTTTGTAAGAAATCATTGTTTTCTTTCATTCTTTTCTCCATTTCAACCCTTGCAAGATCATCCCCTTGAAGCTTTATCATCTCAGCATCATACATCTTCTTGAGCTTCTCAAAAGACATCTTTGAAAACATCTCTACCTTGACACCTACTGCACCCTTGAGGAAAGTAATCATTTTCTTTCTCTCTTGAGCACCCAGGTATGTCTTTGAAGGTTGTCTTTTCCTTGCAGCCATTTTGATCTTAGCAGGCTTCCTCAAAGATATGGCTTTCTGCTTGGCTTGTTCTGTTGCTAAGCTTTGTTGATAGGCTTTGTTTAACTCTGCAGCCATTGCTTTAGCTATCTCTCTATCCTTTTGCACTTACATAGTTTCTGCTTCTTCAAGCTCAGCCTCTATTTTCCTAGCTAGAGCTTCATCTGAATCAATCAATTTTTGCTTTTTCCTTGGTTGATCAGGTTGAACTAGCTTTTCCTTGCCTTTCTCTTTACTCATTTCCTTCTCTTTACTTGATCTCTTTGAAGCATCACCTCTTTCTTTGATGACAACTCCTTTGGCCTTTGAGATGACCTTGGGAGTATCATGCTTTGCTTTGATTAGAGTTTCTGCAATTTCAAGATTTGTGAGCACTTCTTTCATTGTTTCTGCTGCTTCCATTTGTTTAGCAGTATTAACCATTTCTGCTGCTCTGCTTGTACCAGCAGTATTAATGGTTTCTGCTGCTGCTTGTGTTTCTGCTTCTTGTGCCACCTTTTCTGCAGTTATTTGCTCCCCCTCAAACTTTGCATTCTCTTGCTCCCCTTAGCTTTTGCATCTTCCATATTTTCATCAGCTTCTGACTCCCCCTTTTTGGGAGCATCAGTCACTGGTTTCCTCCTTCTGAGTACAAATTGCTTCTTCTTCTTTTGGAGAAGCAATTTCCTTACCGTTTGCTTCAAGTTGAGGATCTGTTCTTGTTGTGACAGAACAATGAGTTTAAGCTCTTCAATCTCTTGACCTTGTTTGATCACATCCATATTGATGTTTCCCATGGTTTCCATCAATTCGTCATAGTTATATCTGTCCTCACCTTCTCCAGGAGTGTTACCCCCTTTTGAATGATCATTGGATCTTTTAGTAGTGGAAGCCTTCTGCCTAGCAGAAACACTATCCACCCCCTTGGGTTCTTGGCACCTGGGACCTTTGGATGATTGCTCACCCAAAGTTGCCATGGGGAAGGTCTTAGAGATGTTACCACTATCCTTCTCTGTGCTAGCAGAAGTAGTGGCAGCCTTCTCACCCATATGCTCTTCCATCTCCTTAGAGAGCACCTCCTGAGGGTTGGGAGACATCCTATTGGATTCCCTTTGGATATTCTCTATTGGAGAATGCTCCAATAGAGGGCTTAAAGGCTTAGTGGGGGAAGGTACAAGAAGGGAAGGAGCCTTCTTTACCTGTTTCCTTTTGTAAGTTTGGGTAATAGGAGAAGTGGGCTTTTGAAGTAGAGACTGGGGGATAGGTATAAAGTGGGAAGGTTGGGATTGGCTAGCAGTGGGATGGTCTGAGGAGGGCTTTGACCCTGCTGCCATACCTTCATCAGTGTGGGACACCACCATCATTGTAGAGAACAATGGGGTGTCAACTCCTTCCGAGTCCCCAGCAGATCTTCTCATGTTTGAGAAAACCTTGCCTTTAGGGGGTTTAGGTACATATACCCCATCAAAGTGAGGTATATCCGTCAATTCATTAGTGATAACTGTCTGTACAAACCTAGGATACATGATGAAACTCTTCTTGTTGTCCAGGTTTGAGACAAGATCATTGAAGATCATCAGAGAAAAATTATATTTTCTAGCAGTAGATAAACAAACCAAAGCATATGCAATGGGACTGCTAAATAGGCTCCAGCCAGTAGTTTTCTTTGAAATACAGTGCATCAGGGTATGAACAAAGAACCTCCATTGGGATGAAAATTTAGCTTTGAAAAACTTGAAAATTCCCATTTGGCCTTCATACCCCATTCTTGTAAGAGTTGAGAATAATTCCTCATTAGGAATAGAGGTTATACCTGCAGCATCGTCTAGACGGAGACAGATGCGTATCACCTCTTAAGTAACTGTTAGGGGTTTTTCACACACCCTTGTCTTGATCATTTGGACACCATCTTCAGTAACGATGGTGGCATTGGCCCAGAATTGCCTCTGATGCTCTATGAAGATGGTAGGAGACACAGTGAGAGCATGAGCGATGTGGCTGGACTTCAGAAAGTCGACTATCTGGTGAAAACCTTCAGCTTGTTTCGGCTTTTGGAGCATCGCAATTTCATTGTGCTCGTCAATGAAAGCCATGGATGCCATTGAACTTGAATTTTCTTGCCTGAAAACTTGGTACTTTAGAGGAAAGGGTTAGAGCGCAAGTGAACAGTATGCAAAGAATCGTTATGAACTTTTTAGGCGGGCAAAGGGTATTTATAGTATTCGGATTAAAAGCAGTATTAACCTTAAAAAAGATAGTGAAAGCAGTATTAACAGTGAGCAGTATTAACCACTAGCAGTATTAACTGAGAGCAGTATTAACCACTAGCAGTATTAACTGAGAGTTGTATTAACCACTAGCAGTATTAACTACCTAGCAGTATTAACTGAGAGCAGTATTAACCACTAGCAGTATTAACTAACTAGCAGTATTAACTGAGAGCAGTATTAACTGAGAGCAGTATTAACCACTAGCAGTATTAACTAACTAGCAGTATTAACTAACTAGCAGTATTAACTGAGAGCAGTATTAACTACTAGCAGTATTAACTGAGAGCAGTATTAACCACTAGCAGTATTAACTAACTAGCAGTATTAACTGAGATCAGTATTAACTACTAGCAGTATTAACTGTGCACTGGCAGTATTAATACTGTACTGGCAGTACTAATACTGTACTGGCAGTACTAAAACTGTACTGGCAGTATTAACCATACTTACACTTTTAAGCTTGTGAAAAACTGAGTACTGCTATACATTTCCTGAGAAAGAAAGTTAGTAACACCAGGAATAAACTATATACAGGTAGTGAACCACTTTTAGGAAGGGGCTTATTTAGAGTTGATCATTCCCACACTTGTTACCAAGAAAGTGAATCTACCCACATCAAAGGCTTTGGTGAATAGATCAGCAAACTGGTTATCAGTATGAACTTTTACAACTTGAATAAGTTTCTTTTCATTGCAGTCTCTTATAAAGTGATACCTGATCTCAATGTGCTTTGTCTTTGAGTGCTTGACAGGATTGTTAACAATGCTAATAGCACTGCTATTATCAATAAAGATTGGAGTGTGTAGAAAGGTTACCCCATAGTCCAGCATTTGATTCTGAATCCATAAGACTTGAGAACAGCAACTTGCAGCTGCTATGTACTCTGCTTCTGTTGTAGATGTGGACACTGTGGTTTGTTTCTTGCACTGCCATGAAACTAGTCTTGCACCCAGAAACTGGCATCCTCCAGAAGTAGATTTTCTGTCCAAGTTTGCTCCACCTAGGTCACTGTCTGAGTATGCAAGTAGGTAAAATGATGAGTCATGAGGATACCAAAGTCCCAATCTAGGTTGCCCTTTGAGATATTTGAATATCCTCTTAACAGCTTGATAGTGTGATTGCTTTGGCCTAACTTGAAATCTTGCACACACACAGACTGGAAACATTATATCTGGCCTAGAGGCTGTAAGGTACATGAGAGAGCCAATCATGGATCTATAGTGATGCACATCCATATCCTCCCCCTCAAGATCTGCTGTTATCTGCTAGTGTGTCTCCATAGGTGTGCTGGCAGGCTTTGAATCTGAGAAACCAAACTTGGTTAGAATGTCCTGCACATACTTGGACTGACAGATAAAAATACCATCTGACTTCTGTTGGACTTGGAGTCCAAGGAAAAAGGTAAGTTCCCCCATGGAACTCATTTTGAATCTTTGATGCATTAGTTCCTCAAACTCCCTGCACATACTTTCTCTTGTGGATCCAAAGATGATATCATCCACATAGATTTGGACCAGCAAGATGTCCTTCTTCTTTCTCTTAATGAACAGAGTCTTATCAATGAAACCTCTTTCAAAGCCATTTTCCAATAGATAGGATGACAGAGTGTCATACCATGCTCTTGGTGCTTGATGCAGTCCATAAAGTGCTTTCTTCAGTTTGTATACTCTGTCTGGATAGCTTGGGTTTTCAAACCCTGGTGGTTGACAGACATATACTTCTTCTTCAATTGAGCCATATAGAAATGCACTTTTTACATCCATTTGGTAGACTTTGAACTTCATATAAGAAGCATAGGCCAGGAACAATTTGATTGCTTCTATCCTAGCCACTGGTGCAAATACTTCTTCATAATCTATTCCTTCTTCTTGTGTATACCCTTGTGCTACCAATCTTGCTTTGTTCTTTATTACTATCCCTCTTTCATCTCTCTTATTCCTGAAGACCCATTTTGTGCCTATAGCTCTTTGACCTTTAAGAAGGTCTACTAGATCCCAAACATCTTGCAGCTTGAATTGTAGCAGTTCTTCTTGCATGGCTTCTATCCAACTGGACTCTTTCATAGCATCATAAGCCTTTTTAGGCTCAAGCTGGGATAGAAAGCAAGAAAGTACGGTATGCTGTTGGTCTTGCATATCTTGCAGCCTGCTTTGATTTCTAGTCATCATAGGAGAAGATATATCTCCTATTACCAACTGAGGAGGGTGATTCTTTTGTGTTCTTGTGTGATGGCTAGGTTCTTCATTGAGTCCCACCTCTAGATTGGAGTCATTCAACTCAACTGAGGTGATTTCAGCAGCTCCTTCAGGTTCTTTATGTGCTTGACTCTCCTCATTTCTTCTTTCTTCTTCACTCTGATTTAGTTCAGTAGATGGTTCCTTTTCACAGTCTTCAACAGGATCCACTTTAGGTATGGGAAAAATCACAGACTGAGATATACTTTCTTGAACTTGTGTAGTCCCTGATCCTCCACTTCCTGAACCTGCATACTCATTACTACTGAAACCAAAGGAGTTAGTTAGTGAATCAATGTCAAACAGCCACTGAGGACCAGACCCAATAGGATTTGGTGTGTTCTCATTGCATTTGACATTGTCACTTTCTTCAATTATTCTAGAAGAAGAATTAAAAACTCTGTAGGCCTTACTCTGAGATGAGTAACCAACAAGAAATCCATCATCTGCCTTGCTATCAAACTTACCTAAGTGAGATTTGGTATTGAGAATTGTACAAGGACACCCAAAAGGTTTGAAAAATCCAATAAAGGGTTTTCTTTTATTTAAAAGCTCATATGGGGTCTTGTTCTTTGGTTTGACTACTAGTACTCTGTTTTGGACATAACAGGCAATATTAACTGCTTCAGCCCAAAAAGTAATTGGCAGTTTAGAGTCAGCCAACAGAGATCTAGCAGCCTCTATTAGTGTCCTATTCCTTCTCTCAGCAACTCCATTTTGTTGTGGAGTCCTAGGAGCACTATATTGTCTCTCAATGCCTTTTTCTTTACAAAAGTTGTTTAGATCAAGATTTTTAAATTCAGTTCCATTGTTTGATCTAATGACTTTTACTTTTTTATTAGTTTGGTTTTCAATTCTTAGAATAAAGGATTTGATCAGTTCACTTGTCTCATCCTTTGTCCTTAGAAAATATACCCAAGTAAATCTAGAGTAATCATCAACAATAACTAGGCAATATGATTTCCTCCCTATGCTCATCACATTTGTAGGGCCAAACAGATCCATATGTAATAACTGGAGGCAAGAAGAAATTGAAATTAACTCTTTGGTCTTATGAGAAGTTTTGTGTTGTTTGCCTTTAAGACAAGCAACACAATGATCATCACATGAAAAGACTTTTGATGGTAAACCTCTTACAAGGTTGTTTTTAACAAGTTTGTTCATTGTCTTGAAATTCATGTGACACATCCTTCTGTGCCAAAGAGAGGATTCATCCACAGAAGCTTTTGAAACAAGACAGTTCAGGGATGAATCACTTGAAACATTGTCCAAATCTAGACAATACACATTGTCCTTTCTTGGAGTTCTAAGTAGTATCATGCTTTCATCAACTACCTTGAACCCTGGAGCAAGGATCATACATTCTGTACTTGTAAATAATATACTATGTTGTTTGTCACAAACCTGTGATACACTTAACAGGTTGTACTTTAACTGATCAACATAGTAGACATCCTCAAATGCCATCTTACCTTTTGTGACATTACCTTTTCCACTTATTTTTTCACCTACAAGATTGTCTCCAAATGCAACATGTCCTCCATTGATATGCTTGAAATCCTGAAGGCATGACATGTTGCCTGTCATGTGCCTAGAGCAACCACTATCCACATGCCAGATGCTCTTCCCCTTGAGCTGTTGGTTGCTCTGCACATAAGATAAATCAGTTAGTATGGATTAGGAACCCAAGCCAAAGTGGTCTTGGGTACCCCTTTCTCATCAAAATATTTACATTCTTTCTTGACAAGATTTTTAAACTTTGACTCCTCATTACTGGAGTACTTTGTTACAATAATGGGTTTGGATGCATATTTGCTAGAAGCAGTACTGTTTTTAGAAGAACTAACTGCATTAGCAGCACTTGCATGCTTAGCAGTACTAACCTTGTTAGAAGTATTAACTGTTTTAGCAGCAGTAACTGTGTTATCAGTAGTAACCTTTGAAGAAGTACTAACAGTGTTAGAAGCATTAAAATTCTCAGCAGTACTAACACTATTAGCAGCAGTATTGCTATTAGCAGTACTATCCCTGTTAGCAGCACTAACAGTTTTAGTGCTTCTAGGCACCCACATTTTAATACTTTCTTTTAAAAACTTTTTCTGCATGTGGCCTTTGGTTTCAATAGATTTCTTAGCCACATGTTTCTTTCCAGCCTTCCTATAACCAACAGGTTTTTGCACAAATCTTTGAAAGTTCATCCTTTGGTTAATAGGATTAAAGAAACAGTACTTAGCCAAATGATTTAGCTTGCCACATATGAAACAAGGTTTTGGTCTGATTATCTTACTCAGATCAACTCCTTGTTTCTGAGCCCATTGATTATTCCAGTTTCTTTGATTACCTCTCTTTGTACTAGAATTTGGGCTCTCAGTTTTATTGCAAGCACACTGTTTACAAGGGCCAGGATTCACAACAGTGGTCTGTTTGTAATGGACCTTGTTAGCCTTTCCTTTGGTCTTCTCTATCTCTTTAGACTTGACCCAGATTTTTCCACATCCCTCATTGGTGATAATGTTGTTTTCTAAATGTATCTCTTTACTTACAGCATTATTCCTATTCTCACTGGCTTCTTTCTCAGTCAAATCCTTAACCATCACCTCATCCAAAGGATCTATCTTAAATGCTTTCTCAGACAAGTCCTTTTTCTCCTTGGTCTCTAACAGATCTGATGTAGGAGGGATATAATTGTTGTTGTAAGGAGGGGGGTGTTGTTGTATCCAACACCAGGCTTCATCTTATCATGAATCTGAGCCTTTAGAAGAGAATCCATTGCTTTTGAAGCATATGAAAACTTTTCTATATCAAGCTTAACCTTAGCTAATTCTTCTTTCAACTTATCATTCTCTTCTTTGGACTTAGACAGTTTGGTCTCTAACTCATTCTTTTCCCACTTCCAGTAGTTTGTGTCATAAGAGTGTTGAAGTTCATTGGCTTGAAAGCCTTTGATTTGTTCTTCAAACCTCTCCACTATCAACACATAATCTCTTCTGTCCTTTTCTAATCTTTTTAGGTCATCACACATGTTTTGGTTGTGATACATGTACCTTTTTACAGTGTCTATGCAAGATTGAGTACAAAGATTAGAACTTACCTCAGAGGGGAGATTAGACACCTCTGCCATAAGGGCTTGATTCTGAATGGCTTCCTCAGCTTGGTCACTCCAGTCAAACCCCATTCCTTGTTGAGAAACAAGGGCTTGAGCAGAGTTCTTGTTTTGATTGAATCCACCATTCTGGGCTTGTTGGTGGATGATATTTGGCACACCACTTCTGCACTCTCTAGTAAAGTGTCCCTTCATGCGGCACTTATAGCATTCCACCTTTGTCTTGTCAAAACCAGCACCATATTCTCTTCTTTGAGAGAAGTTGTTCCTTCCAGTTCTTTTAATAAACTTCTTCACCCTAATAGATAACATGGCCATCTGCCATTTAATGTCCATCTCCTCCAAGTCATCAGGGTGAATTTGTTCCAGATCATCATTAATCAAAGATTTGTTGCTATGACTTGATAAAAAGGCTTCAAAAACTGTTTCAGTGCCTTTTTCTGAATTCACACCACTAGCAGCACTAACTGCTTCAGGGTTGGCAGTAGTATCAGCAGATGCTGATAGAAGTGTTGCATTATGAATATACCCAGTGGGCTTCTTCTTGGCTTCTACCTCAGATTCAAATACTCTTAGATCATTATACAAATCATCTAGTTCCTTCTACTCCAGATTGTCACTCTGTCTATATGAGACAGTGTACATAGTCCATTCATCCCCAAGAGATCTGAGGAACTTCCTGTTGATATCATCTTGCTCCATCTTCACTCCAACAGTAGCCAGTTTACCAATAAGCTTGTTGAACCTGTCAAAAGTTTGAGTCATTGACTCATTCTTTGAAGAAGTGAAGTTCTCATACTGCTGCTTCAGAACATCCCTTTGACTTCTTTTGATGCTCTTAGTTCCAGCAAATCTTTTCTCTAGAGCATTCCAGAGAATCTGAGCATCAGTGCAGTTGCAAAATTGATGCTGATATTCATTGGGGATGGCCAAGAGCAGAGTGCTTAAGGCCTTCTTCTTTGTCTGTCTGATCTTCCTCTCACCATCTGTCTTTGGTGGAGGTCTTTTCCCATCTGGTCCAATCTTTCCTGCTTCAGAGGGTCCATTATCAATGATGTCCCACATTGAGTAGTCTGTGAGAAGAATGTATTGCCTGATTCTGATCTTCCACATGTCAAACTCACTGGGTTTGAGCATTGGGACCTTAGAAACAAGAGTACTATTTGATTCTGCAAAGTTTTCCATGATGAATGAATAGATGTTTCTGAGAGAACAGGCTCTGATACCACTTGTCAGGATCGAATTCTCAACAAGAATTATAAATACCCAGAAACAATATCAAAGAAGTTTGCGGAATAACACTTTGATATTTAATGAAACAGTAAACAAACAGTAAATCTGATGAACAACTTGTAAACTTGTATTGAATGGTTGAAGTTACAAGATTACACACACAACCTCAATCTTGAAGAACAAGCTCTTTCAAGACGAATTCTACTTCTCTAGAATTAGGAACTATGCCTTGAGGTTGATTCTCTCTAAAACAAAAAACTCATAACTAATAATTATGAAACTATTCTATTAATTCTATATATATACTGAACAAAAGATAATTAATAAAATATCTTCAGAATATCTTCCATGAATATCTTCAATCTATCCAGCTGTCATTCTTGTAATTTGGATCTCCATCTCATAAGCAGTACTAATCAAGATCAGCAGTATTAATCTCTTAGCAGTAGTAACTCCAGCAGTACTAATCTTGAAGAGCAGCATTAATCATGTTCTAGCAGCATTAACTTTAACTAGCAGCATTAACTATACTTAGCATTTCTTCATTTCCCAACAGTGATAACTGAACAAACTCAGTCTTATTGATGATAGTGAAACACTAATACATAGAAATGTTTATAAGAAAGATTATCAGCGATAACTGAACATACTCAGTTTGATCGCTGATGGTGAAACACTAATACATATTAAAACGTAATTTTCACTAAGTAGAAGAGGGTCGTTATCAAATCACTGAGAGAGTTTGGATCAACAAGTTCTGTGATATGCCTTCTGTCGAAAGATAGGCTTCAATGGTTGAATTCTTAAACTCTGTCCCATTGTCACTTCAGATTCTCTGTACCCTGCAGTCATAAAGAACTTGTATTCTCTTGATAAGATTGATTAGTACTTCAGGAACATCTGATTTCTTTCGAACGAATTCAACCCAAGTATATCTAGAGAATTCATCTATGAGTACAAGGATGTACTTCTTGCCACCAAGACTTTGCACAGATATAGGACCACAGAGGTCAATATGAAGCATCTGCAGAGGTCTGGTGCAAGATATGTCAGACTTAGTTTTGTGGGCAACCCTTTTGAGTTTGCCCATCTCACAAGCTGAGCATAGATGATCCTTGTCGAATCTAATACTTGGTAGACCACTTACTAGTTCTAGTTTCACAAGTTTGTTAAGTGTGTGAAAGTTTAGATGATAGAACTTGTTGTGCCAGAGCCAAGCTTCTTCATTCTTACTTGAGACTAAGCAGAGCTTTTCTTCTCTGTTAGTTGATTTAAAGTCCATGAGGTATAAATCGCCTCGTCTTTTGGCTCGCAGAAGCTCTGTGGCTGTATCTTCTTTCAATAGAGAGCAGTACTGTCTTTTGAACATCACATCGAGTCCATTGTCACAGAGTTGACTTACACTCAGAAGGTTGTGCTTGAGGCCATCCACATAGGCAACTCTGTTGACATCGATATCTCCTTTGGCAATGATTCCATAGCCTTTTATTTGACCCTTTTTGTTATCTCCAAAAGTCACAGATCCTCCTCCATGTTTTTCTTTGTAGGAGGAAAGCAACCATCTGTCGCCAGTCATGTGTCTTGAGCACCCGGAGTCTAGGTACCAGATAGGCACATGTTGTTTCTCCTGTGGACAGATTAGAGAGATTTAGGTACCCATTTCCAAATGGGTCCATTTTTGTTAGGAGGCTGTGAAGATGCCTTAACACCTTTGGTTTTGGATTTATCCTCATTTGCTGAGGTACCAGATTGTCTCTTCTCATCCTTGAATTTTGCATTCTTGGGTTTAGGGTGAGATATAAGACAGGAGGGCCTCGAGAAATGTTGATTCAAAGCATGCATAAGATCAGAGCATTTACAATAAGGAACATTTGAGGCAAACTTCTTGAAAATCTCATTAAATTTGTCAAAGGAGGGTACAGAGCAAATTTTACTACAACCCATTTTAGATTTGGGTTTCTTTTTACATAAAGTTTTGTCTAATCTAGGTTGAGTTTTTTCAAAAACTCCTTTTGAGTGGCTCTGTGGTTGTACTCTCCCTTGATCTTCTTTCCTTGCTTTCACTGCAACAGAAGCATCAAGTTTATCAATTTTAGGCCATTTATCCTTCTGTTGCCAAGTGAATTTTTCTTGAAAAGGTTTTAATGGTCTTGGAGCTTTTGAAATAAGAGAGATCTTGTTCTTTTTAGAATTTTTAAGCTCAAGAGAAGTCTTTGCTTGCAAGCACATGTCCAGAAAATCAGGACAAATAGGAACACCTGTGGTTTTCCTTTTGGTAAGAACTGTTCTATTAAGAATGCCAGAGGCAAGTTTACTCTTCTCTGGACCGTAGGGGAGTATCTCAAGTTCCACAGAACTTGTCCCATTGTCGACAGAGGACTCTGATTCTGACTCGGAGTCTGAATCGAGAAAGTCTCTGTGAATGAGAGCCTGACCTTCTGTAAGTGCCTTGTCTTGCCCATTGGTGTCCTCTGAAGTATTTAGAATTTTTGAAATACAAGGAATGACCATAGTAACATTAAGACAGTTTTGTAGATCTTGCTCAAAGATTTCTCTTATTTCAGAGATAATATCAGGATGATTAAGAAAATGGTTTTCATAGGTCTTTCTCAAGTCATTTTCCAGAAATCTTTTAAAAATTTTTTCTTCCACCGAGGCCGGAACAAACTCTGGAGCTTCAGAGGACAATTCCTTTTCAGGAGTCACCATGCATACAAAAGCCATTTGAGTTTGTGTTTCTGGATGACCAAATCTGAAGACCCCTATCTGTTTTTGAGATAGATATTTCTTTGGTATAGATTTTCTTTTAGATGAAAGTGCAGATGGTAAATCATTGTTTTCATACCATACACTTGCCATCTGCAGAGGTTTCCTCAGATGTGGTCCTTCAGAGGTTCTGCGCCTCTTAAATGTGGATAAAAGGTTTGGAAGACTTGGTTTTAAAAATTGTCCAGGGCAGAAGATGTTTGATAAATATTTGTTTCTTTTATTTCCTGTGTAAGGGTCAATGTCCTCGAACCCTAATCCTCTTCTGCCGATCTGGGTGTTTAGCTTCTCATGAACCTTTTGAGCATCCTGATACCTCTTAATTTGGAGATCTCTGTCGAATAGATCTTGATGAAGGACTTCTCTTTCTTTTTGAAAAAAAAATTTCAAAGAAATGGCATTTAAACGATCACTCTCACATTTCTTTAGCTCTTTGACCTTATCTTTCAAGGCTTTTTCAAGATTTGTGATTTTCTCCTTGAAACCCCTTTTTGTTGAAATATGTTCAGAGGTAAGAGATTTGTTTTCAAGGTAAAGCTTGTCCTTCTCCTCTGTGAGAAGCCTAGTTTCTCTTTCAAAGAAGGCAAGCTTTTTCTCAAGATCCGAGCATGTATTTTTATAAGCTAGAAGATCATTTTGTATTTCAAGAAGCTTGTTTTTAAAGTCCGAGTTACAAGAGTTAGAAGTGGATACCTCACTCTCGTTGTCATAAGAGTGGACTTCTGCCATTCCACAGAAGAGTGTGTTGTCTTCTTCATCAGAAGATTCGTCGGTTACAAGGTTCTCTTGTTCTACCATTAGGGATCTCTGAGTGTAGTACACTGCTTTCTTTTTATAGAAAGCAGCGTCCCTTATGGGTTTCCCTTTGTTTGCAGAGGACCTGCACTCTGCGGCGAAATGACCTGGTTTTCCGCATTTGAAGCAGCCTTCAGTTTGCTTTGGGTATTTGATGCCACCTCTGCCGTCTGACCTCTGTCCCCTCCTCTCTTCTTCCCTTGGCTCCCCAGACTTTTCTCTTTCATGTCTTCTCGCTTCACCATATCCTCTGCTTCTGTCATCTCTTTCTTCTCTCCCTCTGTACTCCAGCTTCTTGAGACCTCGATTGAATTGTCGGGTCATAAGTGCAAGTGTTTTGGCCAGAGCAGCCATGTCAATCTCCTCCTCAGAATCTTCTTCACTTTCACTCTCTGCTACAAGTACCTTCTTTTTCTTCTTCCTCTGTGCCTCCTCAGCTGCCTTATCCTTCTTTCCCTTGTCTTTGCCTTCTGAGGCACTTCCCACAAGAGCCAGAGGACCTCCAACAGAGGTTGTCAGTTTGGAAATTCTGTTCTCTTGGCTAATCAGTGTTCCAAAGAGATCAGATATGGACCAAACATCAAGATCCAATGTGGCTTGCATGGATATGGTTAGATGAAGCCATTCATCATTCAGGCTCTGTAGAAATCTGACATTGTTTTCTTCGGAGGTTCTGTGGATCCCATACCTCTTGCACTTGTTTATCAAAGAATTGTATCTATTGTAAGTGCTTTGAATGGATTCACCCGGCAGAGCTTTGAATGCAAAATACTCATTTATGCATAAGGCTTTGTTGTTCTTGAGGGTTTTGGCACCACCCTCAAGTTGTTTCTCTAGCTCTAACCATAGGTCCTTTGAAGTTTCACATGAGTCAAGAGATTGAAAGATATCGTTTGGGATAGCCATTATGATTAATCTTTTGGCTTTCTTTGCAAGCTCATGTTGTGCCTTTTCTTCTTCAGTCCATTCAAGGACAGGTTTGGGATGTTGATATTCAGGGATTTCAGGAGTATTGGCAGTGGCCGGAACACGGGGAACAGTTGTCATTGGGATGAAAGGAGGATTGTGAAGAAACTCAACCAGACCAGGATCCACACCTTCAAGGAATTGCACCATCCTGATCTTCCACTGAGGATATTCATCCCTTAGAAGAGTGGGAGGTTTAGACTGAGATCCAGCACTGAAGTAGTTAACAGTGTTTTCCATTTTAGTTTAGAGAGGAAAAACAGAGTATGGCACGAACCAGAAAGAATATTCCAGTAATGGTTTTAGAAATGATGAGAATATGAATCAGTAAGAACAGATGACCAACCAACTAGCTTTGAATCTGTCTTTGAATGAAGGACACACTTGTACTTGTTTCTATACCAAACAGGTTGATATAGCTTCAGATAACAGAGTGTGACTGTAAATGGAGTTTGGGACGAAGAACAAACTCAAACTACTACCTTGAATACTGGAAACAAGTATAGAACAAGATCCTTTGATATTGAAAATCAAAGTTTGCTCTGATACCAATTGTTGATCCCAGTTATGATGTTCTTTAACTTGATTTAACCTTTTACTGCACACAGATTAGTTAAATAGAGTGCGGAAGCGTTTAAGATGTGTAGAAAAGGTTGAACATACAAGGTAGTAAACACACAAGAAATTAATGAACAGAAAGTAAAGTATTACAAGAAAGTTACTCAAAGAACTGTTTCATTGATCACTCAAGAACACCAAGAACACGCATTGGTATGTGCAAATAAGCTCAAGGATTATACAGACTGCTATTTTTGTGCGTTCTTTCGTACATCGTGCTCTAAGGTGGTGCTCCCTTAATATAGCAGAGGGATGCACCCCTTAGTACAAGACAGAAACTGACATTCCATAAATGGAATGCCACCTGTAAATTAAACATCGTGGGACACCCATTACTTTGATCTTGAGGATCTTCGTACAGCAGGCCTCACGTGTTCTGCACGTGGTCTTGTCTTGAACTTTCTAAGAAAAGCTTCAACATTGATCTCCAGAGGTTAGCCTTCACAGAGGCTCTGTGAGTGATCACAGAGGCTCTGTGATCTAAGAATCATCATCAGGTTTGACCTCTGGTGCATCTTCTGCGGAGTAACTTCTGAGCTTTGCACCTTCTGTGGTGTACTTGGGTGTTCAGCGGCTGACTTCTGCGATTTCCATACTTAGCCTATTTTTCAATACTTCTATACAATGAGAGTAGAGCTAACATGACCCAACTTTCCACATTTAAAACAAGTTCTGGAATCGATATGACAATCACCCTGATGAACTCGATGACACTTCGGACAAGATCATTCAACAAATTTGGGGCTCGGTCGATTATCAAATCGAGTAAACTTTTGTTTTCTAGAATCACTTGGCGGTCCTTCCCACTTTCTTTTCTCACCCAATTGTCGGTTTTTATCTTTTTCAGTTGTTTCTGCAGCATCAACTGCGGATGTAAAAGTATTGGGCTGGATGGCCATAACCAGTTCCCGAATATAAGATTGTAATCCATAAATATATCTTTCAACTCTACGTTTTTCTGAAAATAGATAACATTCAGCAAATCGAGATTTTTCAATAAATCTTGTCGTGTATTCCTGAACAGTTGAATTACCCTGTTCCAAACTCAGAAATTCTTCTTCTAACTTTCTTATCGCTGCTTCTTGACAAATGTATTCTTTGAAAGCTTCAGAAAACTCATTCCAGGACAAAGTTGTGAGAATATTTGGTCCTTTTGAAGATATCATAAGTTCCCACCAATATAAGGCATCAGATTTCAATACACCGGCGGCAAACATAACTCTGTCCTCATTTGAACATTTACTGGTATTAAAAATTGATGCTATTTCTTTCAACCACTTCATATCTTTCACAGGATCACGTTCACCGGAATAAGTTGGTGGTTTACATGCTAAAAACATTTTAAAATCACATCCTTTGATAACAGTAGTAGGAGCATTTACCTCGTTCCCTCTAGTAGTTTCAGGATGTTCAGGATGTTGTGTTTCTGTGCGATGAGGATTTCCAAACAAAGATTGAAAATTAGTTTGGAGTCTATTCATTGTCGCGTCTAAATCCCCCTGTGTAACATATTCAGAAGCTTAAGTCCGACCTTGACCTCTGGCTCGACTCCTGCCTCGGCCACTATTTGAACTTTCCTGAACTGAATTTTCTGGTTCCAGTGACAATCCCCTACTCCTTCCTCTTCCCCGGCCCCGACCCCGACCTCTGACAGATGTTGTTTCAGGATTTGCTCCAATTTCAGTCGTTACTCTTTCCTGTCTCATACATCCTTCTTGAGTATTTAAGGGTCCAATTGGCACATTCTCAGTCGGAGGATCAGCCCCTTCTGGAGTAACCGAGACAATTCTTCCAGAACGACGAGAATTTCTTGCCATCTGTTAAAGCACAGAATATATACATTTAATCACATACCCAAATATAATAAAGTATTCAGTACAACATGCACCTGTAAGTTCATAATTACATTGGCCAGATGTAATTTGAATTTACCTTACATGTCATTCTTTCTACTCATTATATTTATTATCCCACGGGTTCTAAGCATAAGATGGACAACTTAATTTCACATAAAATCATACAGTTTAAGTCTAGGTATAAATCTGAATACCTAAATCCCTTAAACTTAAGCTTTGATACCAACTGTAACAACACGACTTTTCACATATCATTTAACATGTATTTCATACATAAACAAACCAACTTAAGTTACACATTGGGTCCCATAATTCAAAACTATACAATCTCATTAAGTCACTACATATTTTTCGATAAAGTTACATCATACAAAAGATCTATTTACAATGATCAAAACAACTTTCATCTAGCCTCTACCACTTCACGTATAGCAGAATAACACATAAGATCACAACTTTCCCTTTCCTTTATCAGTTATTCGCGCTTGTCCTGAAATGAATATTTTGAAAACAAAATGAGGGTTAGACCATATGGTCTCGTGAGGAAATACCTATAAGTGAACAGTCCAATAAATCATTTAACATGAAAATCTTTAATTCATAATCACTTCGTAAAACCGTAAACACTACTTCCCTCCCAAGGCAACTAAACACAACAGTCGCTATTCGAAATAACGCACATCCTGATAAGACCGAAGTCAATGTCGGCGGTGGCTCACTGCACGAAACATATCCGCGAGCATAAAAACGCACACTCCGATGAGACTGCAATCAACATCGGCAGTGGCTCACCACACGAAACATATTCGCGGGCCAAAAATATGTATATATAACCCCCTGCGCGGACCATTACAGTCTCACACGCACACGAGCTTCTGTTGTGTAAGTTCCTTTAAACCCACAAATCAATAATCACATTTTATGCGATAATACAAATCACATATAATAAATATCGTAAACACGATTATCAATCGTAAACCAATTATATCAATAAGATACAATAATTAAACGGTAACCATTTATAAATAAATGCATTTCAGTTCGAAAATGGTTAAAAGAAAACTCACCTCAATAACGGTATACGATAATTCAAAGCTTAACCGGTAACGAAATTCGAAACTGAACGAGAATCTGATTTAAATAAACATAAATCACAAACTATATAAATAAATCTTACCAAAGCTTTTTAACCTTATCTAAGGTACCTAAACGATACCCCAAACGACCCCAAAACGAACCGAAGAAAATGACCAAATTAACATATAATAAAAAAAAATCCATGAGTTTTAACAACAAACTAACACTTTGAATTAATTTCATAGATTTCATTTTAATAAAACTTTCAAGGAAGAAAACTCAATTTAATTAGATAACCTAATTTAACCACTGAAATTAAATTCTTATACCTTAAAACAGAAGAGGAAGACGATTCCTAAGCAAGATTTTAAATCTTGACTTCATATGCAATTCCTTCACCAAACACACGCCCAAAATGACTTTGCAGAGCAAACTTGATTTTGCAGAGAAAAGCTTAAAAAGTTAAAGTGAGGAGGCGGTGATGGTGATGGGTTTTATAACCCAATTTTCATTAATACCCTATACTATAGAGAAATGTTCGTACCAAGATTATAACAGATTACTTGAAGATTTCATAGTATTTTAACGACTAAAATTATCAGGATGAATTAAAACAAGACTATCCAACACGTAAGTTGGTTTTTATAAAATTGGAAACATAAAACGACTTTAATAAACTACAACAAACCATGAACCAACACGAGTTGGAAATCCGAAATGATTATTCAAACTTCCGGTTTGTAATAGAATTAAAGTCGTAGATGAAACCAAAATAAAAACCGAGAATCAATAAACCAAGGGAGAATCAACTTTCAGCCCAACAAAAAATTCGGTTATGAGTCCACAAGAAAACGCTCCTTCTTCATGGCTTGCTAAAACGGCCCAAAAGGGAGAAGTCTTTCTTCGTTTTTGCGTCATATCTTAATGTCGACTCATCACGGCCTTCGCACTAATTCTAAAATAAAAACATATATATAAAAATAAGATTTTTTGCGATGTTTTCTTTTAAAATAGACAACTAAAAACGACGAAATACGTTAAACATTTATTTACGCGAAAATGCTAAAAATAAACGAAAAGGACTCAATGGGAAAATAAAAATAGGCTGAAAATTATAAAAAAATGGGTAAAAAAATAGGGTAAATAAAATTACCCTATCAGTCATTCCTAGCCAATAATTGGACGCCGACCATTTGGACTAGATTATGCAAACTCACAACACTAAAATAATCAGACGACCAATCAATTGAACTATTGTTTGTTACTAAAATAGAATTGAGAACAATTACGGGTTCACAACTCTATCTAGCAATTCACAATTAAGCTAAACTATTCAAGGGTGCCGACCTAAAGAAAATAGCTCAACAATGATAAACAATCAAATCAAAGTTTGCATAAATGAAAAGCGAGCAAATGTAAAAATTACCTAATGGATTGAAGAAATACCAACAAAAAATTTCCCAAAAGTCGCCTCCTTCTCTTCTCTTCGAGATATATTTGATTTCCTCTTTAATCAACAGTTATCATCGTTTTTATACCTCTCCATCTAAGAAACGCTCGAAAATAAGGATATACACGATATGGGGGTTGCAGCGACTTGGACCACTATAGTAGCCGGAAAGTTGCCCAAATAGTTTAGGGCCTAACACAATGTTCGACGCGAGTTTGGGCACGGGTTCAGGCGCATGCGTACCTGTGTGCTTTGAATGTGGACCTCGACAATGGCTTGAGCGGGATGGCTATGATCTAGGTCGCCTATGGAGTAGGAGAAACCCTAATTTGGCTTTAAACGTAACCCCTATTTTTAAGCAACATTTAAGTAACTAGTTGTGTACATGCGCAATGCGTCGGGTTGAAAATTTTGAATAAATATAAGCGAACATTCTTATTACAATTTATGATAAATACCTACGTACATTTCAATTCTCAATACATGAGCTTAATTTTTAATTGTCCTAATAAAATCTAAGGCGAATGAAAAAATGTTTTTTCTTCGGTTTTGAATTAGAACTTATTATAACCTTTGCCAAAAATATGTACTTGCCAACATGTTGACAAACGAAGCTTTCTTCAATTCAATCAGGGATCCAAATTCTAAATCAATGACTACCAATATAAGATTCAATTAATGTTTATGGATTGGAAATCTTTAAAAAAAATAGATTGTTCATCACTAAAATCTCTTTAATATATTAACTATTATTTTTTTATAACATTATGTGAATTAATATTGTTTCATTTGCGATAATTTTAGTGATGTAATGGGCCCAAACACCTAGCGAGTATAACAAAAATGGCATGAAAAACAGTTAACACGTGATCATTCTTGGTATGCCTGTCATACGACATACATTCCAATCGGCCCCTAAAGCCAATCCACATTAGACCAATCCTTAACCGCATATCCTATAAAATTTTCTAACAATTCCCAAATGACCTGTAATAACCATACCCTTTGTTTTCTAACTTTGCATATGGGGCCATTGTGTGAGGATGGGGAGTCTAGGGACTTGAATGCAAATATTGCAAGTTATAAAAGGTGGGTCTAAATCCCTAATTTATGATGTTGGCGGCTTATGGCTGAGAGAATAGGAGATTGTGAACATTTTGGGAAAGGATGGAGGAAGCTTTAAGAGGTTTTGATTATCAAGGTAAGCTCCTAACAACTAATGATTTTGGTTAAGTTCAAACTCTTGAAAATAGAAGAAACCTTACTTTTCTTTGAGGCTCCATTAATTCTCTTCTTCTATTCTATTTTGTGTCTGCTGTGGATCGGAGTGGAGCAAAAAGGGGGCGATATTCTTGGGTGAAAGGCGAAGTAGTGAGTTCTTCTTCAAAAGGTAATAATTCTAAACCTTATTTGATTCAGAAAATGTTATGATTTGGGCTTGGGGATCTAGAGAAATATAAATCTACGTTATTGTGAAATGTATGCATCGATTGACTATTATTTGGGTACTTATTGGAATATGGGTTACGAGGTTAAAAGAATTAATACCCTTGTTCTAATTTTAGATTTAATCGACTTTGGATTGAGTGAAAGAGAAATTTTGTGTGAATAACACCCTGTGTATCGTTTGAGAAACCCCCTCCCCCCAAAATCGCAAGATCTGGGAAGGTTGATGCTCCTTGGGAGCGGGCGTGGAAGGGTCGAAGGACGGGCGAGCCAGCACCGGGTGGCCATGCCCGGGGAGGCTATGACCCCGATCTGAGGCAAGCCAAACACCGGACGGCGCCACATCGGGCCTTGCACCGGGCGGCACCACACCGGGCGCTACTAGGCACCGGGCGGTACCTCGCGCCGGGCGCACGGGGGCCGGTCGACAACACTGTTGGGCCGTATGTGGTGGCATCTTGGGCCGAGCTTGGTGTTAACCATTGTCGTGATCCTTTGTTACTAGAGAGATTTTGGTTAATCGTTTTGATCACTTAGAGTCTGTGTCGTGTTTTAGTCATTATGTAGGTGACCCACTTTCGTATAGTACGTTTCCATTGTGTTAGAAGTCTGCTGAATAACATGAGTTCCCTCATCCAAACTATTATATTACTGGAAATGGATTTTGAATTGTTGGCTCTTATCATGGCTTAGTGAGAACCATTGGAGTTGGTTGAACCGTGTGCTTGGAATACATTTCCCGCGCACACGAGAGCGACATCTACTGGGGGCGAATGGGGATCTACTGGGGGCCCCGAGAGTGTGGTTTCCTTGTTATTGTTTGGAATACGTTTCCCACCCACACGAGAGTGGCATCTACTGGGGGCAGAATGGGGATCTACTAGGGGCCCCGAGAGTGTGGTTTCCTCGTTATTGTTTGGATCTATTCCGGTTGGTGAATTATTTGTGGTATTACTGTAAGGTTTATTATCGAGTTATATGTGTTTAAGATTATTTCTTAAAATATATTACAACTGTTTCAAATTGGGAATTCACTAGACCTTTTGGTCTAACCCTCGTTTTCGATTTCTCCTAAAACCCATTTTCAGGTAAGGGAGCCATTTGAGGCTTCGTCTTGGGGAAAAGAAAAGTGTTACGGTTAGAGGCGATGTAGCGTTGGACTTTAGTATCTCGGTTGTGATAGAGTTAATTCCTTGTATTCATATTAATCTTATTTCCTTATGTTGTGCTTTGGGACCCATTTTGAGGTGTTATATTCGAAATTTAAGATTGTAAATTTCGGGTTGTTACAATTGGTATCAGAGCCATAGTTTAAGGGATTTAGGTGACCGGATAGGCCTAAACTTAAACTGTGGAGTAGAGTTGGGGACACAGCCGAGTGGTAGGATGCCTTTAGGAAGATCACTCTAAGTGCACTAAATTTAAGGTAATGGGGATTGTCATGTAAAGTAAATTTACATTACACCTGGCCAGTGTAGTTGCGAATTTACAAGTACATGTACGTGCTCAAGTTGCCTTGCTATGCGTAGTAGTCTATAGAACGTTGGTTATATGCGGCTAGTTTAGTTACGCCATGATCGAAAGGGTGAAATGGTTTGGTTAGTCAACGATGGGGAGGTGGAATGGAGTAAAATTCCAGTCTTGCGACGTTAGTAGTGGTTTCGATGGCATGCGTGAGATCACCTGTGGTATAATTGTTGACAACCCCTAGAAGGGGGATTTTTCAGAGCGAGATTGGACCGACTAAAAGTGGAATTTCATAAATTCGAAATTGGAGGATGACTTATTAAGGATAAACCCTAGGTTTCTAGTAAGCCGATCATTTCAGACAGGAAAAGAGTGCTGAGTTAGGATTTTGAAAGTTTTCAACTCAAGGTTGGGTGGAAGAGGGAAGCTTATGAGTTTCCAGTCAGCAATAGAGTGGTAAGGATGTCGGAGAAATGATATAGGGATTGAATTGAGTCATTAGAGGAACTGAATGAGAAGTAAATATGTTTGGTTTGTCGACCTGTAGGGGTCAAAGACTGAAATCGTATAAATCGTAAATCAGTGTTCAAGGAGAGAATTTGGTGGGGTTAATCAAGCAGGTAGAGTGTGAGACATTTGAACATCAAGTTGTTGCTAGAATGAGGAAGCATCAGTTAGTCAAGTGAGGTACCAATGATAATTGTGTTTAAATTGTGCAAGCGGTTTCGTTCAGAACTTTTCAAGTCATATAGGGAAGATTTCTTTTTATATTACGGTTGGCACGATATCGTATTAGTTTTTCAAGGTGATGTTTTATCGGAAGTTGTGTGGGAACTATTCTTGAGATTGTTGTGCATGACCTTGAAGTTATGAGAGTGTTGAGTCAAATGTGTTTAAAACGCTTTCAAGTGTTGTGCCTTTTGAATGCTCAAAATGAGAAATGGTTTTCTTTTATTTATCAAGTTGGCATGCTCGAAGGCTATGAACTCAGTAGGCCGTGAAAGTTATTGAATTTAAGGACAAAGAAAGGATCCAAGAGTGGGAAATGTGTCGATCAAACCAATGATGAGTGATTTATATTTATGGTATTCTTATTAAGAAAAAAAAGGGGAAATATTGGTAATATCCGAAAAGGGGGATTTTGGCATTAATGGTGTTATGGTAGACTGAGCCCTAGCTCAGTAGTTTGGCTTGTTGCTGTCAACGAATGTTCGTATCTGGGGTGGAAGACTTGGAGTCGTCAAAGTGCGGTTATTAGTGTATGGTCGTACTGGAAATTCAGTTAAAAGGGGGAATTGAGCCCGAGATGTTGGAATAGTTCTGTAAGTTAGACCACGCTCCAAGTAAACCTCGCTCAAGTGAGGATGGTGAAAGGTTAAGCTGAAAACGATTCGTGGATATTATGGAAGCATCATTTTGTCATGTATCTTTCATGATCGAAATTAGAAACTATTTAAGTTGTGTACGGTTAAAGACGTTGCCAGTAGGTTGGAAATTGAAAATTCACCATGGTGTACATAGTCGTACCGGAATGTTCAGAGGAGGTGTATACTTGTTGGATGTTGGGCAACTGTATGGGAGTGTTATGATAATGAAAGGTGGCTACTTGGAGGAGTGTTCTCCTTGTGAGGTTTTGGCAATTCATGAACGAGTGAGGTATGTAGTACCATCAAAGTGAGTGCCACTAGTACAAAAATGGCTTTTTGTGACGGTTTTAAAAAACAGGTTTGTAACCGTTTGCTAAAACACCGTTACAAAAAGTCAAAAAAAAATTAGATAGTTATTTTAGAAACGGTATTTATAGAAAACCGTTACTATTAACAAAAACATAGAAACGTGAAGCAACGATTTAGATAAAAACGTTACTAAAAGGTCCCCAATGGTAACGATTTTGAAAACCGTAGCGTTATATTGTGACGGTTTTTAGTAACCGTTGTCATAGGGACCTTCTAGTAACGTTTTTTTTTCTAAACCATTGCTTTGTGTTGTAATGGTTTTGAAAACCGTTGCCAAAACTAAAATATATATAGCAACGTTTATTTAAAAACCGTTTCCAAAAGTTATTGTTTTTATTGCAACATGATAGAAAATTTTGCGTCACCAAAAGGTAATTTATGACAACGGTTTTGAAAATTTTGCGTCACCATATGTTCGGCTATAGTAACGGTTTTAAATAATAAACGTCACTGTATGTCATGCTACAGTAACAATTTTAAAAGTTTTACGTCACCATATGTCAAGCTAAGATGACGTCTTGATTATGTCACCATACGTCATGCTACAATAACGGTTTTGAAAAATAAATGTCATCGTGTGTTATGTAACCGTGACGGTTTTATAAAATAAATGTCACCATACATCAAGTTACGGTTGCGGTTCTAACAAACAAATGTCACCGTATGTAATGCTACTGTGACGGTTTTGAAAAATAACGCCATTGTGTGTAATGCTACGGTGACGGCTTTGACAAATAAACGTCTCCTTATGTTATACTCCGGTGACGGTTTTGAAAAAATAAAAGTCACCGCATGTCATGTTATAGTGACATTTTGAAATTAAACATCAGTGTATGTCATGTTACGGTGACAATTTTGAAAAAAAAAAGGTCACCGAATGTTTTGATATGGTGACGGTTAATGTCACCATTTTTTTTTTGTTACAATGACGGTTCTAAAAAAACATGTAACTTAATGTCATTTACGGTGACAATTTTCAAAAAACAAATGTCACTATATGTCATGTTACGATAACGGTTTTGAAAAATAAGTATCACCGTATGTCATGTTACGATAACAATTTTGAAAAATAGGCATGACCATATGTCATTTTATGTTGGCGTTTTTAAAAATTAAATGTAACTATATATCATGCTACGTTACCGGATTTAAAAAAATTAACGTCACCATGTGTCATGATACGATGATGGTTTTAAAAAAAGAAACGTTGTTGTATTTCATGATACGGCGATGGCTCTAAAAGATAAATGTCACTGTATGTCATGATATGATCACGGTTTAAAAAAATGTTACCGTATATCATGATATGGTGACGATTTAAAAAAAACTTCAACATATGTCATGATACGGTGACGACTTTAAAAAATGAAGGTCACTATATACCATGACATGGTGACATCGTTAATTAAAATACACATCATTGTATGTCATGATATAGTGACAGTTTTAAAAAATAAACGGCACCGTACCGTATGTCATGATACAGTGACGTTTTTTAGAAAGTACGTCAATGTATGTCATAATACAATGACGGTTTTAAAAAATAATTGTCCACTGTATGTTACCATGACGGTTTTGAGAAATTTACATCACCATATGTCGTTTGGTGACATTTTTGAGAAATTTACATCACCGCATGTTGTTATACGATGATGGTTCTGAGAAATTTATGTCATCGTATGTCGTTATATGGTGATGGTTTTGAAAATTTTACGTCACCGTATGTCATATGTGGTAGAGTTGGACATGGACATGGACATGTCTAAAAAATCCCGCTACGTTTGAAGTCTGGTCCAAGCATTTTGTTGATATGTCATTTTAGATATCTTTTTCTAAAGAAGCCAATCTTTCAATTTTCTGTCTTTGTCACATAGTTTTAAAATTTATAATATATTTTTTGTCGACAAAAAAAAAACATACCAGATCCAGTCCAATGGCGACGGTCCTTTAAAGAGAACAAATTTGGTACTTAGGTTAAAGAGATACACCCTAAATCTGTAAATGGATAAGAGTTCAGTAAGGAAATGGATACGTTTTCTGTGCACACCAGAGCGGCATCTACTGGGGGTCTGAATGGGGATCTACTGGGGGCCCCGAGAGTGTGGTTTCCTTGTTATTGTATGGAATACGTTTCCCGCGCACATGAGAGCGGCATCTACTGGGGCGCGAATGGGGATCTACTAGGGGCCCCGAGAGTGTGGTTTCCTCGTTATTGTTTGGATCTATTCCGGGTGGTGAATTATTTGTGGTTTTACTGTAAGGTTTATTATCGAGTTATATGTGTTTAAGATAATTTCTTAAAATATATTACAACTGTTACAAATTAGGAATTCACTAGACCTTTTGGTCTAACCCTCGTTTTCGATTTCTCCTAAAACCCATTTTCAGGTAAAGGAGCCGTTTGGGGCTTCGTCTTGGGAAAAGAAAAGTGTTACGAGCTAGCGAGTCACTGGCAATCGAGTTAGAGGCGATGTAGCGTTGGACTTTAGTATCTCGGTTGTGATAGAGTTAATTCCTTGTATTCATATTAATCTTATTTCCTTATGTTGTGCTTTGGGACCCATTTTGAGATGTTATATTCGAAATTTAAGATTGTAAATTTCGGGTTGTTACATGACCCGTCTCAAACCGGTCCCAAATGCCCATTTATGAGAAGGATCAAAACACTAACAATGAACACCTTCCAAGTATTGCGAAAGAAATTGGCCATGATTTCACTCAAACAAAACAAAAAAACATGTTCACAAGTTACTTAAATGCATCAAAATATGTTTGACCTACAAATATCCTGTACAAGACAACTCTCAATTCACCACACAATTGGGATGCAAATATATGATATTGTCATCTTGTCCCTCTAACTAAACACCTAAACCAAAAATCACAACTTTCTATCAAAGACTTGAACATAACAATCTGGTCTATAAGAGAGAGAGGGAGAGATTAAGAGGGGTCAATAGTTGTCTTTTTTTAGCTCTTTCACAGGAAACTTCTCTTCAAGTCGCCTCTGCCATTGGAAACTTATAGCTTCCAACCATCGTGTTCTATTGAAAACTTCCTTTCCTCAACTACCCAACGAGACTTCTCGGTTCCAACATTTGTGGAAATGATATGTATCGTTGATGGATCAACCTCCATCGAGGATGTCGCTCCTAATCGCTCTGCCATTCACCCACATATGTGATTTTTGACTTGGAATTTTGTTGAGAAAACACAGTTGAGCTCAATTTTACAGCCCTCCAAAACTTCCTTGCGAATGGCTTGCAACATCTGACATAATATAATCAGGAAGATTAATAATTCTAATGGGTGTCTTCTGATTTGATGTTTACAAAACTAAAGAAACAAAGGGCATGCTCATTTGAGAACCACTAGAACAACTATTCATGAATTATTCATGATGAATATTATGGATAATGAAAATGCATGACATTCATGAATAGGTAGGTATATTCATCGTAAATAATTCATGAATAGTTGGTTCTCAAAATATCAACGGTTCCTAAATGAACTTTCTATAAAGAAACTATTATGATTGGCACAACCACCTTAGCATTAATAATAATTGAAGTGATGAATGTTTTCCCTCTTTTCTCTTTTAATAGGGATGTGTGTGTATAAGCCAATTGTGTGTGAAAAACAGTAGATATAATCATATGTATCTACTTGCCTTGCATCTCGGCTTGCAAAATTATCCCCAGCTTCCTATTGTGTAAGAATATATCATTAATACCGAGCTCTTAAATCACGTAATAGTATGGTAGAAAGTGATAGAAAATTATCAGCACGTACCGACCAAATCTGCATAACCCTTTGATTTGAATTTGTATCCTGAGAATAAGCTTTGATTTATGATTACAAAGCAACATAAATGGCTAGGCTATAGGCTATAGAGCATCTAAGATTTACTAGTCTTGAAGTTGATTGGCAGTACTTGAGAATAAGTTTCAATGTTTCATTACCATGCATCTCCATGACTCTTGCTACAAAAACAAAGTAAAGAAGAAACCTTTTCTTTATTTTTTGTAGCATGAGTAAGTTAATAAAAGGAATGGCATAAAAGGATTGTACATTATGCATACAAAACTTGCAATTAAGATATTATAAGATCAAATGCCTAAAACAGCAGTATTTTATGCTTAAGAACTTGTTTTTAAGATTTTATGACTTTATGCATTAAA
Source organism: Arctium minus (assembly GCA_954870635.1). Taxonomy (NCBI): domain Eukaryota; kingdom Viridiplantae; phylum Streptophyta; class Magnoliopsida; order Asterales; family Asteraceae; genus Arctium; species Arctium minus. The sequence goes on along the minus strand of OX941088.1, from coordinate 41,912,684 downwards.
AATAGTACTTAATGCATCAAATGTTGTTTTCAAGACTTTTATAAAACTTTCTTTATAAGGTAGTATAGATTATGCTTCATTTAAACGCCATTTAAATTTGTATGCACCTCCCATACATCATTTGAAAACTATCCGCAACCTCAGATTCTATTTGTAACTGTGCTTAGCTCTATTTTATAAAATATCTCGTTTGCTCCTTCATTTGAAATATTAGTCCTTTTTACTTCAAATCCTATTCTCTAAAAGGAAAATTGCATCAAAATGGAACCAACTTTCATATATTTCCTATTTTGGGGAACCAACTTTTAAAATCACCATTTTAGGGTTTAATCCAAACTTTACATTTATTTAAGGGTCTCCTGCTGATGATGATGTGGTTCACGTAAAAGTCAACTAATATGTCATGTTATATTTAAAATTTAAATAATAATTCTAAAATAATAATGTTGCATCAATAATTATAAAGTGATAGGATTATTTTTTTTATTTAACAACTAAAATTTAATAGTATTAACCACAAGGCTTGTGGTGTAGCAGTAATCACCTGGGGAGTTTATAGCGTTCAACCCGGGTTCGATTCCCTACATTCGCAACTTTGTGGTCACTGTGTATAACCTCAGGGCTGCATGCTTTAGCAGTCGGTTTCATTGCCAACGGATTAGTCTGGGCCAAAGGCCCAGGACACCCTTTCCCAAAAAAAATTTAATAGTATTTTTTTATAAAATAAAAATAATAAAAATAATATATTTTTCATATTTATAATTAAACAAAATTATTTACACACTTAAAATTTTCATTTTTAATATACAGGTTAGAAAAAGAAAAAAGGAAATAAATAAATCCTACGTTTTGATTATCTTATTGTGGTACCAAAACGTAATAAGCTAATAAATTGTTATTTATGGGTGTTTGGGATTGCTTATACATGTACACATAAGCAAAAAAGTCATAAGTTGTTTCAAATAAGTTAATAAGTTAGAACCAAATGACTTATGAAAAAGTGTTTATCTCCGGTTTAGCACCGCTATAAGCACTTTTATTTTTTCTCTATCCAAACACTATTATCTCCGATACCACACTGGATAAGCTAAAAATCCTTTTAAATAAGCAATCCCAAACACCCCCTGTCTATTATCTCCCCACCTTTCCAAAACGCCGCCCTTTCGTAATCCTCCATCGTCCCCTTCTTCATGACCTCCATCTTCATCAACCCTGTAAAAATCAAGAGCATAACAACATCAAATGTTTATTTTATTAATATTCTTTATTTTAAATTTACTTTTTATATTTATAAATCTTCATCTTCTACACCTTACTCCTCAAAAACAAAACCTAAAAACATAAATTAAAGAGTTAAAATCTAAAATCTTTATGCAATGAAATCTTCCACCTCTTATCCAACCCGGTTCCGAAACTCCATACCAACTAATGATGTATAGTCTTGTTCTTAGTCACATGGGTCATCTATCTTTCCCAACTACTAGTGTTGCTCTACAAGCTTATTTTGATATAAATGGAGGTCAGATGAGTTTTGGATTAGGTCACCTTTTATTTAGATTGTAAGATCTCTTATTTAGAAGAAGATGAAGATAAAATGTGGTGAATACAAAAAATAATAACATAAAAAATTAAAAATTAAATTAAGGCCATGTCATTGACATGTCATAATAATCTGGTAACCTGTTACCTACTGAATAGATAATCGGGACCCTTAAATAAATATAAAGTTTGGTTCAAACCCAAAAATGATAATTTTAAAAGTTGGTTCCTCAAAATAGGAACAAGGTGAAAGTTGGTTTCATTTTAATGCAATTTTCCCTTCTCTAAATACCTATCATCAAGAAAAAAAAAACCAAGATTAAAAGGATTTATTAACTATTAAGTTTAGGGGTGTGCATCAGACGGGTCGGTCGGGTTTGGGTGGGAAAATTAAAAACCCGATCGGATTTCGGATATGGAAATCAAGACCCGAATTTTAGGTTTCGGATTTCGGATTGCTTCGGGTTTGGGTTGGTCGGGTTTCGGGTTGATGTCGGTCGGGTTTCGGGTATTATTATAATGCAAAAAATTATATAAATTCAATCGATTTTGAGAATGAACTCAATCAATTGAAAGATTGATGAAGTCGATAGTAAATTTATAAATTATAAAACATTTCGACCGACTAGAATTTATGATTTTCAAAAGATAATTAGACAAACAAATATATTTATATAATATATAAATATGTACGTATACTATTTCGGGTTTTCGGGTGGGTCGGGTGGCCAAAGATCAAACCCAACCTGAACCCAAATATTTTCAAAAAAGTCGGGTTTCGGATTTTTGGATTTCGGGCTATTCAGGTTTGCAAAAACACCTTATTTTTTGTTCGGATTCGGGTTCGGATTTCGGAGTTTTTGGGTTTTGCGCACCCCTAATTAAGTTATTATAATTTACAATGAATTTGATATAAAAATAAGTTCAAATATATATATATATATAGGGTCAGATTCATTTGTTAACCACATTTTTTGTGTTAACTCTATGAACCATTATAAGCTCTTGATTATGGAAATCAATGGTTGAGATTGAATATCTTTTAAAAGTCTTAATAAATGCACAATTAATGAAAAATTAAGAGTGAACTATAGTGATAAGGGTATTTTGTGAAAAAAATAAATGAAACATTATGTCTTTATTCTCTCTTAATTAATGTTCATTTCAAAAGAATTGTAACACCCGGTTCATTAGTGTTCATGAATCTGCATGTATTTGAACATTATTTTTTCAAAAGAATCGTAACCCCCGGTTCATGCATGTCCATATGAAGAAATATGAACAATATTACTTTTAAATATCATATTCATATGAAGAAATATGAATATATACTTTTAAATATCATATTCATATGAAGAAATTTGAACATGAATGAACCATCACCTTACTGTTCATGTGACTCTTTAACAAGTTTTTGTTCATATGCCCAATGGTGAAGTAATAACAAACATGAACAGGTTGGATGAAAAACTTATGGTCGTATGTATGATCTGATGCTACCTCTTTAAAATAATAGTGTATTTGATTATACCCCCTTAAAATAGTAGTGTATTTGACTATCTGTTTCGTTGATTTTAACTAGGGTATATTCATGCGTTGTATGAATTAATATTAATATCGGACAAATTTTTTGAAAAGAACGACTATACGATATACGGTTTTATCCAAGCATGAACCAAACTACTATAATAATATTGAAATGATTCAAAAATATTATGAAAAAGCATAAAATTCTAAAATCGTAACCTACAAAGTAATTTTGGAATCTTCATTTTTGTAACTCCCATAAAATTAATGACAAAAGATTACTTATGAAATGACGTTAATACCCTTTTATATTAAATAAATAAATCAATTAAACATCAACTAACCTTGCAATTCTATTGGTTGAGCAAGGTTCACATAGTTAACAAAAAATAAATGGTTAACAAATGATCTCTCTCTCTCTCTCTCTCTCTCTCTATATATATATATATATATATATATATATTCATCAACTTTCTTTTGTTAAGTATTAGTAAAATTAATTAAAAGTGAAATTATTTATGTTTGTTAAAACCAATAAAAATCTACTAAAAACATATTAATAAAACTAGGGATGAGATCGGGACCGTACCAGTAACGAACCGGTTGGTACCGAAAAAATTTGGGACTAAAAATCGGTACCGAATACCGAACCGTATGTAGCGGTTCGGTACCGGTACAGGTACAGTTTCGGTTTCGGGACGGGAAAATCAGTATTAGTACCACTTAGGACCGAAAATTAAAAAATGTGTCAAATATATATATCAAAACCAATTGCAAACCAAAATATATTCATAGTGATTCATAGAAGTGCCAAATCCCGAATCCATCAGTTTTTTGATGTGAATGTAGGGGCCGATTTTTTGACGGTAATAAAAAAATTTGGAGAACAATAGGTACTTATGGAGAAAGTTTGGGTTGTTTAGGAGATGATTTAATTTGATTAGAAAAAGATAAGATTTATAATATTAGGAAAAAATATGCATAATCAAAGAAGCTTAAAAGAATCTAACCTTTAAAATTCCCGGTTCGGTTTCGGTATTTTCAGAAAATTCCCGGTACCGAATACCGATTTTTCATAATAGTTGGAACTGAATACCAGACCGAATATATGGTATCGGTACGGTAGCGGTACGGTACCGGTACGATAGCGGTTCGGTAGCGGTACGGTAACGGTTCGGTTCGAAAAAAACGATTTGATTTGCTCATCCCTAAATAAAACACAACATTTATTGCGTTATAAATTTAACAAAATTGATAACTCAATAAATAAAAATATTTTATGAGTTAATTACATGATTGGTCCCTGTGGTTTATTGGTTTTAACACTCTGGGTCCCTACTTTAAAATATCTATAGATTACATCCTCGTGGTTTGCATTTTATAATGTGTTGAGTCCCTAACTACTAACTCCGTTAACATTTTCTGTTAACTCAATTAGTTTAGAGGGTATTTTAGTCATTTAATTATTTTTTTATTTTCTATTAAAATTTCAGGGACCAAGTAATTTACTTTATTTGTTTAATTAAACCACAGGGACCAACTCTGTATTTACTCTATCATAAATACACGATATATATGTATAGAAAGAAAATCATCGTCGGTTGCCGCCTCCTCCGGCTGGCCGACAACTACTCCCACTTGGCCACCACCATCTCCTCTGTCAACGACTACCACCATCTTCATCGAGATCTCCAGCGACCAACTCCAACGACCAGATCCCTTCACCGACCCCCTCCCACGACCACCGATTCCTTCACCGCTCCCTCCTCAGGCGACGATAAACACAGGGACGAACACATGATTCCTCCCTTCATCTGTTGCCCCTTCCCTTCATCTGCCTTTCAGCGACTCAGATCCCTCCAAGCACCCAGCTTCATTATCAGATTGGTTCTTCTCCAGATATGTGCTTCACAGGGTTCTCTCGATCTGCTCTTCTCCAGATCCATATATCCTCTACTTCCATATTCGTTATACTTTTTCCAAGCTTATGTGTTCTTCGTCTCTACAACACCACCGTCGACAAGATCCAAACTTCTTTTTGAATGTTCCAATTCAGGTATTTCGATTCAAATGTTTCATATTTGGGTTCAAGGGGTTTTGATTGGAAGGCTTTGATTCAAAGATTGGGTCTTTCGGGTTCAAGAAGTTGTGTTTTGGATTTTCAATTTGGATGTTGTTTCTTGAAAGACCCTGTTAGTGAAGGGGGTTTGATTAGAATTAGGGTTTTCATGACTCGATTTTAGAACTTGAATTTTATGCTATGGGTTTTGAATTATATAGATATATGATATTGTGTTGTTTGATGATTAATGATTGAAAATTTGTTGAAGAAAATTTAAAGATTCTTCTTTTCATTTAGGTGTGATTTGGGGCCTGAAATCATGGATTTGAGGTGTGATTGAAGCTTGATTCCTTCGAAAAATGAACTGAATACCCATCGTAAAACATATATAAGGAAATGTTCAAGAATATGTGCTAGAAGTGATGATCCTTCATGCTTAGAATTGGTTCTTGTATCTCTCTCTCTTATCTCTCTCTTTCCTTTTTTTTAAGTGGGTTTAATTTTGGGTATTGAGTATGGGTTTAATTTAGTTTTAAATGTAAGTGTGATTTAGGTTTCTAAATTTTGGGTTTGATTTAGGATTTGGTTTTTAGTCATGAGTTTGATTTAAGTTTTTGGTTTTTGAGTTTGATTTGGGTTTTAAAATCTTGGTGTTCTTGAGGTAGAAGATGAACATTCATCATGTTCTTGGTGTTCATGAGGTTGAAGATGAAGATTCAAGAAAAGTTTAAAAAAATGAAAAAAAGGGTAAATAACGTATTTGGTCCCTGGGGTAATTACATGAAATGACTAAAATACTCATCATGTGCAGTGCACATGATGACTTTAACGGAGCAAATATGGACGGAGTTAGTTCTAGGGACGTAACACGTTATAAACTCAATACCATGAGGATGCTCCGCATAAATATTTCAAAGTAGAGACCCAAAGTGTTAAAACCCTAAACCACAGGACCAATCATGTAATTAACTCTATTTTTATTATATATAAACAACTTTAAATTTTAAACATCATTATTAAATTTATGATTTACAAATTCATTTTTTAATTTTAAATCATATATTTAAATAAAATTTTATTAATAGTATCAAACCACAAAATACTATGTGGCATTGCAATTAACTGTAACCGGGGTTGCAATGTGGGTGTTCTTATGCCCCAAATTTATGTGGCGGTCAGCCATCAAAGATTGGCAAAACTACAACTTGAAAAACATCAAGAACCCATAATCAATGGCCACTTCTTCCCCTCTCTTCCTCGCCAGAACCTCTATCTTTCACTCCATTAAACCCTTCTCCAATACCACCATTCTTTCACCCTTCAAAACCCCCAATTTTCACCTCAAATCAACCAGGGTTAGTAACCTTCACAATCTTACATTTCTTGCTGATATTGTTTTTGTTCATTACGATTCATGTTTTTGCTGAGTAGAAATTTCTTCCAATTTTCTGAATTATGTTGATAATTTGGTTGTTGTTTTTCAGATGGAAAGAAGTGAAATCAAAGCGGAAAACCAAGTGGGTGAGGATGGAAACAACAAGAAGAAGAAGACGATATTCGTAGCAGGGGCCACCGGAAAAACTGGGAAGAGAATCGTGGATCAGCTGCTGGCCAAGGGTTTTGCCGTGAAGGCCGGTGTTCGTGATACCAATAAGGCTAAAACAACCTTCCCTAATCAAAATCAAGATCTTCAATTCGTAAGTGGTGTATAAACAACGAATTACTTTAAGATCGTAGTAGCATTTGTGGGATTTGTTGAATGAAATCTATGCCTTTTTCAGGTGAAAGCAGATGTAACCGAGGGTTCGGAAAAGTTAGCGGAAGCCATTGGTGATGATTCAGATGCTGTCATATGTGCTACTGGTTTTCAGTATTCATGGGACTTATTGGCTCCATGGAAGGTTTCATTTTTCTTCATCTTTCACTTCTGACTAATCTTGCTTTTAACGAGCTACTCGAGCTTAGTAATTCTTGAGCTCAAGTCGATCTTGAATACAAAGTTTAAAATAAAGCTCATTTATTTATCTTACGAGTAAGCTCTATGATCGGTTCATTCGAAAGTTCGATCAAATATTTCAAGTCAAGTCAAGCTGATCCATTCAAATATATACTTTTTCAACTCAAACATATTCATATGTTCATAAATCATATGATCAATATATAAAAAATATAGAGTTTTGAGCCTTTAAACGAGCTTATAAAGCTTAAGTTTAGGTGTAACGTATAACTCAAATTTATTAAACAAGCAGAGCTCGAGCTTGGACACTGAAAAAAATATTCAATTCGAGCTCGAGCCTGATATTATTTCGAGCCAAGATCGAACAATCTACTAGTCGACTCGTTACCTCCCCTAAGTCCTACAAATAGAAGTTAAGAGATTTGGCAAACTAAGGGTCTGTTTGTTAGTAGCTAAATGAGCTTAATGGGACTCACTGCCTATTATACTTGACTATTTGATAGTGGCTTAATGATATAAAAAACGTCTTATCCAATAAGCTTCTAAGGGAATGGTTTATGCAGAAAACAAGTTTTTTCCAAACCCACCCTTCCCAATTAAAAAGCAGGTTCCTTCGGTCTATGAAAAAACCCTCTCAAACAAAAATCTTCCCGATCTATAAAAACAGACCAATCCTCACGGACACCAAACAACCCCTAACTAATTGCTAGTGGAAAAATTAGTTATTGGCTAATAAGACTAGTTTGACAGTAGTTGGCTAATAAAATAATTGGTAGCTGATAAGATAGATGATAAACTAGTCACCTTAGTAAAAACTAACTTATAAACTAGATAACAATGCAAAATGACCTAAAAGTACATGCTGCAAAATTAATTTGAAAGAATGGGCATAATTGGAACAATTGGAAAAAAAGTGTTCGAAGCTTATTGAAACGTTATTTCAAGTAGCGTTTTAAAAGGCTAACTTATAAACTAGTTTATCGCTTAGTAAACAAGGGTTTTTCAATAAGCTCAAAATATAAGTTAGCTTATGATTGCCAAACTTGGCTTAATACCGTAACTTTGGGCAATCTTATGTTTCAGGTTGATTATTATGGGACCGTAAACCTAGTTGAAGCATGTCGGAAGGGTGGCGTGAGCAAGTTTATCCTCGTAAGTTCAATATTGGTCAACGGTGCTGCAATGGGCCAGTTGCTTAATCCAGCTTACATAATCCTCAATGTTTTCGGATTCGTTTTGGTGGCAAAGCTGAAAGCCGAGGAATACATACGGAAATCTGGTATCGATTACACGATCATAAGACCCGGCGGCTTAAAAAACGACCCACCAAATGGCAACATTGTCATGGAACCAGAGGTATACATCTAAAAAGAATCCTACCTTTTTTCTAAACATCTTGGAATAGAGCATAACTTTGACTTTTTCTGGTCAAATCTATCAATTTCAGGTTCAAAAATGACACAATTTTATTTTCAATTTTGATGTTAAAAATTTGTTTTCGATACTCCTTCGTATACAATATCAGGCGTGTGTGCTCATTTACGCTCATATCTAATCAAATCTACAGACATTCACATCCTAAATTTGGCTCGTTTGATCATAGAAGTCAAACTGTAGTAGAAGCACTCTTTTGTGTCCGGGTCAGATTGTGTGCAGTTTGACTAATTCTATGGGACCCTGTACTCCTGTTAACACAGTCAGGCAAACTGCTTAATAACAGTCTAACAAACCTCTTGCGGAGACTCGAACTGTGGGGACCACTAACTGTATCTTGCATTTTGTCTCTTATACGTTGTGTAGGATACGCTATCCGAAGGATCCATATCAAGAGACCAGGTAGCGGAAGTGGCGGTGGAGGCCTTGCTTCATCCGCAATCTTCTTACAAAGTTGTGGAGATAGTTGCTCGAACGGAAGCTCCTAAAAAGTCGTTTGAGGAATTGTTTGGTTCCGTCAAAGGACGGTAATTCGTATGTCTTCAAACAAAATTGTTCATTATATTGTTTTATTCTATGTCATTCTATACGGTCGTATGTACCTGACTTTCAATAAAAGATGCAGTCAGGTATGCCACGGTACATCGTCATTAGTTCAACAACGTTGGTTTCGTTGAAAGATTTAAACTTCCGGGTTCAAACATGACAGATGATGTATTATATATTGGTTGTATCCGTATGATGCAGCGGATGTAAAATTTTGTTGTAAACCGAGAATTAAAAATTAATACAATTTATTGTTACAAAAATAACATCTGAAACTTATGTTTGAACAAAATAGAATTTACAATCATCTATATTCATACACATTTGTATATAGACGAAGGTTCGTTTGAGAATAGGAGTTGAGGTGAGAAATGTAAAATAATATAGATCCACACATTATGATTTCACGTAAATAGGCAATAAAACCAAACTCAAATTTATACATACAGAATAGATAGATATGGAATTACATTTCAAGAATCACTCACCAAACAGAATACTTGCTCAAAGTGATGACTATTTCACACAATAAGACACTTGGTGTCTTCCCACATCCATTGATCGAAAAACCTAAGGTTTGTCATTTATATCTGACCCAATCGACTAATTAGACCAAAAATGTCAGATATCATGAACAAAAAACATCCACATTTCTTAATCAAGTACCCTTTTCTTTAGGCACTTGGTTAGTGGATGATTTGAACCAAGGTATCAACACAGAGGTTCTCTTTTGGTACATTTTGTATGCTTCAACTCTATACTCTTGTTTCAACATCTTTCTTTCAACAAGTATGGTGACATAGGCCAAGCACAAGCTATTAACCAATGCACCAACAAACCCCCATGTGCACCCCAGGTTCCAGCCAAAGATGGCCACACCCCACCACCATAGTTGTTCACCAAAGTAGTTTGGGTGTCTAGAATAGTACCATAACCCTTCATCAAGAGTGGCCACCATTGGCTTTCTAACCTCTTTTAGCTTCTCATTTTTGGTCACAAATGTGTGAAGTTGTGTGTCTGCGAAATGGGCACAAATGATGCCGGTTGTGCAAACGATCGTGGCGGTTATGTCCCATATGTTTAACGGTTGGTTCACCGTGTGGACGATGTACAATGGTATGCATACACCGATTAAAAATACCTGCGTAAACATTCAATAATGATTACAACAGTATGTGAACATGCAAAATAGTGGGACCAACTTTTTAAGGGTGATTCTAATTGATGTTCTTATTCGGCATTCTCAATAAAAGGATGATAAGAGCATCTCCAAGAGATTCTCTAAAATAGAGAAAATAGAGATTTTGGACATATTTTTGTTCCAATAGATTCTCCAAAACTTTCTCTAAATTGAAGAAACCATGAAAGAGGGTGTGAATTTCTCCAAATTTGAAGAACGGCCAAAATAATTACACTGAGATATAATTTTTTTATTATATTCTCACCAATTTTAGCAATTATAAACATTAGTTATATATTAAAAAAATATTAACCCATCTAATTTCAATAATTCTTATTGGTGGAAAATAATTAAAATATTATTTCTCTCTGATTTATCTCTATTCTCTTGTCTATTTTAACATACTAGCAAAAAAATCCTAAATTTAAAAAAAAAAATTATATCAGAATAGCTGTTGGAAATGTTTCAACAGTGGTCATTTAGAATCACCGGAGCAGTAAGTCTCTACCCACGTGGATACCGATGGAAAGTTTGGACTTCTTCTGTGTTTTTCGTAGATCGAGATCTGTTGAAAGTGGTTCAAATTTCTGTTTTTATCAGTTGCTCAACTGCAAAATTGATTGTTTTTTTCTTTATGGGTTGTTGCAGTGTTGTTTTCATTTAGCATTCAACACATAGCAACCCTAAAAAAAAGAACTCAATTCTAATGAATCAACAAAAAGAACTTCAATAGAACCCAAATTGGGTATGTAAATTGTAGTGAATTAACAAATATTCATGGATGAATAAAGAGAAATCGTCGTACCTGTTGAATGAGGTAAACGGCAAAGAAGGAAATCCACCACCAGTTTTTGCCATATTGTCGAGCCATATCGGTGAACCTCCAGTCTTCTCTGGCACCCCACTGCCATTTTTCCCGGCGAAAATAGTTGTGGGTCAACCTGATGGCCCAAACCCAAGTCAACACCACCACCACCGTTGACCGCCATGAGTTGAATTCCGACCGAGGATGACTCTGAAAGTAATGCACCAGCAACACCGGAATCACCGTCCAGTAAACATCAATCATCTACAAAATTAAACCAGAAAAGTAGAAATTCTTAGAAACAGAAGATGAGATGAGTGAGATAGCATGAAATGGTGAAGAACTCCCAACCCAATTGCTGGATTGGATGAGACTGATGATCCAGAAAAGGACATTGACGTTGAAGAAGAAGAGGGCGTTGGCCAAGAGGAGAGGGTGGTGGTAGCACCATGACCAAATTGGGGAGAGGTGGTGGTGGTCGCCGGCGGGGTAGTGGTGGAGGAAGGATGTGTAGAAGAGTATAGAAGGAAGAGGAGCCACAACTGCAATCAAAGCGTTCTTCAAGTTCCCACCCATTTTTCTTTGATCAAACCTAAAGCCTCCATTTCTGTTATATACTACTCAACTCTCTTGCTATGTATTTTAATTAAAATATATTAATTAAAAATTTAAAGGTAAAATTATAAAATAAAATAAAAACTTTATCATAAATATTTGTAATATAATTACTCCATCTGTCCCAAAATAAACGTACATAATATAAATGATATATAGTTTTAGGAATGTGAAATTATTATAGTTTTTAAATAATAAATTACGCTTTTACCCTTGATATTACAGAGAGAATCTCTCTACATCTCTTAATTACAAGTAGAATGGAAAAATGGAAACTTATTTTTTAAAATGAACACTTATTTCGGGACAAATTAATATATAAATGTGGGCACTTAATTTGGTATGGAGCGAGTAATTAATAAACGGTAAATTATAGGGAAATTGCCTCAAATAGCCTAATTACACGACCCATTGCACCTCCTAGTCAAATCTCTCCCATTTTTGTAATTTTAGCCCTAGGTCCGTAATGGCGGAGGTAGTAGGTCCGCAATCGAGTCACAAAAAGACAAAAAAACACGAATTGCGGCAAGTCCGTAATGGGTCGGGTTGACCCACGTCCGCAATCAGGACCACGTGGCATCATCTCATTCACCCTACTGACACCAATTGTGGACCTAGGCCCACCCCACACGTGTCAGCTTCTTGTTAACCCTAGACCACTCCAGGTCCGCATCCGCACTCCAGGTCCGCAATTTTCAGCAATTTTTTTGTGTTTTTCACGTTTTTGACGTACGTTTTTGTTGCGACTTTGCACTATTTTTTTTCCAGATAATTGTCAGTTGTACAATTGAGTAGTCACATCAATTGAATGCTTTTGTACAATTTGATTCGATGATTTATCTTATAGGAATAGCAACGATGAAAGGGGAAGACAAACAAATTTGCAACCTGTTCCACCCATAGCAATTTTATTATGCTTTGTATGTTTCTCTTCGTTCGAACTGCTTTTTCTTAAAAAAGAGTTCTGTATCTCAAAAAATTAAGTTACGTATTTTGGGTGGAGGTTATTGGCAACAGAATGATCAAGAGTGGGAGTATTTTACTGATCAAACGATGGTTCGCGTCATGGTGCCATCAAACATCACGCATTCTAGGTTGGTTAGTTATGTTCTGGACAAATATGGTATGGACTCTACTGTTGGTATGACTAGAATGGCGTACAAACATTCTGGCCAACTCTATGAGTTATGAGACACTGACGATGTTTCGTGTTTCCTTCAAAATGTTGTCGCTGTAAGAAATCCGCCAACACTTTACGTGTACGCCGATGTGACGATGTGCGGCGGAAGCAATGTTGGTGGTAGTTCGAACACCGGAGGAGAGCCAGATGTGTATGCCCCCGAGCAGAGTCAAACTTTTTACGTGCCTCAGTTTGATTCTAAAATCGAGCATACGTATGGGGCTGCCTCCGATTTTCTTCCTGAACATAGTTATGGTCTTAGTGACTATAACTCCGATTTTGTTCCGGAGACAAAAGAACCGGTAGAACAACGAGAAGGACAGGAAGATGAAGATGAAGAAGAATTTCATCAAGACGACGATGAGTCTCATGTTTATCACTTGGGTCTTTCTGGTATTGATACGGATGAAGAAGAAGAAACGTCTGAAACCAGTCCTGTTAAATCATTTGGTGGAATAAATGATTTCTTTGGTATGCCTCCCTCCCTTCCAAAAGACGAAGAGTCCGTCATCACATCTAACGAAGCGCACATATCTTATAATCGTAGTAGAAGAGTGAATATGAGGGATGTATTTCCGACGAAAGACGAAATGACACTCGCTCTCGGGATGAAGTTTCTTGAAGAGGGTTTCGAGTTTAGAGTTGAAAGATCTTCAAAAACCCGATACAAGGCGAGATGTGTGCATGTTAACTGTCGCTGGCGTATCTACGCAACATGTGTCAAAAATACCACTATGTTCCATGTACGAACTATGCATGATGTACTGTAACACCCTAAAAATAGGGATAACAAAAATCCGAAAAAACGGACATGCGGTATTTAAAATTGCCAAAGCAAGAGCCTCCCAAAAATGGGGAAAATACACAAACCTGTTTAAATACAATCATAATTAAACGGATAATAAATAACAACCAACTAATCTAATTTCTATAACCAGAAAAGATATTACAATCAAGGGTGTCATTTATAGACCCAAAGGATTCTCTACCAATAGTAAGTCCAAAAGCGATATTCCCAAATCTCTCACCCAAGCACTACGCCAGCTTAGGACCGATGCCGCTAAAACCTGAGATACACATCGACACCAAGCAAGTGTTAGGCCAAAAAGCCTAGTGAGTTGAACAATAATAAGCATGCATGAACAATTACAATTCTTATCAGCAGTTAACCAGAGTTCAACAATGTGGAGTCAATAGGGGAGACCCATGGCACCAATCAAGTCCCACCCAAGAGTCGATATACCTTGATGCCCTTAACAAGGAACACCCCAAAGGCCCGGCCCACCTGAAAACTATCGCTCAGAAAATTCCCCGAGTGGCAGAGGTCTAGGCACATACCATCACAGTGGCGCCCAAGACTAAATCCTCCTAGTGTGCTGACTTGGTTCGTCCACATAACTTTTATAAGGGGTCCTTTAGATATATTTCAATCCACATAATTCAATACCAACTATAGGTATAATATTACCACCTTATCCTTGTGATTGTCTAACAAAAGACCCAATGTAAATCATGCTCATAATGCATATAAACATATCACCAAAATGGTGTCCCAACTAGAATCATCATAATGCCCATATATGTATACATTTAACATATCAAGGTACCCACATTTTGTATCTATGAGACAAATCACAAATAATGATACATATAACAATAATCATGGCAAATCACCCATATATATACATCTTCCAACTATTTTCATAAAGAAATCCCAAATAATTACACAAAATAGAATAATTCATGTGATGATACTTATAAAGCATATTTCTCACATAATCTCATGAAAATACCATTAAATACTTGAACCCGTAAGGATGAAAATTTTGAGCAATTATGTGGTAATAACAACAAATAAGCAAATATGATGTGTATCCAGTTTTAACAAAAGTTTAGTAAACTCACCTTGCTAGATTTAGACTAAATCTAGATTTTACCCACTTAGAACTTTCCTTGAAGATCTTGATTCTTCAAATCAAATCTTCCAAAACCTAGATCCACAAGGTTCCAACCATAAATATACATATTCTACCATAAACAATCATTTCCCAAACCATATACATGGATACCTCAACTAATACTGAAACCCTAACTTCCATAACCGAAGAGAATAGAAGATTACCTTAACCCAAGATTGAATTCACCAACCAAAACACTTCTAGTTCACCAAAATGATCACAAACCTTCAATCTATGAAAGAGAGAACAAGGGGTGGATGAAACCCTAGAATATTTTGGGGAAGAAGATGAATAGGGAGAGATGAGAAGCTTACCACCACAAAATGATCTAGTATACTTCAATATACTTCCAATCTCTTGCTAGATCCTTGAAAAGCTCTAAAAAACGAAACCGTAGCACTTTGAATCACCCAAATCGGAGCTAGGATGAAGGAGATATGAAGGAATGAAGTTTGGGGCTGAAAATTGCGATTTAAGCTCGATCCAGTGGATTTCGCGACTTGTGCCGCGGCCTTAAGTCGCGGCATAAGTCGCCCGCTTCCCTGGTTTTTCTTCTCGATACTGTTTTGGCCATAACTTCTTCGTTATAGCTCCGGAAAGAACCGTTGGACTCGTAATTGAATTCTTCATCCACCTAGACTATAAAATCAAGGATTCAAGTCCAAAATCAAAAATCTTATTTTTCCTTAATATCTCGGTTTCTGTATTAACTTGGATCGATATCTTTTGAAAATTGGGGTGTTACATGTACACAATTGTTCAAGGACCTAGATCCATCCCAGTTACTGTAACGCCAATAAAAGAGTATTGGGCAATATAATTTTGCCTAAAGTGTAGGATGAATGTCGGAGACTCCGTGGAGCTGATATTGTGAACGACATGAAAGAGCAAATTCACATAGATATCTCGTATTGGAAAGCTTGGCATGCGAAAACTTATCCTCTAACCATGGTGCGAGGTACCCCCCACGAATCGTTTAGCTGACCTCCTGCGTTTTTCTATAATTTGGAGCTTCATAATCCTGCTACTGTTACCCGAATAAAGACATATAATACAGGACGTTTTGAGATGTGCTTTGTTGCCCTTGGTTGCACGGTACGTATTTTCTAATGTTTAGTCAATTCCACTATATTTTTTTGCATTAATAGATCTTGTCTGTAATTTTCTAATGTCTAAACCACGTAATTTATGTAGATTCGGTCGTTTGTGGGACACTTGCGTCGTGTTCTTATAATAGACGACGCTCATTTGAAGAGTCCTTACTTGGGCACAATGTTTTTAGCTGTTGTTATGGACGCCAATAACTAAATTGTGCTCGTCGCTTTCGGAGTGGGTAAGTCTGAGAGTGGGAAGGCGTGGACTTGGTTTTTGACGATGTTGAAGCAATGTATCGGAGAACCGGAAGGGTTGGTGTTCGTATCCGACTGGGCGGGGTCAATAAACCAAGCTATCAATACGGTGTACCCATGTACCCATCATGGTTTGTGTTGTCTCCATTTGATGATGAACGTAAAAACCAGGGACAATAGGGTCAAGTATAAGAAGACTATGTGTTTGGAAGGTGTGTAAAGCGTACACGGTGGAGTTTTGAAGTTAAAATGACAGCTCTACGAGGCGCTCTACCTCTAGGAGCTCCACTTATGGACGAGGTTGGCAAGGAGAAATGGTCACGGGCCTATTTCCCCGGAATGCGTTACAACATAATGACTTCAAACAACGCCGAGTTGGTCAATGCATTGTCTCGTTTTGCTCGAAGACTTCCTATCGTGTCCCTTATGGATTACTTCCGATCATTTCAACAGGACTGGTATTCGATTCGTCGGACCAAAGCAGGTTATCATAGTCACACGTCTCCACTTAAATTTACGTTTGTTACAAAAAATCACAACATATT
The DNA here is from genome assembly GCA_954870635.1 of Arctium minus. Taxonomy (NCBI): domain Eukaryota; kingdom Viridiplantae; phylum Streptophyta; class Magnoliopsida; order Asterales; family Asteraceae; genus Arctium; species Arctium minus. The sequence goes on along the minus strand of OX941088.1, from coordinate 41,895,987 downwards.
TGCAAAATTTTAATTATTCGTTTTTTTGCAGCGAGATGGGTAAATGTTCTCACCCCAAAGGAAGAAATAATTGTTAAAAGGAGACAGATGAAGTCGGAAAGGTTTATTGTCCATGAAATAGGTCGTGGTTTATATGAAGTTAAAGATTTCCATAGGGATGCGAAAGTGGATTACCATAATTATAGTTGCTCTTGTAGGAAATGACAGATCTCTGATTTACCTTGCAGTCATGCAATCGCCGTTGCCAGACATGAACGGTGTACAGATGTCACCCACCTGGCATCTGATTACTTCACATCAGATAATTTTCGAGGAACATACGCAGAGCTCATACATCCGCTTGGGCATCCTGATACGTGGGATGTTCCAGATACCCCACTTATGACTGTTAAACCACCAGTCTACAAGAGACGTGCTGGTAGACCGAGAAACCACGATCGTATCCCATCTCGTGGTGAGGATCATACACCGAGAATATGTACTCGGTGTGGACAGATCGGACATACTCGGGCTCAATGTCAGGTGCCTGCACCAGTGAATCGGACATATCTATTGTGTGTTTTCATAGTTTTTGCCGACGTTGAGGGTGCTTTGGTAAGCAGAGAAGCAACGGACAAGGAGGCCGGAGGTGGGGGAGGAGAACGGAGGAGAAGGTCGACGGTGGCGAATCTCAAGTGTGTTATATTCCGATGAGGTGCGACATTATCTGTTCATCTCCCCACCACCGAGAACCATCCATAATTGCCACTGCTCTGCACATATGTCTTCGATGTCGCCCAAACACCACGACAATGTCAACGGCAACGACACCGGAAAACCTTCTGGCGAGAAGTGTAAGTTTGCTCAGACTTGCAACCGATTGAGTTGATACCATTGATGTCAAGAATGCTTTGCTTCTGGTTTCTGGTTCTCTGCCACAGGAGAAACCCAAGTGATATGATGAGATAAGCGAGACAACCGACACTGATTCCAAGAGCAATTGCTACCCTTTTTGGCTTTGTTTTTCCTGAATTTTTGCAAGTTTTTAAAGAGAGAAACTTGGTTTATAGAGAGAGAAAGAGAATTGAGTTCTTCAGAACTTAAACTTGATGATGAATTAAGAGAGAAGGAGAGAGAAAAAACTGAGTTGCAAGTGATTAAAGAGAGAGAAAAAGTGACATAGAGAGATTGAGATAGATAGAGAGAGATGGATCAACATATATATATATATTTAATCTTTTTTTCTTTTAATAAAAAATAAACAAAAAGGTAAATTGACCACTTTACCCTTGATTTAACGGACTGCATTTAACGGTGTTAGCAATAGGGACTCGGGTGAAACGAAATGCAAACCACAAGGATCCCTGGTGTACTTATTTCAAAATAGGGACCATATCCAGATTTTGAGTAAACCATAGGGACCCAGAGTGTAATTTACTCTAGTTAAAAAACATATTAAAAAAGTAAGAGTAAACTACAATTTTTGTCCCTGATGTTTACAGGTTTCTTTGAAAATCGTCCATAAACTTCAATAACTACAGTGAGCATCCCTGAGGTTTGCATTTTGCTTTGAAAATCGTCCATGGTCACTAACGTCGTTAAAAAACTCAGTTAAGTGAGGGGTATTTTCGTCCAACGATATTTTTTCTCTCTTTTTGCAATTTTTCTTTGTTTTTTGTTATTTTCGTTCAAACCATAAAACATTAGGGACCTAATTGTAATTTACTCATATATATATATATATATATATACATATATGGCCGATTACTTCTCCAGCCAATTCCATCGCTGGCCATACCTTTATCATTGCATCCTCACCCACCATTTTCACTTCTACATCCCACAAACCCTTATCATTACTTCTCCGTCCAATTCCATCGTCTTTGTAAATGAGAGTAAATGAGACTTGGTGATCAAAATTTGCACCACCCCTAAAGCTACAAAGAGACCTGGATCTTGACACACCTATCATACAATCAGACACCCTATCTCACTTTTATCATCAAACCCATCTCTGTTTCTCTCTCTACAACCCCCCTCTTTCTCTCTCTCTCTCTCTTCTTGTAGAGAACAGAGGCTTTCTTCATACAAGAACTCATCTTGCAGGAGATGGTGATCGGAGATTCAGGGAACTCATACAAGACGATGGGCTGTTCTTGGGGGCACAACCGATCGATTCAAAGCACCACTGATCAAATCGCCGGAGATGATGATCAGAGCAGCAAAAATCGCCGGATTTGAAGCATCTCCATGGAACTGCCACCACTACAGCACCTCCACAGAACCACCACCACCGCTGCAGCACCTCCACAGATCCACCACCACCACTGCGACACCTCTACAAAACCACCACCACCATTGTCGCAACACCTACATAGAACCACCACCGCTGCAACAGTACCTGAAAGATGGATTCAAGCCACTGGACCAATTCAAACATCCAATCTCTCTTTCTCTCCACTAGACAGATTGAAGCCATCGAAGGTTCAAACATCCAATTTCTCTAGTCTCTTCCTCTCTATGGGCTCACAGTGAAGACCACTGGAGTGGAGGGTCGATGGAGGTGGTTCACGGGGGTGGTGAGAGTCGCCGGTCACCGGCGATGTGGATGGTGTCGTGCTCGATCGTCGGCGTCTATGGGTGTTGTTGGTTGTGATTCTTTACTATATATATATATATATAATATATATCAAAATATAAAATTAAAGTAAAATTACATTTTGGCTCTTGGTCTTTCATCTTAGTGAAAACAAGAAAGAAAAAGGACAAAAAATGATACAAGGACCAAAATGCCCCTTAGTTAACAGACTAATTGAACGGAGTTAGCGATCAGGGACGATTTTCAAAGCAAAATGCAAACCTGAGGGACACTCACTGTAGTTATTGAAGTTTAGAGACGATTTTCAGAGAAACATGTAAACCTCAGGGATCAAAATTGTAGTTTACTCAAAAAGTTATAAACCAAGAATTGAACGGTATAATTTTCTTGGGATCTCCAAAAGTGTCCATGCTAGAATTATATACAATCCCCACGCCACGCCTTATCTATATTTTCTTTTCTTGGCATAGCACAACATTTGATTCTTTAACAATCATTACTTATTACTTATTTTGATCGTGGATTACTAAATTTGATACAAACAACAAAGTAATTATATTTGATAAAAACTAATTAATAAGTATGTAAAATGATTAAAAAATATATTTAAAAAAATAGTCAAGTACAATATTTTAAAATATTATTGAAACAAATTTCTAACAATATAATATGTTAATTGATACAAACAACAAAGTAAAAAAAATTAAATAATATAATATGTTAATTAAAAAAAATTAAAATTGATTGTTATACATATACTATAAATTTTGAATTTTTTAAAATAAATTTTAGAAAAAATCTATATTAAATTTATGATTTTAAAGAACCACTACATATAGCATGAATAAAAATAGAATTACTCAATCTTACATATTCTAATTAATTAATAATTTTTTCAAACATATAATTAATAATCAAATTAAATATTTTTATTAAAATCATTTAACACAGTTTTCTTATCTATGAAACAAAATAAGTATAAACTTAATTTCTATGAAACAAAATAAGTATAAACTTAATTTTTATATAACTTAAATAAACATATTTAGAATTGTTTTATTTGTTTTAATAACTAAATATATTGAATAATAATTAAAAAGATAATAATATAAAAAATTGATATGATTAACAATAATTCTAAATAATTAATAAGTAATTTTAATATTAAAGGATAATTAATATTTTTTAAATTAATATCAATTATTATTTGTTAATATTTATTAATATTAGTAACAATTAATTTTATTAGTATTTATTAATAATTAATAGTAATAAATAATAATTAATATTAATGAGGGTTATAATTGAAAAAAGGGTAAAAATCTCCTCATAAACTACTCCAATTAGTTTATAGAATCTCCAACAAATTCTCCAAAATTAAAAAATAGAAAGTTAAAATCTCCCAAAAATTACCTTCATCTCAAACATATTCTCAATTTTGGATAGTGCACAGTTAATTACATTATTAAAATATTCAATATAACTAATAAAATAATATTTTTCTTCCCTAAACATTTAAATCCAAACGATCTCATTGGTAGAATGAATAAAAAAAATCATTTATCTCACATAAGTATTTATTTTTGGAGAAATCTTCAAATTTGTATAATTTCATCATCTCTCTCATGTTTTCTCAATTTTTAGAGAGTTTTAGAGAATCTATTGGAGCAAAGATCCCCAAAATCTTCATTTTAGATAATCTGTTGGGGATGTTCTGAATAAGTTACCTTATAAGATAATTTATGTCTATTCAAACATGTATTTAAAAAATAAGTAAGCTTATAAACTAACTTATGTTTGCCAAACAATGCCTAAGAGTTATGTTATACTTTTCCATTCCAAAATAAATGTCCATAATAAAAAGATATACAATTTTAGGAATGTATAATTGTTACACTTTTTAATTAACAAAAGGACGATTTTACCCTTAAATGTGGAGAGAAATTTTTCTCTACCTCATAATTAAGGGTAAAATGAAAAGTGGACATTATTTTTGAAAGTTGACACTTATTTTCGGACAAACTAAAATAGTAATATAGACGTTTATTTTGAGACGAATGGAGTATCAAAACTCAATCTCTAAAAAAAATTACATCAAACTTCAACAAGTACTCTATTTTAGCAATTTTAACATTAAATACGTTATTAAAATATTCAATTTATTTAATAAAATACTATTTCTCGCTTCTAAACATCTAATTGGTAGGAAATAATTAAAATACTATTTCTCTCTCTCATATATGGAGTTTTAGAAATTTCTGTAAATTTAAAGATTTTTCATATTATCTCTCTATTTTACTTAGAGTATATCATAGTTGTTGGAATGCAAAATTCTCCTAAATCATCAAAATTTCAATTATAACATAGATATCGGAGATGCTCTAGTTAATAATTAACATATCTATATTACTTTATAAAAATTCTAAAACAGTTTTTCTTGAAATTTTAAGATAATAGGATGTCGTACAACCCTCTTAAGCACACTGCTCTTACTCCACACCCACTCTCTCGTGAATCTCTTCTTAACTCAGTTTATATTAATTTATAAGTTACATTTAATACCCTTATAATTAATTATTTAGTTTAATTTTAATCCCTAATTTTTCATTTTAGATTCTTATCATATTAACACAAATAATTGTATATGAACTAAAATGCATTAAAAATACATTTCTTTTTTTACAAATTATACATTTTTAATTATTTCGTCAATACCTTTAAAATGAGCCACATACTGAATATTTTTGGATTTAATCATATTATTAAATATCATTAATATATACGAATTAATTTGTTTTATATTACTTATATTTTCATTTTTCATTTTGCACCATTTATCTATACTACTATATTAAAATACTATTACGATTAATGTTCAATAATCTTGAAAGTTTAGGTATACATTTTAAAGCATGATGTATAACTTGTTAAACTATGCACAACTCATTCCACACCCACTTTCCCCAAATTCTCCATGTTCCAATTTTTCTTTTTTAATTTTTAAGTTACACTTAATATCCTTATAATTATTTATTTAATTTATTTTTAATCATTTACTTTTTCATTTTTCATTTTAGATTCTTATCATATTGACATAAATAATCGTGTATGAACTTAAATGTATTGAAAATACATTTCTTTTGTTATAAATTATACCATTGTAATCGTCTCGTCAATACATTCGAAATGAGCCAAATATTGAATATTTTTGGATTTAATCATATTATTAAATATTATGAATATATACGAATTAATTTTCTTTATATTACTTACATTTTCATTTTTCATTTTACACCTTTATCATATTAAAAATATATAATCATAGATTAACTAAAATATATTATTAATAATGTATTTGTTACAAATTATACTATTATAATATTCTACTCAATAATTTCAAAATAAATTTATTATTGAATATTTTTTAATTTAATAATATTATAAAGTATCATAAACACGTATCGAGATTTTTTAAACTTGTACATTTTACACTCTTATCTATATTTATCTATCTATACACCGTAAAACAAATTTATGTACGGTTATTTTTGAATTTTTAAGAGATACAAATTAATTTTCTATGTACGAATTAATTTGTTTTATATTCTTTATTCTTTCGAATTCTCGGCTTTAGATTCGAGATGCTTCGCGCTGCATCGCATGCGGGTACGTATCTAGTTTATTATAAATAAATCATTTAAAATGTATTTGATACATGGAAGAGTTAAAATAAAGAAGCTATTTCATGTTTAATAAGACATAAACTTGAGACAATGTGAAACACAATTAATATTTTTTTGTCCCTTCAAAACCTTTAAACAAGGTTAGATTATTTGGAAAACAATTTTAGACGATATTTTATTACATAAAAACTAGTATATAATTTTTAAATAAATTTATTTAAAATATAATTTACAAAATATATAAAAAATAAATAAAGAGGGAGATGGCGAATGGCTTTACAAGTCAGTCCTCCAGGTTTCTTCATCATTTTGATCCCTACACAGCCCCGGAATCAACGCATATCGTGTTGGATTTCTTTCGGCGGAAATTACTATATCAACCCCCATCTTTCTATAAATGACAAACAACCCCCTTGTTATTTGGGTGACATTTCATTTACAAGGTCGACCTGTGTTGGCCCACTTATTTATTTATCATCTCAGAGCATCTCCAACAGCATCCCCAAATTTTCTCTAAAATAGAGAATTAAAAGTCAAAATCTACATAAAAAATTACATTTATCTCTAATAGATTCTCCATTTTGGAGATGACATCATTACTTATAATATTAAAATATTGTAAAAATCTAATAAAATATTATTTTTATACTCCTATTCATTTCATTTGAAGAAATCTTATTGGTAGAATATAATAAAAAAATAATTTATCTTTCATTGTAATCATTTTTGGAGAGTTCTCCATATTTGTAGAAAATTACACACTCTCTCTCTCCAACTTTCTCCACTTTGGAGAAAGATTTGAAGAATCTGTTGGAACACAAAAATGTCTAAAATCTCAATTTTCTCCATTTTGGAGAAGCTGTTGGAGATGCTCTCATAAAAATACACCCCCTCCCAAAATAAATGTACACACTATTATCATACACTTTAATTAGTAAAAAGACAATTTTTTTCCTAATTATAGAGATTTTTTTTCTCCATCTCATAATTAAGAGTAGAATAGAAAAGTAGACTTTTAATTTTGAAAGTAAACATTTATTTTGTAACAAATTAAAATAACAATGTATATAATTATTACGGAACGGAGAGAGTAACAAATATTGGGTTCGATTATTTTAGATGCTATCGGTCTTTTCTTTGTTCAACTCGAACAAACAATGTCCATGAATTTGTATATGTTTCTAATATTTTTGTTTCTAGTTGAGATCAATAATGAAAGCATAGAAAATAGAAAAAATAACATTCATATTTTAAAAAAATTGGGCCCTCAAAACTTTTTCTCTTTAAAAGGGTTTATCTTGAAAATGCTTTTAAAATTTCAAAATATGTAGTTTTTTTAATCATGTTTGTGTTAGACGGTTAATTTTATGTTGGTTTAATTTTTAAAAACTTTACGTTTTTTGTCGTGATTTACATTAACTTAAAATTCTTTATTGTTGTAGGATAAGCATGTCATTGTCTAAACGACGATAGAAATAGAGATAAATATAGATATATCATAATTAGATTAGAGCTGGAATATTTCGTAGTTATCTGCTTGTAACTCATCCATATTCAAATGACTTATGATTAATGAAATTACATATTTCATCTTTGTTTTATTGTTGTTATGTTTAATTATCATATAACACGTTATCAACATGATGCTAACTACCTACCTGCATCGTTGTTCCATCAATCGTGGTTGTGCCTATCACCATTATTGTAGAAACTTGTTTGTACTTATTATCTGTAAATTTGGGTTATTTATGTAGTAGTTGTATAACCCGTTGTTGGACGCGCATGAATTTTGCTTGAAATCGTATAAACATGCAAACAATGGTTTTCTTATCACATGACTTGATTAAAACCTTTGCTCTCGGAGTCTCAGTACGTTATTCACGGTGGTACTTGTATCTAATTTCACCGAACGATCAAATAATTTTGTGTTATTATTTAGGGAAAGAATAATATTATATTTGGATGTTTTAATGTAATTTATTTATTTCAGTCAATATTAAATTATTATGTACGTATATTAATTAGGTTGGGTTGTTAAATTAATTTAGTTCTTGCTTAAGAGCATCCACATTGTGTTTTTTAGAAGGTTTTTCAAAGCTTTTTGGGAGGTTTTTCAAAAAGCAAAAACTTCCTTTTGAGGTTTTTCACATAGTAGAGAGATTTTCACTTGAGGTTTTTCGCGAAGTTTTTCGTCATATCTCGTAACTGTACGATCTGTTTTTTCGTAGCTTTTTCGTATTTAATCAGTTTTAACTTTATAGAATTTTATAAAAGTTTTATATTTAGTCAGTTTTATTTAATAACCATATTTATTTATTAATATATTTAAAGTAATCATATTTATATGAAATTATTAAATAAATAATATAAATATATACATATTTTATATATTTAAAACAATATCTCAAATTTAACATATTTATACAATTCTAACATATTTTTTAATGACCTAATTTTTATTTTCGGTTATACATATTTTTAAGTTTAACATTTTTTAATTTTTATTTTACATACTTTTTATACAACTTTTACATATTTTTTGATAACCTAATTTTTTTTATTGTACATACATTTAAAATAACTTTTTTCTTTAATTGTTTTAGTATATTTTTTTAGAATAATTTTTGTAAAATAAATACATAATTAAATTAATAATTTTTTCTCGATATAAATAAATATGTATTTATATGAATTTTAATGTATTTATTTTTATAAATAAGAATATAAATTATATAAAGTTAAAATGGTGGAACCCTGAAAAGTTTGAAAAGGTAATGAAAAAGTTGGGTGAGGTTTTTCACATGAGGTGACAATGATGTGAAAGAAAAAAGTTATGAAAAAACTTGGTAAAAAACCAACACATTGTGGTTGCTCATGTCATTTAGGCTATGTTTGGCAAACTAGCTGTTAAGCTAGCTGATGGCTGATAAGTTAGTTGGTAGCTGATAAGCTAGCTGGTGAATGATAAGCTAGCTGATAAAAAAGTCACATTTGGCAAAAACTAATTTATAAGATGTAAAATTACCAAAAAAGACATATAACAAAAATAATCAATTACAATATTTAATAATATAATTAAAATAAGTTTATAGTAATTTAATATATTAATTAATACAAATAAGGTAGTAAATAATATAATATGTTAATTAAAAATTTTGAAATTATTATATATATTATAAATTTTGAATTTTAAACCAAGTTTATATATATATATATATATATATATATATATATATATATATATATATATATACATTAACTTATGCTTTTAAAAAATCGTTACATATAATATGGAAAAAATAATCAAATAATAATTACAAAAATAATAATAATTGATAACTAAAATATATTGATCAATATTAAAAATATTGATATAATTTTCAGTAATTCTAAATAATTAAAATTTTATATCAACGTATAATTAAAATTATGTTATAATTTTCAGATAATATTAATTAATATTTATTAATTAATTAATAATAAATTTTAATAACTAATATTTATTTATAATTAATAGTTAATATATAATAATGTATATTAATGAGAGTATAATTGGAATAATTACAAAAAGCTCCTCATAAGCTACTCCAAGTAGATTATCAAAAAGTTAGCTTATCTAAAAGTTAGATTATATGTCCATTCAAAAATGTATCCATAAAAAAACTAACTTATAAACTAGCTTATTTTTGCCAAACGATGCCTTAATTGAGTTAATATTACTTTTATAGTTTTTTGACCTATTATTTATATATATTCATGCTTGCTCATTTCAACTAAATTTATAAAACCCGCATAAACTTTAAAGGTTTGTCTTATCATAAATTATAATATTTTTTGGGCCTTCTATTAAAAGATCCTAAAATATCAATTTGGTTTTAAATTTTTTGAATTTGATATTTTTTTTAATCTCGTGTCAAAATATACAAAATAATTAATGTTAACTATGTATTTCATAAATGAATTGATCACAATTTATTGAAAAGATTTTGTTAAGTGAGTGTAAATAGCCTAAAGATTTGTAGCCACTGCTCCTATTCGTGCAATGACCTCAAACGGTCTGACATATATCAGACTCAATTCGCCTCTATTTCTGAATTACGATTCCTTTCCAGGGCGATATCCTTACCATCACTTTATCTCTATTTGAAACTCCAAAGGTCAGCGCTACCTATCCGCATAACTTTTTCGCCTTTCACACGCGATTTTCAACCTTTCATGAATTTGCATTATTTTATATGAAGTTTGTTGGACTAGCTCAGGTTCAACCAACTACCTTAATCCGACGTTAGCCCAACACATTGGCGTTCTACATATATGGTCGCATAATGTCTAAAATAGTGCTACCTTGATAATGGAGTGGTAGTTATTGTTATAAGCAAATTCTACCAACGGGAGATAGTTATCCCACTTTTCTCTAAAATCGATGGTGCAAACTCTCAACATATCCTCCAGGGTTTGTATCGTCCTCTCGCGTTGGCCGTCGGTTTGAGGATGATACGCAGTGCTCAAGTTCACTCGAGTTCCCATTACCTTCTAGAAACTAGCCCAAAATCTCGACATGAATCTTGTATCCCTATCCGTGACAATCGATAGTGGCACTCCATGCCTTGAGACTATCTCATTGACATACAATTGTTCCAACCTTTCTAGGGAATACCTTCCGTCGATCGACAGGAAGTGAGCACACTTCGTGAGTCGGTCAACAACACCTATATCACATCATCCCCTTTCACCGTTTTAGGCAACTTAGTAACAAAATTCATCATGATCATCTCCCATTTTCATATTGGAATCTCCATTTGTTGTAACATACGTGACAGTTTCTAATGTCATGTCTTCACCTGTAGACATGTCAAACATTTCTCCACGTATTTTGCTACCTCCTTCTTCATACCAGGCAACCAGTAGCTCTTCTTTAAGCTTTTATACATCTTGTTACTACCTGGGTGCATATTGTATTTGGCCTTGTGTGTTTCATCTAACATTATGTCCCTTAGATCTCCTTTGCAAGGAATCCAAACCCGATTCCCAAACCTATACACACCATCTGACTTTTTTTTTGAAGTATATAATATTTATATACGGCAAAAGCAACAAATAAACTCACACACCCTCCTCACCTTTGGTGAGGTTTGAACCCTGACCTCCTAGGAGGCCAAAGGCTCTGATACCTCTAGGCCAAAGGCCCTTTGGTCACACCATCTGACTTGATGGTCAATAGCTTGACCTATTCCACCATCCTCTCCTTCTTGATGTTCTCCTCTAGTAAGGCCTCCTTATGAGCATCTCGTATCCGTTCGATCATATCTACCTGAACATTCATCCACATGACAAGAACCTTAAACAACTTGATTCTCTCCTTTCTACTTAGGGCGTCGGTGACCACGTTCGCCTTACTCAGGTGGTAGTGGATCTCACAATCATAATCTTTTAACAACTCCATCCACCTTTTCTACCTCATGTTTAACTCCTTCTATCGAAGAGATACTTCAAACTCTTATGATCCATATAGATTAGACATTTCCTACCATACAAGTAATGTCTCCAAATTTTCAGTGCAAAAACCACAACAACTAGCTCCATGTCATCTGTCGAATACTTCTTTTCATGCTCCTTTAGTTGGCGTGATGCATAGGAAATAACATTGCCTCTTTTCATCAATACACAAACTAATCCCATATTTGAAGCATCACTGTACACAACAAAGACCTCCGTTCCCTCTGGTAAGGACATACAGGTGCACTGCTCAACATTTTCTTAAGCGTTTGGAACGTTTCTTCTTGTATATGCCCACAATCAAACTTGACTACCTTTCTAGTCAATGGCGTCAATGGTGTCTCTATCTTAGAGAAATCCTGGATGAATCTCCTATAAAAACTTGCTAAACCCTGGAAACTTCGAATTTCTGACGCTGACTTTGATGATTCCCAGTCCATGACTGCCTCGATCTTGGCTGAATCCACCTTGATCCCATCTTTGTTAACCTTATGACCAAGAAAATGCACCTTGCATCAGCCATAATTCACATTTCGAGAATTTGGCATATAACCTCTCATTGGCTAACAACTCGAGAATCGCTCTTAGATGTTGTTCATGCTCCTCTTTGCTCCTTGAATATATAAGGATGTCATCGATAAATACTATGAAAAACTTATCTAGATAAGGTCCACAAACTCTGTTCATCATATCCATGAACGTAACCGGTGCATTCGTCGACCCAAAAGGCATCACCAGGAACTCGTAGTGCCCATAACGAGTCCTGAAAGTCGTCTTTGGTATATCCTCATTCTCGAACCTTCAGCTGGTGGTAACCATATATAAAGTCAATATTCGAGAAACAACGGGATCCTTGAAGCTGATCAAATAAGTCATCGATTCTCGGCAACAGGTTGCTTTTCTTGATTGTGATCTTATTTAGCTCCCGGTAGTCGATGCACATCTTCATCGTACTATCCTTCTTCTTAACAAACAATATCGGTGCTCCCCGGGTAACGAACGTAGTCGTATGAACCCTTTATCCAACAACTTTTGAAGCTGTTTCATCAACTCTTGAATCTCCATCGGAGCCAACCGATATGGTGTCTTTGCGATTGGTGTTGCGCTTGGCACCAAGTCAATACGAAATTCCACTTGGCATTCAGGTGGTATACCTACAAATTCTTCTGAGAACACCTCTAGGTATTCCCTCACTACCGATACATTTGATATTGTCTTCTCCTCCGGTGGCATAAGCTAGGTAAGCTATGCATTCCTTTCTAAGGCACTTTCTTACCTTCAAAGTTGTGATCACCTTAGTGTTGTTTTTCTTCCAGTCCCCGTAGATGTGAATCGTCTCTCCCTCTTGGGTTTGAATATTAATCATCTTCTTATTACATATGATTTGGGCATGGTTGTCGGATAACCAATCCATGCCTAAGACCACATAAAACCTCCTAAACACATTGGCATGAGTCTAACAGGCAAATCCTTACCATCTATACAAACCATGCAACCATCAATTATATCCTCTACCTTAATTTGACCATTGTTAGCTGTTTCTACAATGTAGCTTTTCTCTTGCCTACAATCATCTTTGTTCAAGTAGTGGCAGAAAACAGTAGATACAAAACTACCATTTGCACCCCAATCAAATAATACATGAGCATAAACATTGTTGATAGGGAACATACTTGATACGATGTCAGGAGTCTCCCTAGCCTCCTTCAATGTCATGTTATATGCTCGACCATGTCCTCTGGGTACCTCCATTCTTTTATCAGAACTCCTTCCTGTACCTTCACTAGATGATTTCACAATGTTTAGTGCCCTTTTTAGAGCCTTAGGGCATTCAAACCGCAAATGTACTGCCTCACCACATTCATAACAAGTCTTCCTTTCTGGGCATTCCCGCACCGTATGCCTTGGTTTTCCACACCTGTAGCAGGATATGCTTCTAACCCGGTACTCACCCCTATGTCTCTACCCACGTTTGCTACACCGAGGAACAATGGTTTCTCCCCCCTTTATCTTAAATGTAGATGAACTCACTTTTCTCTTATTGACTATCTTTCTAGGACCTTCCCATTTCCTCCTATTGTCCCTCCTTTCACATGTTTCCTTAGAATTATTCTCTTCGGCAACTGTCTCCATCTCTATTTCTTAAACGAACTCCTTTCATGCATTTATGTCAACATATTGTTTTATCTATATCCGGAGATCGTCCTTAAAATGATCTATTTTCCTCTACTATGTCGCCACCTGGTAGCTTGCAAACCTGGCCTTTCCCATGAAGTCATTGACATACTCTTGGACTGAAGATGACCTTTACTTTAACCTCAAGAACTCTGACTCCAGGTTCTTCATCTTTGACTGGGTGCAGTGCTTCTCTATCATCAAATCATTCATTTATTCCCAAGTCATGGAAGTCATCTCCTTGTCTCCTCTAACCTTGCACTCGGTTTCCCACCAATGAAATGCATAGTCAACGAGGGTAGTGGAGGTATATGTCACTTTCTGGTTCTCAGAGCACTTGCAGATTCTAAAACAACCTTGCATCTTCCTTATCCAATTCATTAAGGACACCACGCCCTCGATACCCTTAAACTCTTTCGGACGTGTGTTACTGAAGTTCTTATAACTGCATCCCTTCTCCTTTATGGATGGAACCAATTTCTTGGCCTCCCATTTTCACCCGTGTGAGTGTTCTCCTATTTACTTACTTCAAATATCTTCTTGGTCGCCTATCTCAGTATTTTTCTGTCCAGTCCCTTTGTTTTCTGCATGCTTCTTTAGCCTGGCCTCTAACATTGTCTCTATGATACCTGTAGGGTATTCTGAAGGATCTGCACCATTCTATCGGTCATCATCTCCTCAGTTATAGGGTTTCTGCCTCCCCTTCCGCCTCCCCTTCCTCGTCATCGACTTCTCCCCTGTGGATGTACTAGCATGTACAGACGGGGTGACATTCAATCTAGCGGTATGCCCATCGCCGCGGCCTCGAACCCGACCTTGACCTCATCCCACCAACGGTACCATAATGTTTGCACCCTCTCTGACAGGTTCAGTCCTTCTTGATCCTCTAGACACCATACTAATACAATAAGGGGCTGTTAGTTTCCATATTTGTTCCTAGTCTATAGTCTAAATAGACATCATAAAACAAAACCACATGCTAAAAGAAACAACATTCCATTCACATAACTAATAGATTATGTACATTGAGCAAGGACAATAAAAAAGTACATCCAAAGAAACCAAACAGTTCAACAAAAGCAATGAAACACCTAAATAGAAAACTAGCGTTCTCCTACTAAAATTATAAAGGAAGAATTTATAGACATAAGCTTTCATCATTCACCACTACTCGTCATGCTTGTGCTCATCATCATCCTCATTGCCCTGGTGCCCCTGGATCATCGGCTCCTCAAATCCGTAATAACGGATGTCGAGCCACTGCAGATAGGGTTGTATCATATTGAAGTAATAGAAAAACTCTACATGGGTCCCTGCTGGAACCAACCAATCCATTGCCGACAAATGCTATCGCACTCGTATATGCATCCTTTATAACCTCCCTCAGATACTGGAACCAATACAAGACTCTGGTCCAAAACGACCTGGCCGCTACGCGTACCTCTTGTCTGGCCATCCGGTATGCTACAACTATCATGAAGTTATGATACTGCAACTTTTCCATGTAATTGTTATAATGTTGAATCATGGTGAAAAGGAATGCAATCCTCTCCTCTGCATGCTCGACTGGTTGGTCTACTGCCTCGTACTCAATACCAACATCTCTCTTCCTCTCTAGGGTTTGCCCCTCCGACCCACACTTCGAGCATACCATGTCACCATGATGTCCCTACAAGCCATAGAAGGACACTTGGTCAGGTATCATAGTGTGATCAAACTTAATATAAAGGAAGATAACGGTAGGAGATAAACAATTATACACTCCTACTCCTCACCTAACGAAATTTATGTTCTCTCCTCTCTAAGATACTATCTAGTTTAAGCTTGGGCTAACGACTTAACCTAATTCTCTTAAACTACATCTCTGATACCAACCTGTAACACCCTCATTTCCATCATGAGTAATGTCACACCCATTCATCCCAAATATTACCTTACGTCGTCAGACATGAATATAAGGTATAATCGAAATCACAATCACAACGACAATATTAACTTAAAACAAAACAAGTCTCTAACATTAGCCTCTCACAAATTGGGCTATGTTACATAAACTTCAAATACATAAATGAAATAAGTTCAGCAACTAGCAAACACATATAAAGGAATATAACATGAAGGAACCTAACTATTCCTTGCCCTTTCCTTTGTCCAAACCTGAACTCACTTAGCTTTTTAGCTAAATATTAGTATGTATCTCAGGAGCCGATAGTTCATGTTTGGACAAAGGAAAGGGCAAGGCATAGTTATTTTCCTTCATGCTATATTCATTTCTATGTGTTTGCTAGTTGCTTAACTTATTTCAGTTATGTATTTGGAGTTTATGTAACATAGCCCGGTATGGGACGAGCTAATGTTGGAGACTTGTTTTGTTTTAAGTTAAGACTTCGTTTTGATTGTGATTTAGATTATACCTTATAGTCATGTCCGACGACGTAGGTAATATTTGGGATGAATTATGTGACATTACTCATGGTGGAAATGGGGGTGTTACAATCGTTATCTGCATTTGTTTTTGGGTTTGTTGTTCTCTTGGATTTCTAAGAGTTAAGGGACCTTAGGAATCACTTGACAGTATTGTATTTGTGGCATAACCATAATAACAGTTGGTATCAGAGCTTCGGATCTAGATTTGGGGTTTGTGTAGAAAATATACATAAGCTAGGTTGCACATATATTTATCTATATGGCTGAAGCAAAAAACCTAATTGGTACCAGTATCTCAAACCAAATCCAAAGACCATACCAAAAGGGTACATTTAATTTATCTAGGCCTAGAATTCGTATAAATACTTGGAATAGGGATGATGATTTTGGTAAATGACAGTTCACAACATATGTCGAACTCTAGTAGTATTTGCTAAAGATGAGTCAGACCCTAATATGTATGAACTTAAGGCTAAGAAAATGGAAGCATGAGAATTTACTACTTTGCAGATGGCTATGGGAAAAAACTTTATATCTGAAATTGTGTCAGAAAAAACAACTGCAGGTATTTAAAGCAAGTTTGAGAATTTATATCTCAAGAAAACTTTGACCACCAGATTGTTATTGATGCGACTGTGTCTCTTCTTCCAAATGAAGGAAGACACAACAACTAAAGCTCATATGACAAAATTCGAAGATATTATTATGAAGTTGAAGGCAACATATGCGCTTCTTCCTAAAGAAGAAAAAGTATTTGCTATGATCTTGTTGTATTCACTTCCTGAGAAATATTCCAAATTCACTAATAATTTTATATTAAGGAAGAGAAAATCTTTCTTTGTCTGATGTGAAAACATGAATGATTTATGAAGATCAAAGAATTCAAATGAGGATAGGTAACGATTTAAGGGAGAACAATCACAGTCAAGGCCTATTTGCTGATAGAGGCCAAGATGATCAACAATCTTTTAGAGAAAGAAATCATGGACGCTCTCAGTCTCGTAAGCCAGGCTCAAGAGGGAAATCAAAGATACGTGGCAACTGTAACTATTTCTACATGTTAGGCGATTAGGTTGAAGACTGTCTGAGTGTAAAGAACAAGGAAAAGTCTAAAGAAGAATCTTCTGCAGTTGCAACCGAGGAAGAAACAGGTTTTTCGGGAACGGTTACACTACTGCATGGAGATAGTATATGGGTGTTAGATACCTTAGAATCTTGCCATATGACACTATTTCATGACTGTTTCATAACCTTCGAAAAGGTTGAAGGCAGTAGCATTTTCATGGGAAATAGTACTTTGTGTGTTACTCAAGGTGTTGCACTATTCGTATAAAGTTGTTTGATGGCTTTGTTCAGACATTGAACAATGTCAAATATGTTCCGACCATGACTCGTTCCTAGATTTCGTTTGGACAATTATCCAACGTTGGTTGAAAGATTTGCGTGGAAGATGGGACCATGTGTGTATCACAAGGGAACTTTGTAGTAATGAAGGGTGAACAGGCGGAAAACAATTTATTCCACTTGGTTGGCGAAACAATTTATTCATAATTGTGTGTGGTGGATAGTACAAAGAATTTGGTTGGCGAAACAATCTTTAAATTTTTTTAATTGAAAATGTTGATGACCTAAAATATTGAGTAATAAATTAATTAGAAGTCTTAAAATATTCATGTGACTAATTGAATGAAATAATTGTAGAAAT
The DNA here is from genome assembly GCA_954870635.1 of Arctium minus. Taxonomy (NCBI): domain Eukaryota; kingdom Viridiplantae; phylum Streptophyta; class Magnoliopsida; order Asterales; family Asteraceae; genus Arctium; species Arctium minus. The sequence continues at coordinate 41,877,923 of OX941088.1, read as the reverse complement.
TTTAAAATAGGAAATAATGAAAAGAAAGGGAAAAAGGAAAAATAAGATAAAACTTGTTTTTATTTTATTGGATCAAAAATATAATAACCCTATTTTCGTTGATTCGGATATATGTTTCTAGTCCATGTAGTATTCATATTTTAAGAATCGAATCTTTCATGACTTGTAACTTTAACTAGATAGTTGTATCTAGGCTTATTGGGGTAATGATATAAAGAAAATAATTAGAAGGTTTGAAGTGTAATGAATAAGAAACTAGAAGGGCTAATTAGTAATTATCCTATATTTATATGTTTTATACCTAAACTAAAATTAATCATCTCTTCTTCTTCACCTAGACTGTATAGAGAGAGAAAGAGATATCTTAGTGAGATAAACCTAATTTTTTTTTGAGAAGGGTGTCCTAGGTTATGCCTAGACTAATCCCTTGGCAAATTATGACTGTAAGACATCAACCTTCATTAAACCTCAGTGGCCACAATTGTTGTGTACACCTGGATTCGAACCCTGGGCAGATGGGATATTCCACCACATCCCCCAGTTCTTTAACCAGTATGCCACAACCCTTGTGGTTGAGAAACCTAAATTTGATGGGAGATTGAAGAAATAAGGTTGGTTTTAGAAGATTAAAGCTAAATTCTCAAGGTAACTTCATTCTTAGACTATAATTCTTGTTTCGGGTTGATTAATTTTATGGTAAACCTTTGTATTATGATGTGTAGGGGTTGATTAAATCCAATTAGAGCTTGAAGAAATCAAATTGAAGAAATTTTGGTTATTTGAGGTAAACAGTCTTCATGCAATTGAGGTTAGAGTTCAATTATGTTGGAAGTTATAATTTTAAACTATATAATGTATAATTGGTGATGAATGTATTTAGTATTGTTAAATTGTGGTTAGAAGACTCTAATTAGGTCATAGATTAAGGAATGAACCATTAAAAATGGATTTGAGCTTCAAAGTTAGGTTGCACATTAAGTGTTTGATAAAATGTTTGAGAGACTTTTGTAGTTTTATAGTTTCTGTCATGTTATTAAAAAAATCGTAGAAAATCAACCGTTGGTCCAAATGAAATGTACTATATACCGTTGGAAACCTTAGAAAGTCCTTTAAAACTTTTATGAAGTGTGCAATCCTAATTATGTGTCTAAATGTACCAAAACACTGAGTTTTTGAATCAACTCACAGTGTAACAAAAACATGTGCACTGTTTTTGTAAAGGTTGTATCGGCTTGACTGTAGCTTCAAATTGAATGAATCCAATTTCTATAGAATCCTAAGATATCAATTTACAATTTCTATTTAGATGATAGTGTCCATTTTGGCTTCTAAATGGAAGATATATATCACAACTTAAGGCATACAGAAGCTGTCAAATTCTGTTTTGAAGTCAAAAATGAGATTTTGGAAATGTTGTCTAAGATCATAATGATTGTGTTGAGCATTAGTTAAGCGTATTATTAAATGATTGTAGGTAATCAGAAGTAAGGAAATGGATAACCAAGGTACGAATATCCTATTTCTTTGAATCGAGGGTAACCAGTTACATTCCGGAAATCCCATCCATCTTGATATATGTGACTCCGAACCTTATGGTTTCGAGTACTTGTATAGGAAACATTTATTTCGTTTCAAAGTTGAGTTTATGCTAATTGTTTAAATACGTTTCATGATTCGAACATTTTGATGAAAGAGTTTGACTTTATGATAATTGAAATATTGATTTTAAGAACACGAGTTTTCTTGAATTTGAATTAGACTCAACAGTTGGGCCACGGGTGTTAAGATGCCTTACGTGGTGGCTATTAATGACCATGACGTTCTCATAAAGGCTAAGGCCAAGCGAAATGGAGGATGTAGGATACATCCAAGAGTCGAACACCAGAAAATGTCTGCTTACCGGATAGAACCGATTACTAGATAGAGCCGAATACCAGAGTTAAACTGGTTACCGGGGAATGGGTGGTGTTGTGCCTGACATTTACATTCCAAGTCTGATTGGACTGATCATCCGATTAGACAACATATTATTGCAATAAGGGTGACTTGTTGATTTTAAAATAAAAAATAAATAAATGATTTCTATATTCTTTATTAATGTTCAAAACAATTGTTTTATATTAACTTTTATTTGAACTTAAACTATGTTCACACTGTTACGTAGATTATCCGTCCACTGAGCGATTTTACTCAACCGAGGTGTTTTCTGTTTTCTCGGCAGGTTTAGGTTCCACTGCAGAGACGGGTTGAATGATCAAGATATCCCTGGGAGTAAAAAAAAGACTACTTAAGATCAACTTTTGTATATCGGGTTTGTATAATTTTTCAGGATTAGTTAAGACGATAATATTTTGGGTTTGTAATTATGTTTAAGTTTCGTTTTAAGTTAACTGTTATTTTGGGAAGCTTAGTACAGTTTTGAATTGTGGTATTTTAGAGTTTTGATTTGGTTACCGGATTGTACACCTCCTGTCTCAGGTTGTGCGGGGTGGGGGTGTTACAAAAAATGTAAAGGAATGAGTTGAGAAAGACCAAATATGTCATTTAAGTAAAATGTTAATGAATATAAGGGTTTAAATTAGTTTTGGACTAAAAGTAATAAAATATTACATTAGGAGGGGACTGAATGTAAATGTCAGAAAGTTTAGGGGGCCGAATATCATATTTTTCATCGTTTGAGGACTTGTTTTGCCAACAATACACCTCTATTTGGAGATGGCAACCTCACAACGAAAATCGCGATTTCCCAATTTTTTCAATTTATATACCAAAACTCTTTGCATATAAATAGAGAGATTCGGTTGAGGATCATTTTCATTCATTTAGTGCAAGGAACAAGCAAATATTGAGTGAGAAATCTGAGTTTGAAGTTCGAAGTCGATTTTTTCGGTTTTTCATCGATTGGAGATAGTATTTTAAACCAATCTTCATGTTCTTTACATGTTTGGGTTCGTATTTAAGTACTCTATCAAACCCCGGTAACCTCATCTCTCATATTTGCGTTTATATCGTTTGATTTATGCTCAAAGTTTGTTGAGTTATAATTTTAAAAACCAAAACTTTAAATAAGAAAATGGTACTCATTTCTTGATGAAAAATTGTGTTATTTATGTCAAAATGTTGGTAAAAATGTTACAAAGGGTTTTGTGCAAAAAGAATGAAGAAAAAAGAGCAAGAAATGAGCCATTTTAGAGCTCAAAAACCTTCAAAACGGGCAGCCATGGATGTTGTTTGCATGGGTTAGGCGGGTCAAGATCTGACCCATAACATGCATGTTGACCCGTTTAAAATGGTACGGTTTTGGAAGGGGCTAGGTTTGAACCGGTGACGTCAGCTGCCTAATGCCTTAACCATCCAGTTAGCTCGTTACTTTGGTTATATTAGCACTACACATTTTATTTATTTGTTTATTTGGAAATTTCAATAATGTTCTTTATGGCCTTGGAGTTCTAGAAATTTAATTAAGCTACATTAACTTTCCGAAATTTTTAGAAAGTTTGTTTGGACTTATAGAATGTAATTTTTGATTCGGTTTTAATTATTTGAACTTATGAAATTACCAAAATGACCTTACAATTAAGAAATCGGTCTTTTAACAATATTCACGTTGTTTGCTTTATAAAATATCCGAAATGATCCTATGTCTTGGGAATTGGTATCTAAGCTTTATTTTGAATATTATCTTATGAAATTACCAAAATGACCTCATAATTAGGGAATCGGTATTTTAGCAATACTTTGAGTATTTGGTCTATAAAATTACCAAAATGCCCCTACGCTTTGGGATTGGTCTTTTAAGTATTATTTTAAATATCGACTTATGAAAGGTATCAATAAAATACTAAATTAAGGAATTGGTTTAAGCTATACCTTTGGTATTCGGCTTCTCAAAATTACCGAAACTCTCCTAGACTTGAAAATTTGGTATTCTAAACGTTATTACTAGTGTTGATTTATTTTGAACTTTTAAAGTTATGACTTGACCATTATTTATATGTGTGTGATATATTGTCACAATTACTAATTATAAATTTTAAAAGAGACGTTTTGGCCATAAAACATTATTACGTTGCAAACTAGTTATTTTAGCCATTTTGGTAAAGTATTCGGTTTTCAAGATAACATGAAAAGTATTGTACCTTTTATAAAATGAGTAAACATGGATTATTTATAACAACAATTCAAGAAATATTATAATGATGATATGAATCTATAATGATATTTCAAATAAATATTTGATTGAAAAATGAGATACGATGGTATTGGGGTTGACCAATAAAATTTGTTGAGGGTTAGTCGTGCTAAGATCATTAGGAAGTAATTATCAATTTAGTTACCATTATTTAAGGTGCTTAGGAATGGTATGAATTATCATGTAAGTTGTAGTTTTTGACAAAACAACCTATGAAACGCTAACGATTTAAGGTTAGTACATTATGCGGTTTTTATGGGATATATACGTGACTATTACAAAGTATTTTCTCCATGATATTTGCATGATAGATAACTTGATTGTATTGATGTACATGATATTCAAGTATATACATGATATGAAAGATGTTGACGATGATGAGAAAGATTAGGATGACTTGATATTATTGATATGATGTTCAAGTATATAATGTGAAAAATAATGATGATGCGTATGTGATTTATATTGTATAAGATGTATATTGTATGCCATGATGAGATTTGCATTAAAGAGCGAGTATTGCAAATAAATGGTATGCAACTAGTATGATTCGGCAAGGTTCGTCCACCGTACGGGGTGGGTGGACATGTAAGAAGGACTTGCAATACGAAGGTCTTGAAATCATGTCCATATAATACACCACATACGCAAAGAAAAGTGATGAGCCAAAGCCACACTTGCAAGATAAAAATTAAAACATGCTAAAACAGTATTATGTGTCCATGATGTGATTTGCATTAATGAGTGAGTATTGCAAATAAATGGTATGCAACTAGTATGATTCAGCAAGGTTCGTCCACCATACGGGGTGGGTTGGACACGTAAGAAGAGCTTGCAATTTCAAGGTCTTGAAGTCATCATCCATAGAATACGCCGTATAAACAAAGAAAAGTGATGATTCGATGCCTCATTTGCAAGATAATAATTAAAACCCGCTAAAACAGTATTACGTGTGCATGTTATCATAAAACTATATTGTATTCAATAAGTTTTTAGCTTATACTATACATGTGTATATCTCAGAAATTGATTGTCATTAGATGATTTGAATGAAGAAAGATGGGACTATATTTTGGATCATGTTAGTTTAGATATTTTAATTAACATTGATTATGTTAAAATATTTTATGCTTCCGCAAATATTTAATGAATTTTGTTCAACATATTATATATGTTCAAAAGTTTTAAGTTCGTATTTTATTCAATGCACGAGTTATTAAGATTGACATCACGACACTCGATCAGAAACCGGGGCGTGACACCTAATCTACAAGTGAAGAAGAGATTGACAATGACGGTCGAGAACATGTTGATAAGGTATAACACCCTCAAATTTGGAAAGAGAAACTAATTTAAAATTTCCAATAATACCTCAAAGAAAGATAACAAACCCATGCTTGTAATACTATTCTAGGTTTAATCATCAACAAAATAAATAAATTCTCACACATAGACTAATTAAAGGTCGGGTGTTACTAAACACAAATACAAATTGTTATAACCAAGATAATAACGGAAGACTTCATCAAACTAATCACCTTCGAGCATAATTCTATTTCTCATCTCTTCATAGAACGCTAGTTCCATACCCAGTCGGGACCTCATGCACATGCCGACATATAAAAAGGTTAGGCTAATGCCTAGTGAGTTCAAGAGTTTTCAACGTGAATAAATATATCTTCAAAAGGAAAGAATGCAACTTAAATCATAATTTTTCAAAATGATTTACTTTAAATATGTGAACAACTCGTTTTCCAATATCATGCATTTTTAAGGACGAACGTCCCAATACAAAACATTCTTTATAAAGTGATGTGACCCAAAACTCACTCAAAACGGGAATAGAAGACGGACTCCCAATTTATAAAAATGTTGATAAAACTTTATATCCTGAAACACCCAGAACACGGGTGGGGCATAACTCAACCCATAACTCAAGGAAAGTAATCCACATAAATATAATATACTATCGAAAACATGGAACTAAAATTTAATACTCACGCGACCATAAAATGTAATGAGATCCAAATGTTAAAGCATGGACAATTAAATGTCCAAAATACTGCTGGCAGACGACGGGAGAGACCCGTATCCATTGAGAGTGAAGGAACACAAAAGTATGTCATTCTTACAACGTTAATCATATGACACTTCACGACATAAAAGCCCAAGTGTCTCTACGACTCCCTTCAAGCTACACCCAAAGAGACAGCTGACCTTAGTGAATATTACCATGAATACCACCAAAGGCCCGACACAGTCGGAGGTTACAACCAAGGCATTGCCCCGACATGGCGGAGGCCCCAAACGCCCATCAACACGATAGCACAACCGGAGTCTTCCCTCCTAGTATACACTTGAAAGGTTAAGGTCATAAAACATGGGTCCCGGAGTCCAACCCCGTAATACCCAATTGACCATCAAATAAAGACTAACTTACGTGCCTATGGATCCAATGCAATACAGTCTAAGATTACATGACTACACGGGAATGACCAATGCACTCGAGCCTGCAATTATCATTAATATGTAACAAGATGCATTAAGATGCAAATCATAAATGGGGATCTACATTAAGCCATTAAAACTGGACAAATGTTCTCAAGACTCTTTTAAGTCAAAACCGAGCTAAAATGCTCAAAATCCATTTGACCAACAAATAATGATCCCCAAATAATAAAACGCATTTAAACAGCGTTTATGCAGACACATATCTCAAAGATGTGATTAACCCAAAACTCATCACGGAATGGGACAAACGATTTTCCAAATGGGCTTATACCCTTTATGTTTCCAAAATGTCTCATAACACGGAGACATGCATTTTCCAAATGGTTTATGAAATCATATACACCAAAAATGCATAAATCATAAGGTAGACTTCATTTGTACAAAAATCATGAAAAATGCATAAATCATAAAATAGACTTCATTTGTACAAATATCACCAAAAATGCATAAATCATGCTATTTACTTATCAAAATCTCCAAATCCCATTTATGCGCATTTTATGAGGTCAAAACAACCCAAGTTTACTAAATATGAAAACTTGTCAAAACACTCAACACATTGACAATCACCAAGTAAAACATGTTTTTACTTCAAAATACACATTTTGGCATGTACATAGTTTTCACAAAGCAACTTGAACTCACCTTGCTAGATTTAGGCTAAATCTAGGTTTTACCCCCAAAACTTGAATCTCCTTTGATGAAGGCTTGAAATCTCCAAGCAATATCCATAGATCTTAGATCTAACACATCCACAAGGTTTCCTTCACCACACAACTCATCAAAATCTCACCCAAGTTGAAGGATGAATGGGGAAAGGATGAAAACATCAAACCCTAGCTTAACATTAAAAGAGATGAGAAGCTTACCACCACAAAATACTCTTGGATACTCCAATAAACTTAAAATATATTGATATATCCTTGCAAATCTCTCGAAAATGAAACCATAGCAACTTGAATAACCAAAATCGGAGTTGAGATGCAAAAGTTATGAAGAAATGAAGTTTGAGGGCTGAAAATTGAGTTTTATGCTCGACAGGGCTCCGCACGGGTTTCCACATGGATAAACCCGCGTCATAACCCACCCAATTCCCCCAAAGTCGCACGGGTGACTCAAAGTCGTGCCGAAATTCGCGTCGAGCACTGCTCGCCCGGTTTTCTTCTCGATCACTGTTTTGACCATAACTTCTTTGTTTTAGCTCCGATTTTGCTCCGAAAAGAACCGTTGGACTCATAATTGAATCCTTCATCCAACAAGACTATAAAATATAGGATTCGAGTCCAAAATTCTATTTATTATTTTTCCCTTACCGATTTCTGTGTTAATTTGAAATTATACCTTCCAAAAATCGGCGTGTTACATAAGGTGTCCCAGAAGATGCACCTACCAGACGTAGTCAGAGAACTATTTGTCACCCAACAGATATGTGGATTGAAATATTGCTAATAAGAGTTTTACAAATCAATTGGAGTTTGCACTACATGTAGGAGAAGATGGTCCATTTGACTTGAAGGGGGCATTGGCATCAACCTACGTTCCAAATGGTTATTTGCTAGTCATGGGAATGGGGCGGGGACCTCAATCTCATCCCCCTGTCCCCCGTACCCATTGGATAATATGATCACATCCCCAACGGGAAACGAGGTTCCCGAACGGGGAAACGAGGTTTTTCTTTTTCCAGTTTATGTAAGCTATTTTAAATCAAATATGTGATACACCATACATGTTTAAATATCACATATTATCAATAAAACCGAAAATCAAAAGGAATTTAATTTAATACAAAAAAATCACAACATCATATAATAATTAATAACCTAAAACCAAAAGGAATTCAATATAATCTAAAAAAAAACTTAACGTCACACGTGCCAAAACATATAGAGTAATATCCAAAACATATCAAGTAATTATATTTTAACTTGACATCCACAATATTACGTACTAACATCCAAAAAAATAACAATTTTAGATTCAAAACCTAGTTAGAAAATAGGAAATTATAAATTACCGATTTAGTTGAAATAAATAATATATACTTAATTATCAATTAATATATAATGGGTACGGGGCGGGCCGATGAGTGAGATATTGTCCCCGGTTTGAGACAAACAAGACAGGTGTCCCCGTCCATGGTTTGGCAGGGAATCCCCGTCCCCAACCGGGGCGGGTGGACCGGGTTCCCCGACGGGTTAAGGCCCATTCCCATGCCTATTATCTGCCATGCAAGAAGAGATGGAAGATATCTCAAAATACAAGACTTGGGGAACTATGTTAATTACCAAATGAGAGTCGTGCTATCGGTTGCAAGTAGGTGTACAAGGTCAATATGACAATCATTTCAAGGCTCGGCTCGTTGCAAAAGGCTTTGCTCAACAGAAAGGTATCGAGTATGACAATAATTTTTCTCCCATTGTTCTTCATACATCTATTAAAGTTCTTTTGGCAATCGTGGTTATGCACTATTTAGAGTTAGAATAATTAGATGTGAATACCGCCTTCTTACACGGAGATTTATAGTAAACTATTTACAGGAAGCAACCTGAAGCCTTCATCTCCGAAGGCAAGTCGGATTATGTTTGTACGCTTAAGAAGTCCCTTTATGGACTTAAACAATATCTTCATCAATGATATAAGAAGTTTGATTTATTCATGCTAACACTTGGTTTTGAGCATAGTGAAAAGGATGTTTGTGTCTACCATAGACAAAACGGTGGCATTTTCACTTATTTACTTCTTTATGTAAATAACATGCTTATAGGCTGCAAGCATTAGTCTGAGATCACACGTCTCAAAGATAAGTTAAAGTCAGAGTTTGAAATGAAAGATCTTGGGCCCTTACAGAAGATTTTCAGCATAGAGATTGTGAGGGACAGAAATTCCCGAACACTTAGATTGACACAATGGGCGTATATCCAAAAGATATTGACGCGGTTCAATCTTGATGGTGCCAAGACGTCTGGCACTTCACTACCAAGCACATCAAGTTCATAAGTGAAGATTGTTTGAAGGATGACAAGGGAAAGGAAAAAATGTCAAGGTTTCCCTATGCTAGTGTGGTCGGGAGTCTCATGTATAACATGATGTGTACTCGTCCCAATCTTGCTCATTGTGTTGGAGTGGTGAGTCGGTTTCTCGCAAATCCAGGTCGATCACATTGGGTAGCCATTAAAACGGCATTTCGATGGGAATTGAGACACATGGTCTAATATTTGGTTTGCACAATGACTGTGAAATTGTTGGATTTTGTAATTCTGACTATGGAGGTGATCGAGTAGGTTGGAGATCCACATCGGGTTATGAATTTTCTTTGGGTGGAACAACCATTAGTTGGAGATCACGGTTATAGTCCATTGTGGCATTGTCGAGAACGGAACCCGAACTTGTTTTGACGGTTGAGCCTGCAAAGGAAGTGGTCCATTTGAAAGAATTGATGAATGGCTTAGGCTTCGAGCAACAATTCGTGCTCATTTTATGCGATAATCAGAGTGACATCCATTTGGCAACTAATTTGGCCTTCAGCTCCCAGACAAAGCTCATAAATGTGCGTGATGCATATCTTATGAGATTACACAAAACGAAGATTGTCTATTTGAAGAAAGTCTTGAAAGACGACAATGTCGCTGATATGTTCACTAAGTTGATACTGCCAGCTAAGTTTGAGCATTGCTCAAACTTGATCCATCATTGTTTGTATTAGTGTCGATGGGCACTTTTCTACAGAGATGGGGGGGGGGGGTATTACCACCGTGACAGAAACAACATATTTGAAGGAATTACCTTGTTAAGTGCTTAAGAGTTGTGCTTTGCTCTACCTTGTTTAAGTGGATTGTGCATTTGAGGTTATTTGTTTGCTTGTGACTTTGACAGGTGATGGCCATGCCGAAGCTCGTCACGGTTGGAATGAAATTTGCTACCTCGTGCCAGTTTACCTTGATATCTACTTACTATGATCAATTATTGGAAGGACTTGTATTTGTTGGACTGAGATTCGTTTCGCTATCGAGGATCTCGTCTAATATGAATATATTAAATTTGTGGATGTTGCACTCGAGAGAAAATCAGGACAAGTCCATACTTATTCCCTACTCCTCCTTTTGTCCTTCTATTGTTATATATATATATATATATATATATATATATATATATATATATATACCTCTTCAGCCTAACCTTTTTAACAAAAAAATTGGCTTCCTCAACATACAACATGATACTCTCTCTAGAAAAAGTTCCATTTATATAGTATATGTGAGTTTATGAGAGTGTTCTTGGTGTTCTTGAAAATTTTCTAGTTGATCTTGGATCTAAGGATCTTTGTACAAGCACTTTGTAGACTCCTTGGTGGTAATAAAAATGTTACTCCCTCTCTTTAGTGGATGTACACTATCACACATATAGTAGAACCACGTTAAATTCTCGTGTTATTGGTTTGTGAACTTGTTATATGTGTAGATTCTAGCATATCTTGTTATTATCTATATTGTGGGTTGTTTATATTCGAAAAAGTATTTTGTGCAACATCTAGATCATCGTTATCCGCATTTGTTGTTGAGTTTGTTGCGCTCTTGGATTTCTAACAGTTAAGGGACCTTAGAAATCACTTGCTAGCGTTGTATTTGTGGCATAACCATAATAACAGTACGACTCACCGTTTTGTATTTGGATGGAGGAAGTTTTGTATCTGCGTAGTGATATGCTCGATATCCATTTGTCAAAACGGGTAACCCTTCTTGTATCACCATTTTCATTGCCCAACTATAGCAAATAATATCTTTATTGAAAACCCAAATTGCATTTGATTCGTTTCTATAACATGCCTTGTCGCATTACTACAAGATTTTCTTGTGCCGTTAGTAAATGCCCCCAGCTTTTACATTGAGGTTTTTGTTTCTTGTCAACAAAAACAAGAAGGAAAATTTCTCAAACTGTTGCTTTTTAGTTGTGGTTGGGAATCATTATTTAATTTTTGAAGTGCTTGATGTGGCTAAAGAACAACCGGTGTTGCTACCACTTCGTTGCGAAGCCAATTTTTAGAGTGTTGTGAAAGGATCTAGAATACAAAAAATAGGAGAATACAAACCTTTTGAATACGAAAATTTCAAGAATACAAGAATTCACTACTACATAAATGACTTTATTACATGCTTATTTTTATAGGGTTTTAAAAAAACCCGTGTAAAAAGGTTTTAAAAGCTCTTGCACTTTCTTACACGGTGGACTTTTACACGGTTAAAGGTCATTTACAACCGTGTAAAAAACGCTTTTTTGTAGTAGTGATTGTAAGAATAATTACAAGGTTATCAAACTGATGAGATTATGAAAATTTTGAGAATACAAAAATTATATTACAAATTATTGAATACAACTTGAGAATTGAGAGTTTGAAAGGTGTGAGAAAATAACACCATCCACTCCCCATTTATAGTAGACCATCAACAATCACATTTCCGTGTAGATACCAATCAAATGGCTAGTTTTAGGTTAAAAATGTAAATCTAAAAGTAAAAAAATGTCGTTGATGCGATCCGGTCTAGTTTGAAAAATAGCCAAACCGCTTAATTAGATATGTTTTGTTGTCTGAGCGTATTTTTAAGCAGTTTGCACTGAACCAACCGCCAAAATACACATATATTAATTATATTTAGTTTATATATTGTAGACACAAGTTTTATGACTCAATTAAAAAAATATGTCCAATATATTAAGGTTTTCATTTTCACTTTTAAATTGTTTGCGTTCCTTAGATATGCAAAACTTTGAAATCCTTAAAAAAATCAAAATCCAAAATTCCAACTATTGTTACTGGACTTGTTTAACTTTTTTAACTTCGCTTAATGGTTGTTTTTTTGAAGATAAGTTTCTTTTATAATTTGGTATAATATTTTTTTTAATAATGTTATATTAGTCGAAAATTCATTTTGGAGATGGATATTATGTTTTTATATTTTAAAGCTCATAATAGGCCCAAACCGCCGAAACGGGCAGACCAGACCACCTTTTGTGGTTCGGTTTGACCAGTTTGGTCACTTGCTGTCAAATCACTCGGTTTGGAAAGTTTCCTACACATTGAATTTTGGTTTGTGGTTGGGGGATTAAACCGCCCAAATTGGACGGCGAACACCCCTAATAAGAAACTCCAATGATGGACTCAATAGGCACCAAGCAAGAACAAGAGCTGAAAAAAGGTGATCCAACAACGACGACACACAAATAATTCTACAACAAGAAAGTAGGGAAGAGGGTGTGACAATACTTGAAGGGAGACCAAACAATGGACGGACACAATGTGTTGAAAACGTGATAACTACGAATTCTCAAGTTTTAATATATATTAATAGGCTCAAAATCCCTATTTTTATGTCATTTTATCCTTAAAATATGTATACTTATGTCCTTTATTATGTCTATTGTTGAATAAGAGTGAGAGGGGCTAAAAATTGAAGAAAATGGGCCAAAAAGAGGCTCCTGTGACTTTTTGGGCGACTTTAGTCGCATCAAAGTCGCCCAACTCACTGTGGAGCATAGTTTTCAAATAACTACAAGGTCGAGCAAACTTTTGCAAACTTTAAGGGAGTGGGTATATTTTTGCAAATGGTGACCGATCAAAGTTGTTCAAAACAGTAAGGACCTAAGCATAATTTTCAAATGGCAAAAATCAAAAGTATACATTTCAAAGGACGTATTAATTACTGGGGGAGCCGGTTTTTAAAAGTTTTTCGGGGTTTTTAAGGGGAAAACGACCATTCTAAGGAGTCAAATTCTGGGAACGATTGGGAGAGAGTAAAGGATCGATTGGAAGCATTCTTCATCAATTTCCTTTCACTTTAGATAATTTATTTCCCATTTTTAGTTGTAATCTCAACTTAGCCATGTGTCGCTAAGTTCTTTCCTTCCACCAATGGTTTTTCCTTAGATTATGTTGCATTTACTTTGAGATTTCGTTGTAATATTGTGGAAACAAGTTTATTTGCGTGAATTCTGTTTGAATGTCAATTTCATTTGAATCGTTAATTAACTTGATCAATTAATTATTATTTTATGAATGTTTGTTATTTGAAACCCTAAGATCCGTAATTGTCTAGGGATTTTGATAAAGTAACGAATGAAATTGGTTTGTCTCAATAAGGTTTTCAATTCGATTTCTTGAATTCTTGCAATCGAAGCTTTAATAAGTCGAGCTTATGTGTTTATTGTTTCGAGTTGGTGATTTTTCTAACTTGTTAATGCTAATTTCACCTGGAAATTTGAGAGTTTGTTCGAATTCCCATTTGAGGTTAAGATTTGATTAAAGAGCTTGTTTTAATTAATGTTTATCTAAGAAAAAATCTAGGTTATCAGAGCTTGTTGATAACCATAGTCAATTTGGATTATTTTACGTTTTCGAAATCAATGAAAGTATTTGGCCTTTAATGGAGAGTAAACCATTGTTGGCTATTCAATTCCTCGTATTAAACTAATTTTTAGTTGCATATCTAGTCTAGTTAATCAAATCCACCCCCCCTTTCGTATTTATACTTAATTAGCTGTTCTTGTACTTGAATTTATTGGCTATAATAAGTTAAAACCGAGTCTTTGTGGATTCAACCCGACTTACCACTATTACAATCTTGGTTGTAGTTGGACAGTAGTTGGAACTTATTATTTGGTGGACTCGGCACCCGTCAAAATTTTGGCGTCGTTGCCGGGGACTCAGTGCATTTAACCATTTATGCCAAGATATTCTTGTGCAAGTTGACCTTTGTCACTTGATTTAGAAATCGAACGAACCGCAAAACGACTGACGAAACAAGCCAAGATTCGAAAGAAGTTAGGTGGGGGAACTTCATCACCAAGGGTAAATATCTAGTAAGATATTGACCTATCGAGCGATTCGGGCGAAGAAAAATATAAAGTATATCCAAAAGGAGAAGAGAAAGAGATAGTTCTCAAAATGACCGACGAGCAGACATTGCGACAGTAGGCGACACAATATGTCACGCAAGCTCCCTTATGTATTCGTTTTCTGCAAGGTGAGGTAAACTTCACTCAAAAAACTAGTCTTGGACATTTATTGCCCATTTTCCATGGGCTTGATAATGAGGACCCTAACAAACACCTTAAGGAGCTTCATGTGGTCTGTTTCAGTATGAAACCCCACGGGGTCACTGAGGATCAAATAAAGTTAAAGGCATTCCCTTTTTCTTTAAAAGATCGAGCCACATATTTGTTGTTCTTCGTACCTCCCGAAATGGTAGGAACATGGAACCAAATGGCAAGGCTATTCTTCGATAAATTCTTTCCCGCCTCTCGGGCTGCTAGCCCACAAAGGGACATTTGTGGCATCAAACAGCACGATGATAAGACTTAACATGAATATTGGAAGATATTCAAACATTTGTGTGTGAGATGCCCACAACATGGGATTTCAGAAAAATTACTCCTTTAGTATTTCTATGAGGGTCTCCTTCCCATGGAACGTAAGATGATAGACGCAGCAAGCAGTTGAGCAGTTTTCAACAAGACGCAACATATGTAAGGGCTTTGATCTCTACGAGGGTTGAAAATTCTCACCATTTTAGCACCCGGTCTGACATGCGAAGATATCCACAAAGGGTAAACGAGGTAAATGTTTCAAACTTAGAGAGTAAACTTTATGATTTTACTAACCTTGTTATGAAGCTAGTCACCAGGAAGGAACAAGTGAAGGTGTAACACCCGTAAATTCTTAAGGTAAGTGTTATGTCTCCCTTAATGCATTGATTTCGCTTATGTGTGAATGTGTGTCTTTGTGTACATTTTATGATCTTGAATTATGTTAAAATGTCATGTAATTGAATTACCTTTGTTAATCGTTCAAACCTCGCCCTCGCCATCGAATTTGGTTAAGTTTTGGACTGTTTTAGGAATGCCAGCGATTGTGCCTGGCGATTGTGCCATTGGCACTATCGCCGGAGGCACTATCACCAGAGACGTACCGTGGGTTGTTGGACGCCAGCGATTGTGCCACGCGATTGTGCCTTGGCACTATCGCCAAAGGCACTATCTCTGGGCTTGTACCGTGGGGGTGGGAACCTCCGCGATTGTGACAAGCGATAGTGCCCATGGCACTATCGCCGAGCATTATCGCCCACGTGGTCTGGTTGATTTAAAAACACTTTGGCAGTCTTGTTTCTCACATTAACACTTTACAAAAACGGGAGAGCTCTTCTTGGAGGCGATTCTTAGGGTTTCATCACCTACCTCATTCATTTCTAGGGTTTTGGGTTGTTGGGAGCATTAAGTGGTCATCAAGCTTCATCCAAGTGTCCCGATTGAAGTGTTCTTCAAGATTCTCATTTCTCACCTTCAAGTCTCATCTTCTCCAACTTCTAGGGTTTCCATATTTTCTAGGTTTTGGGTTCAAAACCTAGATTGTGAGTTTACTAAACCTTTGTTAAAATTAAATACACATCATAATCTTCTATTTGTTACTTTATCTCTATATGATCAAATGTTTGGGGATTTCTTCATGAAAATAGTTGAAAGATGTATATATATGGGTGACTTGCCATGATTATTGTTATATGTATCATTATTTGGGATTTGTCTCTTAGATATATAATGTGGGTACCTTGACATGTTAAATGTATGCATATATGGGTATTATGATGATTCTAGTTGGAATACCATTTTGGTGACATAGTTATATGCATGATGAATATAATTGTCATTTGGGAGTTTTGTTGGACTTCATGAGGATAGGATGGTAACATTGTACCCGTAGTCGGTATGGAAATATGTTGGGTTGAAATATACCTAAGGACCTCCTATATGCATTATGTTGGACGAATCAAGGCAAGTTCACTAGGAGGATGTAGTCTTGGGGCACCACCGGAATGGTATGTGCCTAGACCCCTGCCACTCGGAAAGTTTCCTTTACGGTCTGATCTCTGGGTGTGCCGGACCTTTGGGGTGTTCCTTGTTAAGGGCATCAAGGTGTATTGACTCTTTGGAGTGGAATTGATTGGTGCTTTGGGTCTCCCCTAATGACTCCACATATATTTGGACACTGGTTAACTGCTGATAAGAAATTGTGACTGTTCATACATGCTTATTATTGTCCAACTCACTAGGCTTTTTGGCCTAATACTTGTTTGGTGTCGATGTGTCTCTCAGATTCTAGCGGCGGCGGTCCTAAGCAGGTTTAGTTGCTTTAGGGTGAGAGCTTGGGGAATTGCACATGGACGCATTATACTTTTGGATATAGACCGTTTGGGTTTATAGATAACAACCCTTTTTGTAATCTCTTTTCTAGATGTAGAAATTAGATTAGTTGGTTGTTGTTTATTGTCCGTTAAATTACAATTGTGATTAAACAGGTTATTTATATTTATATATTCCCCATTTTTGGGAGGCTCTTGCTATGGCAATTTCAGTATACCTCATGTCCGTTTTCCGGATTTTTGTTATCCCTATTTTTAGGGTGTTACAGAAGGCTTGCGGGATATGCAAGGAGGTAGGCCATCCAATGAACACTTGTATGAAGCTCAAGAAGATGTGATGGTGACTTCTGAGGATGTGAATGTCATAGAAAGATTTCAGGGGCAACAACCAAAGTTCTACAACAATTTTGATTCTCAAAGACCTCTACAATTCCAACTGAAGTTGTTCCAATAGCCCTATCAGCAAAGAGATCCATTCATTACAAATTAAGCTGCTTCGAGTAGATCAGGTATGTCTATAGAAGACATTGTTAAGTCCCTTGCTATTAATACTCAACAGTTTCAATAGAAAACAAGGGCAAATATTCAAAACTTGGTGGCCCAAAATCATAATTTGGCGGCTCAACAGAAGATCTTGGAGACCCAATTTGGACAGTTGGCACCTTCAATTGGTCGCGTCGAGGCTGAAGGCAAGATACCATCTCAAACTGAGACACCCACGAATGTAATTATGATGACATTAAAGAGTGAGAAGAGAATTGGTAGATCAAGGATGAGAAGTGAAGTTGAGGACAAGATGCTAGAATTTGTCATTTTGTCACCATTCCCAAAAAGATTTAAGCAATTGCAGGAAGAGAAAAAAGTTGAAATCAATCCTCGAGAAGATTCAAGAAGTATCTCAAGTAGGTCAAGAAATGGTTCAAGAAGTGGATAGTGACGATGAACAAGTAGCCATTATTGAAGAGGATGAGGATGTTCTTACCAAAGAAGTGTTAGTAAATGCCCAAAAGCTAATCATACGATGATTGTAATTTTGAGTTTTGTTTCATGAAATTAATGTCTAATTTATTATGTCTATGTTATATTCTGTGTTTTAATTATTCATAATAAATAACCTTAGAATAATGTATTCTAAATGTCCCTAGTTAAATATTATTTTGGGTTTTAAGGTTGAAGTAATATGATAATGACTAGCATATGTAGAGATATTGAATCTGCATATGGGTACAAAATGGAGATTTTGTGTATCGAACGTGACTCGCTATGAGAACACTTCATTGGATGTCATGTGAGTGTCATAAGTGTTTCTCATGTGGTCAATGTACATGTAATCCTTTGACTTGAGAAATATAGAGTTTGTTATGTGGGAGTAATATATTTTGACATTGGTTCTAATCATTCCGTAACTGGGTGACAGAATAATTGTTGGGTATGTTATAAATCACATGGTAGAACTAACATGTATCGAGATAGGATTTGTACCTCCTTTATAATGGGAATGATGTCTCTGGGCCCCTTGATAAATATATACTAAGGAAATGCATGCATTCTCAGATAAATAATATGAGAGATCAATTTCTGTTTTTATTAGTATATTAGGGAATCAAGAAACTAGAGATTGGACATAACGAGAATGGCACATTCAATGTCTCGTGTTCAATCTAGACATCAAGGACAAAAGAATTAAATATGTAAACTAAAATTGACTACAAACCGATAATTTGTTGTATCACCAATTCTCGTCATTTGGGTGATGATGATGTATTGTTAGATACCACTCATATAAATACGATATTTATATTTATTACCAACATGTCGAGAACACATTGGGTCACACGCATTGAACATATTCGAATAAGGAGTTTTAATAATTAAAACGTTTAATTATTATATCTGATTTGTATTGATTTAATCTGATTAAATAAAATCAGATATTATTTATGTTGGACATAAATGAAGTTGACTAGGTATGGTTATGTAAGAAAGTGATGGTTCATGGCCACTCTTACACTCAAGTAAGGTGTGGAGATGATGGTGATCTTTTAGGCCATACTTCCATCACCATATATAATGTATGGCATTGTATGCAATTTTTTTGGTCTTGCAATTCTCTCTCAAAAATCACCTACAACTATTGTTCCCTTTTCTTTCTAAGTCTTTGAAACCGTGACTAGCATCACAAAAAGGCAAATGATTCGGATTGTTCGTGTGGATACCGTGGAGGCATCAACCTTTGTTTGTTGTTGTGATTTAAAGTCTCGTTAACTGTGAGGTATAATTTCGAAACAACCGATTTATTTCGGTTCGTATGGGTCCTTGGAGGGTTACGGTTTTATTTTCCGTTGTGCTTGAGATCCCGTAACCCAACAAGAAGACACTTCAGCAGTAACATAAATAGGGTTTCCATCTAAATGCAAGGATCTAGGTGAGTTTTCTACTCCATGTAAGATAGGTGATTTTGGTATTGCAAGGGCCATATTAGACTTAGGTTCCGCTGTGAATATCATGCCCTTGTCCATTTTTAAAAATTTGAATGCCAATCCTTTAAAAGAGACCAAAATCAGTTATCCCATTGGCAAATAGGAATGATGTTCCTTCTAAGGGGATGGTAGAGGATGTTTGGGTCCAACTGAACGGGTTAGTGTTTTCTGTAGAATTTTACGTGTTTGACATAGAAACAGGTAACCCTGCTATTTCTGATGCAATTGTATTAGGGAAACCATTTATGAAAACATCCAAAACCATCATTGATATGCATGTAGATACCATTTCTATGAAATTTGATGATTTTGAGATCGTGTTTGTTCTAGATTATACTAATTAACACCCTGGTGGTGTATTTTTTGAGCATTTTGCAAATTCCCTCAATCCTTATGTTCCGAAATTGTTTGCCCCAACCTGAATAAGGCGGGATTTAAAAGAGAAGTGTCAAGCTAAAGATGTCAAAGAAAGGCGCTGATTAGGAGGCAACCCAAATTTATTGCTTTATTTCCATTCTAGTTTAGTTTTATGCAGTTTTAGTTATCTTTTAAGTTGATGACTTTTTTCCAGGTTTGGTCTTCATTGAAGTCGGATTCCAACCCCCCCCCCCCACACACACACACAGAGTGTAAATCGGCTCCCATCACAAGATTGGATCATATATTGGGCACTACTCTACATATTCATATGCGTTTTCTTCTTCCCTTTATTTTTTTCAATGATTTAGACTACAGCATTGAATTCATGTATTGAGGACAATATATGATTTAAGTGTGGGGAGGGAATAAGTGTGGGGATATTGTGTATTGCATGTTAAGAGGGATAAATATTTCGAATTTTCGACTTGTTTTTGGGCAAATATTAAGTAAATTGCACGAGTTGACAAATTTTCTAGTTCTAATGCCATGAAAACCATAACATGAATGATTGCGTCGTTTGTTTGTTTAGTCGTGATTAGCACATTTGAGATGAACTTTGAGAGTCTTGCTAATTTGATGGACTAAAATGCACTTGTGAGCTTTTGAGCCATGATTGAACACTGTTTTCAATCTTATTTCTTTAGAAACTGATGGGAAAATGACTTGTCTATTACAACATTGCTAACACATATGTAAACATACAAATAAATGAAAGCAAATATTCTAGATGATTACAAAAGTAATTACAAGAATCAAATCAAGATATATTAAGCATATATCAAGGGATGTGATATGGAGGCATAGATCGAATGATATGATATGGTGTATCATGATCACAATCTTTATCTTTATCACCCCCTCGGAAGATGGACGGTCGAAGATGAAGGCCAATTTTGGATACGAAAGTCTAAAAAGTAGTGCGAGGAAGTGGTTTGGTAAGTGCATCAGCAAGCTAGTCTTTATTTGAAATGTGGGACACCCGGAGAGTCCTATTTTAACATTTTCATGAACAAAGTGGTAGTCAAGGCCTATGTGCTTCATTTTAGAATGAAATTTTGGATTAGCCGTAAAAAATGTGGCACCCGCGTTATCACAAAAAATGGATGGTTAGACCATGGATCGGTGGTCGAGCTCGGTGAGCAGATTAAGAATCCAAAGAACTTCAGTTGTGGTCGATGCAATAGCACGATACTCTACTTTAGTAGATGAGCGGGCAATGGTTCGTTGCTTCTTGGAGCTCCACGAGATTGGATTGTGGCCAAGGTATACAACATATCCTGTAGTCGAATGTAATTATCCTTGTCTCTTGCCCAATCAACATCAGTAAAGGCATGAAGTCGTGAAGGTGAATTGTTGTGAATTAGGATTCCTTTAATAATTGTACCTGCTAGATATCATAGTAGACGCTTGAGAGTCGTCATGTGCTCATCGGTGGGACAATGCATGTATTGTGACAACTTGATAACACTAAAATCAACATCAGGATGAGTTAGTGATAAATATTGAAGGCTCCCAACAAGGGTCCGATATTCTGTTGGGTTGGCAAGAGGTGACCCGGAGTTAAGAGAAAGTGGTGGAGATGTGATCATAGGGGTGGGCATTGGTTTGGCTTCATCCATGTGATCTTTCTTTAGAATATCAAGAGTGTACTTTTGTTGGCTTAGGAAGAGACCACGAGGGTGAGGAATGACTTCAACACCTAGAAAGTAGGAGAGGTTGCCAAGGCCTTTAAGAGAGAATCGAGCACAGAGTTTAGATATAAAGATGTCAATGAGATTTCTACTGGAACGAGTGACAATGATATCATCAACGTAGACAAGAAGATAGAGGACATGATTATTTTGACGAAGAATGAAAATAGAAGAATCGGAGATGGGTCAATTCGTAGAGAGCTTTACGGAGCTTACAAACATAATTGGGGCGGCCCTTGTCAATGAAGCCAGGAGGTTGGGTCATATACACATATTCCATAAGTGTACCTTGGAGAAATGCGGCGGAGAAACCAACCTAAAGTTACAGCTAAAGAAAGGATGACTCTTATGATAGAAGGTTTAATAACAGGGCTAAAGCTTTCATTATAATTTAGACCGGGACGTTGATGAAAACCTTTAGCCACTAGACGTGCTTTATAGCGTTCTATCGTGCCATCGGGATTATATTTAATTCTGAATACCCATTTATAACTGACACGATTTTGGGAGGAAGATGGGGGAACAAGATCCTAAATATGATTGTGAATAAGTGCATCATACTCGACTTGCATGGCTTTTTGCCAAAGGGCATATTGAAGAGCTTGAGAGATTGTAGTAGGTTCAATAGAGGCATTAGCAAGATGGATGGAAAGGTTGTATTTAGGGTTAGGTTTTTGAATGTTGTTTTGGAGACGAGTGACGATTTTTCAAGATGGTTGGGGAGGTGGAGTGGTATTAGATGGAGTAGGAGGGGAAGGAGGGGGTGGGGGTGACTCTGAGATGGTGGTTGCATCATGTGAAGTAGGATAAACGACAGGAAGAGGCATGGTACACCATGTATCAATGTTAGGAGGTGGTTGGATAGAAGTGAAATTGCGAAAAGGGAATGTTTGTTCAACAAACTTAACATGACGTGAGACATATATTTTATGGGTTTTGGGATCAAGACAGTAGTAGGAACTTTGCGTGGAAGAGTATCCAACAAAGACACAGGTGTTGAGCGTTGATCGACTTTATGTGTGGTATAAGGTCGTATCCACGGGTAACATAGGCTGCCAAAACTACGTAGTTCATGTAGTTCGGATTAAGGCCAAAAATTTGCAAAAAATGAGAGTGGTGCACAAGAGTTGGAGTAGGTAATCTATTAATAAGATAAACGACATTTGAGAATGCTAAAGACCAATATTTGAGGGGCATGGAGGCATGATGAAGAAGAGATAATCATGTTTCAACAATATGTCTATGTCGACGCTCTGAATAGCCATTATGTTGAGGTGTGTGGGGAGGGGGAAGTGAGGTGACTAATTCCATGTATAGCGAGAAAAGGGTTGAGTTTTTCATATTCTCCCCCATTGTCATAATAGAAAGTAATGATAGGATGATTGAAATATTTTTCGACTAGTGCTTTAAAACGACTTGTGTCGGATTTATGTTTAAAGGGATAGATCCATACGTACTTAGAGTAGTGATCAACAAATATGATGTAATATTTGTGACCGTCATAGGGGTAGATAGGAGAGGTCCATACGTCACTGTAAATAACATCTAATGGCCCATTAGAGCTAATAGTAGATTGAGAGAACAAAAGTTTATGACTTTTATTGCAATCACATGCATTGCAGTTTGAAGGAAAATTTGGAATAAAAAGGTTAAACATATTACTAATCTTCTTGAGAAGAGAGAAGGACGGGTGTCCTAATATGTGATGCTAGTTGAAGGTTGTAGATAAAGAAGTGGAGTTGATGGTTAGGCGGCGGATGGGATGCCATTCATATATTCTAGATTTAGTTGGACCTTGAAGCAGTGTCGCTCCTGTTTGTATGTCCTTCACAAGAAAAGAGTTAGGTAAGAAAGTGATGGAAGCATTATTATCAAGACAAAATTGAGAGAGAGAGATTATGTTTCTAGAAACTGAAGGAACATGGAGAACATTATTTAAGCGAAAAGAGTGAGAGGGTGTGAGAAGAGATGTGAAACCAATATTTGATATGGGAGGTCTGGAGCCATCACCACTGACTAGTTCGTCAGTGCCATCATAAGGAGCATGTAAGGAAAACATCTCTAAATTGTTTGTAACGTGGTGGGAGGCACCGCTGTCAAGTAACCACCCAAAGGTCAAAAAATGGGGCACTCACAGTGGGTTGTTGATACCCTTTTAACACAGGTTTACGAGAGGATGAAGCAGGTGGCACTGCTTAAGGAAATTGTTGGTGGAAAATTGAGCATTGGGTGACGTAATGTCCTTGCTCTTTACACCATTGACAACGGCCTTGGTACGGGCGGTTTGGTCTTGGTGAAGAGTGGTTGTTGAGTTCGATAGTAGTAGGGATGAAGAATTCACCAGTTGAAGCCATTGAGATAAGAGGAAGAAAGGAAGAACGAGATTAGGAGAATTGATCAATTAGAGCCCTGATACCATATAGAAACTGATGGGAAAATGACTTGTCTATTACGACATTGCTAACACATATTTATACATACAAATAAATGAAAGAAAATATTCTAGATGATTACAAAAGTAATTACATGAATCAAATCAAGAGATATTAAAGCATAGATCAAGGGATGTGATATGGAGGCATAGATCAAGTGATATGATATGGTGTATCATGATCACAATATTTCTCTTTATCAATTTCATTTATGTGTGCATTGCATCTTCCATGTCTATGTCATTCTAGAACTTGCATTTTGACTCTTCGAGATTCCATTTAGTTAATGTTATTGTGAAAATGAAAAAGGCCATCTTTGTTGCTATTTTAACCCATCTAGCCAAAAAGCCAATCGTTAACTGTGTATCCCTTTTGATAACCCCTTTGAGCCTAATCACCATTTTATTGTTGTTACACCATACTTTAACCCCTAGCCAAACACTTCACTTCACCGGACTTTAGAATGAAACTACATTTTGATAGTTAAACTCGTTGGGCATAAGAATTATTGACCCTCTACATGATCCAAAATTCCCTAAGATCCATAGTTGTCTAAGGATTTTGATAAAGTAACGAATGAAATCGTTTGGTTTCAATAAGGTTTTTAATTCGATTTCTTGAATTCTTGCAATCGAAGCTCTAATAAGTTGAGCTTGTGTGCTTGTTGCTTCAAGTTGGTGACTTTTCTAACTTGTTAATGCTAATTGCACTTAGGAATTTGAGAGCTTGTTCGAATTAACTATTTGGCCTTTAATCGAGAGTGAACCGTTGTTGGGTTTTTAGTTCCTCATATTAACTATTTTTTAGTTGCATATTAAGTCTAGTTAATCAAATCCACCCCCTTTCGTATTTATATTTAATTATCGTTCTTGTACTTGAATTTATTGGCTATAATAAGTTAAATCGAGTCTCTCTGGATTCAACCCGACTTACCGCTATTGCAATCTTGGTTGTAATTAGCCACTAATTGAAACTTATTATTTGGTGGACTTGGCATCGGTCAAAACGCAAGACATATTAGGGGCGGCTGGTGAATCAAACCAACATGAAGCTTATCGTGAGCAATACCAACATGCATTTCAACTATTAGCAGGTTGTGAGAAAGACTCAAACTTAACTATTCGAAAGTGACTAAGTGAGGGCCAACTTGATGCACATCAAGTCAGTTCTGGTTAAGTCCATCGTACAAATTGAATTCATGTCTTTGCCTACACATCATTTGGAGGACTCATTGCATACTAACTAGATCTAAAGCAAAATTGGTCAGGTTCAAAAGGGAACATTCTAATCGATTCTAGTATTTTCATCGCAAACGTATCATATATCTTATCACCCTCTAGGGGTGAGCATCGGAAGTGGGTATCTGCCTTCGGAACCGGAACCGCTTCAGAACTGTTGGTTCTAGAATCGGAACCGATGTGATTGGTTCCGATTTCTAAAAGATGGAAATTTCCCAAACTGCTTTTCTGGTTATGGTTGGCAATCACTTTGTAATTTTTTTGAAGTTCTTGACATGGCTAAAGAAAAACCGGCGTTGCTACCACTTTGTTGCGACTTGCGAAGCCAATTTTTAGAGTGTTGTGAAAGGGTCTAGAATACAAAAAATAGGATAACACTAACCTTTTGAATACGAAAATGTCAGGAATACAAGAATTGCAAGAATAATTACGAGGTTATCAAACCGACAAGTTTACAAAAATTTTGAGGATACAAAAACTATATTGCAAATTATTGAATAAAGTTTGAGAATTAAGAGTTTTGAAACGTGTGAAAAAATAGCACCATCCACTCCCTCTTTTAACTTGATCATCAACAATCATATTTTCACAGGCTAGTTTTTAGGCAATGTTTTAAAAACCGGGTCGACCCGGCCGGTTGAACCGGGACCTGGGAAAGAGGGCGGGTCAATTACGACCGGGTTTATGGCAATTTATGGCCCGGAGTAAACTGGGCCGGTTTTATCAAAAAACCGGTTGAACCAGCCGTAACGAACCGGTAAAAACCCGGTTAACCCGGTAAAAAAAGTTATGTTTTATTTTTACAAGTTATGTTTTATTTTTTTTGTGAATGTTTTTGTAGACTCAAGGTTAATAAGAGGTCTTATGATCCTATTGATTACGAATGCATTGATAAGACGGACTTTTTGGTGGTCGAAGAAGAGCCGGAAGGAGAACTTGATTACAATGATTTAGAAAATATTCTTGACGAGCAAGAGCACGAACCGGCTTCTCAAACGCAAGGTGACATTTTTTTATTTCTATATATATTAATTTGGTGTTGTAATTTTAGTTTATTGTTAGCTTTTTACGTGACATTAATATTTTGTTTATTTGATATTATAAAAAATGACCATGTTGTTGATGACAATGAAGTTGATAGTGAATTTCAATTACTAAGCGATCGTGAGCTTGATGCATTTAACACTCCAATGTCTCAAGATTTGATTTGATCGTTATGTTTCGTTTTGATGTATTTGGATTGATGAAAAACTTATGCTTATCTGTGTTTCTTTAATGTATTTGGTTGACCCGGTGGTTGAACCGGCCACCACACCGGGTTTTAAAACATTGGTTTTAGGGTAAAACTGTAAATCTAAAAGTCAAAAAAAACCCAAAATAAGAAAGAAAATAGTCGTTGATGCCAAAAATATATGTGGTGCTTAGCGGTGCTGAGTCCTTTTCAATCATAAACTTTCAATATTGGAAGAAAAGAACTCTTTGACTGGAGCTTTGACGAGGGGCTTGGTGTCACCGGTCCTAGACAAAACAATTGGGCATGACTGTGATTTTCAGTCCGGTCATATGGTTCGGTCTTCCCTAATCAACCTTTATTAGGCAAGGCATGGGTCAATTCCTTAGCCCCTAAGATTTTTTTTCCCTCTCTAGTTGTCTTGTTTGTTGACAAGGTTATAGCTTTTTTTTTTTTTTTTTTGGAAGGAGTATCCCATACCACAATGGGCCCAGACTAATCTTTGGAAAACAGGCCGTTGGCCCGCGGGCATTCATCCCGTGGCCACAAGGATGACCCCCGTGCCAATATTTGGCACAAATGTTGCGTGTGAGGTTCGAACCCGAGCAACCGCTATGAAGTCCCAAGCTCTTACCACCACGCCACACCCTTGTGGTTACAAGGTTATAGCCTTGTAGTATGCTACCTTTGTTTTCATAACTCACTCGACACATCTTGTATTTATCTATTTTTAGCTTGTATTCATAAAAAAAAAAAAGGAAAGGAAAAAAAACATATGTATAACAACATACAACAACAAAATCAATTTGGAAAACTAAACAGTCTAAAAATGAAAAATCCCTTTTATAAGAAATATGGGTGTTCAGAAAAACCATCGAACCATTTAAACCGGTCGAATCAAGTAAAACATGACTGTTTTTGACAGTCTGAGCGATCTGGTGGCTCGGTCTAGTCTGGAAAATAGCTAAACCGCTTGATTCGATCCGGTTTGTGGTTTTAACATATTTTTAAGCAATTTGGACCAAACGGACGGCCAAAATACACATATATTAATTATATTTAGTTTACATGTTGTAGACAACTTTTATGACTCAATTTAAAATAGTTTGTCCACTACATTAAGTTTGTAGTTTTTACTTTTAAATTGTTTGCGTTCCTTAGATATGCAAAACTCCGAAAATCCATCAAAAAAGAAAATTCTAAAATTCCAAATCGTTATTCAACTTGCTTAATGTTTGTCCAAAATTTCAACTATTGTTAATGGACTTTAACTTTTTTAACTTAATGGTTTTTTTTTTGGAGATAAGTGTCTCCTTTTTAATTCGGTATATATATTTTTAATAATGTTATATTGGTCGAAATTTCATTTTGGAGATAGATGTTATGTTTTTTTAGTTTAAAGTTCATAATAGGTCCAAACCGTCGAAACTGGTTAGACCATACCGCCTTTTATGGTCCGCATTTGACCGGTTTGGTCACTTGTTATCAAATCGCTCGGTTTGGAAAATTTCTCAAACCGCCGTTGCAGTTTGGTTTGTGGTTTGGGGTTAAACCGTTCAAACCGCACCACGAACATCCCTAATAAGAAATTCCAGTGAAGAACTCAACAAACACCAAGCAAGAACGAGAGCTGAAAAAGGTCAAGCAACAACGACAACAGACAAATAACTCTACAAGAAGAAAAACTCAACCGTTTGCGGGTTATGAGATAGACTCAACCTTAACTATTCGAAAGTGAGGGCCAATTTTTTGCACATCAAGTTAGTTCGGCTTAAGTCTATCCTGCTAATTGAATTCACGTCTTTCCCTACACATTACTGTAGAACTCATGGCATACTAAGGGGTTGTTTGTTTGTTTAAAACCTCTTAATGACTCTTAAGTTTAAATTGTTCAGACCTTTTTACACACCACATCTTATTAATCATAACTAAAATAAGACTTCAAACTTCAGACCTCTTATAAAACAAACGGCACCTAACTAGACTTAAACCAAATGTGGCCAAGTTCAAAAGGGACTCGGCTTAACCAAATTCCACTCGACACATTCTAATCAATTCCAGTATTTTCATCGCAAACATGTCATATACCTTATCACCGTCAACCAAGACTATCTTGCCTAAAAAAGTGGAGTCCAATCCCCTTTTTTTTATTTTGTTGAAATAATGCAATCAAAATTTGAGGCTACAAATCTTCCTATTCATTCATGAATAGATTATTTGAAAATGGTTTTTCTACCGGACTTTGTGCACCATAATGCAAGTTGTTCAAAAAACACAATAACAATGTGTCATTACATGATAATATAGGGGGTAAAAGTGAAAATAATTTTGGGCACGAGATAAAAGAAACCAGGGATTTCTGAAACGACAGATTTCCTAAAGATCAAAACAAGCCATGCCGAAGAACAAGGGAAAAGGAGGTAAGAATCGAAAGAGGGGTAAGAACGAAGCCGACGATGAGAAACGAGAGCTCGTGTTCAAAGAAGACGGCCAAGAATACGCACAGGTCCTCCGTATGCTCGGCAATGGCCGCTGTGAAGCCATGTGCATCGACGCCACCAAACGTCTCTGTCACATCCGTGGCAAGATGCACAAGAAGGTTTGGATCGCCGCCGGTGACATCATCCTCGTCGGTCTGCGTGATTACCAGGACGACAAGGCTGACGTCATCCTCAAGTACATGCCGGACGAGGCCAGGCTCTTGAAGGCTTACGGCGAGTTGCCGGATAATATCAGGCTCAATGAAGGTATCGCCGGCGGACTCGATGAGGAAGATGATAATGGCGTTGATGATTACATTGAGTTTGAAGATGAAGACATTGACAAAATCTAGGGTTCGTAATTGTTTCATCACTTCCAATTTCGATTTTGATTTCAGTTTTCGTTTTTTGTATCGTCTAATCGTTAAATCCTTGGATTTATGCAGTGTTTGGATCGAGATTTGTGGATTGGATGGATTGAATCCCAAATTGGGGATAAAATTAGGGCTTGTACAAAATAAGGTCTTTCAAATGATATTATAAACGTATTAAGATGATTATTGTGTAAGGATCTGAATGAAGGGGATATATATGTATTGATGATCATTACCCTTTTCCATGATATATGAATTCAATTCAATCTATAGCTAACAATTGCCTTCAATCAATTTCGTGAAATCGGTGTTGTGCGTGTGCACCTCGATTAATCCCATCATACCCTGAAGATAAAATAGCTATGAAAATCTCCAATAGCTTATGGAGACTCGAATTAGGGGTGTGTAGAAAGTCAACTGATCCAATTAGGAATCGATCGATCTAATTAGAACTGACCGACCATAATTGGATATCCAATTGTAATTGGATCGGATCGGATTGAAAATCTCAATATCCAATTTGGATCGATCGGTTCTTGGATGGTAGTCCAGAACCGACCGAACCGACCAACATCCAATTACCCATCCAATTAACCATCCGATTATCATCCAGTTTTCCATCCAACAATCATCCAATTATTTTTTTGCAATTTGCTTGAATCTAAATTTGTTTTGTATTGATTTTTGAATTCTTATTCTCACTTGTGTTGGTTTTAACACAAATTAAAAGTGATTAATCAATTTGTTTCATTGTTAGAAAATTGCATTTAATTAACACATGGGATGAATCTGATATGATCATCCATTGGATGTCAGATGGATCAAATCCGATACAATGGGTATCCAATAAGAATATCCAATGGATATTCAATAAGAACATCCAATGGATGGAACCGAACCGATCTAATCATCCATTGGATTGGAAAATCCAACATCCAATCGATGATTGGATCGGTTCGGTTCCCCTCACATCCATTGGATGTCAACCGATGAACACCCCTAACTCGAACTATCATGAAGATAACAGCTGTGAAAATCCCGGGTGGCTTATGGAGACTCGAACTATACGACTGAACACTAAGACCAAGCCTTTATTTACCGATGGAGCTAGCCTTTAAGGTTCAATCTTAAAATCCTTAAGACACATTCTGTTAGAAATCGGGGTAGGGAAATAGGGTAAAATCCTTAAGACACATTCTGTTAGAAATCGGCGATCAAGTAATCGGATTGCTTGAAAATCGTGTGAGTTCACTTTTCGAATTGATATTTCAACCCTATGCCTGGGTTTTACGAAATTCAATCTAGGATAAGACTCAATAACACTTTCGATTCTAGGCACAAAATATCGAGAGCAAAATTACAGGAGAGTATTTGAAGGTTTAGATTTTCCGTGTCCCAAAAAACGTAAGGATATCGTATATATACTACCTCCATTCGAAAAAAGAGGAAAAATAATTGAAATAGCGGTGTTGGCAAGATACCAGCAGTTCCAGACAGTAATAACCACATTTGGATGAGATCACAAGTTGGTTACAACTGCATCAAGTTCTGGTCTACATGATCAGAGATGTAACTTAGACATTCTCAAGTACAGCCAGAGATATTCCCGACTAGAGGTACCCAACCAGAGGCATGACCAAGACAAACCAGAGGCGCCTCTGGTCATAACCAACCAGATCATAACTTAAGTATGAAAACACACCACTTGATCTAAACTCAAAACTGATCAGAACTAAAGTATTCCTTCATTCCGATCACGTTTTCCACTGCATTCCAAGTCCAAAATTATGTAAAGGTTTTGGGGCGTTGCCCCTCGACCCCGCCCGCTGAATGATCAACAGGATCATCGCAAGGGGAGCTGCCCCTTAAACCCCGCAAGGGGGCGCGACCCCCTTGACCCCCCCGCCATTTCTTCATGTCTGGGATCAAACTCGTCTTATATACAAGTGTATACTCCACATTGCCTAACTTGTATTACATCACAGTATGAAACCCCATTGACACTCGTGTTAATTTCAATTACACTTAAATGGCCGGTGACATTAAAATCACCAACAACATTACGAGTGGTACTCTTGGTTTGGCTTGTGTGTGCCCTACTTATGTTAGTTTGAGTTCATCTAAAAAGAGTTTTGGACTGATCAAGGATGGCACTAGGCAGTATTGCCCGATGACATCATGGTCTGGTCTGAGGTGAACTAAAAAGACATGATTGTTTTGCGTTTGACCATCTTTATGTTTAGCAATAGCTCTTACCCATCATTTTCTCATCATCGGCTTCATTCTTGACCATCTTTCGATTCTTACCTACCTTTTTACCATGTTCTTCTACCAACAGTTTTTTATATCACTTCTGAAAGCATAGTTTCTTGATCTTGCGATCTCCATGCTTAAAATTATTTCCACTTTCACCCCCTATATAGGTAACCGGCTTAAATAAACTAAAATAGAAAAAGAAATTGGTCTCTTAGTCATTTCTCTCCTCGTTTACACCAATATCACTATTTTCGCAATATCTAGATCCGCAACCGCAATTACGGACCCAAATACAGACCCACCTCCGCAATTACGGACCCAAATAAAAAAATATGTATTATCATATAATACATATTTCTTTGGAAAATCTGCTTTAGAGTATAAAAAGCCGTGTGCTAAAACCATTGTCAAAGAAGCTATAGAATGTTTTATAACCTCAACAAATTAATCGCATTTTTGCAACAAAACAGAAAGGAACTCTACTGTTTAATGTACAAAGATAATCGTCTCCGCTGCCACCTGCTCCTCTCAGCATAGTCATCTTCAAAAATAAATTTAATCAAGAACAAAATATGAACATCCATGTTCGTTAAAACATTGATGACTAACGTTTCAGTACGAATGGACTTGGGGAAGATTTTTACAGATCGATTTTGAGGAAGATAAGTTCGAGAGGTGTTAGGGTGAGATAGCATGACGGTGGTCATAACTCATAAAGGCCGTAATGGGGATATGAGTTTATTTGTTACACTTGCCGTACATCAATACTACATACTTGAAAAATAAACAATGGAATTTTGCCAATGACCAATAAACTATCTATTAATATCACAAATTAACAACAAAATTATGATTCTTGTGATCCTTCGGTTGATGAACTCGGTTGATACACCTTTCGGCTTTAGGATTGCGAAGACATTTTGATCCATGGTCCCTATCTAACTAGAAAGAAAGTAACAAATGAAATCATATGATTGCAACAGTTATCTGTAAATAAATGAGTTGCTAATTGGGCACCAATTCATAAAATTTTGTGAACAAAACACCCTTTATCCATTGGCAGAGATGGGCATAAAATAACTAGTTAAAAGGGGGCCTATTTGCGACCAGTTAAAAACTAGTTAAAAGGGTGCCCATCCATTTCGTTGGTAATTATTGTAATCTAACAGAAGGGTATGTTCTTTGTTGGTAATGAAATTGAAACGACGTCAATTGAATACACAATAACAAAAATATTAACACTAAAACCACAGTAATCAATTCATCAAATGATCCTAAAACATGGGTTTGCTTTATAATTAGTTTCAACGAGAAAGGACGTTTCTAACATGTTTTGAGTTGGTTAAGGTAATGGGTACTTACATTTAGGGAGGGATGGCAAAATCATGTATTTCCTTGTTGCTTAGATTGAGCTTTCAATTTCTCCAGCTGTTTCCTCAGATATGCTTGTTTTAACTTCTCTCGGCGAACAGCCACTTGCTCTTGCCTGCGAACTTTCAGTTCAGACACTTTCTCCCTAGCTTCATTCACTTCTTCATGAACTTCCCTGAAGAAACACAAAACCCCGCAACAGGATTAGCTTATCAAATCAGAAGATCGTGCAACAGTAATTGTAGACAATTAAGCAAACCAAACGAACCAAATATATCCGACAGAGAGCCTCTGCCCTAAGGGTAGAGAGTGAACACCCTCGGCTTGCAAAACAAACATTAACAGGATAAATGTGCAACAAGTAGCAGAGGAGCGTGTGCAAACAAGCAACAAGTACAGTCCGAGAGACGTAAGATGAAACAAAAACATGGTAACACAGTAAAATCTAGAAAGACTAAGGTTGGCATACAATATAGGGTCCCACAAGTATATGCATACATAAGACATGAAAGGTAGGAAAAACTAAAACAAAAAGTGATACTTCTTGATAATGGCTGCCGAAAGAACAAGACTACAGCATCATTTAATCATGGGATACAGGTATGCACTTCCATTTGTTCTATCTTATTAGAAGTGATGATATTATGGACTATATTACATATTTCTCACCATACCCATAAACTGAATACAATGATCATTGAATGTAATTCTATCATTAAGAGAAGTGCAAAGACAGGCCAAACGGTCCAAGTATAAAACCCTAAATGCCAAAGAAAGATGCATATAAATCCTACATCTTCAACACTCTCCCACTATATAAAAGAACCAAGTCAGCTCATTGTGTTTGGCTGGCTCATGTTTGGTTACTGGAGATATGCATAGCTGCAGCATACTAGCATGAATTCATCTCCATCAATTGGCTGTTAATTTAATGATTTATAAAAAAAATAGGCTATTAAGATTTAATTAAAATGGGCTATGTTAAGGTTTAAAAATGGGTTGAAATAAAACATTAATAGGCTCAAAGTGTTTTGGCATTTATAGTTTAGTCATTCATTGTCTTATGAGAAAGTAATATGTGGACACCATGTACATTAGCGTGATGCCATGTTTTCTCATTCTATGTTCACCATGTGCTAGTCTTTGTTCCTTCTACCTGTTTGCTCAAGCTCTTGCACAAGCAATGGGTCTTCACGAAAACAATCACTCTACTCTTTGGGGCAGAGGTCAGGTCTGTGTGCATCTCACCTCCCCTACCCTACTTTCGAGTGGGATTTACCAAGTCAGTTTGATTTGGTTTGGTTAAATTAGCGTGACACCAACCTTATCCAGTTTATCAAACTACGTTTGGTTGTACTCTAGAATTTTCTCTGTTCCGTTACCGTACAATCTTCAACTCTATTAGGTCATAGTTTACATCTCATAATAAGCCCAAACCAAGTATACTGGTCAGACTAGACTGCATTTTGGTGGTCGATCTGACCGATTTGGTCACTTCATTCCAAACTACGCGGTTTGAATTTTTTTTCTCAAACCACTTCATGTTAGACTACTGATAGTTCTATACCCAAGATGTTGATCCTCCTTAAGTCATTTGCTTGAAACTATTAATAAATGAAACACTTCATGTTGCAATCCCATTTTAGTACTTGGAAATTGTGATATCAAAGAGGCTTATCCATATAAACCTACATAATCACAAAAGTATAAAATTCGCTTCTTGATCAAGATGAGCAGTGATACCAACAATCACAATCTGGACAGTATTAATTATCTCCTTATAGTCTAGTAGCACCATGGTTATAAAAAGTGTGCGAGGCGTACGCCTCGAGGCGAGGCGGTCCAAAATCGCACCTGAGACGACGCCTCTCAATCTCTTGACGAGACGTACGCCTCGGTTGTCTGAGGCAGTGATTGAGGCGGTGAGGCATGAGGCGATAGAGAGGCGTACGCCTCAATACCGACACTAAATTATTTTTAAAAATGACCAAAACCTTCTCTATTTCTTTTTTAGAAACCTTGTTCTTCTCCGGTTCTCCTAAACCCTATCTGCTACTCGTCTATTGTCCTTTGTGAATTCCAGTTTTCTCCTGTTTTCTTTGCATTTTCTTCTTCGATTCTCTTCGGTTCATAGAAGTATTACGTATATGTATCTACTAGATATACTTATTTTATATTTAGTCTCTACTACGTGTGAGGGCCACAGTCACACTTCCGCTCACACTTTGTTGATATTTAAATTTATTTATTTATGAGTTGTGAGCATATTAATATATACATATACATACATATATATGTTATGAATAGACCAATAATTTTTTTTCTTTGTTAGTACATGTACATCTATATTTCGTGATTAAAAAACGTATATATAGATGCTTTTAGTAATTTAGTATGATATATATATTTTGTGTCTAGTACTCGAGTGTCTAGGATGTGTGTGTATATATATATCACATATATTTTCTGAGCAGAAGCAATGGAATGCAGATTGGTGTGTGTGTATATATATATTTTGTGTGGTGTATATATTTCCACCTCGTGGCTTACATCTCAGACCGCCTTGAGGCTTACGCCTTGCCTCATTGAGGGAAAACGCCTTGAGGCACGATTCCGCTTTTTAAAACCTTATAGCACAATCTCATTTCCAACCTAACAAAAGAACCAACAGAGTTGCACTTGCTTATATATCATACACTCACTTGAACCTAACCGAATCATTCCAAAAAAGAACAATACAATCACACTGAAGATGATCCACCTTGGAAACACAGAGTATGATAACAATCCACTGCTAACGTAAAAGCATATGGGAATAACAAATATGATGAGAAAAGAGGTAGCTAATCATCTCAAAAAGGCTTGCCAACCCAAGCCATTTCTATGTTGAACCAGGAAATATACAGTTTACAGGCATTAGTAAATGAGTAGGCAACTCCAAAAAAACAAATATTAGGGTGTGGATCATCTAACGAAGGAAGAACACTTGCTGAAATATAATTTGTTTTCTCCTATATTATACATGAAGTGGAGCAAAATCGGAGACCTATAAAATCAACAAAAGTAACCTCGGCGAGCAACTCAAAATGTTGATAACATGCATATGAAAACTACGAGACTAGAATCCAACACAATCAACAAAATACATCTAGTACTATAACACTTGTACTGATTTGATCTACAGTACCTTATAGGAACACTGATTTTTTCCTTACCTATTTTGGTCAAACCATGGTGTAAATCAGTTCATACAAAATAGAACCAAGGATTTCAGTGTCAACATGGAAAAAGCAGAGTCGTACAACATGATGCATGATAAGAAACTTGCCTCTTTGAGCAGTAGAAGGCAGATTCATCAAACAATTTCTAGTCACCACATCGCCTAAAAATGAACTAAGCAGTTAATGCGGTCGATTGCGGAAATAGCGGTTGGGACCTTGATTTGAAAATAGCGGTTATAGCGGTGAGATAGCAGCGAGATAGTGCTAAAAAAATATGCTCATAAAATAAATACGAATATATATATATAACTTAAAATGTTGTATGCCTAATACATATGACATATCAATTCAAACCACACAAGCAACATGGTAAAATATTGTGTGCCTAATACATACCAAGTCAAACAATTCAAACCACACAAGCAACATAGTAATAGAGTTTATAAAGCTCATAAACAACTAATTTAATTGGAATTGATAAAGTTTGACCTAATTTAATTGTTTCTTAGGTAGTTTTGGTTAATTGTTTATTTAATTTGTTTTCTTTTTGTTTGCAGGTTTGATCTTAAAATAGCCCACACAAAAGCCCAAAAGTATTGTTTAAAATTTAGTCCAACAAAAAGAGTCCAAAACAGTCCCAAAAAAACGGTAATAGCGGAACGCTATTTGGTCAAAATAGCGGTAAATAGTGGTAATAGTAGCCGCTATTTGTGGTACCGCTATAATACACCACAATTCCTAGACCGCTATTTAGTCTAGGACCAAACTGCATAGAAAATGAATTACAAACATCATGATGAATCATCCTCGTCCTGCCCACTTGTAACAAGTTTCTATTTTTGCATTTGAGAATAGCATTTAAAGGTATAAACACAAGAAGATTCATCTAACATTCAAGTGATTCATAAACCTAACCCGCTACAATGTTGAGAAAAATTACCTCTTTACATGATCAACAGAAAGGGATCTGACGGAAGTACCAAAATTGATTTTCAGCAAAACTTACCATTGATGGAGAAAATATCAATTTGATATTCTGACAAGTCACCAATACACTCAATCGGGTGACATAGCAAATCCCAAATAACTAAGCAAAACTACACTCCAATACCTAGTGCGGCTTCTAGACAGGTGAAAGGTATTGATGTGTTTACCAATATGGCAAAACTAAAAATATCTAGAGCTCAAGTGCTTGTAGGAGTTTCTTAAGGTACTTAAGAGATAACGATTCAATCAACTGTTGAAATCCTATATACTATTCTGACTTGTGTATGCAACATCTAACAAATAAACCATGACAAGAACCAGGTTCTACACATCCAGGAAGGTCCTCTCGCTCTTGGAAGGTACATGAGAGGGATGAGAAGTAACTTAACAATATAGGTGCTTTATATTCTTACTGATAGACTAATGATTATGCCAGCCATGAGGTCTTTGGCAACTAGAATGTTGAGACTATTGATTATTTCAACCATAGGGCATGCAGATCGGGATAACGTCGGGAACGAGATATACCTACTCGCTTAGATAAACAAGTAACATATTACCCATTCATGCCAAAACCAAAACACAACGGTTAAGTTAATAAACAAAAGAGAAATCTTCCACAATTGCCCTGAGTTTAATGGAATGGAATGGACAAATACAAGCATGTAAGAAAGAAAATCAAAGAAAAAAGCTACAATTCTGAAAGTATTCCATCAGATCACGCTGAGATATGCCAAGCTCTAACACAAAGCTTTCTTTTCCCTAAACCCCTTCAGATCAAGACGATTTGAAGAAGGTCATAACTCTAATACACATAAGATATTTTCTTGATTTAAAAATAATTCCACGTAGAACATTTTCTTGGTCACAATCTTCTAAACAATGTTGCAATTGCCACTTTATGTTTAAAGATATAAATAAAAACGAACAGTGCAATTACCTTACGAAACGTTTGTGCTCATCATTATCTACTGTACCAGCTGCCCTGCCAAGCCCCATAGCTCTTGTATCAGGCAACACAGGCTCGTCATCCCTATCAGACTCACGTTCAGCCATTTCTGTGAAAAACATATCACGTCCTTGAGGTTGCTGTGATTCCTCTTTTACGAGGCTCTTACTGAAGAAATCCACACAATATTTCTCCTTATCTTCCTCGTCAGATAGTTCTCCCCTTGCCAGCTTTTCATACAACTCGGCTTTCTTCTCTAGGGCTGCATAACTGGCTGACCCATCCTTGACTGCTTTCATCTCGAGCTTATCCCTGAAAATTATAGAAGTTTTCATGAGAAAAAGTCTACCACTCTTCCTAAATATATGCATAAAAAAAGAAAGGTGTCAACTTGAAAGCTAATAAGATGTTACAGTCACATATAAAATCCAGTCTTATACATTTAGGCCATTTAACATTTTGATTTTGTGGGCCCCATTTATATGACGTGAAATGTGATTATCAATTCCATTTGCTTGCTGTAAGAAGCAATAAAGACAGGACCCAGAAAATATAGAATAGAGAATGGAACAAATTTGTATGAATGAATGTCATCTTAAACCATTCAAGTATCTCACAGTTTCCCTCAGCAGACAATCTACAAGCAGTCCATAAGATGTCCCACATAGCCCCATATTATAAAAGGAGTCTGCTAAAAAATTAATAATACGTCAATTTTAAACTTTGTTTCTCATATCATTCAATGCAGGAGAAGATGTCTTCTCAATTCAACTCAAAATATATTAAAAATGCAATGAACACCACAAGGTCGCTTGAAATGAACTGGACAAGGCATCTACAGATGGTGGATGAAGTGATGGAACTGGTCTTGACTGACAGAAGGCCTTTATAGATATCCTTCTGAGGTAGCAGATGCAAAGCTCTAGATTGATCACTCGTTAGATCCTCTAAAAACATGCAACTGTCCACTGACAATGGATGAAGCAGTACTGAACTTCAACTGTATGTATTATTCCACCATGCAAGCAGTTTTCAGTAAAGCCAAACATAAACCTTAATTACCAGCAAAAGCATTGTACCAAGAAGGAAAGATAAACTGGTTTTGAGAGACCACTCTCCAAATGGCTTTTGACAACTAGATAAATTGCTTGAAGACCATAACATATAAACACAAATGGATTCCATCAACTATGATCTTCAACAGATGGAACTTAAACTGCAGACCATATGAAATGATGAAGATTTAACGTTTTGGCCAACAGAGTTTCTATTATAGAAGCATGAACAAAATCATGAAGCAATTTCTTTCCAAGCAATATTCATCAAGCTGATACTTACAACTACACCATGGAACTAAGGGTGCACTCCCTAAAGGTAAACCCCTCAATCCAAACCCCAAAAATAACTCTAGATAAAGAATAAACCACCTTTTTCTTAGAGAAATAAACAAGTTAATAAGTTTCTATGTTCTTCACTAAATGAATACTGATCAGGTCCCTAATTTATACTATATTACACTGGCGCACCACAAAAAGGTGATCTTCCAAAACAGGTGCACCATGAGAACGATCGAGATTAGGTTGGAGTCTTCCCCATCATTTGTGTGATTACCCCCCCCCCCCCCCCCCCCCTCTCAAAAAAATTAATTAGAGAATCGTTTTATTAAGACTAGCACTGAGGTACTTTTATCAGCATTTTGAGATGGAACTTATGATACTTGATGATCAATCATCAACTTGAAAGTTACATTGTTAATATGCAGACTAAGAGTTTTCTAAAAGGGTCAGATATCTTGCATATAAAATGGTTGAAACAGATAAAGTGTTCCAGCTTATTTGCTTATAAAGCTAGCAATGTCATTAATATTGAGTTACATGCCCTAACGAACCCTAATTAGATTAATGCTGATGCATAAGAAATTTTGAATCTAAAAACGATTTGGACGTAACAATAGCATAAACAGACGATAGAATCAAGTTTAAGGTAGGGTTCCATACTTGTGAGAACGAACGTCGACGCCGGAGTTCTTGGCAGCAAAGGGATCATGAGGAGTGATCTTCTTCTTGGCGCGGTGGACCTCGAGTTGGTCGGGGTTCTTGTTGGAATTAATACTTTTGGCCTCTTCTTGAGACTTGTAAAGTTGGGCCTTCAGCTCAAAAATGGACGAGGCCCCTACACCGGCGATTGCACGGTGTTTCTTGGGCATGATTGAGGATTCTGTCAACCATCCTAGAGATTCCACCACCACTCTCTTCTTCTTCCCAATCTCCTCCTCGCTCATTTTCTCTCACTTTCTCCAGGAATTCGAAATGATTGAAACCCTTGTTCTATCTCTCGATTAAACCTTGTATGATTGTTTAGGCTTCCAATTGATCGATAATACGTTTAGGGTTTAAGTTTCAAGGATACAACCCCAATTTCGTTTT
The DNA here is from genome assembly GCA_954870635.1 of Arctium minus. NCBI lineage: Eukaryota > Viridiplantae > Streptophyta > Magnoliopsida > Asterales > Asteraceae > Arctium > Arctium minus. Next base: position 41,837,477 of record OX941088.1, on the reverse strand, counting down.
CCCTCGACCTCCAAAAACATAGAATCGGATTTGGGTACCAGCCAAAATACAGGTTGTTAAAATACTCAGTTACAAAAGAGTTTATTAATTTATTTATTTTTAAAAATTGTTTGAATTAGTTTACGGTGATATCAAAACTTATTAATTTATGTAATGGTAAATCGAAGTTTTTTAAAAAGTGTTTGAATTAGCTTATGGAGATTAAGTTGTTATTTAAGAGTGTTTGAGATTGCTTATAAATGTAAGATGACCAAAAGCTCATAAGTTGTTTCAAATAAGTTAACAAGTTAGAATGGAATAACTTATTACATACTCTTTAACAACGGTGATAAAATGGTATAAGCAACTTTTTTTCTCACATCCAAACACTGAAAACTGTTTTTTAGTAGTGACAAAATAAAATAAGTTAATAAGCCCTTTAAATAAGCAATCTCAATCAAAAGAAATTGGAATTGACCAAATTATATTGTGTGTTTGGTTTATTAAGTTAAGAGCATCCACAATGTACGAGTTATTCACCGAGCTTTTTCATAGCTTTTTTCTTACACATTATTGCCACATCAACAACTTAAAAACCTTTATATACCTCCACTATGTGAAAAACCTCACCCAAACTTTTTCATTACTTTTTTAAACTATTCAGGGTCCCACTATTTTAACTTTATATCATTTTTATTCTTATTTATAAAAATAAATACATTAAAATTCATACAAATACATATTTATTCATATCAAGAAAATATTATTAATTTAATTATGTATTTATTTTACATAAATTTTTTAATATTTTAATACAATATTAAAAAATGTTAAATTTAAAAGTGGGTATAACCGAAAATAAAAAGTGGGTCATTAAGAAATTTGTTAAAACTGTATAAATATGTCAAATTTGAGATATTATTTTAAAAATATAAAATATAATTACTTTCATTATGTATTTATTTATATTATTTATTTAATAATTATATTTAAATAGGATTACTTTAAATATATTAATAAATAAAACTGGTAAATAAATAAAACTGATTAAATACGAAACTTTTATAAAATTCTATAAAGTTAAAACTGATTAAATACGAAAAAGCTATGAAAAAACAGGTCATGCAGTTATGAGTTATGACGAAAAACCTCGCGAAAAACCTCACCCAAAAAAGCTTTCCACTATGTGAAAAACCTCAAAAGGGGGTTTTTGTTTTTTGAAAAAGCTATGAAAAACCTATGAAAAAGCACATTATGGATGCTCTAAGGGTGTTTGGTTCATTTTAAAAGGAATGAGAATAAAAATAGGAATACAAGAGAATGAGAATGGAAATAAACATTGTATCAATGTTATTTGGTTAAATTAATATAATCAATGAAAATTTGTTTTATATAACATTCTTAATACAAATATACTTCGTTCAACTTGAAAATATAAAATATGTTTCCTCCAATGTGAAAAGATAAAATATGTTCCATTCAATATCGAGAGATTGTAACACCCTCAAAACTGGAAATAACAATTAATTTAAAATTTTCTAAATACGTTGATGACTGATTCATCTACAACAACAATTTAAGGTTTAACTTCAATAAACACATTTCATTATATGTACACAGTCTATTATAGGGACGGGTGCTACTAAAACCCCATAACAACCACTATCTCCAAACTGCGGAAGACTTCACCAACTACTTACCCTCGTGAAACACTAGGGCTCATCTCTTCAAAGTACAGCTATAACCATTTCCCAACTGGAACCTGATGCACATGCCGACAAATAAAAATGTTAGGTTTAACGCCTAGTGAGCTCAAGAGTTTTCATCAGATATACATATATATATATATATATATATATATATATATATAACGTTAAGAATGTTATTTAAATCGTGATTTCCGAGATGATAATACATTCAATCTGAAACAACCAAGACGAATACATTAAATCTGAAAACAATCTATTTTCAACATTCGCCCTCTTCGTGATTAAAATCACAAAACAAAACGTTTCTTCGAATATAAGTCCAAAACCCAAAACTCACGTAAAACATAACTGACACTTTAATAATCAAATACTGAAAACGTAGATAAACTCCAACTTCCAAAACATCCCAAAAACATGGATAAGGTCTAATAATCAAAACCTTAGAACATGGATGACTACTCATGCTCAAAACGTCACCGAAAACATGGATTATAAAACTCCATACTGAAATCAACACCTTTTGGTGACGGGGGAGACCCGATTACATTATACGTGATGGAACACCAAAGTGGGTCGCATAACTATTAGAAAACCAAAACGTATGAATTATACACATAAAACATATTGATCTCAACTACTCCAAGTCTATTGCTCGAAAGCATCAAGTCAACTCATCTGAGTCTATTCTTGAGAGTTCCAAAACGGGGAACCCAGTTCCAAAACGGGAACTTATGCACAATGGAATTACACATTACTGCCCAGGGACGCTGCCTGACCGTATAGATCCACACCTTACTTACCATGGTGACCTGATGCCTATTCCGTGCCAAAGTGGTGAACTTGTCCAAAACGGGACATAAAGAACATCGTGCCTATGGATCCATTGCACTAACTAAAACATTACATGACTCAAAACGAATGAACTAACGCATTCAAAACATGTAATTCTAAAATAAGATGCAGTAGATGTAAATCATGACCAAACGCTCTACATTGAGCTATTAAAATCGGACAAGTGTCCCCAAGACCCAACAAAATCTAAACCGAGCCATAAGCTCAACAAATCCAAAAACCCATCGTTGAAAATCATGAAATGAAATCAAACGTAAACAACCCGACTTTATGTAAACCCATACTCCAAAATATATAATTAACTCCAACATAGTTTAGATTGGGACAACTCATTTTCCAAGTGAATTATATCATTTACTCTTTCAAAACGTCCCATAACACAAAATCAAACACTCATATAAAACACACAATAAAATGCATTTATACTCCAACTTTACTTCATGAAATAATGTTGATCCAAACTCTCTCAGTGATTTGATAACGACCCTCTTCTATACTTAGTGAAAATTACGTTTATTAATATGTATTAGTGTTTCACCATCAACGATCAAGATGAGTCTGTTCATTTGTCGCTGATGATCTTTCTTATAAACGCTCATATGTATTAGTGTTTCACTATCAGCGATCAGACTGAGTCTGATGGTTTTTAGTCGCGATTTTAGGGCTTCAAACCTCATTTCTCTCATATCTACTCCTTCCTAAAGCCGTTTGGAGCGATTCTTGAACCTAGGGTTCGTCTTTTGGAGCTTTTCAAGTAGATAAGGAAGTAGATTGAAGTTATTGGGTGAATCCAAGAGTTTATAACCAAGGTAATCTACCCATCTTTCCATCTATAAAATTAGGATTTTGTGTTCTTAACCTTTTTGTGCATTTCTAGGGTTTGATTTGCCTTTGTGAATGTTTGTGCTAGTGGATCTATAGAGAGCTTGGAGCTAGTGTAAGGATCCAAGATCTCCTCTTCAAAGGAACTCAAGGTTGTGGGTAAAACCTAGATTTAGCCTAAATCTAGCAATGTGAGTTCAAGTTGATTTGTGAAAACGGTGTACATGCCAAAATGATTATTTTAAAGTGTTTTGTATCTTACATGAAATTGTTAACTGCTGATCAGTTTGGTTGATTTGAAAGTGTTTAACTTTACAAACTTATATAGCACACATTCTTATGATTTTTGGGCATTTTGATAACGAGTCATAAATGGGTGTGTTTGGTAAGCCATTGCATAAATGATATTATTTGGTTAAAAAGGGCATTTTAGTGTTTGTTTGGGTAAAAGGTTTAATTTTGTGTTATGGGACATTTTGAAAGGATAAAGAGTCTAAATTTATGTGGAAAACCTTTTGTCCCGACTTAACGGCGTTGGAGTCCATTCAAGTATTTTGATGTGAGTGAGTTCATGGTATGGATCGGGTACGTTTGTTATTTGAAAAATGTTAATCATTGATCAAAAAGAGATTTTGAGTATTTTGGCTTGATGTCGTTTAAAGGAGTCTTGAGGATACTTGTCCGGTTTTATATGGCTCAATGTGGAGTCCAGTTATGACGTACGTACAAATGCGCCGGGTTACGTATTGAGGTTGATTTCGGGCTCGAGTGCTTTGGTCATTCATGTTTAGTCCGGTAAGGTTAGACTGTGTTGCATTAGATCCATAGGCACGTAGTCAGTCTGTTTTGGATGGTCGATTGGGTATTGTTGGGTGATGACCTTCAGTATCCATGTTTTATGACCGGAAACTTTACAAGCGATCGCTAGGAGGGTTGAGTCTGTTAGTGTTGCCGAGACGGTAGGCACTAGGACCTCCGCCGCTTGAAATGCTTGTGACAGGTAATCTTTAAGTGTGTCGGGCCTTTGGGGTGGGATTCTTCGGAAGACCCATCAAACGTCAACTAACTTGGGGTGACACTTGTAAAGAAGTCGTAGGGACACCTGGCTGTGATGTCGTGAGGTGTCATGCGATTAACGTTGTATGGGTGGTATACTTTTGTGTTTCCTCCACTCTCAACGGATACGGGTATCCCCCGTTGTCGGCTATCAGTAATTTAAATATAAAGATGTCTTACTGTAGTGTCATTTGTTCTATATGGTCGACAGTGAATGAGGACCTTAATATTGGACCTTCCTCCTCGTATATTAAGGTTTGAATAAAATATGTCGTCCCCGTGTTTTGGTATTTAGATTACTTTTGTTATGGTCGCGTGAGTTTTGGGCCTAGTGTCGGTGTTTTCGGACGTACGGTATATATGGTTTTGAAGTTGATTTTTGGGTGTTTTGGAATATAACGTTTTATCCACGTTTCTTAAATGGGAGTTGGTTCACATGCATGTTTCGAGTTAATTTAAGTTGCAATCAATTTATAAAGCATGTTTGAAATAAGGTGTCTATCTTTGAAAGCGCATGACATTGAAAAGAGTTGTTTCTATGTTTTAAAGTGCATCAATTGAAAGATCATGTTTTAAGAGAAGTATGTCTTTTAAAAGTATTTACTCATGTTAAAACTCTTGAGCTCACTAGGCGTTAAGCCTAACCTTTTTATTTGTCGGCATGTGCATCAGGTTCCAGTTGGGGGTATGGTTCTAGCAATATTGAAGAGATGTGCCTTAGTGTTCGCAAGTGTAAGGGTTTGGTGAAGTCTTCCGCAATTTGGAGATAGTGACTGTTATTGGGTTTTAGTAGCACCCGTCCTTATTATAGATTGTATGTATAGAATGAATGTGTGTATTGAGGTCGAATCTTAAATTGTGATGGTAGATGAATCATTTATTGATGTAATTAGAAAATTTTAAATTAATTACTATTTCCAGATTTGAGGGTGTTACAGAGAGTGTGCTCACCTCTAGCCTTCATCTTTCTATCTTATAGAAACCCTTGTTTTCTATATTATCTAATCCCCATTCTCTATATTCTTGTGCAACCATCTTAGTGTTTTCTTAAGTTTGTTTAGATTGAGTTCTACTTAATCTTATTCCGCAACAGACTTGTAAATTGTGTTTGATTTATCAATAAACAATTTATTAAACTTTAAATTTTGTGTTTGTATTCAACCCCCCCCCCCCCCCCTTATACAAACTTGTTAAGCACCTCCGGGACCAACAAGTGGTATTAGAGTAGACTGTTTAATCTGATAAACAAGATCTTGCTTTATTCTCTTCCTTGCTATTCTAATATGGCACTTAACACAAACACAAACTACTATGATAATGGTTCACTTTCTAAACCTCCTCGATTTAGCAGAGATAACTTCTCTCTCTGGAAGAATCGAATGATGCTATTTCTTGAAGGTGCAGATCCCACTATACCTGAATACGTAGCAAATGGTCCCTATGAACCTGTCCAAATCATAGTTGCAGTTACAGCTACTGCCACCACTCCTTTTGTTCCTGAACGCTATGTTGTTAAGGAAATCAGACAATGAAGTGATGAAGACAAAGAGAAGGTTGGTATCGATGCAAGGGCAAAGACCATTATCTCTATGGCTCTGCCTGATGAAGTTTTCCATTCCATCATGCATCTTAAAACTTCTAAAGAAATGTGGGAAACCATATGTGTTCAATATGAAGGCACCACTGAAATCCAAGAGACTCGAAAGATTAACTTGGTAATACCGTATGAAAGTTTTATCGCTGGTAAGAATGAATCTCTCTCTGATGTTCATCAGCAGTTTAACTGCTTAATCATTGATCTAAGAATCGTTGGCAGGACCTATTCTAATTCTGAGGTCCTAACAAAATTCTTAGAATGTCTTCCTGAATGTTGGGACAGTTATTCAATATGTCTCAAGCTGACAAAAGACTTAAATTCTCTTTCTCTCAGCACCTTGTATGGAATATTGCTCAACTATGAGCAATCAAATCTCTTAAAGAAGAATCTTATAAAATATTCTAAAGACTCCAAAAGCACCCCTGTTGCTTTAGTCTCTTCAGAGATAATTCCATCTCAGCGATCTACTCTCACTATCACTGAGTTAGATTCTGAATCTGAGGATCTATCAGACACTGATATTTCAGAGTTTGATGAGTCCTTAGAACTCTTGACAAACTTTTTTAAGAGATTTGCAAGAAAGAGCAATTTCCGAAGAAATAAGCCTCTCTCCCTCACTGACAAGCCAAAATCAACCCCTGTTGATAAGGCTACTGCTACTTGCTTTAACTGTGAAAAGATTGGACACTTTGCAAGTGAGTGCAGGTCGAAGAAAGTCTTCAAACCTTCTACCTCGATAAAATCCAGCGATGACAAATACCTTAAGCTGAAAGATAAATATCAAAAGTTGAAAAACTACAAGCGAAAAGGTAAAGGTCTCATCGCTGAAGAACATGACTGGGCTGAATCAGAAGAATCAAGTTCTGATGAAGAAGAAGTCGTTAATCTCTGCCTCATGGCTGAGATTAAAGAAGAAGTAGAAGAACCAACTGAAACTTCTATGAGCTATATATCATCTCAGGTATCTATCTCTACTAATCCCTCTCTACCTGAAGAAGAGAGAAGTCGCGCTGTTGACGTGCTGACGATTGATCTATACAATGCTCTAAACATCAAAACTCTAGCTGAGAACAAAAACATTGATTTAACTGAACAACTAGAGAAATGTCATGAAAAGATCAGAGAACTGACTCTTTTAGAGGAAAGTTTGAAAGATCAAGTCATTGTTAATGAAATCATCAGCATTGAACGCGAACAAGCCATTGCTGCTCTAAAAGCAGAAAAGGCTACTGTTGAAGGATGGTGCAAATCTTCAACAAAGATCACTGAGATTATAAGTGCTCAGATTCCTGCCGGTGATAGAACTGGTCTTGGTTTTTGGAAACCACAGGATGAACCTAAAGAAGACAGTTCCATGCTTAAGTTTGGAACGTTTGTTTCTTCTATCCCTGAGACTTCTCAAGCTAAGTGCTCTTCATCATCTTCTTCTAATCCCATCCCTGAGGAAATATCCAAAGGCTCTAAGTCTGCGGATAAAGGAAAATCCATTCTTCATCCTCAGAAGGCTACCAAGAAACCAAAGCTGAAAGTTCCTTCTAAACCTTCAGCGAATCAATCGTCTAGCTCTGTGATAGAAATCTTTGATCTCTGTCCTCCAAAGTTAAAGGTTGATCTTAAGCCTAAGAGATATGAAGAAATGAAAGTTCCTCCTAGATCTCATGATAAAAGAATTCTTGGAGCTGGACCTGCTCATCTTAAATTCTCATGTTGGGTCTGAAATGAGCTAAGGATGATTAATACTGCCAGATACTATTTCTTGTGTAATTAATACTGCTAGTTCAATATTACTACTGCTAGTTCAATATTACTACTGCTGGTGAGATTAATACTGCTAACATGGTTAGTATTGCTAGCATGTTAGTACTGCAAGATGGTTAATACTGCTGAGTAATTACTACTGCTTAAGAAGATTAAAGCTGCTGAGAAGATAATGATGGAATGATTTGATTAATGTGAAAGTCAAGGAGATTTGAAGATAATTATGGACTGGATCATGAAGATTAATTTTTCTTTTATAATTATCTTGTAATCTGTCTTGTATATATACTGTATAGAAGGCATAGTTTAGAATATATATATTAATAGAGTTTTCAATATACGTTTTGTTTTTAGAGAGAATTAACCTCAAGGTTCTTAGAAGTCCTTTCAATAGAGAAGTATTGAACGTCTGTTGAGCCTGTTCAACAGATTGAGGTTTTGTTTGTAATCATTAAGTTAAATCAATATAACTTGTGATTTTCATTCTGATACTGTTCCATTGATTTACTGTTAAAGTGTTTTTCCGCGACTCCTTTAACATAGTTTCTGAGTGTGTGTTAAATTCTTGTTTGAATTTCGATCCTGACAAGTGGTATCAGAGCAAGGAAACTCAGAAACCTATAATCATGGACAGTTCAAGCGACAACGTTTTGGTATCAAAGGTTCCCATGCTCAAACCCAATGAATTTGACATGTGGAAGATCAGAATCAAGCAATATATTCTTCTCACAGACTTCTCAATCTGGGATATCATTGAGAATGGTCCCTTAGATGAAGGAAAGATAGGACCAGATGGCAAAAGACCTCCACCAAAGTCTGATGGAGAGAGGAAGATGAGGCAGACAGAGATGAAAGCCTTGAGCACTCTGCTTTTGGCTATACCTAATGAGTACCAACACCAGTTCTGCAACTGCACGGATGCACAAATTCTATGGAATGCACTGGAGAAAAGATTTTATGGTACCAAAAGTACCAAAAGAAATCAGAAGGCCATCCTGAAGCAACAATATGAAAAATTCATGTCTACAAAGAATGAGTCCATGACTCAAACTTTTGATAGATTTAATAAGTTAATTGGTGAATTGGCTACTGTTGGTGTCCAGATAGATCAAGATGATGTCAACAGAAAGTTTTTAAGATCTCTTGGTGATGAATAGACAATGTACACTTTGCTCAGAAAAGATGGATATCAAGTGGCAGATGGCTATGCTCACAATGAGGGTAAAAAGATTCATCAAAAGGACTGGAAGGAACAACTTTGCTCAGAAAAGAGAAGATGGGGTTGGATTTGATAAATCCAAGGTTGAATGTTACAAGTGTCACAAACTGGGGCACTTTGCAAGAGAATGCAGAAGTGGAATGCCTCAACAGCATACTAGCAACCATCAACCATCACAGTCCACTAGCTTCAACAATAGAAACTCTTCTCAAGCTCTTGTTTCCCAAGAAGGAATGGGATTTGATTGGAGTGACCAAGCAGAAGAAGCAGTTCAGAATCAAGCTTTAATGGCTAAAGTTTCAGAGTCATCAAGCATTGATATTCCCACAGAGGTAAAATCTAACCTTTGCTCAAAATCTTGCATAGAAACTGTTAAAAAGTACAGGGATCACAATCAAAGCATGTATGATGACCTAAAAAGGTTAGAGAAAGATAGAAGAGAGTATGTTGTGATTGTTGAGAATTTGGAAGAACAGATTAAGGCATACAAAGCCAATGAACTTCAACACACATATGATACTAACTACTAGAAGTGGGAAAAGAATCAGTTAGAGTTTAAGCTTAAAAAGTCTGAAGAGGAATGTGAGAAGATAAGGAGTGATTTTGAGAAAGCCAAGCTGGACATTGAGAAGTTTTCCAATGCCTCTAAAGCAATGGACTCACTTCTAAAATCTCAAGTCCATGACAACCTGAAAAGAGGTTTAGGATACAATAGTACCCCTCCACCCTATAACAATAACCATATTCCTCCCACTTCAGACCTCTTAGAAAGACAAGAGAAAATAGACTTACCTACAGGAGCCACAGATGTAGATCCTCTTGACAGTGTAGTGATTGAGGAAGAGGCTGAAGAAGAGACCACTAAGGGTAAGAATAAGGATGACCTTAAAGAAATCCCTTTAGAAAATCATATCCTTACTAATGAAGGGGGGGGGGGGGTAAACCTGTTGTAAAGAGTGAGAAGGCTGAAAGTTCTAAGAGAAGGAAGGGAAAGGTACAGGGAGTCCATTACATGCAAACCACTGTTGTTAATCCCTGTACTTGTAAACAAAATCAGCCCCAACAACATGATAAAACAAGGGGAAATCAAAGAAACAGAAATAATCAGTGGGCTTTAAAACAAGGAATTGATCTGAGAAAAATTAACAGACGAAAGCCTTGTTTTATCTGTGGCAAGTTAAATTATCTAGCCAAACACTGTTATTTCAATCCTATTAACCAAAGGATCACTTTTCAAAGAAATATACAAAATCCTGTTGGTTATAGGAAGCAAATAAGGAATCATATGGCTGAGAATGTGAGAAGGGCATCTATAAAATCTCATGCTCAGAATAAGTTTGCTAATTCAAAGAAAAATGCTCCAAATAAGCCAATGAGTAACTTAAAGAAAAAGAAAGCAAGCAACTTTGTCCAGGTTTGGGTTCCAAAAGTAAAGAAATCTGTTAGTACTGCTACTTCAAATAGTACTGCTGACAGAAATAGTGCTGCTGCAAGCAATACTACTGCTAACCCAGTTAGTACTGCTAACCCAATTAGTACTGCTAATGATGTTAGTACTGCTAACAAAGTTAGTACTGCCAATCAAGTTAGTACTGCTTCCAGTGACAGGCCCATTCTTTTGACAAAGTATTCAAGCAATAAGATTCCTCAGTTTGATAATCTCATCAAGTCTGAATATGAATATGTTGATGAGAATTGGAAACCCAAGACCACTTTGGCTTGGGTTCCTATTAAAAACTAACTGCTTTAGTATATGTGCAGGGCAACCAACAGCTCAAGGGAAGGAGCATTTGGCATGTTGATAGTGGTTGTTCCAGACACATGACAGGTAACATGGCCTGCCTTCAAAACTTCAAAAGAATTGATGGAGGACATGTTGCTTTTGGTGATAATCCAGCAGGTGGAAAGATAAGGGGAAAAGGTAATGTGTCAAAAGGTAAGATGACCTTTGAGGATGTATACTATGTTGAGCAATTGAGATACAACCTGTTAAGTGTATCACAGGTCTGTGACAAGAAACATAGCATATTATTCAATGATACTGAATGTATTATCCTTGCTCCAAGGTTCAAGGTAGTTGATGAAAGTATGATACTACTTAGAAGTCCTAAAAAGGACAATGTTTATTGCTTAGACTTGGAGAGTGTAACTTCTGATTCATCTTTAAATTATTTATTTTCAAAAGCTTCATTTGATTAATCATCTCTTTGACACAGAAGGATGTGTCACATGAACTTTAAAACAATGAACAAACTTATGAAAAACAACCTTGTAAGAGGTTTGCCACAAAAGGTATTTTCATGTGATGATCATTGTGTTGCATGTCTTAAAGGCAAACAACACAAAATTTCTCATAAGTCAAAAGAGATAAATACAATCTCTTCACCTCTTAATTTACTGCATATGGATATGTTTGGTCCTACAAATGTGATGAGTATTGGTAAGAAATCCTACTGCTTGGTTATTGTTGATAATTTCTCTAGATTCACTTGGGTCTATTTTCTGAGGACTAAGGATGAGACAAGTGGACTGATCAAATCCTTTGTTCTTAGAGTTGAAAACCAAACAAATCTAAGAGTTAAAGTCATCAGGTCTGATAATGGAATTGAATTTAAAAACAATGACCTAAACAACTTCTGTGAGGAAAAAGGCATTGAGAGACAATACAGTGCTCCTAGGACTCCTCAACAGAATGGTGTTGCTGAAAGGAGAAATAGGACTCTGATAGAAGCTGCTAGATCTCTGTTGGCAGATTCAAAACTTCCAATTACTTTTTGGGCAGAAGCAGTTAATACTGTCTGCTATGTTCAAAACAGAGTTCTAGTAGTGAAATCCCAAGACAAGACACCTTATGAGCTTTTTAAAAAGAAGAAACCTTTTATTGGATTTTTCAAACCATTTGGGTGTCCTTGCACAATTCTCAATACCAAAACTCACCTAGGCAAGTTTGATAGCAAAGCTGAGGATGGGTTTCTTGTTGGATATTCATCTCAAAGTAAGGCCTACAGAGTTTTCAACACCTCTTCTAGGATTATTGAGGAAAGTGACAATGTCAAATGCAATGAGAACACACCAAATCAACTTGGTTCAGGTCCTGATTGGCTATTTGACATTGATTCACTGTCTAATTCTTTGGGTTTCAGTAATGAGCATAATGTAGGAATAGGGACAGAAAAAGTACAAGTACAAAGACAAGAGTTTGTGCTGTTCCCAACACCTACTGCTGATCCTGTTGAATTCTGTGACCAAGATAAGCAAGATTCTTCAGATTCAATGGACACTGAACCAACTCAGAATGAAGAGGACAGAGGTGAAAAGGAAGATCAACCCTCAGATTCAGGAATCAAAGGTCCTGAGATGCCATGTTTGGAAGAAGATGAAACAGATGATGATAACTCTTCAGTTTTTGGTGGCAACACTCCTGAAAAGAATGACTCTAATCTGGAAGCAGATATTAATGAAGAGGCTGTTCATCAAACAAGAGTTCAGAAAAGTCATCCTCCTCAATTTGTGATTGGTGACATCAATTCTCCTATAATCACAAGGAATCAAAGCAAGTTGGGAGGATTGAAGGACATACAATCAGGATTACTATCTTGCCTTCTATCACAGGTTGAACCTAAAAAGGCATATGATGCAATGAAGGATCCAAGCTGGATAGAAGCAATGCAAGAGGAGCTACTGCAGTTTGTGCTGCAGGATGTGTGGGATTTGGTTGACCTTCCAAAAGGACACAGAGCTATAGGCACTAAATGGATCTTCAGGAACAAGAAAGATGAGAGAGGAATAGTAATAAAGAACAAGGCCAGATTAGTGGCACAAGGGTATACTCAAGAAGTGGGAATTGATTATGAAGAGATATTTGCACTAGTGGCCAGGATTGAGGAAATCAGGCTATTTTTAGCCTATGCTTCTTTCATGAAGTTCAGGGTCTACCAGATGGATGTAAAGAGTACTTTCCTGTATGGGAGAATTGAAGAAGAAGTGTATGTCTGTCAGCCTCCAGGGTTTGAGAATCCAAATTATCCTGACAGAGTATACAAATTAAAGAAGGCACTCTATGGGCTACATCAAGCACCAAGGGCATGGTATGACACTTTGTTTACCTATCTCTTGGAAAATGGTTTTCAAAGAGGAATCATAGACAAGACTCTGTTCATTCAGAGGAAGAAGAAGGACATCCTTCTAGTGCAAATCTATGTGGATGATATTATCTTTGGATCCACAAAAGATCAAATGTGCAGAGATTTTGAAGAATTGATGCACAAGAGATTCAAGATGAGTTCTATGGGTGAACTTACTTTCTTCCTTGGGCTACAAGTTAAGCAGAAGAAAGATGGGATATTTATAAGCCAATCCAAGTATGTGCAAGAAATTCTTACTAAGTTTGGATTCTCATATTCAAAGCCTGCAAGCACACCCATGGAGACACACAAACAGATCACTACAGATCTTGAGGGGGAGGATGTGGATGTTCATCTCTATAGATCCATGATTGGCTCCCTCATGTATCTCACTGCTTCAAGACCAGATATCATGTTTCCTGTTTGTGTGTGTGCAAGATTTCAAGTAAGGCCTAAGCAGTCACACTTTCAAGCAGTCAAGAGGATATTCAAATATCTCAAAGGCCAACCTGGTATCCTCATGACTCACCATTTGACCTACTTGCTTATTCAGACAGTGACTTGGGTGGTACAAATTTGGATAGAAAGTCAACTTCAGGGGGATGTCGGTTTTTGGGTGCACGACTAGTGTCTTGGCAGTGCAAGAAACAAACCACAATGTCCACCTCTACAACAGAAGCAGAGTATATAGCTGCTGTTCACAAGTACTCTGGATTCAGAATCAAATGCTGGAATATCGTATAACTTTTCTTCACACTTCAATCTTCATAGACAATAACAGTGCTATTAGCATTGTTAATAATCCAGTCAAGCACTCCAAAACAAAGCATATAGAAATCAGGTACCATTTTATCAGAGACTGTAATGAAAAGAAGCTAATTCAGGTTGTGAAAGTCCATACAAGTAACCAATTTGCTGATCTATTCACTAAATCTTTTGATGTGGGTAGATTCACATTTTTGGTCATAAGTGTGGGCATGATAAACTCTGAATAAGCCTATTATCTTTTGACTTATGTACCTGTATAGATTCTTCCCTGTGTACTTTCTCATAATGTATGGCATATGGTGCTTTTAATCCTCTGTCTTTAAGTGTTTCAGGTTGCTTTGAAATAAAGGTAGTTAGTACTTCTGGTTCATTTAATACTGCTCACACAAATGCTGACAGGTCAAATAGGATTAAGTATGGTTACTACTGCTAGGCAGTTTATACTGCCAGTGCAATGTTACTACTATTTGTCTTGTTTCTACTGCCAAAAGAGTTAATACTGCTAGCCTGTGTTAATACTGCTGGCATGTGTTACTACTGCTAGTTTGTGTTAATGTTGCTGGTAAGTGTTACTACTGCTAACGTAAGTTAATACTGCTGGTTTGTGTTAATGCTGCTAGTGTATTTACTACTGCTCTTAACTGAATCATGTACCCTATAAATACCCTTCATGCCCGCCAATATATCAAAACGACTATTTGAATTTCTTTTGCTTATTCATCTTCTCTCGTCCTAACTCTTGCTTTCCAGTGATTACACCCTAGTGCTCAATCGACTTAAGAACTAATGGCAGGTCTCGCGTTTGTGGATGACCACAACGACTTAGCAATGCTACAGAAACCCAAGCAAGCTGCGGGGTTTCATCATATTGTGGATTTTCTCAAATCCTCACACGTCGCATACACATTATCTGTCAATCCCACAATCTATGTGGAACACTTGCGACAGTTTTGGGAGAATGCTACCATCCACACTGAAGATGGCAATCAGGTCATCAAATCAAGGGTTTGTGATAAACCTCTGACCATTACTGAAGGCTGCATCCGTGCACATCTACGCCTAGATGATGCCGCAGGTATTACTTCTCTACCTAAGGAAGATCTCTATGCTGTAATAAATCGAATGGGGTATGAAGGTCCCACAGAGGTATTCAAGTTCTTCAAGAACAAATTTTCACCTCAGTGGAGATTCTTTGTTCATACCCTACAACACTGCATTTCAAGAAAAACAACTGGCTGGAGTGAGTTCAGCAGCACCATAGCCTATGCTTTGGTCTACTTAGCGACCTCTAGAAAGTTTAATTTCTCTCAAATGATCTTAAACGATTTAATGTCAAACCTGGATATCAAATCAAAAAGATTTTATATGTATCCAAGGTTTGTACAAGAAGTACTTAATAAGGAATTGACGGATTTACCTACCTTCAAGGAGGTATATGTACCAAAACTCCCAAAGGGGAAAGTGTTCTCAAATATGAAGAGGCCCAGTAAGGACTTCTCTGGTATAGACACACCATTGTTCTCTACAATGATGGTTGTGTCCCACTCTCAAGGTGAGGCATCAGGGTCAAAGCCCACATTAGACCAACCCACTGATGACCTACCCACACCTTCCACTACAAAGCATATCCCTCAGTCCCTTCTAAAGAAGCCAACATCACCCATTACTCATACATACACAAGGAAAAAGGTACAGAAGGTTCCTTCCCTTCTAGTATCTTCACCCCCAAAGCCTAAAAGCCCTCTGATGGAGCATTTTCCAATAGAGAATATCCAAAGGGAAACCACAGGGCTGTCTCCCAACCCCAAGAAGGTTCTCAATAAGGAGGAGGAAGAGCATGTGGGCAGTGAGGCTCACACTACTGACTTTGCACAAAGTGCAGGGCAGGACAGTGTGAACATCTTTAAGACCTTCCCCACGACAGCTTTGGGTGAGCAATCATCCAAAGGTCCCAGGTGCCAAAAAACCAAGGGGGTAGAGGATGCTTCTGCTAGGCAGGAGACCTCTACTAAACGTTCCAAGGATCCTCCAAGGGTGGTAAACACACCTAAAGGTGGTGAGGATAGATATACATACGATGAATTGATGGAAACCATAGACAATATCAATATGGATGTCATTTCTCAAGGGCACAAAATAGAGGCAATGCAACAGGTCATAACTGGCCAACAAGGGCAGATTGCAAATCTCAAAAAGCTGGTGATGAAGTTAGTGCTCAAAAAGAAGAAATCAAAGTTTGTGCTGAAGAAAAGGAGCACAGATCATGATTCTTTCAAAAAGGGGGAGACCAAAGAGGATGAATCTCAGTTTGAGGGGGAGATGGGAAAAGAAGCAGAAATGGGTACAAAAGCATAAAACAACAAAGCAGCAGAAACAGAAGTAGCAGCAGTAACTGAAGCAGAAGCAGTAACTGAAGCTGCAGTAGAAACTAAAAAAGAAGCAGCAAAAACAGGGCTGACAGTTGAAGAGATAGAGATTGTTGAAACACTGGTGAAGGCAAAAACAGACACTCCCAAGGCTACTCAAAAGGCCAAGGGAGTGGAAATCAAAGAAGGAGGATTTGAAAAGAAGAGAAAAGAAATAAGTGATGCTGAGGAAAAGAGAAAAGGAAAAGAAAAGGTAGTGGAACCTCTGAAGAAAACAAAGAAGTCAGTTCAAATAACTCTAGATGAAGAGGTAGCCAAACAGCTGCAAGCTGAAATAGAAGCAGAAGAAGAGTCTCAAACTGCCAAAGATAGACAAATTGCTTTAGATCTGTCTAAAAAGCTCAATGAGGAGTACCAAAGGAGTTTAAGGGCTGCAGCTGAAGCCAAGAAAGTCCAAGCAAAAACATCTATGCCAAGGCAGCCATCACAGACAAAGAAAAGACAATCTTCAAAGACTTTTGTTGCCAACCAAGAAAGGAGGAAAATGATCAACTTTCTAAAAGGATCAGTTGGTGTTAAAGAAGGCATGTTCACTGGTATGTCTTATGGCAGAATTGAAGAGCTTTACAAGAAAGAAATGACCAAGCTACAAGGAGACTTTACTCAAAGGGTTTAGGTTGAAAGGAAAATGAAAGAAAGGCATGATCTGCATATCCAACAACCTTTTACTGAGAGTGAAGAAACCACTTCTACAAAAGAAGTGGAAGAAGAACAGAAAGAAGAAAGTTTTCCCAAACAGTCAAAGCTGTCAAAAGAATGAAAACCATAGCTTCAAAGAAACAGATCAAAAGGCCAAGGATAGAAGAAGTGCAAAAAGAAGCTGAACCTGTTGTTGCAACCCCTGAAGAACAATCAAGTCAACAAGGTGCAGAACAATCTGAACAATCTGAGGTACATGTTGGTTTGTATATGATAGTGACTGATAGTGAACCAGTAAAAGTTGACCCAATATCAGTCCAAGCCCCTGACATTATCCATTGGGATATCCTGGAAGATCAAAGGAAGAAATACTTCAGGATTAAAAGGATGGGAGACAAGTATGAGGTTTACTCTACTTGGGGCAAAATCATCAGAAGCTGTTCTAGATCTGACTTAGAAGAAATGTTCAAGGTTGGAATGAGCTTGTATGAAAAGGATTTGACAGGAGCAGGAATGAGCTTAATAAGATTAGCCATGGAGTACTTATGCATGATGTTTGATCCTAGCAAAGTTCAACATGTTGTCAGAGATATGCATCTGGAGAATAAATTCCAAAGAATAGACAATTGGATGCTATTTGAAAGGTGTGGAGTCTATGTCATCACTATTGACAGATCTTATCATGAGTACTACCTGGTGGATAAAATTTATGATCACAACAAAGCCAAATTGCAAGGTATGTTGAATGCTAAGCTGGTATGTTTAAAGGATTCTGAAATGGCCAAGATAGTAGTCAGAAGAATCATCAATCAAAGCTTAGGTTTGGATCCTAATCTTGGGAATTGAGCTTAAGTTTTGAAAGTATCATGAAGACCAAATTTTGAAGAACTTAATTTCTCAATCTGAAAAGTTAAGTTAGGGGGAGATTGTTGGGTCTGAAATGAGCTAAGGATGATTAATACTGCCATATACTACTTCTTGTGTAATTAATACTGCTAGTTCAATATTACTACTTCTGGTGAGATTAATACTGCTAACATGGTTAGTATTGCTAGCATGTTAGTACTGCATGATGGTTAATACTGCTGAGTAATTACTACTGCTTATGAGGATTAAAGCTGCTGAGAAGATAATGATGGAATGATTTGATTAATGTGAAAGTCAAGGAGATTTGAAGATAATTATGGACTGGATCATGAAGATTAATTTTTCTTTTATAATTATCTTGTAATCTGTCTTGTATATATACTGTATAGAAGGCATAGTTTAGAATATATATATTAATAGAGTTTTCAATATACGTTTTGTTTTTAGAGAGAATTAACCTCAAGGTTCTTAGAAGTCCTTTCAATAGAGAAGTATTGAACGTCTGTTGAGCCTGTTCAACAGATTGAGGTTTTGTTTGTAATCATTAAGTTAAATCAATATAACTTGTGATTTCATTCTGATACTGTTCCATTGATTTACTGTTAAAGTGTTTTTCCGCGACTCCTTTAACATAGTTTCTGTGTGTGTTAAATTCTTGTTTGAATTTCGATCCTGACATCTCAAAACCTTTTATTCATGGTCCCAAAACCACTTTCAAATATAGAAAATGCTATCACTGTGGATTTACTGAGCATATTGCAAGCAAATGTCCAACTGCCACTAAAGATGATAAATCATCTAAAGTGAAGATGAATGCCTCCAAGGCTGAGAAGGTCACCAAAGCTGAAAAATCTACCAAGGTGAAAAATACCACTAAGGTTAAGAAATTAACCAAGGTGAAGGTTACCACTGAAGTTGAATCTTCATCTGATGTGAAGATTGTTGAACCTTCCATCTCCACTAACCCTAAAGGACCCATTGAAAAGTGGGTACCAAACAAAGCTTAATCTTCCTTATGTTTGCAGGGATCAAAGGGCATCTGGTATCTTGATAGTGGATGCTCTCGTCATATGACAGGACAAAAAGACCTACTCACTGAATACAAGGAAGAGAAAGGTCCCTCTGTGACCTTTGGTGGAAATGGAAAAGGATATACCCGAGGGTTTGGTGTCTTCAGCAATGGGACAACTACCTTCAGAAGAGTCGCTTATGTAGATGGACTGAAGCACAACCTTCTGAGCATCAGTCAGCTATGTGACAAAGACTATGAAGTTCGCTTTTCCAAGAAAGCTTGTTCAGTGGTAAATGAAAAAGGAAAACTTGCTCTCAGTGGTTATCGTAAATAAAATGTCTATGTAATAGATATGGACTCTACCACCACTGAAAACATATGTTTTCTCTCTAAAGCCTCTTCTAGTGTCAACTGGCTATGGCACAAAAGGCTCTCTCATCTAAACTTCAAAACCCTGAATTCTCTCTCATCTAAGGAACTGGTTTCTGGTCTTCCTCAGCACTCATATGCTAAAGAATCTCTCTGCTCAACATGTGAAAAAGGAAAACAGACGAAAGCTAGTTTCAAGTCTAAACAAGTTTCCTCAGTGACAAGTCCTCTTCAACTCTTGCATATGGATTTGTTTGGCCCTGTCAACATCCAATCAATAGCTGATGTTCTTTGATGTAAACGTAATCCCTGAAGACAAGTTTCGCATCAACAGATGTTCATAGCTGAATCGAAGACAAAGCTGCTGAACAAAGACAAGTCTACTAGTGACCTAATGCGGATATCAGTGAAGCAAAGACGACTCTACTCATATGCGAAGAAACCTGAGGAAAAGCTTCAGCGATAACTGAACCTCTTTATATCTCTAAAGGAAGAGATATTCAGCGATCGATGATCACTTAGCTTATGCCTCAAGTCTCTTTTGTCTTTCCCCACATAACCAGTACGATGTGTTAGAACGGACATACCTCTGCCACAATTCGTACAACAACTCTGTCAACTACACTGTTCATGATACGGCCGAAAGCATGTCTCCCAAAGTCAGACCCTCTCAGCCAATCAATGAATGACACGTGTAAAGTGTCCTGCCATGCATTTAATGCATAGGGTATAAATAGAAAGATTATCTATCCATCTGGAGAGTGTGCTCACCTCTAGCCTTCATCTTTCTACACTGTCAACTACACTGTTCATGATACGGCCGAAAGCATGTCTCCCAAAGTCAGACCCTCTCAGCCAATCAATGAATGACACGTGTAAAGTGTCCTGCCATGCATTTAATGCATAGGGTATAAATAGAAAGATTATCTATCCATCTGGAGAGTGTGCTCACCTCTAGCCTTCATCTTTCTATCTTATAGAAACCCTTGTTTTCTATATTCTCTAATCCCCATTCTCTATATTCTTGTGCAACCATCTTAGTGTTTTCTTAAGTTTGTTTAGATTGAGTTCTACTTCATCTTATTCCGCAATAGACATGTAAATTGTGTTTGATTTATCAATAAACAATTTATCAAACTTTAAATTATGTGTTTGTATTCAACCCCCCCCCCCTTCTACAAATTTGTTAAGCACCTCCGGGACCAACAAATAAAACGTCAAAATACCAACGTGTATAATTTAGTTGTCTAAATGCTCAAAATCCCAAACGTGGGTGTTTTACAAAGTTTATAAAACCAAACACTTCAATTAATCAAGATTCGTCAAATAACTCAACGGTTAATAATTTCATGTAAAACGTATAAACAATTTAAAATAGACATTTTGGCATATACACCGTTTTCACAAATCAAGTTGAACTCACCTTGCTAGATTTAGCTAAATCTAGGTTTTACCCCAACTTGAGCTTCCTTGAAGAGACTTGAATCCACAAGAAAAAACATTCCAAAACCTACATTCACAAGTCTCTAACCATGAAATATACTCATTCAACCATTATGAATCGATCCCCAAACATTTTACATCAAAATCCCCAACTGACCAAAACCCTAATTTTTGACCTAATTTCACCAAAACCATCAAATCCGAAATTTGAGAAACCGACCACTACGAAATCATCAAGAGAGCATTTATATCTTATAATAAGGTTTAGAAATGGGAGGGATACACTTACCACTTAGGTTTTGATGAAAACCTAGAAACCAACCCAAGGCATTGTCGCCTGGCAATGTCGCCAGACTCTCCCTGGCTTATGACTTTTGCTACGACAATGATAGGTGCGACTATGACAGGCATTGTAGTCGTGCCCGGACCAAGCCCCAAAACTCGACTTTTTCAACGCCAAAACCCCCGATACTCTAAGGGAATTTAAATAATGATTTCCCACCAAAATCCCGCCATTTATAAATTACAAAAACGTCCGAGTGACCTTTATTTACCGAAAATTACGGGTGTTATAGAGATGAACTAAGCAGAGAATAAAATTTTCATCCCCCCCCCCCCGCAATTGACCCCATTATATTATATCAAACTAAATCACATTTTTCATTATTATTTTCATTCCCATTTCATATATGATAGAATTTAAATTTCTTGGGTTTTAGTAAGGAATTATAATTACATTTCATCAAATCTTTTAAGAAAGATTGAAAGCCTATTATGTTCTATATTTACTCTAATTTATACATCCCACTACGACGATCACCACCACCAGTCCACCACCACCGTCGTCACAACTACCGTCGCATCCACTAGCACCGACACCATCGTGACTACTATTGTCGCCACCACTATCGCCATCACTGCCACCGCGACCAACATTGCCATTGTCGTTGTTGCACCACCGTCACTACCACCATCTCCACTACCACTAGGGGTGTTAAAAAAAACCGTTGGACCGCTCAACCCGGTCGAACCATGTAACACCCTCAAATTTGGTAAGAGCAACTAATGAAAAATTTCGATATTGCATCAAGTAAAAGATAAATCTCCAAAATAAATTCTCTATTTAACCTCAATAAATATAAACTCCAGTCTTATAAAAGGACCAACCCCAAGTCGGGTGTTACTTAATCCCAACTATAAGTTGTTCTTCCCGAAACAAATGCGGAAGGCTTCACTAAGATATCCACTTCTCGAGCACACACCTAGTACTCCTCTTTGCACAGTGTCACTAGAGCTATTCCCAGCCGGAACCTGTTGCACATGCCAATAAATAAAAAGATTAGACTAACGCCTAGTGAGTTCAAGAGTTTTCAACATGAATAAAGATATCGTTGAAAGGAAGTAATGCGATTTAAATCATAACCTTTCAATTTGATATGTCTCAAATATGAAAACGACTCGTTTTCCAATAATATACATTTTAGGCAAAGAAATACCAATATAAACGTTTTCCAATCCAAACTTCTTCAAGGACGAAGATACGGATAGAAATCAACCCAAAACTCACTCAAAACGTGAATAGAAATCGAACTCCCAATTTATGAAATACGGATAAAACTTTATATCTCGAAACACCCAAAAACACGGGTGGCCATAATACTCAACCCAGAAATCATGGATAAGATCCATATATACAAAACGTCACCGAAAACTTGGATAATAAAACTCAATACCCAAAACAACACCTTTCGATGACGGGGGAGACCCGAATTCCATCGAATGTGGCGGGCACACAAAGTTGGGCCACTTATCAATGTTATCGAGCTTCACACAGAGCCATGGATCCCCGTATACGGCTCCCAACCGAGCAACCACCGCAAGATACTTAAATGCCTCTAGTGTCTACTTGACCTCTAGATGAGTGTCACCACAAAAGCCACAAGTCCTCGTATCCGACTCACCATGGGCACCACCGCAACACTTAGCTATGTATACAGCTCTTCATAACACCACCACAAGCTTCCATAAAAACATGACTTGGGGACCACTCACTAGACTTCAAATGCGGACACTAAATTCCACGATGAGTAACCAAACTGGATTAAAATGTGCATCGAGTTCAACCACCCACGATCTATACCTCGAGCCCTTTAATAAAGGTTACACGGTTATCGAGTTCAACTACCCACGATCTATACCGCGAGCTCACTCTAGCCATAAACAATTTCCAGTCCCAAAACTGGGATAAACACCCAAAAACATGGGTGGGGCATAATACTCAACCCAGAAATCATGGATAAGATCCATATATACAAAACGTCACCGAAAACTTGGATAATAAAACTCAATACCCAAAACAACACCTTTCGGTGACGGGGGAGACCCGAATTCCATCGAATGTGTCGGGCACACAAAGTTAGGCCACTTATCAATGTTCTCGAGCTTCAGATAGAGCCATGGATCCCCGTATACGGCTCCTAACCGAGTAACCACAACAAGATACCCAAATGCCTCTAGTGTTTACTCGACCTCTAGATGAGTGTCACCATAAAAGCCACAAGTCCTCGTATCCGACTCACCATGGGCACCACCACAAGACTTAGCTCCGTATACGACTCTACAGAGCACCACCGCAAGTTTCCATAAAAACATGACTTATGGACCACTCACTAGACTTCAAACGCGGACACTAAATTACATGATGAGTAACCAAACTGGATTACAAACGGGCATTGAGTTGAACCACCCACGATCTATACCTCGAGCCCTTCAATAAAGGTTACACGGTTATCGAGTTCAACCACCCACGATCTATACCTCAAGCTCCCACTAGCCATAAACAATTTCCAGTCACAAAACGGGGATAAAGTCCCCAACTAAACCAATTGACTGACTAATATGCCTATGGATCCAATGCATTACAGTCTAAAACGTTACATGACTCCAACGAATGAACTAACGCATTCAAAACATGCAACTCTCAAATAAGATGCAACTAAATACACCATACGTCCAAGGCTCCTTAACGAGCTACCAAAATTGAACAAATGTTCCAAAGACTCAACCGAGTACAAATCAAGCCCCAAAAGGCTTAATAGACGTTTGGCTTAAACACGAGAGCCAATATAGTTACATAAACCAATTACATCTTTCCCCCAAAATCTTTGTTTCTCAAATCACCATTGGCCTTCGACCCAAAACCCAAAAAGATTATTATTTCTAAAATGTTCCCAAGGTCGGGAATGACCCAACCCAAAGGACTCACACACTCTTACATTCAAAACGTCCCAATACATAAATGATGCATATTTCCAACAGACACTAAAAGTGTATTTTGACCCAAATAATCTTCATTTATGGATAAATCATTAAAACACCTTCATTCATGACTTATTTATCAAAATGCCCAAATATAGGTGTTTTACGAAGTTGTAAAGTTAAACACCTCAAATAATCAAAATCCACCAAATAACCCAACAATTGATAATTTCATGTAAACCACATAAATACTTTAAAATGGACATTTTGGCATGTACAAAGTTTTCAAAAATCAACTTGAACTCACCTCGCTAGGTTAGGTTAAACCTAGGTTCCAAATTCAACCATTAGCCTCCAATAGTGTAGATTCCACCGTTTTCAAGCCATCACCAACAATAGGCTAAGGTTTCCAAATAACCCATTTCTTCAAGTGTAGGATAAACCACCCATAAGTAAAAACTCTATATATCTACAAGGATCCTGATATAAGAACTTGAAATATACAAGAAACTTACCACATTCACATCTTTAACCTCTCAACCAACTCACCTCCGTGAGATCTTCCTACTTTCCAAACTCAAGCTTCCAAAACACAAATTTTGATCTCATTAGGGTAGATTCACTCCAAGATGCTCCCAAAATGACATTGGAGCTCCCAAAATCGCTCCAAGAAGAAGAGAAATTAAGAGGGGGTGAAAATGAGAGAAAACCCTAAAGAATGGGATTTAAATCGTCCAGACCGTCCCTGCGGCCTTGGTCGCGACCTCAAGTCGTGAGCCAAGTCGCGCGTATCCTTCGAATGCAAACCACAATGACTTACGAGACTTTGGTTGTGACATGAGGCTGCGGGCCAAACCGCGTGTGTCGCCTGTCGTACCTTCTCGCGTCTTGTGTTAAGCCGTTCCCCGACCGTTTCTCTCAACCAGCCGCTGACCGTTTCCTTGGCCGATCATTAACCACTTCTTTAGGAAATTACGAGGGTTAGAAACCAAGTCAAACCGGACCATTTTTGGCGTTTTGAACGGTCTGGCGGTCCAGTTTGAAAATTTGCCAAACCGACGGTCCAGTCCAGTCTGCGGTCTGGATATTTTTTTAGGCGGTTTGGACCAAATCGACCGCCAAATACATATATATATATATTTGTTTTTTAATATATGTATTTATATCCATTATCTAGCCCAATGTTATCTTAAATCTAGACCTGACAAACGTGTCGTGTCGTGTCGGGTTTGTGTCGAGTTCAAAGTTAAACGGGTTGATAGTGTCTAACCCTAACATTAAACGGGTCAGAAATTTTCAACCCTAACCTGACCCGCCTAACCCGTTTAACATTTATAAAACTAAAAATTAAAAATCAAAAATTCACAAAAAAATACAAATCCAAAATTCAAATGAAAGCATTAGGAATCCAAATTTTATAGTTCAAACTTAAAAATTCTAACCAAATCTAAAACATTAAAAATCCAAAGTATTAAAAAGAAAACTTATAATATATATATATATATATATATATATATATATATATATTGTAACGCCCTAAAAAATAGGAGTTAAATTAAGCCTAAAATAAAAGCAGAATAAAAAATCTATCATAATAGGATCACCCAAAAGGGGAATAATCGTATGGCGTTTACAATAAAATATTCAAGTGAAATTTAACTCAACAACCTACTAATCTAGACCAACTAGTTCTAGATTATGAACGGGTGTCGACATCTCACTTCCAAAAGTATATCATCACTAAATCAATATACGCCTCTATGATTCTTCAAAATGCTATTATCCTTCAACGACTCTCCAATCAAGCCCGAGGAATCCCACCGCTAGAGTGACCTGTTATACATGTCATTTTAAGAAAAAGTGTTAGGCTAAAGCCTAGTGAGATCAAACATTTGCAATGGGAAAATCAGTATTTTCGAATGACATAATTTAAGAAGTGTCAGTGGAATTAATTTAAATAAATCCCAACTTTAATACAAATACCTCTTGGGTTAACGGGGGAGGCCCGCTTACTAACACAAGTGACGGAACACAAAAGTAAGCCACTTAACGTATTAGTAAAACCAAACACATAAAAGTACCCGCAATGGATGTCAGGATCAGTGGCTTTAAACGTACACCCACGGAAAGTCAACTTCAACCACATAGGGTCCTTACGTTGAGATCCTCACCCAATATCGCGTACTAGCACGTAGGGCTTATACCTCATCCGATGCCTAAACGTGTCTCAATGTGGAAAACTAGCGTTCCATCATCGGATCAAATATTATATATATATATATATATATATATATATATACGGGTTCATGACGCCCAAATGCAGCCAAATAATCCATTCAATGACCACAAAACCAATCAATAACTTCCAACAATTTAATGTCGCCATATATGCGAAAATCATAAATCCATATAGTTACTCCCAAATTACCAAGAGGTTCCGTTCCCAATTTGTTACACGGTACTTCCACACTCACCAAATCATTTTACCCAAATCATCATTCAATAACACATAACCATATTTCAAAACACAAATCTTGATTTCCAAATATTTAATCACATGGTTATAGAAAACATGTTTCTCATGTGCAAAATCCCCAACTAAACCAAAATGTAAGCTCTTGACCTTAAAATCATACCCTTCCACATAAATCCCCAAAATCTCCAAAAATTAGGTTTTAGTGAAAACTCACCCAAATCAAATAAATCAAAAATACAGATGTTGAGAAGGCTAAAATCCACATTTTAACATGTATAAAGTTTATAAAAGAGAATGAACTCACCTTGTAGTTTTCAAAGAGAAAACCAAGCCCTAGAATGGAGAAGGTGATTGTTGGAAGCTAGACTTGAACCTCCACTTAAAGCTTTAGTTAACTAAGAGAAAATCATAAATGATCAAAAGGTTGGTAGATGGAGGAAATTAATGGCAAGAGAAGAGGGAGGGAAAAGCTTACCCAAGTCTTGGAGAGAAAAACGCAACTCTTCAGACCTAAGGAAAGAAATTTTGAGTAAGTGAGGGTTGAGGCCGATTTTCCTTCTATTAAATGCCTCTCTATGCGCGCGCACGGTTGCCCGTGCAGTTCCACTCGCACGGTGATCCGCGCGGAGCACTGGAGCTGCGGTTGGCAAAGTCCCACACGGATGGTCGCGCCCGCACGATTATTCGCGCCAAGCACTGTTGGATCTCCCCTTTTTTTTCATTTCCGCCATCTTGATCAGCAACAAACCATGCATGAATTCGGGTAGAACTAAAATCAAACTTAAGATGGGGGTGTTACATATATAAACGGGTTATTCGGGTCATTTTCGAGTTGAAAAGTTTGTCCCTGCCCTTACCCGTTTAATTTTCGCGTCGTGTCGTGTCAACCTGTTTACTTAAACGAGTTGAAATGTATTATCCAAACCCGTTTATTTCGTGTCGGGTTAGCGTGTCGTGTCATTTTTTGCCAGGTCTACTTAAATCTAGCCCAAACATGAAATATATTTTTATTTTTGACATTTAAAACTTGAAAGCCCTAAATGACTACTATTCACTAACATCGGTCGACTCACTGTGTTCACCTTTTTTGCGAACTTTGTTAATTTTTTTTGTGGATTTTGATTTTTAGTGTTTTGTTGGGATATTTTGTTTACTTTTTTGTGGACTTTGTTAATTTTTTTGTGGACTTTGTTTACTTCAAATGGACTCAAGCCAATGAAGTTTTAAAATTCAATATTATATATGTTATTTTTAAGTTTAAACTTTAAAGTCCATAAAAGACCCAAACCGTATAAATCGGTCGGACCAAACCGCTTAAACCGCGGTCCGGTTTGACCGGTCTGAGCACTTGATGTCAAACCATTCGGTTTAAAAATTTAATAAACTTCATTTGCGGTTTGGTTTGTGATATGAGGGGTTAAACCGTTCAAACCGGACCGCGAACACCCCTAACTACCACTATCAGCACCGCCACCGCCACCACCATTGTCGTCACTACCATTACCACCGTCTCTACTACCACCACATCATCGCTACCACCTCTATTACCACCGTCTCTGCCATTATTGCCACTGTCACCACCATCCCCTATTAACGTTATTATTAATTTTATCATTGGTATATATTAATTAATCAGTAAAGTATTAAAATATCATGAAGGGTATTTGGTAATTTATCACCATTTTATTATAATTCTGAAGTTATATATTTAACGAACCAAACAAACATATTACAATTCTTTTGACATATTTTATTTCAATTTATGTCAACCAAATACATAGTCAACCCTAATTAAATTTCATTCTAATTCTTTCAAATTCCAATCATTTGATAAATTAAATTCCGACAAATTTCATTTTATGAACCAAATATCACCTAAGTTTATTTTAAAATAATGTACATGATGTTATAGGAAAAGAAAAATAGAACAACAGTAAATAGAGAGAATGAAATATGTAATTCTCATTAATCATAAACCCTTTAAATAGGGAGAAGTTTACAAAGAAAAGGAAACATTTATTAAGGTAATTTCTAATACTAGGAAAATATTCTTTCAATCACTTCCTTTTGATGATGACACATAATCCTTCAACACTCCCCCTTGTGCCGAGTTAAATGAGTGATGGTGCATAGTTATTGCCTCATTAAAACCTTACGCCAAAGAAACAAAACCTGGTGGGAAAAATAAAAACTTTAGACGAAGGAAAGAGTACAAGGCACTAATAAACTATTCCTTTAGTTTACTATCTTTCTTGATTCGTACATCAATCAAAAGGTTTATAATACAAGATGATTTATAAATTGTTGCCTCACTAAAACCTTGCACCAAGGAACAAAACCCAGTGGGAAAAATAAAACCTTGGGCGAAGGAAAGAGCACAACTTATTAATAATACATGTTTAGTAGACATCTTCTTTTGTCTATTACTCCCCCTGATTTGTACATCAATCAAGAGAGCTTAGAAGATATTCACATTTTCCACATACTTTACTTGATTCACTTGAATCCTGAGGGGAGTTTGTTGTTGTTGTTGATTGCATAGAAACTTAAGCAGATAATGTTTTGTGTTATCAACCTTTATGTATCTTACTTTCATTCATTTGGTATATGATGCATTATTTCCATGTATGCGGTAGGATATGGTTGAACTCAAAACATTAGTTTCTCTAATATATGTAATGATAGTGTTCTTAACCATGTACACTTATGAAGAATTTCATGTAGAGTTATATAGTTCAAAAAGGTAGGTACATAAAGTTGCTTAGTTTACTTCCAGACAATTGACATGTTCCCAATGGTACTTTCTTATCTAATTTGGGAACGACCTTTATATGAGCCAGACATATATCTAATATCAACAAATACGTATCAATACATTATTTGATACTTTTCTATAAGAGCTAGTACTTTTGCTGCTTACATTATAAGTAGGTACTGAAGTTCCATTATCAATCCCATTTTTTTTCTATAGGGAAAACATATGCCCATGTCAATAATTCCAAAAGATTAATTTGATATCATTCCAATGAAGTTGCGTTGGCGTTGAGCTAAATCTAGCTAACAAATTCACCGAAAAATACAATGTACGGTCAAGTGCATTATGATAAGTACGAGAATGCGCATGTTGTACTTAGATAGGGAATTCCAGCTCCCAACACTTTTTCGTCATCATCCTTTAGACGAAATGGATCTTTTCTTATATCCAACACCTTGACCGATCATGGGAGTGCTAACCTGATGCGCTTTGTCCATATTAAATTGCCTGATTATTTTATAGACATATGCGATCGGTGAATTAATATTTCACAAACTCGGTGTCCTAGCTCAAATCGCTAGACAAAACCAAGTTTTCCCAAGATTTTCCATCTCAAATTTAGATTTCAAGTAACGTGTGACTACTCTTATTTCATCAAGAGTGCATATTATGCTCATAGCATCGACATATAAAGCTACTTTGAAAATCTGGAACTTGTTTTCCTAAATAAATACGCAAAGGCACAATTCATCGTTCTTATATATCCTTTCCCAATCAAGTATTCACTTAGGCAGGTATACCACACCACATATATTGCTTTAATTTATAAAGTGAGTGTTTTGATTTTATTGCAAACGCATTTCGTGGTTTAGAGTTACTTGATTTTGGTAATGTAATATCATCAAGCACTTTTTATATATATCTCTGAATTTAGATCCCCGTTGAGATATGTGGTAACCACATTCATGAGCTACATTTCCAGTCCTTCAGAAACTACTAGGCTAATTAATTAGCAGAACGTTATAACGTCCATCACGGGAGAGTAAGTCTTCTCGTGGTCAATCCAGGGCGTTGTGAGAAATCTTGCGCCAAAGGAGAGCCTCATACATTATGACTTAATTATTCTCATTACGCTTTATGACAAATGATTTATCTATGTCTTACAGGCTTTACACTTGGTGGGTTAGCACTACCAAACCAAATACCTATTCATTTATCAAATAATATGGTTCTCCTGGATTGCTTATTTAGGCCAACTTGCTCTTTGTTGATATTTTTCAACTGAGCATGGTTCGATGTCAATGTGCTCTATCATCTCACAAGCAACATTATATGCGAAATATATCATCAATGAGTATGTATGATCTGTCCATAGACTCATATGCACTCTCACAATTCATTTGAGATTTCTTTGATCTCTGGAATCAATATTAACTTCGGAGCGTCCTCTAGTAATGATTCATAGACATAGTTTAATTAGAGACAATCTCATGAGAGGTTTATGTATTGATGACAAATAGTTGTGCCTTACTCTTCTCTTCCTTTAGATGAGTATTTATCGAACCAATTAGCTTCCCCCATTTCCGTTTGGGAGCTACGACCTCAACCACACCTCCACCATGTGTGATTGCAACGCACTTTCCAGTGACATTGTGCCCATGTTTGGGGACTTTAACCTTGCGAGTATATTTGCAGCTCGTATATGTGATCTTTTCACTTCTGGAATAACATTAAACGTATTAGATATCGAGTCTGATTCGTTTGACTTCAACTTTACATTATGAAGTTTGGGGATCAACATGAGGCAAAGTGGGAATATTTAATGACACTTCCTGTCGTTCCTATGGAAAATCCTTTTTCCTATCTCCCCCTAACGACGGGAAGAATGTCTCATCAAAGTGACAATCCGCAAATCTAGCGGTAAACAGATCAGTCGTCAAGGATTCTAATTAGCGGATAATTTTTGGAGATTCATATCCAACAAACATATTTAATCATTTTAAAGACCCATTTTGGTGCGCTGTGGGGGCGCAATTGACACATATACTGCACAACCAAACATGTGTAAATGTAAAATATCAGGCTTATATCCAGTTACCAACTGGTACACATGAGACTGGTTAGCTAGTAATAGGTCTCAAAATGATGAAGTAAAGTTGCTTATAGTATTGCATAACCCAGACACATGTAGGTAAATTGGTGCACATAACCAATGTCTTGGTTGCCATCTATATTCTTTTGATGACAACTTCTACGAGACCATTTTAGTATGGGGTATAGGAAACTCTACATTGATTCCAATACATATGCAATAATCATCAAATCCTTATGATGTAAATTCTCTAGCATTCCAAGTCATGTAGACTTGATGAGATACGCAGGGTGGTGAGCCCTTAAACATATAGCTAGTGTTAGGAGTGCAACATTTCATGTGGACAATAATACAACATGCATTCATCGTGTCAAAACCAGAACCATAAAGTACTTAAATGGACCGCATTCTGGATTGTTTATGTCCATAAATATCTTGTATTCGTTGTAAGAATGAAATATTTTTGTATTATGTCGTTAGCTTTAGGATGGTCTAATTTCTATCTTGACTACGGATCAAGATATACAAAAGTTTTAGGTATTCGAGAGGTCATATTATGATAATGGTGTTGCTTCTCATGCTGCAGAAGTCAACAGTTGCAATTTTCCTTTCACTCGAAAAAGAATGTGTCTATGTGTATTTTGCAAACACGGGTCACTATGTCATGACCATGGTGTCCTATGTGATAATGTCGAAACATATATGTTTCATTGTACAAAAATTCTTAATTGGTGACAAAATATGATTTAGTGACCTAGATAATCCACTAATTGACACGTTAATTTCTCTAATATATGTTTCTTTCATATATTTAGAGTTGACGTACATATACTTAATTCCATTCTTATAATATGATTTTCAGTTGATATGAATATCTTAACAAGCCTTTCATTAATATAGTGCTTTAATGACTATTAATCTTGTATCAATAAAAAAATGACAATACATCATCTAAGTATTTTGGTTGGATGAATTATAAAATAAGTATTAGTCAATCTCTTTAGATTGTATGAAATGTTCTACAAAAACTAAAGTTCTTCTCGATACATTCCTACACGGAACGGAGAATATCGAGAGTTTTGTATTTGTTTTTAATGTATTTCTTTACATCTATAATGGTTATCGATTTGAGTGTGCATATTTATTTTATGCTTAATATAAATTTCAAGGAAACATATGCTTAATTAATCTTAAATTAATATGATATAGTTTATTTTCAATTTGTTCCTTTTTCGAAAAAACTAGTGATTAATGTATTTCTTCTTTGACTATCCAATATCAACTGGGCAGTAGTTGCATCTCCGCTCCAAGGATTGGAAAATCCTTCCAACTATTGTCATGACCCTGACCCTTTCCACGGTTTTGTCCACATGGTACATAGATGCCACGTGTGAGAAATTTTCTTCACTCACTATTCTTTGGAGTTGTTTCCACCTCTAACACTTTCATTATTGATCTCGGGAATTTTCTTTGTCCCGACATATCTGTGTTGTTATTTGAAATAACCTTGTTGTGTCTCTCAACCACTTGCAGTAGGTTGATGAGTTTTTCTAAAGGTTGCATTCCAACTTATATTGGTTCATTAATATTTAATGATATATGAAAGGTGGAAATAATGTTATAAATCATGTCATCTTCTGTGAGTTCCTTGCCATAGAAATTGAGACGCATTTTGGATACAACATTTCTTTGTTGAAATCAGTTACCTTTTTGTAATCGAGTAAGTGGATTTCATTCCGCTATACGATTAGTTCGTAAGTACATATTCATTAATACTCCCGATTCTCCCTTTCGGGACATCCCACAGTTCTTTAAAGGTTTCTAGTAAAGGTATTCCTATGAAAGTTAGGATTTATATGTCGTCTCAAAACATGATAATATTTGCTTGTACCTTTTCAAGAGGTTGGTTTAGGGTCAATAGGGAGTTGATGTATTTTAGTTATATTCTTGTACTTTTCCGACAAAATTTGTTTTTATATTGGATATTCATATTTGTACTCAAGTTCTTTTGAGTTTAGGATATTGAATAATGGATGAGTTGTTTCAACCATTTACGTATATAAGGGATAATGTATGATTTTCTAAAATAATGAATCACGGTTTATAATAATTATATTATGTATGAAATTTCATTATCATAATAATATTGGGTTATTATATGCTTACATTTTGTTGATAATAATTCATCAATATTTCAAGTTACGAAAAGAAATCACTCAATCTATTAGGGGGTGTTTGGTTCGCAGAATGATTTCTGAAAGAATGGAATCTGTCTAAGGAATTGGAATCTGGAAGGAATTGAAATGAAATGTTATCAGGTTTGACCAAGTGTTTGGTTGGCAGGAATGAAATGTAATCAGTCAAATGAATTGGAATCTGTCTGTTTGGTTTGCAAAGGAATTGGAATGGAATTCTGAAAAATGACAAAATACCCTTTCTTTTATTTTTATTTTTTATTTATATTTTTTTAAATGCCGAGAGAGATAGAGAGGAGGGAGAGGAGAGAGGGGGAGAGGAGAGAGAGAGGAGAAAGAGAGAGAGGAGAGAGAAAGGAGAGAGAAGGGAGAGAGAGAGGGGGAAAGAGTGAAATTGTATAATCCCAATATTCAATCAAGCACAATCAATGAAAGATTTAACAATCAATATTCTAGAGAGAGAGTAGAGAGAGAATCAGTCACAAGTATTATTGATATCACAAGTGTTATGCGTACTTGGTTACAAGATTGCTAACAACATAAGACTTATATATGAATACTACTCCTTTCACACAACTAAACTCTCAAAGTAAAGAAACTCTCAAAGACTAATGTTGACTTTGATGACTTTACATGACTTTGACTTTTCTCATTAAATCTTGGATACAATAATACACTAACAATCTCCCCCTTTGTATTCAAGATTTAATAAAAATTTGACAATCGTCTTCATTGCTTTGATTCTTCAAACTTTGACTCTGGTAGCTTTAAACTTTCTAACTGTATTTAATCTCTAATGCATTGAAGAATATTGAAAAGTCTTTCATATTTAGCATCTTTGGAAATTCAACAAGTCTTGAACACGAATATGAAGTCTTGAAACTTTTGAAACTTCAGAATTCTTTCAGCTTTTGAACTTTGAGAAATCTTTTATCTCTTATCTTCATCTATCTGATCTCTGGACTGTCTTCAGAAAACAAACTTTCTCAATCATCTTAAATTGACTTTGAATCATCTCGGAATGATTTCTTTTCATCAGTCTTGAAGTGTCACTTAATCTTCATTCTTCATTTGACTTAATGATAAATCAAGATCGTTCTAAATCTAGTGAGAGAAAGTAGAGAGAGAGAGAGAGTTGAAAGCGCAAAGTATGATTTCTATGAGATATGCATTAATGTTCTTCCAAAACACAAAGCCACAAGGGACTTAAATACCCTGGCCAATACTACACAATATACGCAACTAAGAACACAGTATTAGACCAAGCCTATAAATACAATGATTACTATAAAATCTGACTTAACAATCTCCCCCTTAGTAATCATTGGCACTGTGATATTCAATATTCATCTTCTAAATCAACACAGACCATCTAAGTGACTTATAGAAGCTTCTTGACTAAAAAAAATTCTTTTCAGCATCTTTCAATTTATATTGCCTTTGCTGCCTTGACAATACTGAACCTGTTTGTAATAAACTTGAAAGAACAATCGGTTCATCAACTTGTGCTCTAGACGACGCACCTCTTTCAAATGTACTTGAATGAACTGTGGTGGTCGGAGCTGGAACAACAAAAGAACTAGTATAGCTGAGAAAATAGAATCTTGAGCGAATCTTGAGCAGCAGATAAACGTTTAAACTCTTTGTCTCTTTATCTTCTCCCCCTCATGACCTTGATGATCTAGATCAACTTGGTTATGCAAATGTTGGAGACGAGACAGCTTCAGATCTGCAAAATTCAAAGTGAAGGAGAAAAAGGAAGTTTTGCGCTACATGTTGGTGGCGCAAACTTTGTTTTGCGCTAGCTGAAGGTGGCGCAAAGTTGAGTTTTGCGCTACCAACTGTTGGCGCAAATCTGACTTGAAATCTGAAAAATTTCACCTGTTAAGCTTTTTGACCCCCCCCCCCTACACAAATGCACTAAATATGACAATTCAAGTTAGCATTCATATAGAAAATCAGATACTCCCCCTCAAAATATGAGATATGATCTTTTCAGAATATTTTCCTTATTCACTCCCCCTTGAATAATGCACATAACCATTGATACAAATATGAGAACACAATGATCGAAACATCAATGTAGAAAGAAAAATATACTGAATATGTATTTTGAAACAACTAAATATATAAAATTATAAACACTAAACAAATTAAATTCTACTCAGTAAACTATCACAGAATAATCCATCAGTGGAAATCAAGTGTATGTTGTTGGATACAAATACAAGTTTCATTGCATATCAAGTTCAAACATATTCAGTTTCAAAAACTTTCATCAATCTATTCGGTGTGCTAGCATGTGAACTTCGATTAGCTTCAAGAAAATGCAATTCTAAAAATATAATAGAGAATTTTGCATGTACTCACACTAAGCCATCAAAAATTAAGATTTTCATAAATTTATAGGTTTATCGCAACTTAAACATATCACCAAGTATCATGAGATGTGTGCTCATTGGCATCTTTTAACATTGTGCACATTGGCATCTTCACATGAGTGTGATCTTTGGTATCTTTTAAGCTTGTGCACTTTGGCATCTTTTAATCAAAAAGTTTGGTAAGTAAAGAACATGCCGTAAACATAACTTTCTATCTGATCCTATTGCAGGATTTGGGTCAGCCACTCCCAGACCAGTTGGCCTTAGGGGACTAGGTGTCAAGCACCCCTTGGAACTTACTCTCACAGATCAGAAAGGCTACATCGACATATCCTAAACCCATTCATACCAGTAGAACATTACTTTCGATCTAGATCTATAGAAGGATTTGGGTTCGATCACTCCCAGACCAATTGACCTTAGGGGACCAGATGACAAGCATCCCACGGAACTTACTTTCCCAAACCAGAAAGGTCACAAGTACAAACTTTTAAACTTAGAGATTTCTGTATTATATATATAATTCATCTTAATCACCTAGTTTTACATCTAAGTGCTTAGCCCATATTTTCATTACAATACATAATTCTGACTTTTTAAGATTTCTAAGCATTGTAAACTATAAATATTCCGAATCACATAACTTTAAAGCAGTATCAAAAGTTTCAAACATGTTGCTGACCTTTCGACTTTTGTAAGACTTGAAAGTTGAACATATAAAACTTCAATATAAACAAAGAAACTTGAAAATTTATCCTAGACACACATATTATTCAAAAGAAAGAAAAACTGTAAAACTTTTACTTTATAGAATAAAATTTGTAAAGATTTAATCTTTTAAATTAAACATGCCGAGTTTGAAAATTTTTCATTTAAGACAAATATGAAGAATCGGCAAATTGATATTTAGTCGGAACAAAATAAATTTCAATAATACCTTCTTCCACATAATGTATAATGAATTTGTATCACATATCAATGTTTTGGATCTGATCAAACATGCTCAGATTCTTAAAAAAATTTGAGATAACTTGAACAACATCACAGACAGAGATAAATGCAGTGGAATAAAGTAGATGTACTCACAGTTTCTCATTTGTCCAGAAGCTTAAATGCTTTGAAGAACGAGTCCTAAACTGATATGTTTAGAAGTCGAAGTCCATTGAAGTACGGGTTCTGAGCTGATTTACTCAGAAGCCATCTTTCTCTTACTCCCCCTTGACATTAGGTGCCTACAACTCAGAATTAATCTTTGATTTTGGTACCCACTTGTATTTGAGTCCATATTTGTTTGTTGCAGTTCTAATGGGAGAATATTTGTTAGATTTGACATAGAAAGCATGAGAAATATTATCAGAGAGATGAACATATCCATCAATAGAAGACAAAGCATAATCATCTGAACTAGAATCAGAGGAAGAATATGAGACATCTTTTGAAATTTGAATCATTTGCTTTATTGAGTATTTTGAAATTTTATTACAAACAACAAATGAATCACTTTTATAGAATTTGTCTACATATCTATCCTCATCAGTCGCAGATTCATCAGATGTCCGCTTGACCCTCCATATCTGCTTTGTAGGAGTTCTCAAAGTCCTATCTGAAATATTTGAATCACAAGAATTAGAATTGTCAGAAATGACTTTAACTTGCTTCTTTGACTTCTTTGACCTATTTCTTTTACGCTTTGGTTTATAATAATCATCATTTAGCGTAAAAGATTCATCAAGAATTTTTGATTTAAGATTTGAATCAGAAGAGAAATTTTACCTAAGAAGCCAAACTGATCAGACATTAAACCTGAACTTGCCTCGGAGTCAGAAAAATTTTGAGAAAAGATTTCAGATTTTAGAACTTTCGTTTTGTTTTCTTTAAAAACATAAGAAGGAACAGAAACAGATAGAAAATCTTGTTTTTGAGAAAGCAATTTTTCTTCAAGACTTGAAATCATGAAAGAAAAAATAACATTAGATTCAATTTCTCTTTGAATATTTTGATCTTACATTTTATCTTCAAGATCAATAATTTTGCTTTCTAATACTAATGGAGGAATATATCTCTTAGAATCATAAGAATCTGGAGATATATTTTCTTTATTAGTGTTGGTAGCAGAAATATCAAAATAATCATCAGATAATGAAGATTTAATGGGAGAAATGTCATTTAAATTGTTTTTGTTCTTCTTTGATTTTTCGGGAAAATATTTGACATTTTCACTCGTGTAAACAAAAGAAATTTCATTTTTCTTATTATTCATCCTTTTCTCATTTTCGATTTATAACACTTGCTTTTCATTCATCCAATCAATTTTAAATTAAGGAGCATATTTAGCAAGAGTTAGATAATCGAATTTATATAAAGTAGGGGATTTTTCTATCGCATTGTTTAAACAATGAGGATTTTCAAAACCAAGTCCCCATTTTTCTTTGATAGACTCATAACTCCGTGGTTTGTTCAAATAAATAGTTTGTTCAGTTTGATTCCTTCGATATAATTTTTCTTCCAACTCATTTATTTTATCTGAAAAATTTTCTTTTTGTTTGGTCATTTCAGTCAAAGAAATCAAGATAAGTCATATTTGATTTTTCTAAATCATCCAATTTCTTTTGAAAGATTTCTTTTGTTTGAACCAAAATAGATTTTTCATCTTTCAAAGAAATTTGTAATTTATCAATCAAATTTGACTTTTCTGAATTTAATTGTTTTTCAGATAATAACTTTGAGTGAAGATCATGTAAAGCAGTTATAATTATATTCATCTGTGAAGAAATAAATGTGTAATCAAACTCAGAAGATACCTCATCTTCATCAGTGGAATCTTCATCATCATCTTCACTCTGATCATCTCCGATGAAGCACATATGAGCAATCTCCACATTATCATCTTCATCATCAGAGTGATCTAACCAAAATTCTTCTTCAGCTAACAAAGTAGTTCCATTCTCTCTCTTTTCGGCCAGTTCCAATTTCTTCCGATAATATGTCGAATCCCGAACTTTCTTCACTCGACACTCCTTAGCGATGTGACCCGGCTTTCCACAGTTAAAGCATGTAGTTGCTTTCTTATCCTCGGTCACTTTGACATTCTTAGATCCAGAAGTGAAGCGAAGATTGTTGGAACCCGAACGAGGTTGGAACTTTTTGTTGTAGTGTTGAGAAAGAAGAGTCATAGCTTTCTGAAGTGTCTCGCCATCATCATCAATTGCACCGTCATAAGTATTCTCGGATAATGCTTGTTCAGACAGTTTGCTTGTGATAAGTGCAACCGGATCCACTGTCTTCTTGTTTTTCTTGTCAAGTTTGGCCTTTTTATCCTTGACAATGCATTCATCTGTCATCAGAATCTCGTAAAGCTCTTGGATTTGCATAGAAGATATCCTGACATCATTCCTCAAGCAATGGCAAGATTTATTCCATTCCGGTTGTAGAGAGTTGAGGAACTTCAGATTGGTCTCCAGCTCAGTCTTTTCCACTTTTATCTTTCTCAGATCATTTATCACCGCACAGAACCTGTCAAAAACACTTTTCAAAGATTCCCCGTCTTTGGCTTTGAATTCTTCAAAATTGTTCATGAAACGCGTATGCCGAAGTTGTGTTGCAACTGTAGACCCAAGCATAATTTTCTCTAGCTGTGCCCACATTAGTTTAGGATTGTTTTTGAAACAATCAATCCGGTTGTAGATAGAATTTGGCAAGGCTAGCATCAGATTTGCCTTTATATCACGATCAGCTTTATATTGCACCAACTCATCGGGTGTGTACTTGACGGTAGGCTTTGATAATCCAGAAGCCAGAGTGGGTTTTACAAAAGATCCTTCGGTTAGAATCTTCATCATGTCATCTCCGTTCTTTTGACGCTCAATAAAATTAAGAAACCGATCTTGCCATTGAGTAAACTCATTTTCATCAACCAGAACCGGAGGACGAGTTTCTGTGCCCAATGACATCATGATATCATTCTTGTAGAACTGAGATTGAAATGAAAACTTTGCAGAATCCATAGAGAAAAGCTTCAGAAAAATGCTAAGTCTAAACAGAGAGACTGGCGCAAACTGAAGATTTGCGTGAGCAGAAGATGGCGCAAAAGAGATTTGCGTGAACAGTGGCTGGCGCAAACTGAGATTTGCGCGAACTTAAGATGGCACAAACTTGCTTTTGCGTGATACGTTGGTGACGCGAACCTTGACTTTGCGTGAGAAGAGAGTGACGCAAAGACACTTTGCGTGATATGATGATGACGAAAACCTTTCTTCGCGTGACAAGTAGATGGTGCAAAACTGATTTGCGCGAGACGAAGTTAGCGCAAAGATGACTTTTGCTTGAGAAGAATCTGGCCCAAACTTAGTTTTGCGTTAGATAATTATGGTGCACACTGATCTTTGCGTGAGATGTTGTTGGCGCAAGTTAGACTTTGAGCAAGAAGTATGTAACGTAAACTTTGATTTGCGTGAGCTTAAGATGGCGCAAATTGCTCTTTGCGTGATGAACTGATGAAGTAAACTTGAACTTTTCGTGAGAAGAGATCTGAACTTGATGAAAACCTGAGATAAACTGGCGCAAAGTTTAGATCAACTAGCGCAAAAATCAGATGAAATTAGATCAAACATGAATAACTGGCGCAAACTTGTATGAACTGGCGCTAAAACATGATCTGGCGCAAAACTCAGAGAACCAAGAAAAAACTTCTAAAATCGATTACAGATACGAAATTAAAGAAATTTTCTTACACACAATTGATCGAAAAACAGTTTTCTAACACTTTTCA
Source organism: Arctium minus (assembly GCA_954870635.1). Classification (NCBI taxonomy): domain Eukaryota; kingdom Viridiplantae; phylum Streptophyta; class Magnoliopsida; order Asterales; family Asteraceae; genus Arctium; species Arctium minus. The sequence goes on along the minus strand of OX941088.1, from coordinate 41,796,912 downwards.
ATCAAACAATTCGATCAAAAACAAAAAAATTGAGAATTCTTGAAATGAATAGTTCGTTGATCGACTTTTCCAGAAAAACAAAAATTCTCAATCTTTTGACCCCTCTCCCCTCAATCACTCGAAGGATTACTTCCTGGGTAGGAAACACTGGTTTTGTTAAGCTCACACACTGAATCCCATGTATATATCCTAAAAGAATATGTATCTTAATGAGTTTCTTGACATTAAAGCTCAAGAAATCATTTGTCAGTGTATGTATGATCATAAAGATAAGAATGAAATTTGAGCATTTTAAGCATTTAAGATTTCTCAAAACTTTTTATGAATGAATGATCATGAAAGAATAGAAATGTTTTGAGAATCTGACAATGATTAAAATCAGATCAAAATTCATGAAGAATAATATTTCTGGGAAATCAAAGACGTAAGATGTTTATATGAACAATAGATAAACATTTTTAACAATGAAAGCACATGTAATGATGAAATGATGTCTGATTCAAACAATGAATAACAAACGGGAGTATTACCATAGAAAGATTAAACTTTTGATACATGGTAATAACAAAGTCAATATGAAGTACTGAACCGGTGTGTATGAATACTTGACAGTATATGGACAAGATAATACACAAGTATTTATCTTTGGAAACACACGGTCCGTTAAACTATAAAGCTCAATAATGAAAAATATTTAAAAATCTCACTTCTAAATTCATGAAATCTTTTAAGAATAAGAAGTGGTTTGAACATTTAAGAAAGCGTTTTTCATGATTGAAAGTTGTTCTTCTTTCAAACAATCAGAGATCTAGATCAGAAGATATTTACCTTTAAGCTCCCCCTCAAATCATGATAGAATGATTTATATTTTGATAAGCTCCCCATGGATATTTGCATAATATCCTCATTTTAAACATTGAAAAACGGGTTCTGATCTGTTGTAATTAGAAACCACAATGACATTAAAGTCCGGGTTCTAAACTGATGTGTTTAGAAGCCATAGTCTTTTAACATTGAAGTCCGGGTCTTGAACTGGATTATTCAAGAGCCTAAATCTTGACATTGATGTCCGGGTTTTAAACTGTTTTGTTCAAAAGTCTTTGTTCTTTAAACTTTGAAGAACGACTCCTGATCTGTATATAATCAGAATTCGTACTCTTGACATTATAGTGCGGGTCTTGAACTGTGTTATTCAAGAACCATAATTTTTTAACATTTAAGTCCGGGTTTTGAACTGTTATGTTCAAAAGCCTTTGTTCATGCTCCCCCTTAAACTTTGGGTGCCTGCAATACATATTTAGCTTTTGGTACCCACTGGTATTTGGGTCCTGATGTGTTAGTTGCAGTTCTTGTGGGGGTTACATAGTAAGAACCATACCAATAATTGACAAAATTAGTACTTACAAAGTCATTTGCTCCACAGTAAGAACAACAGATTTTCTTCTGAGCAATCCTGATCAAATGATTAGTAGAATAAAACATATCAGAATTACCAAAATATTTACCTTTATGCGCTCTGTTCTTTTTGGCATTGGATGTAGATACAAATTCTTTGTCCTTCTTCTTCTCATCCAAACAATCTTTAACCCTCCAGACCATCTGCTCTTTCTTAGATTGCTTTCCAAGAGATTTTACATAAAAACTCGCTGAACCATCAACAGATTTGTCATAAAACAGATTAGATGGTCGAATCTGATTTGATTTGACAATTTGTGGTTTGACACTTTTCTTTTTGAAAACATTTTTCTCATGGATAGAACTTGAAGCAGTTTTAAAAGAGCAAACTGATTCGGTTGAATTGTTAACTGGTGATTGATTGATCACACCAGCACAAACTTTTTCTGACAAATCAACATTTGCAACTTCTAAGTTCTTTATCTTTTCGGATAAAATGTTTCTTTCAGCAATAAGTGTGTCAAACTTCTATTTCAAATCAGATTTATCCATCTGTTCTTTAAGAATATCTGAGGATAGAACAGAGATCTTGGATATGAGCTTAGATATTTCAGCTTCAAAATTTTGACGTTCAAGCTCAAAATCTTTTTCCAAGTTCTTGGTTTTATCAGAAATTTCATTGAAGATCCCAACATTTCTCTTTTCAGACTTCTTCTTTTCTTGAAAAGCTTTTCTTTCTTTCTCAATTAAGTCTTGTAATGCAGAGATCTGTTTGGGAAGTTCAACAGTTTTATCTTCAAGAACTTTTCTCTCTTTGGCAAAAGTGTCTCTTTCTGTAATTAAAATATTTTCAAACTCAGACACTTGCTTAGAGAGTTTAAGGCATCTAAGCTCAATATCCTTCTTCTCTTGGTTAGCTTTCTTGGAAAGATCAGATAGCTTTTGAGCAGAAATTTTCTCCAAATTAACTCTGTCTTTATCTGATTGGAAGCTTTTCATTAGATCAACATTTTTGGCTTCCAGAACAGATATCTTGTCTTCAAAATCCTTAAACTTCTGTTGAAGCTCAACTGATTCAGCTTGATGTTCAGATGACTTTTGTTCAGTTGACTTCAGTTGGTTTTGAAGATTCACAATATTTCTTTCTTTCAGCTTGATTTCCTTTTCACAAGTCTGAATAGTATTCTCTTTTAGAACAATAATTTTCTCTTTCTCTTTTATATCTTTCTCTTTTGCACTGATGATACCTGCAAAATCAGATTTAACAGTATTAGTACATTTTGCACACTCAGAAGTTTTATTAGAATTTGACAATTTAGATTTAAACTCCTGAATTTGTTTAAGTAAAACTGAATTCTGATTCTTTAGTTTGTCCCTTTCAGCTTCAATTGCCGGTATCTCAGGCATGTACATTACAACACAGTCTCTGGCTGACAGTACAATATTTCCTCTCTCATCTGTAGTTGGAATTTTGAAAGATAGATGAGCTTGAATGAATGATCGTTCCCAAAATATTCAGAAAAAAAAATTGACTTAAAAAACAAACTTGAACAACATTTGGAAATAGATCAGAAAAATATTTTAACTCCAGAACTTGCAGACTACTAAAACTCGCAAACCACTGAAGAAGGCTTGAAACTCGCAGACGCCTAAATACGCAGATAACTGTTCACTGAGAAACTCGCAAGCTGAATAGTGCGTGTTTGGAGAATCCGCAAATGCCTACTTGCGTGTTTCAAGAACTTGCAAGGCTTGAGTTGCGTGTTTTGAGAATTCGCAGATCACTTCTTGCGTGTTTCAAGAACTCGCAAGGTAAACTCGCAGAAGGATCAAAGATGCTCAAGTTCGCAGACTAAAGAACAAACACGCAAACTTCGATTTGCGCTTTTCTAGAACTCGCAAATAACACTTTGCACTTTTCCGGCCAAAATCAAGATCTTTCAGTTTGCACGTTCTTTCGATGAAGGTTGCGCGTTTTGTAGATCTTGCGTGTTCTTAGGTTTCACTCACAGAATTCGATCAAATATCCAATTAACCTGCAAATTGATTCTCAACTTGAACCAATATGATCGAATTGATGTACTGAACACTTTTCTAATAAAAAAATTATGACTAAAAACACAAAAAGTACAATGCAATTCATGATTTACAGTGTTCGAGATATTTTTCAAGAAAATAAAAAAAATCAAAATTCGATCTGATTTTGGGAGTAATTCGTGGAATAATGTGAACAAGAATGAATCAATTACAACAAACGAATCTTATAACACCAATTTTACATCCAAAATACAACAATCCAAAACAAATTTGATCAAGATAAAAAAACTCAGAAAAACTCGTCTGTGTGTTCTTGAAATTTCAAGATTTCTATCTAAACAAGTGTAATCAAATTCTCTGAATCATTTTGGTCTTGCTCTGATACCAACTGAAATTGTATAATCCCAATATTCAATCAAGCACAATCAATGAAAGATTTAACAATCAAGATTATAGAGAGAGAGAGTAGAGAGAGAAACAATCATAAGTATTATTGATATCACAAGTGTTATGCATACTTGGTTACAAGATTGCTAACAACACAAGACTAGCCATTAAGTTAAATAGATCTAGCCGTTAAGTTAAATATTATACCAATAATATTGCACTCCTAACACTAGCTATACGTTAAATAGATCTAGTCGTTAAGTCACTGATCAATGGATGTATCATTATGTAACATGATAACAATATTCAATAGATCTAGCCGTTAAGTTAAATATTATACCAATAATATGATTTTTAATCATGAAATTTGTATTCCAAATAAACAATGTATTCAATTAAAAAAGATATGAATACAATTATGAAATTCATATTTAAAAAAAGGAAAGAATAAAAGTTATTGTTTTTTCTTTTTCTTTTTGATAGGAACAATAATAAAAAGGGTTCCAAAAAGGAGTTTCGTCCATTCAAAAAGTATGACGACAATTGTTATAAGCAAAACTATATAATACTACTTTTAATTATGTTTTATGTTTTTCAATTTAATTCTTATCATCAACGAAAATTTTATTTTGTGGTATTAAAATAACTAGTAATGAACTATCAATTACAAGTTTAATATAAAAACCTTATGTTGATGTTAATATCGTAAAACATCTTAGCATTTGTTCGGCTGAATTTTCTCTTGGTGGAGCATCGGAGCAACGTGCTGATAACGTGTTATAGGAAAAGCAGAATAGAACAACTATAAATAGAGAGAATGAAATTTGTAATTCTCATTAATCATAAACCCTTTAAATAGGGAGAAGTTTACAAAGAAAATGAAACATTCATTAAGGTAATTTCTAATACTAGGAAAATATTCTTTCAATCACTTCCTTTTGATGATGACACATAATCCTTCAACACATGCAACTTATTAATTTTTTAAGTTACCTTAAGTGTTGATGAGATGAGAAATTATTACAAGATTAATTAAAGAGTAAATTACATTTTTAGTCCATGTGGTTTGTTAAAAATTGCAAATTCCATCCTTATGTTTTTTATATTTCAGTTTTCGTCCCTATGGTTTGCAATTCATTTCCATTTTCGTCCTTGAGACCAAAACACTACTTTTAAAAATGAAGTACTAAAATAGAAATTAATTGTAAATCATAGGGATGAAAAAAGCAATAAAAATTAAACCATAAGGATGAAAAAGGTAATTAATTATAAACCGTAAGAATGAAAATCATAATTTCAAAACCATAAGGACGAACATAGAAATTCTCAACAAACCATGGGGACTAAAAATGTAATTTACTCTTAATTATATATTTTAAAAAGAGTAAATTACATTTTTTGTCCTTGTGGTTTGTTAAAAATTGCAGATTTCGTCTATGTGGTTTTGAAATTTCGGTTTTCATCCCTATGGCTTGTAACTCATTTCTATTTTCATCTTTGAGGCTAATTACTACTTTTAAGTAAGAGAGACTAAAATAGAAATGAATTATAAACCATAGGGACAAAGAAAACAACCAGGTTTAAACCATAAGAACGGAAATAGAAATGAGTTTCAAATTATAGGGATAAACCGAAATTTCAAAACCACAGGAACGAAATCTGTAATTTTAACAAACCATAGGGATTAAAAACGTAATTTACTCTCTTAAAAAATTTCAGTGTGCTTTTTTAGTAAGAGTAAAATGTCATTCATTTTATTAAAAATGTCATTCATTTTATTAAAAATGTGAGAAATTTTACATTTTTAGAATCATGTTTTTATGAATATTTATTTTAAGATTGATGGAATACTAAAAATGCGAACATTTTGAATATATTTTATTTGTAACAAACTACATAAAAATATGTTTACAAGGTTTTATTTTTATATGCAGAAAGTTATCTTATTTAATTAGAATCAATCGATCTAATTAGAACCATCTTATTACAATTAGAAATATTTAATTGTATTTGGATTGGATCAAAATTCTAATATCCAAATTGGATAGTTCGGTTGTTAGATGGTAGTTTGAAACTAATTAGTAATGTTTTGCAAGCCCGTTCATGGGTCTTAAACTCAAGTTTAACATATTTAGGTGATCAGTTTGTGTGTATTAATGGAATATTTCAATTTGTGAACGAACATGTATAAGAGGTTCAGTAAGCGCTTTTTGTTTACCTCTTAATAGTTTCATTAAGAGACAACATCTAAATCACTAAGGGTGCGTTTGGTACGCAGAACAGGATGGGACATGACATAACAGAACAGACTTGTCCCATGTTTGGCATGCCTCTATGTGGAACATGCTAGAACTAGGTAGAACACAAGTGGAACACGTGTGTTCCCTCTTACACCCCTAGAACTAAATGGAACAAGGAAATATGTACAAGAATACCCCTAAAAAACACCTAATATGCTTCATCAATATCGTCTCCAACCTTCTTCATGCTTCATCAGGTCGCCTCCCTCTTGTCTCGTCTCCAGCCTCCTTCACGCTTCATTAGGTAACGGTCTCTCCCTCGATCTCTCCTTCTTCCTCTTAATTGATTTCTGGTTTAATCAATTTCTGGTTTAATCGATTTCTTTCTGTTTACAATCATGTCTATCGATTTCTATTAATCGATTTCCTTACTTAGATTTCTGTTAATCGACTATTTCCATCGATTTCTTTGATATCAGAGTTAATCGATTTCTCCACATCAGATTTGATCGATTTTATGGTTTACATTTATTTCTTCGATATCACATTTTTAATTGATTTTCTGGTTTACATCCATTTTAGTTTCTAGGCTACATCGATTTTCAGATTTTCTGGTTTACCTCAATTTAAAAGTTGTATATCTTATTTTTCCTTTGATTACTTGTCGTTCATTTTGGTCAAGAAGTTTAGCTGCTACTCCACTGTTTATGTTAATTTGCTTGAAGTTCATTTTGCTACTCCACTGTTTGCTAATTTGTTGGTTACAAATTCCCAAATAAGGTACACTAAAGTAGGCTTTTGAACCAAATGGCCATGGGTTTATGACTTCATGTTGTTGTGGGTGTTTATTATAATACTAATGTTGATATACTAACAAGGGTGTTTATTAGTTGCAAACTTTGTTTAGTTTACATAATTGAATATGGTTGTTGTTTTGTTTTGTTTATATGGTTTTGTATTTTTAAATGTTATTTGTTAATGTTCATTTAGATTGATTATTTAATAAAAAAAACACTAAACAGCTCATTAGGGATAAATTGGTCATTTTAACCTGTACTGTCATGTTCTGTCCAGTCATATCATGTCGTACCAAACACACCTGTTCTGTCCTGTCCTGTTTTGTCTTGTCATGTTCTGTCCTGTCCTGTCTGTGTACCAAACGCACAATAAGAGGTGAATCTTATTTGGCAAAACGAAAGTCTGTCTCTTAATGGTTTTAAAACCTTTTAAATGATTTTGTATCTTGGGTCTCTCTTAACTATTCAACTCCCTAATTTCATTCTGAACAATTACTAAAGAACCCTATTTCATTTTGCACTATATCATAAGATCCTATTAATCATTCTACCCACTTAATCATCCTGCACTAAACCATTCAGCAACTGCCAAACAGCCATTGTGATAGCAAACAATGTTATGTAATGTCTCTTATGCTTGCTCACACTCACACCTCTAAATCAAGGTTCTAAAAACTCACTTTGGCGCCACCATGGCATCAAGGCGTGACCTTGCCACCAAGTTTACCCCTATGGCGTGTATATAAGGTGTGGAGATCGTTATGGCATGTCGTGGCGCGTTATGACGTTACAAATCTGTGTACTTTCGATTCTCCGAATTCGTGTACTTCGAAATTCGATTGTAAATTTTCTATTAGTATCGATTAGAATTTAGAAATTATTTTGTTTATCGTTTTATGTGAATTTAATTGTTAATAACTGTGTGTCCCTGATTCAAGATTCTTATCACAAACAAACAAACAAAACAAGATTTAACAACTACCTGTTTTGATTTCAATTTCACAATCCAAAGATTACAAGCACAAATTGCAACTTTCTCTCTCTACAATCTCTCTGAATGTAAACTCAATAACTAGTCATCTATCTATTAAAGAAAAATAACTCTATTTATACCTATCATTTAGAACAAGGAAAACAAAACAAATACAACTAGACTTTGACTTTTATTACAAAAAGACTTTGACTTTTAACGAGAATTGACTTTCCAGCTTTGACTTCTTGAACCTTTGACCTTCAGTAGTCTTGATCTTGTATCCAACAGATTTATGCTCTAACAATCTCCCCCTTTGGATTCAAGATCATCATAAAAAGATTTAGCATATCAATCTCCCCCTTTATTGCATTGAAGAACTTTAAATCTCCCCTTTAAGCTTAATCTGAGTACAAAATTCCTCTTTTGGTTGATCTTTTACTTTAATCTCCCCAAAGTCTATCTTCAAGAAATACCAACAATCTCTCCCAAAGATGGTAGAAACATTCTTTAATAAAGTTCTCAAAATTGTCTCAAACCTCTTTCAGTCTTCAAAAAGAAATTATCTTCAGGTTTAGCTCGGATTGCTTCAACAAATAATCTTCAAAGAAAATTTCAATAAATTCAACCCATCTTCAGAAATATTCAACTTTACTTGTACAAGCTTTCAAACTTTGAACTTTATCTTCTTTAACTTTGATGAATCTAAATCTGACATTTCTGTAATTCATCTCCCCCTTTTTGATGAATAGAGCATCGACATCATCAAAACTTTTCCCAAGAAATGTCTTTGACCAATCTCATCTGTCCAAGAGCCACTGATTCGTCGATCCGTAACCATGTATTTATCTAGATCTTTTCAAATATAGACAAAATAGGAATGTAACACCTGAATCAGCAAATGAATAAGTTAAAATGTCTGTCAGTAACACAAAGTTACTGTGTGTAACGGATACACATAGAAAAGGAGCTTTTTGATGTTCACTCCCCCAGGGCTTCCATCCAATCATCGAAACACCACAAAGAAAATTTCTATGAATGTTATGACAAGAAAACAAATTCCTTGTGTGTTCGTGCTAGTGTAGAAAGAATTAAGCATATGATGATTGCTTATAAGGCTCAAAATTGTGTAAACCACTGAGACAACAGTAGATAAACACATACTCAATGTGCATGATTGAAGTGCGAAGGTGGGGCAGACTTCCTTCTTTTTCAATATCTAGATTTTCCAAATGAAAATCAGATAGATTATATGTTGCGTCTCCAGAAAATATGAAACATTTTCTTTTTAAGAAGAAAATGAGTGACTGGTGGGGTTATATTAAGAGTTGGCATGGGCTAGTTGCCTGTTTCAATAATGTTCACCAAAGAATTGTGAAACATTAGTAATGTGGCTGCCCGACTCAGAAAGTAGTTGGTGCAGAGTTTGATATTCTTTTACTCTGATCTCACACCCTCTTTCTTTTAATCATTAATCTCACATCTAACCAAACTCTCTTTTCCATTTTACCTCAACGCACAACCCACGCTCATTTCTTTTTTACTCCTCACACTCAATTGCTATGGGTTAACTTCTTGGGTAGGAAACACTGGTTAACGTGAATCCATAGAAGTTCATTTAAGTCCTAACACAAAGAATCCATAATTTCCTATGAAAATCAATGTTGCTCAAAAATGGTTTAACTATATTAGTTAAAAAAAAACTCAAATACAAGTCAGATATGTATATGCTCAGAAATATAATCATGAAGATATGAGCATTTTTAAACATGGAAGTATTTTCAAACAAGTATATTGAATGAATAGATAAGAACGCAAGAAACTTGTTTGAAAATTTGACATTGTATGGAAAAATGATCAGAAATGAAATGATATATATCAGTTAAAACTTATGGTCAAGAATAATGGATATTGTCTATATGAATCAAAATACAGACATTCTTGAAAGAAACGCTTCGAAATGAAATAACGCTCAAAATTCATTGAAATACAAGCGGGGTGTCTTACCATCGAAAAATATGTTCCAAATTTGAGACATGGTAAGAACATTTTGAACAAAAATTCAAACCGGTGTGTGTGAATACTTGAAAATATATAGAAAAGACAATACACAAGTATTTATCTTTGAAAACACACGGTTTGTTAATCGTTGAAGCACAAGTAAAATGAAAACATTTAAAATAACACTTCCAATTCATGAAATCTGTTTAAGAATCGGGAAGTGGTTTGAACATTTAAGAATATGTTTTCTATGATTGAAAGTTGTCCTTCTTTAAACCATATATGAGATTAAGATAATAAATTTAACCTTTATCGTGCAGTCTTAAAATCTCATTAAGTCAGCTGAAGTCAAAAAGATATGATCTTGATAGTTTCTCTCATTCTGCACAAGTCTCAAAGTCATGTCAAAGCAACTTTATTCACAAAATTTTTCAAAATTAAATGACATAAAGCAATAAAACGTTGAGTGTACGAGTTCTGATCTGAATTAATCAGAAATCATAACCTTTACTCCCCCTGAAATTATGCATCAGAAAAATTATCAGTGTAAAAGATATGTATTAACTCCCCCTCAAATGTAGAACATCATTTCTGTCGGATGCATAAAATTTCAGACAAATATATATATACTCCCCCTTGAATATTGATTTCCTCAGATATGTATGTAGGAGTACATTATCATTCAGCTCAGGAGTAAAATCTCTTGATCATTGAAGTGCGGGTCTTGAACTGTTGTATTCAAGAGCCATTGTTCCTTAATCAACCTATACTTGACATTCTTGTAACACAGATTCATCCTTTTTCTTTGGTATCTATTTATATTTGGATCCAACAGTGTTAGCACATGATTTTGGCACCCATTTAAATTTGTGTCCGCTTTTCTTTTGAAAAACATATGAAGAACTAGAACGATAAGAGTATACATGATACGTCCCAAACCAAACATCAGAATATTTCCGAGAATCATAATCATTTCTATCATAATTGGAAGACTTTCTAGCAGACGAAAATAATTGGAATAATTATTGTCTTGAATATTTCTTGTAAGAGGATACAAGCTTTGTTTTAGAAATAGCAACATTCACAATCAAATCATCTTTACTAGTAGTATTCTTATTACAATCAGTACCAGAAAATGATGTAGTATTCTCATCCATCTTCTTCTTAGGTTGCCACTCAGACTTAACACCATGCGTTTTCCTTTTCATATCTGAAAATTTTGAAACATTCAGAGTTAGAACGGTGAGAATCAAACAAATGCTTCTTCTTTGACTTACCAGTGTTGATCTGTTTCTGTGAATGCCCAGATTTCTTCTTTTTACCTTTGGCAACTTTGGCTTTCACAGGAACTGATTTATCAACTTTTGATGATGTTTCACCTTTTTCATAAACACTTGATAATCCAAAAGAATTAATAACAAAAGATGAATGACCGGGAAGTTTAGTAGTAAAATCAAATTGACCAATACAGTCATCTAAATCACCATCAGAGTTTAAGAAATAAAACCCATCATTAAGTAAACTAGACATATCATCAGAATTTGAAGTCTTAGAAGAGTTAGAAAAAACAGAATTTTTCAACACAGTTAAGAACACAATTTGTTCTAAATCTATCAAAATTCTTTCTTCTGTCAGAGTATTCTCGAGTTCATAAATTTTACTTTCTAATACGAGAGGAGGAACGTAAATTTTACCTTCGATAGGCTTTGCCTCCAACTCTTTTGAAGAATAACTCTCAAAATAATCATCAGAAAGAAATTTTGATTTATCAGAACTATAACTATTATTCAACTTCTCATAACGAAATGGAAGTTGAACTTTAGTTGTGGTCTTTCGTTTCTCGTTTTCCTTGGCTTCATCCTCTTCAGATAGTTTAGTCCACTCAACATGAAGGTCAGGGTATCGTGATGCTAGTCTTAAAAATGTAAAATCATAAAGTACAGGAACTTCAGATATACCCTTTTTAAGATAGTGTGGATTCTCATAACCGAGTCCCCAACACTCTTTGTTCTCTTTGGGTTTGTTTAGATGAATGGTTTGTTTAGTTTGACCCAATGTGTATAATTTTCCTTCCAAAGCATTCACTTTGTCAAGTAAAGATTTGTTTTCTTCTATAAGCGAAGAATACATTTTATTAAGCTCTTTTGATTCAAACTCACATAATCTATACTTTGAAACTGTTTCAGATAATTCTTTGTGAATTATAGTCTTCTCTTTTGCACTGGTGTCAATATTCTTATGTAAAGCATCAATCAAAACATTTTTCTCAGCAATATCATTGTTAAGTTTCTGTATTGATTGATTTTTATCTTTAATGACACCTTTTTCACGCTTAAGTTTAGACTCTAACTCTTGGAGTTTAACCATCATAGTATGCATTTGATTTAGAAAATCCGATTCAGTCATGTCACATACCTCTTCATTCTCTTCATCACATTCAGAATCTGCTTCATCTTCAGTAATGGTCTTTCCCATAAGACAGATATAAGCTGACTCTTCTTTCTCAACTTCTTCATCCGAATGGTCGAGCCAGAACTCGTCCTCCACCATAAGTGTTTTGCCCGCCTCTTGCTGTTTGGCCAAAAACATCTTATTTTTGTAATACTCGGAATTCTTAACTTTTGGTTTTCTACAGTCCTTTGCAAAGTGTCCAAGTTTGCCACAGTTGTAGCATTTAGTCGGTTTTGGCTGCTTTGTCTCTTCAGTTCTATACTTCCTTTCTTCAGGCTTCTTCTCTTCCATTTTCTTTCCTTCAACTCTCTATTTGTGCTCATATTTCTTGACCCTAAAGAATATCGTTGACTGTTCGAACCAGGCTTTTTGTAAAATTTCTTCTGAAAAGCCTTAGTCAACATAAGCATTGCTTGTTTCAAATTCTAGCAGTCATCAGAATCTGAATTCTCGCTTTCAGCCTCTTCGGACTCTAAAACTATCATTTTCTTCTTCTTCTTCTTAAGACTTACACTCTTCTTCTTCACCACAAGAGCTATAGGATCAACAACTGTCTTCTCTGCCTTTCTCTTCTCATCCTTAATCTCATAAACCTCTTCCTCATTTTGTATGAGAGTTTCATAGACTTTGTGAAGAGGAATTTCATTCAAGTCCTTTATTTGCTTCATTTGCCTTGTGAATCTCTTCCATTCAGGCTGCAAAATACTAAGGAATTTGACATTAAGCTCAATTTGTGACTTCTTTACTTTGTTCTTGCTGAGTTCGTTCAACAAAGTCACAAACCGGTCATAAGTAGCCTCTAGAGAATCACCATCCTTGGCCTTGAATTCTTCATAAATGTTGAGACAATTGGAGATTTTGATCTGATTACCAACCTTTGATCCTAACATCATTTTCTCCAATTGATCCCACATTTCCTTTCCAGTAGCATTGTAACTGTCAATCTTGACATATATCTCGTTTGGTATGCCTTGAAGAATGAAAGACTTTGCCAATCTATCAGCTCCTGCTCTATTTTTCTCCTCATCAGTGAATTCATTAAACTTAAGTTGATATTCTCTCTGCTCATTTCCAACAGTACGAGTTGTTGTTGGAATTGGCATAACCCCTTCCTCCAAAGATGTCTTGATAAGTTCACCCAATGCATGTCTTTCTATGAAGTCCATGAACCTATCTTTCCATTGCTCGTACTCTCCCTTGAAGAGTACTGGTGGCTTCGTGTCAGTTCCAATAGCGAGAGCTTCTCGTGATGTCATCCTGTTTGAAAAAATATGCAATAAGAAACTTGAAATTGACCGTTAGTCCAAATGAAATCACAAAAAAAATCTTGAAATAGGAATTCAGGAATTTTGATCACAATTAGAACTATGTCCCCCTCCGCAGACTTAGCACGGGGGTCCCGCTAAAGGCCATATTACAGTTTTGAAAATTTTGACTAAGTACAGAAAAACACAGATCACTAAAGAAGCTTGAAACTCGCAGACGCCTAAACACGCAGATCACTGTTCACTTAGAAACTCGCAGATCACTAAAAATGCTTGAAACTCGCATATCACTAAAACTCGCAAATTACTGTTTACTGAGAAACTCGCAGGATGAGACGTGCGCGTTTGAATAACTCACAGATGCCTACTTGTGTGTTTTATCAAACTCGCAAGCTAAACTCGCAAAACTCGAAAATGATCAAACTCGTAGACTGAAGAATCAAACACGCAAACTTCGATTTAAGCATTTCTAGAACTCGCAAATAGCACTTTGCGCGTTTTTAGCCAAAATAAAAAATCTTTAAATTTGCGCGTTCTTCTGATGAAGCTTGCGCGTTTTGTAGATCTTGCGTGTTCTTGAGTTTCTTTGCGTGTTATTGTGTTTTTCGAACAAAAACTCAAGTCTTTTCTTGATTTCGACGAATCCTTCACCAATTATTCTGAAATTCTGCTGATCACTTCGATTTCATACCACGAACAGATTATAGACAATTAATTTCAATAACAAACACACAAAAAAATACAAACCAATCTAATCCAGTGTTTGACTTCGTGAAACTCAAAAAACTTGACAAAATTCAAAAATTGACAATCAATTACAGTGCAATTCGTATTTTTAACCAAACAAACTCATTCTAAAACAATAAACGAACAAATTTCTATCAATTACAACCTCAAATTTGACCAAGAACTCAAAATTCGAATCTAAACTTCAAGAACACAGTATGAACTCCATTTCTTGATTTGATTTCAAATTGAACCTGCTCTTATACCAATTGTGTGTCCCTGATTCAAGATTCTTATCACAAACAAACAAACAAAACAAGATTTAACAACTACCTGTTTTGATTTCAATTTCACAATCCAAAGATTACAAGCACATATTGCAACTTTCTATCTCTAGACGTATCTTTCTCTCTCTACAATCTCTGTGAATGTAAACTCAATAACTAGTCATCTATCTATTAAAGAAAAACAACTATATTTATACCTGTCATTTAGAACAAGGAAAAACAAACAAATACAACTAGACTTTGATTTTTATTACAAAAAGACTTTGACTTTTAATGAGAATTGACTTTCCAGCTCTGACTTCTTGAACCTTTGACCTTAGTAGTCTTGATCTTGTATCCAACAGATTTATGCTCTAACAATAACTTAAGAGTTGTTCGGTTGTGGCTTAATGTAACATCCGCATTCTCGGTAATTATGCTCGCATAAATTATACCTTCCGACACTTAGATTTTGTGTCCTCCTTATTTTATATCACGTTTTGAGGTTGGGACCACTCGTGTGAAGTGTCGTGATTCGAGCATGGGAATCGGGAGCAAACCAAGTCCAAAGTGAGGCTCGGTACCATGCCGGCGAGAATGCCAACGATTGTGACAAGAGGTCAATATCGCTTGGCATAATCGCCGAGCATGTACCGTGGGTGATGTTTGGCCGGCGAGAATGCCAGCGATTGTGACGTATGTCACTTTCGCTTGGCATAATCGCCAAGAATGTGCCGAGCAGGGGTTCAGGCCGACGATAGTGACATGCGATTATGACAAGTGTCATAATTGTCGGGCAAGGTCGCCGACGGGCACAACTCCTTTAAAACCTCACTTTCACGACTTATTCTCATTATTGCATTTGGAAGCTTTGAGTTGGACGATTTTGCTTGGTGTAAGGTAGGTTTCATCAACTCTCCATCATTGATTACTCATGGATAAGAGTATTAAAGTCTCATGTGTTGTTCAATCTAGGTTGGTAGGCTTTGATTAAGGAGCTTAGAGATTTAAAGCTTCAAAGGGTTTTCTCTTCTCTCCTTCTAAGTTCATCCAAGCTAGGGTTTGTTCATATACCCTAGTAAGGTGAGTGTATTTGCCTTCTCTACTCTCTATATGCTTAATCTTTTGCATTGCACTTACTTATATGTTAACCAACAACAAGATTGTGGGGGTTGAAGAACTTTTGACCTAAAATCCATTTTGGGCATTCTAGGGTTTTGAAGGTGGATGAAAACGTTTGGAAATGTGTTGGGATGTGAAGAGAAAATATATTTATGGTATTTGTACACCCTAACCCAATAATCTCCTTGTCATGGACCTTGTGACCCAAATGAAAACTAGGGTTTGGGAAATTTGGGAGTTTAACTCAAGACTTGTGTTATGATACATCTAAACATTGTAACAAGACTCATTTAATGGTTTAACGTGAGATTGGTTTTTATGGGATTTTCCTATTGATTGATACTCTATTTATTGATGCTCATTAATATGAAATGATTATGTATGGTCAACTTTGTGGTATTGAAATGTGTTTGGCCTTCTAGACATAGTGCAATGGATCCATAGGCACGGTGTTCCTATGTCCCATTTTGGACATTAGGTTCACTACTTTGGCACGGAATAGGCATCGGGTCACCATGATAAGTAAGGTGTGGATCTTTATGGTCAGGCAGTGTCTCATGGGTAGTAAGGTGTAATTCCCTTGTGCTAGAGTTCCCGTTTTGGAACTCTCAAGAATAGACCTAGAGGGGTTGACTTGTTGTTTTCGAGCAATAGACTTAGAGGAGTTGAGCTCATTATGTGATTGGTGTTATTTGTACCATATTTAATCACTAATGGTTTATTTGGTTTATTGATTTAGCTCATGGCTATCAACCGCGTGTCTTCAAATGGGTTTAGTACTTCTAATTTAATTGACTCATTCTCACTAGACCTTAGCATAACGCTTGTTATTTGGTTGTCATGTTTGGCAGGTAATTTTAGCGGTGGGACTTGTCGGGATTGAGAGGACGACCTTGGGGTCGTGAGTGGTCCTTTTGGGAGATTTAGTGACCGACATACTTGATTCTTTTGAAGATACACATTTTGGAAGAATAGTGACACCCGACTATAATCTTGTAGAACGATTTAGATTATTATGTTGTCGTTTATTCTTCATTATATTTGGTTGTTAATGTCATATTTTATTTCCCGTCTTGGGATGAACTCTTGGGTTCGAACTGTTATACCCTTATTATACAGTTTTGAATTATCCCTATTTTAAGGTGACGAGTTTCCCTATCTTTAGACGTTATATTGCCGAAATTTCGAATTTTGCTTCCCTCTAAAACTTAGGATGTTACACTTAATGGGTTATATAGGCAATATGGCTTATTCGGTAAGCCATATAAAGGTGGTCGGTTGTGGCTTAATGACTCAGATGAGAACTTATTCGGTCAGCCAAATAATATGTGTGGTTTGCATTCTGCCAATTTTTTCCGACCTTACCCTTCTGAAACCCACTAGAACTAGGAATGACCCATCTCTTCCAGCCCTTAAATACTACTATAAATTTTGATTAACTATTTCGAATCTATAAGAACTTAAAAAGATTAAAGTGATTCTTAACTTCAAGATCTATATAATTCATAATTTTCGATTCTTTTGTTGTTTTAATTTTTTCGTCTGTCATAAAATAAGATTTTTTCGTCTTTTTAAGTATTCAAAAGAAAGTGAGAAAAGAAGCAGAAGAAAGAAGATGAGAACCATCGAAATAATGGAGGCCGACGATGTCTGGGTTTTGACAGAAATATAGGAAATGGCTAATCTAAGATGTGGGGTGGGGGATCGCCGATAGCGTCTTGGCCCTAGGGGAAGAAGAAAAGAATCGAAGAAGAATATAAATGGGGAGAGACTAGTGTTTGTACATTAATTATATACAAATTTTTATAATTTAATTTTTATTTAAAACGTCAAAAGTCAAAATTTTAGCATTAAGGGTTTAGGTTTTTTTGTTTAACCGTTGGTGTCAAACGTTCGGTCGTTTAGCATATTTATCAAACAATTATTTCAATTGGTGTTTAATATAGACAAAGGGGGTAAAATAGTCATTTTTTCCATTCAAACTGTTTATTCAACACATCAACCGAACAACAACTTTGCCTAATCAATACAGACAACTAAATCCCTACAGATAACTTAATCCATACATAGCTTAATGAAAAACGAACCGAACAACCCCTTAATCATTATTGTTTAAGACACTGACATAAAGACATACATGTATATATACGTATATATCTATACTACTTTATAATGCATTCATATCAAACTCTTAAAAACAACTCTTCAAGCATGAGGTACAATCATTTTAAGCATGATTTTTCAAAAACTATGAATTACAACATGTTATGCACAACTTACAAGTCCTTAAAGCCTACTTTTGATCCTGGCCACCCACACTAAGTTTGGTATGCTCAGAGGTTTCTTTCTACCTCTCCAAAGTTTTTATTCTTCTTCCAGCTTTAGTGGTTCTCAATAATTCAAATTTCAAACTTCATATTCATGCATCTAGAACAACTTATTTGCTCCCAAGTTTTGATTTCTCCACAAGGTACAATCATTTCATTCAATAAATTTAAAAACTACGAACTTACCAGATAAAGAGCATAATTTACACCTTGTTGATGGATGTTAGAGCATGAAATAGTTGGATACAAGATCAAGAAGTAAAAAGTCAAAGTTCAAGAAGTCAAAGCTGAGAAAGTCAACTTTCACTTAAAGTCAAAGTCTTTTGTTAGTAAAGTCAAAGTCAATGTAATTGTATTTTACTTTCCTTGTAATTGTTGGAGGTATAAATACCTCATTTCCCTTGTAAGCTTTTAGAAGTAGTAGTACACAAATCAGAGAGTGGGCAGATTAGAGAAGAGCATAATTCATATCATTCTAGTGAGAGAGAGTCTTTGTAGAGTGAGAAAGTTAAGAGATTTGTAATATGTGATTGAAATCAATGAATGTGATTACGATTCATCATCTTGAGTGTTTGTAGCAATTAGAACTTGAAATAGGGAATAACAATTGGTATCAGAGCAGAAGAAATTCAGAAACAAGGATCGAATTCAAGAAATTTTGGTCGACATTTTCAAGAACTTACAAGGAAATGTTGAGATTTGATTTTTTCGATTTTGTATTGTTTTGGTCGTGTAATTGATTGTTTTAGATTCGATTTGGTGTTTAGAACACACTGTGTTTGATTCTTTTTGTCTAATTCATACTGTTTAGACATGAATTTTGAATTTTTGTTGGATTTGAGTTCGAGTCTGTATATGAACTGTTCTCAGATCGAATTGTATTTTTAGTGTTTTAATCTGAAATTGTTCTATTGTAACCTGATCGAGTGATGAAATAGAAAATTCGTACAAAGTTTCGAGGTCAAATTCGAAGGTTTTGATGGATTTCAGTGGGAAAATCAATTTTTGTTTGAAGAGCCCAAGAATTCGCAAGATCTGTGAAACACGCAAGTTCATCGAAAGAACGCGCAAGCTTCATCTGGAAGAACGCGCAATTCGAAGGAAATTGATTTTTGGACAAAACGCGCAAGTCGTTATCTGCGAGTTCTAGAAACGCACAGATCGAAGCCTGCGAGTTTGAAGTTTGAAAAATTTTCTAAGTGTTGGAACGCGCAAGCCATGGTTAGCGAGTTTACTCAAACGCGCAAGTAGTGCCTAGCGAGTTTTGGAAACGCGCACGTCTCTATTAGCGCGTTTCATTGTGAATAGTTACTTGCGAGTTTCAACGACTAGCGAGTTTCAGCAATTAGTGAGTTTATCAAAACACGCAAGTCTTTGCGTGCGAGTTTCTCAAACACGCATGCTTAAGTCTGCGAGTTCTCTTTGAACAGTGGTTTGCGAGTTTAGGCGTCTGCGTGTTTCTCAGTTAATAGTGATCTGCGAGTTTAGTGATCTGCGAGTTTCAAATTTTCATAGTGATCTGCGTGTTTCCATACTTAGAATATTTTCTGAGAAATTTTCAAAATTGTAATATGGCCTTTAATAGCGGGACCCCCGTGTTAAGTCTGCGGAGGGGGACAAAGTTCTTATTGTAATCTACTGTTTTTGAATTTCTAACGATCAAATTTCAAGTTCTTTTTGTTGTAACAGGATGTCTTCTCAAGGAAAAATGACATCAAAAGAAGAGATTACTAAACTTAAAGCAGAGCTTCTTCATCTTAAAGGACGATTTGCACGAAGATGTAAAAAGTTGGAAGTTTTATATATGGATGTTGCTGCATATAAATGTCATATGGAATATTATAAGAAGAAACATAATGATCAAGTTGACATTTATAATACTCTTAATGAGTGGATGAATGCACATATAGATTACCTGAAGAAGACAACAAGTTCATGTCAATATTCTGAATTTTTTGCCAAATACAAGGAACATTTTCAACAACTTGAAAAGGAAGTTATTCAAGTCTTGAAAGTTGATAAATGGTTGGAAGCTGAGAAATTAAAGACTGAGAATTCTGAATTAATGCAAAAGATCTCTGATTTGGAAATTAAGATAATCCAGATTCAGCAAGCAGATTCTATTGACAGTTATGAGATGAAGATTAAGAATCTGGAGGATGCTTGCTGAGCTTCAAAAGAAAATATCTGATCTGGAGAAAAAGATGGTCAAAGAAAGATCTAATTTTGAGATTGAAAAGAAATCATTTGCAAAGAAGTTCTTAGACTTTTCCAGAAAATGTGCTGACGAGAAGAAGACGGTTGAGCTTAAATGCATTAAACTTTCTCAACAAGTTTCTGATTTTGAGAAAGTGATCATTATTGAAAGAGAAAAGTTTGCAAAGGATAAAAAGGAGACAGAGCAAAAGAATGTTGGGATATTCAAAGAAATATCTGGTCAGAGGACAAATGCTGAAATGGGCTTTGAGGAAGAAAGAAGCTTATTTGAAGCAGAGATAAAGAAGCTAACTACAAAGTTATCTGAGCTATCTACTTGTGTGCTTATAGAGCAGAAAATGAAGTCTGAATTCAAGAAGAAGATTGACCTTCTCATTGAAGAAAGAAACAGTTTATCTTCAAAGATAAAAGAGCTTGAAAAGATTGTTTCAAAGGTGGTGGTGACTGAGAAAACGACTCCAGAGTCAAAAATCCACTCACCTAGAAATAGTTCAGTTGGTTCTAATAAGCCAGCATCAAGCTCACATCAGCAAACTGTTTCTACAAAAAGGTCATTTAAATTTTCCAATCAGATTCGTACTACTAATCTTTTCTATGATAGCAAAATAGATGGTTCAGGTACACATAGAAGAAGGAGATATAAAGAAGAAAAACTAGTATGGAGAGTGAAACCAGTGGTTGAAGATAAAAAGAAAGGAAAGAAGGAAGAGAAGACAAGTAACAAATCATGTATACATGCATCAACAGTCAAGAAGAACAAAGTGCTAAAAGGTAAACCTGATCTTGCTTATTCGAGAGATCAATTGATCAGATTATCTAAAAAGAGGTATTGTTCTTACTGTCATATATATGATTTTGTTCATAAAGCTAGTGATCATTACTGGTATGGTTCTTACTCGATTATTCCTATAAGAACTGCAACTAATATTCATGGACCCAAATATCAGTGGGTACCAAAACCAAAGACTGATTCTGTGTTGTAGGCACCTACAGTCAAGGGGGAGTAAGAGAACCAAGGCTTCTGAATAAATCAGTTCAGGACCCGTACTTCAACGAAGTTTGACTTCTAAACACAACAGTTTAGGACTCATACTTAAATGCTAAAAGAAAGAATACTCCCGGGCTGATATGAGAATTGTACTCCTAGAATCAAATGAGGAAATCAACCTTCAAGGGGGAGTACATAGTTTTATGAAATTTATGCATTGGAAAGATATGACGAACTACAATTCACAAGAGAATTGTAGATCTCTATCATGTGTTTTTTTACTGACATATTTTAGATGCATAATTTCAGGGGGAGTAAAGGTGATGATTTCTGATTACTTCTGATCAGAACTCGTACTTTAATCGTTTTACTAATTTTTGTCTTTTACATTTGAATAAATTTTTGTGAATAAAGTTGCTTTGACTAGACTTTGAGACTTGTACAGTATGAGAGGAAGCTATCAAGATCGTATCTTTATGACTTCAGCTGACTTCATGAGATTTAAGACGAAGCGAAAAGGTTAAAATTCTTATCTTAATCTCATATATGGTTGAAAGACGGACAACTTTCAATCATAGAAAACATGTTCTTAAATGTTCAAACCACTTCCCTATTCTTTAACAGTTTTCATGAATTGGAAGTGTGATTTTAAATGTTTTCATTTTTATTTTTGAGCTTCAATGTTTAACAAACCGTGTGTTTCCAAAGATAAATACTTGCGTATTGTCTTTTCATATACTTTCAAGTATTCACACACATCGGTTTCATTTCTTATTCAAATTGTTCTTACCATGTCTCATATTGAAACATAATTTCAATGGTAAGACACCCTGCTTGTACTTTAAAGAATTTTGAGCGATATTTCATTTCGAAACGTCATTTCAAGAATGTCTATATTTTTGTTTCGTATAGACAATATCCATTATTCTTGACCTTAAGCTTTGATTGTTATATCATTCATTTTTGATCATTTTTCATACAATGTCAGTTTTTCAAACAAGCCTTTTGCATTCATATTCATTCATTTCATATACTTGTTTGAAAATGCTTCAATGTCTAAAAATGCTCAAATCTTCATGATTATATTTTATGAGCATACATTCATCTGACATTTGTATATGAGCTTTAACTACTAAAGTTAAACCATTTGAGCAACATTATGCTTTCATAGGATTATATGGGTTCTTTGTGCTAGGAATTAACTGAACTTCTATGAAATCACGTTAACCAGTGATTTCTACCCAAGAAGTTAATCCATAAAGATTGAGTGTGAGGAGTCTAAAAGAAATGAGTGTGGGTGTGATGAGGTAAAATGTAAAGGAGAGTTTGGTTAGTAGTGAGCTTAATGATCAAAATAAAGAGGGTGTGAGATCAGAGTAAAAGAATATCAACTCTGCACCAACTACTTTCTGAGCCGGGCAGCCACATTACTAATGATTCACAATTCTTTCGTGAACATTATTGAAACAGGCAAATAGCCCATGCCAACTCTTGATAAAACCCCACCATCTACTCATTTTCTTCTTAAAAAGAAAATGTTTCATATTTTTCTGGGGACGCAGCATATTATCTATCTGGTTTTCATTTGGAAAATCTGGATATTGAAAAAGAAGGAAGTCTGCCCCACCTTCGCACTTCAATCATGCACATTGAGTCTGTGTTTATCTATTGTTGTCTCAGTGGTTTACACAATGTTGAGCCTTTTAAAAAGCAATCATTCGTGCTTAATTCTTTCTACACTTGCACGAGCACACAAGAAATATGTTTTCTTGTCATAACATTCATAGAAATTGACTTTGTGGTGTTTCGATGATTAGATGGAAGCCCTGGGGGAGTGAACATCACAAAAGCTCCTTTATATTGTGTATTTGTTACACACAATGACTTCGTGTTACTAACAGGCATTTTAACTGATTCATTTGTTGATTCAAGGGTTACATGTTCTTATTTTGTCTGGATTTGCAAAGATCTAGATGAATATTTGGTTATGGATCCCAAAATCAGAGGCTCTTGGACAGATCAGAATGGTCAATGACATTTCTTGCTGAAAGTTTTGATGATATAGATGCTCAAATCATCAAAAAGGGGGAGATGGTATCAAGAAATGATAAAGTTTTGAGAGATGATTTTTATAGAGATGTCCAAGTCAGAAGATTCAAAGAAAAGATTTGA
This sequence comes from Arctium minus, assembly GCA_954870635.1. NCBI lineage: Eukaryota > Viridiplantae > Streptophyta > Magnoliopsida > Asterales > Asteraceae > Arctium > Arctium minus. Next base: position 41,773,551 of record OX941088.1, on the reverse strand, counting down.
AGAAGATCAAAGAATTTATGAAGATATACTGATTTTTGAGAAATTTTCTTTAAAGATTATTTGCTAAAGCAATCCGAGCTGATTCTGAAGATAATTTCTTTCCAAAGTCTGAAAGTATCTTGTGAAAGTTTTGGGGAGATTGTTAATTGTCTGAAGACAGTTTGGAAAGAATACCATCAAAGAAAAGGGGAGATTTTTCTGACAGAGCTTAAAAGTGAAGACTGGATTGCTAGATTTTTCAACCATGATCTTGAATCCAAAGGGGGAGATTGTTAGAGCATGAAATAGTTGGATACAAGATCAAGAAGTAAAAAGTCAAAGTTCAAGAAGTCAAAGCTGAGAAAGTCAACTTTCACTTAAAGTCAAAGTCTTTTGTTAGTAAAGTCAAAGTCAATGTAATTGTATTTTACTTTCCTTGTAATTGTTGGAGGTATAAATACCTCATTTCCCTTGTAAGTTTTTAGAAGTAGTAGTACACGAATCAGAGAGTGGGCAGATTAGAGAAGAGCATAATTCATATCATTCTAGTGAGAGAGAGTCTTTGTAGAGTGAGAAAGTTAAGAGATTTGTAATATGTGATTGAAATCAATGAATGTGATTACGATTCATCATCTTGAGTGTTTGTAGCAATTAGAACTTGAAATAGGGAATAACAATGGACTTCCACCTATACCACCCAAATTGGAATTTTCAGACTAACTTTCTTACTTCCAGTTTTTTTTCTCCACCAATTCCAGCTTTCTTTCCAGTACAACAATTCCGCTTGGGTTTATGTGCATATTCAAATTTCAAACCTTTTACATATGTGCAGGAATTTAAAAAATCTCGTAATTACATATTGATATGCATATTGTACACATTGTTGATGCATACTTTTATGAAGTCAAATTTTCTGTTTTATGCTTCCAATTAATGTTTATATAAAAACATGCAGGTTCATACTTCCAGAGCATGTATCAGCTCTCTGACTTTTCTTTTTATAAAAATTAATACCAATCAAATGAAATCTCTCACCCCACCCTAAATTCAAAATTCAAAATTTCAAAGATTTCCCACTAGGCCCTACTTAACCCGTGGATTTGAGCAGCTTGGGAGTGAAGAAGAAAATTGTTGAGAAGAAGCTTGGAAGGAATTTGGAAAATATGTTTAGGCCATCAAACTTTCTGGGGATTGAATCAAATTTTCCGACTCAAAGAAGATGAGATTGATTAGAACCCATGTCATGAAAATCAACAAACCTTCTCTTATATCAATTCAGGTATATATAAATGATTTCCATAAACACCCATATTCTTTCAATTTATGCCATATTCTACTAGTTTTTAACTAAATTTGTTGCAGAATCCAGATGGGGATTTATGCCATTGGTGGGTGTTCATATATATTTTGTTCTTGAAAAATTTAGAAAATTATCATTATATAATTTTCCTTTAAATTGATTTATAAAATATATTTCTTTTTAATTTATCAGGACCTACCGGAGAGACCAAATGGATATAATTATGCTAGAATGGAATATGAAAACGATCAGCTATGGAGTTTAACCGGAGGGAAGAACAACAGAAAATACGAGTAGACAAGTATTTTCTTGTTAAAATTGCAACATTTTTTTTATAATACATCAAACGTCGTATTTTTTCTAAAACTTTGCAAACCTTCATAAGTCAAACCTTGTGATTTTTCAACCGAGTTATTGCTTCTGTCTTATCATGTTTGTTGATGTCGTGGTTCTGCGGTGAAGTGGTGCTCGTCAGAGAGATGCTCTTCGTGAAATGGACAGAGGAAGAGAGACGTCCGATGAGTTAGTGGGAGAGAGGAGATGGCGATCTAGGGTTTGTATCAGGTTTGGGGAAGGAGTTTGAATGACCCGATTGAAGGATGTTGGGCTTACGAAATATTTTGGGCTTGGATATGGTTGATACCGAATTACCAATGACTTGATGATGATTGGGGTACATATCTAAAGCTTTTGGTTTCGACTTGGGCTTATCCAATATTTATTCAATCATCTTTTGTAATGGTTTGGTCTGTGGTTTGAGAGTTAGGGGTCGTTTACCCAAATATTTACCACTAACCATTTATCGGTTAAATTCATCGATATTACTTACCTTATCGTGTAAGATTTTATTCCATTAAAATAATAGGCAAAAATTCACTTACCAGATAAGATTCTCACAATTGTTTTCGCTTTTACCGGATAAGATTATTGGTCATTGTCATATTTATCGGTTAAGGTAATATAACTTGGTAAGTATTTACCCGAATAAGTGTTTGGTAAACGGCCTCTTAGACCGTTGTTTTTGTTTTCTCAAAACATTTTATGGGTTTCCATTTTGTTTTTAGGAGGCTATGCCTTTCTTGGAGTTGTAGTCGCTCTTTCTATTTTAGAATAATTTTTTTCTTAGGCATTTTGTCCCCTTTGATTTATTGTAAGGCGTTCCCAACGAATGTTTCCTTTTTTTCCCAGAAATCAAAAGAATAAAGACAACATTAAAATAAGATGTAGATAAAATTCAACATCTAAATAGGAAAAGTAACATATGACGTATTATTAATATCTCATGGAACTTATTCATCTATAAGATGAAATTGAATAAAATAATAACTATAAAAATAATTGTAGGAAAAAGTTCAAAAAAAAAACACCAACAAACTTATCCATTTTAGATGATTAAGTCCTTAATCGATAAACTTATCCAAAACCATCATAAACATATGAACAAATCAATAAAATGGTTCGAGATTATACCACTAATCGAAACTTAAACTTTCTTCACGGCCGCTCGTTCCAACATCAATTTCTCCCGGATTTCCTGAGCTACTTTATTTCTTAAGGTGGTTGGTTCCGTTTCAGAGACACTACACTTTCAAAAATAAGAATTGTACTTAACCTCAACCAAACTTGATAATGGATGCCACAATATCTTTCAAGAAAACAACTTCCTCCAAGTGTCATATTTCCTTTTGTATTTTACAAAACAACCCCCTAGACCTTATGACTTATTTCAATGACACTAATAAGTATATGAAATTTACACATAATCCGTTTGACTTTACATTATTTTTATTTTAGTCTCACTTTTGGCATTGTCTAATATATTTAATATAAATATATACTCAAATAGATTATGATTAGTGTAACAAACTTGTAGAAATGAACACTTCATATAATGTTGATGATTTTTCATCGCTAAACGAGGTACATGCATGATGGAGCTTGACAAGATTTCGTATGAACTTTGTTTGAGAAGTTGTTAGGGAACCAAGACTATTCATTTTTCTAATTGATTAAAACGTAATTTTAATGGCATGGTAATTTTTTTTTATTTTAAATCTATTTAAGCTAAAGAGAAAACAATTTCCAATTCGGCTTAGTTTTTCTATGACAATCAATAAAGCTCAAGGGATTTGTCCGAATGTAGGTGTTTATCTACCGGAATTAATACTCTCACACGGGCAACTTTACGTGGTGTTGTCCAGAGGGATATCACGAGGGCAATACAAAGGTGTTAGTGAAGCCTGCAAAAAAATTCAATCGTGCCGGAATCTACACCTCAAACGTCAAGAAATTTTACGTGATATATAATCAACAATTATATTATCACACATGTGGTACTATATGTTTCTATTAAAATCATTGTGCGTTTTTTGCATAAAATATTTATGGATGATTGCATCACGAAAACATCCTGGATATATGGATGAACATTATTTACAAATGATTGTATTTCTTTGTTCAGTCAATAATTTCAAGTTTTGTAATGAGTTTCGAGTATATGGGTTTAGAAGCCCAATATATGTGCAATTATTTTTTCATTCGATTTTGCTAATACACCATATTAATCTTCAACTTTATATACTAGTTGACTTGTAAATTAACCACGTAAACTCATGAAATAAAATTGAAAGTGATAAAGAAACATGATTCAAGGCTAAACTAATGTTTCAGAATTGTGATTCACCCGTGCTGCATCGCGCGGGTACACCACTAGTATATTATATATAGATTTGTCGTGTTAAGCCACGCCTTGAAAAGTGTCATGACCTCGCCGTAATTTATAAGGCTTGAAACTTGACCTCGCCACCACGTCAAGCCTCACGCCATTTAGAACCTTGCTCTAAATTGGAAACTCCAAACCTAAATTAGGGCATCATTTGTTGTGAGATATAAAACCATCCACTACGATACATATTCTAACACAATTTCTAAATATCACATCAACTTTAGAAATAATCTAAAAGTTATCATTCACTACAAAGATTTCAAACCAATTTTGTAAGTGATATCGCATTACGAAAAATTATATTTTAATCAAATAACAACAAAACTACAATAAAATATACTATACTATAACTTAATATCAAATAATTAATCACAAAACTACAATAAAATATACTATACTATAACTTATTATCAAATAATTTATTAATTTATTAATAAAATAATTATATAATCATTATAGAGTAAAATTAATTAGTTAAATAAAATGTTTTATTTTAATTTGTAAAATGTTTTTGATTCAATAAATAAATGTTTATAATTATGCATTAAAAAATTTAAAGTAATTCTTAATGTTTACTGTATTTACGTATATTTAATTCATTATTAAAAATCAAAAACGAACTATATTAAACACACAACATTAATAAATGATAAAACATTGAATTAAACACACAACGTTAAATGTTAAAGCATTAAATTAAAATACAAAGCAAAAACATTACATTAACTGTTATTTTCTTTTTTCTTCAAATATTTTCCAAATCTCGTCAATCAAATATGATTGTAAACGATGACTCGTTGACCGATTACATACTTGTATGTGATTTTGGAGATAGTTTTCATACTTTGAATGAAAAAAAAGGCAATGATAGATTTGAGGGGGAAAACCTCAAAAAAATGGAAAACTAAGGAACATGTTTGTAGTCCTTCATCTGGACGGTATGCACTTGTGCATACAAGTAATTTGTAACATGCACACGTGCATAAAAACCAAAAAACAACTTAATTTACTTGTATGCACAAATGCATACCGTCCAGATCAAGGGCTATTAGGGTGTTCCTCAATTTTCCATTTTTTTAGGTATAATTATAGTAAATTAATATCATCGTCTATATCATGAAATTGACGAATATAAACATGACGTTCATCTTCAATGATCATGTTGTGTATTACTGTATATATGCTTTAATTTTTCTCTCTAATTATCTTCTTGCACCACATACATGATGACTTGCAAGTTCATGTGGATTCTTAACAACTACGCTGAAGTAAAAAGAAACTTTCATAATGTATCTGAATGCATTTATCAGTTTTATGGTTAAATAGAAAGATGCACCCTGTACAGAGAAGACCACTATACCAATCTTGAAAGATCTTTCATTGAAATCCCTGGTAAAAAGGGGAAGTGCTCTTCTGCTAAAGAAACCAGATGAGTAAATGGGTTCTTCTGAATTTGGTGCTAGACCTGATAAGAATCAGAAAATATAAGTCATATCCCCTTATTTCCTCCATCACTTTTATTTACATATTCACCTCCTTGATTTGAGGTGTTATATTAGGTAATTGTATATTTTGTAATATTCTTGTTTCCCTCTTTAAGTCCTTGTAATTCTCCCCTATACATGTATATATAGCCCATGGCTACTCAAGAATGAATCAAGCTTTTCATTAATCTCTTCTCATGGTATCAGAGCAATCCGTTCTTGGCCTTAGTTTTCTTCTCTTTTTTTTTCTCTCCAGCGCATTCTCCCCCACCAACAGCTCCCTTGTCCTCTTTACTTAACCCAAGACATTCCCCTTCTCTCATAATGTCGGAATCCAACACCATTCCCAATCAAAATGAACCCACCAACCCCCTAATCATGATCAATGTCAGTTCTGTCATTAAACTTACAGCCTCAAACTACCTACTATGGAAGGCCCAACTTGAAGCGCTTCTGGTTGGTTACGACCTTCACCACTTTATTGATGGAACAAGCACCAAACCTCCTCCGACTCTCACCGATGCAGTAGGGAAAACCACCCCAACCCAACCCACAATACTTGGCTCCGACAAGACAAACTCTTTTTTGGTGCAATAGCCGACACTCTCTCTCCCACCCTCGGTCCACTCATCACTCGAGCCTCCACCTCTAAAGAGGCGTGGTACATTTTTGCGAACACTTACGCTCTCCCATCTCGGGGACATATCAAACAACTAAAATTTAAACTCAAACATCTCACCCAAGGTTCCACCCCTATCTCTAAATATATGCAACAAATCAAGAGTATCACTGATGAACTAGCCATGTTAGGCATCGTTTCACATGAAGATGTCACCGACAAGATCATCGATGGTCTTGACAATCGCTTCCAATCTATTGTGGATGTTGTCCATGTAAGGGACACACCAATAACTTTTGAGGAACTTCATGAAAAGTTGATCAACAAGGAATTAGCCATACAAACAGTCGAGGCTGCTCTCTCCTCCAACTTTCCGGCCACTACCAACTCGACCTATGCTAGAAACTCCAACCACCATTCCTATCTGTCCAGATCCCCTAACCAAGCTTCCAATCAAAACCCAATAAATCCTTTCAAAGGTCGATGCCAATGGTGCAATGTCGTCGGTCAAACTCTTGCCTATTGTTCTACCTTTAAGGACTCACATCCAGCAATCCATATTCCACGTCATCCTTGCACCACTACCCAACCACCACAAGTCAATGTAGTTACTATCGCCACCTCCACTCACGTCAATACCGCACCTACTTGGATCTTGGACAGCGGAGCCTCCCACCATGTCACCACAGACCTTACCAACCTGTCTCTTCACTCTCCTTACGATGGCACTAATGAAATTGTCATAGGCGATGGCTCGGGTCTTGCCATTTCTCACACGGTTCCACTCATCTCTCATCTTATACTAAAACTTTTACTCTCTCTAATGTTCTTTGTGTCACATCCATGCATAAAAACATCATTTCAATCTTTAAATTTTGTCTAGATAATATTGTTGTCATTGAATTCTCACCGACTTCTTTTTACATCAAGGATCTTCGAACGGGGGCACCACTTCTAACCGGACCTACTAAAGATGGTGTATATCAATGGCCCGTATCCACTTCAACACCTCATGCCTATGTCACCACCAATAAAACTCCAGATTTGCATCATCGCTTTGGTCATCCTTCCTTTCCAGTCTTAAAGAAGTTATTATCTTGTCTTGATATTTCGTCTATTAAGGATTTACCTTGTAATTATTGTCTTATCAATAAAAGTCATAAACTTCCCTTTGGTGAATCATCTCTAACAACAACTGCACCCCTTGAAGTCATCTACAGTGATTTGTGGTATTCCCCCATTTACTCCATCGATAGCTATAAGTATTACATTGTCTTTGTTGATCACTTCACTAAGTACATATGGCTCTATCCAATAAAGCGTAAATCCGACACCCCCAATATCTTTATTCGCTTTAAAGCACTAGTTGAGAAAAATTTTAACAAGCCCATCATCACTCTTTATTCTAACAATGGTGGCAAATTCCAAAACCTAACCCAGTTCTTAGCTACCAATGGCATATCTCACCTCACTTCACCCCCACATACACCCGAGCACAACGGATATGCGGAACGTAGGTACTTGCATATTTTCGAAACCAACCTTGCCCTCCTCTCACATGCCTCTATACCTCTCTCATTTTGGCCTCACGCTTTTCAAACTTCGGTCTATCTTATTAACTACATGCCCACTCCCACCCTTCACAATAAGTCTCCCTACTCTATACTCTTTGGAGCTGATCCCAAGTATACACATCTCCACAACTTTGGTTGTTTATGTTATCCTTTGCTTCGTCCCTACACTTCCCATAAACTTGAACCAAGTTCCATCACGTGTGTCTTCCTAGGCTACTCTTGTAACACCCTCAATTTCCCATGAGGTGCCACGTAATTTCCCTTACTAAAATAGTAATTTATTCAAAACTAAAAGACTATTAAAGTCGTATTACAGCGGAAGTCTCACAATAATTAAGTCATTTTAAAATCCCAAAATATAACCCGTCCCATACCAGGTTACAATACATAGTATTTCAATTAATTTCAAATAAAAATCTAGACATCTTATTTAAAAAGAAACTTGATAAATTTATCCCCTACGCGAATCATTTGCCTTTGTCTATCTTTGAACTTCCGGCCCCTGAGATGCATACTAATAGTCAGCTTTATAAAGCTCAATAAGTTCATGGTTTTCGTGCATAAACATACATATCCCAACATGTAAATAAAAATAACAATAACATGCACATATATTCGAAACCTTTAAAATAATAACAAGAGCTCTTAAAAATGAACCGTCGAGTTAGGGTCTAACCGTCGTCGGCATTTTTCACGGGTTATACGACTCTCCCATGTCCGATCACCCATCCCGTGGAAGTGTCATCCCTTACGACACATCGACCCATCCCCATACCCGACTAAAATAAACCCATTAATGACATGCTAATAAATGTTTAAAAATATCACGGAAATATTTAGCATGCAATCCACAATTAATAATTCACATATATGTATCAAACCCATAAACATGTACATAAAAATAACGTAATGCTCAAATAATTTATACATAAGCATGCATCCCAGTTAAAGTCTCATGAAGACTCACCTTGGCTTAATGCGAATTACCCGTCACTTGGTAGCTTTCGACCCTACACATATCGTAATGAAGATTCTAACTATTCCCTTTATATATATATATATATATATATATTCTCTACATACCCCTATTTTCTTTATGTAGTCCCTAATTGATTTTTTAGTATTGTAAATCTAACAGTCATCCATGCGATAAAGATAAGGAAGACTTTCATACATACATACATATATATATATATATATACATACATACATACATATATACATACATACATACATATATACATATATATATATATATATATATATATATATATCCATATATGCCTTTGACGAGTGTCTTCCAGAAAGTGACTTTTTCACTTAACACCTATTCCCTTTTTATATATTATATATACATACATTAATATATATATATATATATGTACATATTATATGGTTTTTGTAAAAACTTGCAGGTGATAAAATTGTCTGATTCCTTATACTCATATGCATTTTACCCATATGAGCACCATGCGGTTAACTCATTATTTCCATGCACCATTCTTTTTAAAATATTAGACCGACGTCCCGTATTTTATTGTAACCGTACACATACATATGGTCATTTTTCTGCCCATACGCGGTTGTTTTGAGTGAAGTACAACCCTTATATGACTGCGTTCCAACCGCCGCTAACCCCTCCCCTTTTTCCATGGTTCGGGCTATTAAATTCCAATATTCGGTTAACGTTAATAATATATACATATGTAGATATATTGGCTTCAAAACGAGTTTGATTACTATACCCACGTTAACCCGAATCTGCCCCATACGATTTCAAGCGACTCTTAATACTAACGTGAATTTTCTTTTCAAACGACGAAGTAAAATTTTACTTTAAACGTTATCGGTTTTAATCGTATTCTTGAATCGGAACCATCACTCATATGATCATCTTCACGATTAAAAGAAACGCGGATATGGTTTAAATCTCTAACGTAACATAAATACGAGAGATATCCCTATAATATCTTTAGACAATTATTTGAAATTCCTAATATATAAAATAATAATTATTTTAAATATTTCCTCTATTTTAGGGCATTACAACTCTCTCCCCCTAAAAATAGGATTTCGTCGCCGAAATCACTCCTCAGTGAATAGATGTGGGTACTTGGCTCTCATCTCCATCTCTGGTTCCCACGTCATTTCCGATCCTCTGTGAAATTTCCATTTGACAAGGACCAATGGAATGGTCTTGTTCCACAATCTCTTCGTTTTTCTATCCAAAACTTGAACTGGTTCTTCGATATAAATCTATTTCTGATTGATCTCTACATCTTTTAATGCCAAGGTTGCTAATTCATCAGCTAAGAACTTTCTCAACTTTGACACGTGGAACGTGTCATGAATCCCATGTAGTTCTTCTGGTAGCTTCAAACGATAGGCCACCGCCCCTACCCTTGCTGTAATCTCGAATGGTCCTACATATCTCGGACTTAGTTTCCCGCGTTTACCAAAATGTACCACTCCCTTCCAAGGTGATATCTTAAGCATCACCCGATCCCTAACTTGAAACTCTAAAGGCTTACGCCTTTTATCCGCATAACTTTTCTGTCGGTCTTACACAATCTTTATCCTTTCCCTGATCTGTGCTATCTTATCCAAGGTTCTAAATGGCGTGAGACGTGGCGTAGTGGCGAGGCTAAGCCTCAAGCCTTAGGAGTCATGGCGAAGCCATGGCGTTTTCAAGGCGTGACTTATGGCGTCAAATTTCTAATTCATATATAATATTATATATAAAAACGTATGTTTTGTAGTGTTACTCAATGAGTCAATAGTAATAAGCAAGTTAAATTACGTTATATATTAAAAACTTGCAAATAAGATATTAAAAGCGTAAAGAAAAATCAAATATCTCATTACAATAATTGCGCATTTGGCCATGGCGTGCCATGGGCTTAACGTGGCGTGACACACAAGCCTTGGTGCCATGGCGCGCCATGGAGGCTGTGTGGCGAGTTTTTTAGAACATTGATCTTATCAGACGTTTGTTGAACTAACTCCGGTCCAGCCAATTGTCTTTCCCCAATGTTCGCCCAACACAAAGGTGTTCTGTACTTTCGACCATATAAAGCTTCGAAAGGTGCTGCCTTAATGCTCGAATGATAGTTATTGTTGTAGGCGAACTCTACTAATGGTAAGTGGTTGTCCCAACTACCCCCAAAATCGATAGTACACGCCCTTAACATATCTTCAAGCGTTTGTATCGTCCTTTCACTTTGACCACCAGTTTATGGATGATAGGCAGTACTTAAATTCAGACGCGTCCCCATCTCTTGTTGGAAGCTTGCCCAAAACCTTGATGCAAATATCGCATCCCTATCCGAGACAATCGATATCGGCACACCATGCCTTGACACTATCTCATTGACATATAGTTGGGCCAACTTTTCTAACATATATTTTTCACTAATCGGTAGGAAGTGAGCAGACTTCGTCAATCGATCAACAATTACCCAGATCGCATCATGCCCTCTTACCGTCTTTGGTAGCTTGGTTACAAAATCCATTGTTATCATGTCCCACTTCCATACTGGTATTTCCATTTGTTGTAACATTCCCGATGGTTTTTGGTGTTCCGTCATCACTTGTAGGCAAGTCAAGCACTTCTCCACATACTCCGCTATTGACTTCTTCATTCCAGGCCACCAGTAGCTCTCCTTTAAACTTTTGTACATTTTATCGCTACCCGGGTGCATGGTATACTTAGATTTATGTGCCTCGTCTAGTACCTTGCTTCTCAAATCACCCATGTTAGGAATCCACACCCGATTCCCAAATCTATATACTCCGTCTGCTCCAACTGTTAGTGACTTAATTTGCCCAACCATCATCTCTTTCTTAATATTTTCTTCGAGCAAAGCTTCCCCTTGAGCACCCCGTATCTGATCTATCATATCTACCTTTAGGTTCATCTATATGGCTCGCACTCGAATAGGCTCAACCCTTTCCTTCCTGCTTAAAGCGTCTGCTACTACGTTCGCTTTGCCTGGATGATAATGGATTTCACAATCGTAATCCTTGAAAAGTTCCATCCATCTTCTTTGTCTCATATTCAATTCCTTCTGATCAAAAAGGTACTTCAGGATCTTATGATCAGTATAAATCATACATTTTGTACCACATAGGTAGTGTCTCCAGATCTTTAGTGCGAACACCACTGTTGATTACTCCATATAATGGGTCGGGTATTTCTTCTCATGATCCTTTAATTGTCGTGATGCATAAGCGATCACCTTGCCTCATTGCATCAGTACGGAACCCAAACCCATCTTAGAAGCGTCGCTATAAACAATGAAATCTTCCGTTCTTTCTGGTAAAACGAGAATCGGCGCACTACTCAATTTGCCCTTGAGTGTTCGGAATGCTTCTTCTGCTTTTCTCCCCACTCAAACTTGATTGACTTCTTTGTCAACTTTGTCATAGGCGTTGCTTTTTGGAGAAATCCTGGATAAACCTCCGATAATAGCTTACCAAGCCTAGAAAACTCTGGATTTCCGATGCAGATTTTAACGACTCCCAATCCATGACTGCCTCTATCTTTGCTGGATCCACCTTAATTCCTTCTGAGTTGACTACATGACCGAGAAACTGCACTTCTCGTATCCAAATTCACATTTGGAGAATTTGTCGTATAATTTTCCCCTCATCAGTTGTTCTAGAATAATTCTTAAATGTTTCCCGTGCTCTTCTCCACTTTTTGAATAAATAAGAATGCCATCGATGAAGACAATGACAAACTTGTCCAAAAACGGCCCACACACCCTATTTATCAGATCCATGAACGCTGCAGGTGTGTTTGTTAGTCCGAACGGCATTACTACAAACTCATAATGACCATATCGAGTTCTGAAAGCCGTTTTTGGCACATCTCCTTCTCGAACCTTCAATTTGTGGTAACCTGATCTCAAATCGATCTTCGAGAAGTGTCTAGCTCCTTGTAACTGATCAAACAAGTCATCGATTATTGGCAACGGGTATCTATTCTTGATCGTGAGCTTGTTGAGCTCGCGATAGTCAATGCACATCCGCATTGAGCCATCCTTTTTCTTAACGAATAGGATTGGCACTCCCCAAGGCGATGAACTTGGTCTGATAAACCCCTTGTCCAACAACTCCTGAAGTTGTTTCATCAATTCTTGCATCTCCGTTGGGGCTAATCGATAAGGTGCACGTGCAACAGGAGCCACGCCTGGCACCAAGTCAATACGGAACTCAACTTGATGTTTCGGTGGTAATCCCGGTAAACCATCAGGGAAAACTTCTGGGTACTCATTCACTACCGGTACCTCTTGCACCGTTCTCTTTTCCAGCTTAGCGTCGATTGCATCGCTAAGTAAGCGACGCGTCCTTTTCGATGGCACTTGTTTGCCTTTAATGTAGTGATGATTCCCATACTACCCTTTCTCCGATCCCCATAAACGTGAACCATCTGCCCTTCTGGAGTCCAAATCTTGATCATCTTTTGGTGACACACAATTTGCGCCTGGTTTTCGGATAACTAGTCCATCCCCAAAACCACATCAAATCCGCCTAAGCACATGGGCATAAGTCTAACAAGCAATTCCCTACCGTCTATACAGATCGTGCATCCATTAATTATTTCATCTACCTTAACCTGATTACCGTCAGCGGTTTCTACAGTGTAGATCTTCCCTAGTCTACAGGCATCTTTATTCAAATAGTGGCGAAAAGTAGAAGAAATGAAACTACCATTTGCACCGGAATCAAACAACACATGAGCATAAACATTGTTTACAAGAAACATACCCGATACGACGTCAGGAAACTCCCTATCCTCCTCCAAAGTCATGTTGTATGCTTGTCCCGGTCCTTTTGGCAGTTCCTTCTTATTTTCCAATCCCTTCCCCGGTCCGTTACCCAAAGCCCTAACATTGCTCACTGCCCCCTTCGGATCTTAAGGCATTCAGACCGTATATGCCCTGATTCCCCACATTCATAGGAAGACTTGTTTTCAGTACACTCCCTTGCGGTGTGTCCGGGTTTTCCACACCGGTAACACGTCACTTTCCCTACCCAACACTCTCCCTTGTGTCTTCGATTGCATTTGGTGCACTTAGGAATAGTGAGCTCCTCACTTCGTGCCTTCACATGTGTCATCGCCCCTTTGAATTTATTTGACAGCTTATTTGTGCCTTCCCATTTTCTTTTGGCATCCCTCCTTTCCCTAGTTGCCTTGGCGTTATTCTCTTCAGCAACAGTCGCCATCTCCACAGCTTGAACAAATGTGGTTGGTTTGGTTATATCCACGTATCGTTTTATTTCTATTCTTAGACCATCCTTGAATCGGACTATCTTCCTTTGCTCAGTTTCCACTTGATAACTAGCAAACCTAGCTTTCTCCAGAAATTCGTTCACATATTCTTGAACTGATGACGATCCTTGTTCCAACCTCAAGAACTCTGACTCTCACTTTTTCACCTCTGATTATGTACAATACTAATCCATCAGCATCTCCTTCATCTGCTCCCAAGTCAGGGTAGTAATGTCTTCGTCCCCTCGAATGGCGGATTCCATTTCCCACCAATGGAGTGTTGAACCCCCCAAGGTGGTAGCAGCGTAAGTCACCTTTTGTTCCTCTGAACACTTGCAGATTTTAAAGCAGTTCTGCATTTTGGTCACCCAGTTCATTAGGGCAACCAGGCCCTCTACACCTTTAAACTCCTTTGGCCGAGTGCTACTAAAGGTCTTGTAACTGCAACCCTTTTCCTTAACTTGTGGTCCCTCCTTCAGTTTTTCTGGCGATTCCACCTTGTCTGTGACCGATACATCCATTCTCTCAGTAGTCTGGGAATTAACCATTGTTTTCTCCTTTTGGGTGCCCATTTCCTCCTCTTCTTCGGGGTCCTTAAACCTGTCACCCAACATCTCCTTCAGCATATTTGGAAAGGTATTCTGAAGGACTTGAGTCAATCTTTCAGTTATTGATTCTTCAGTGAGGACGTTTCCTCCCCTCCTATTTCATCCTCGTATGCTTCGGGTATCCGAACTTACATGCACATAGTGAGTCACACTTGAACTTGTGGCGATACCACGACCTCGACCGTGACCGCGACCTCTTCCGGTTGGTAGTGGTTGATTTCCATCTCCCTCTCTGATAATAGTAGCTCTTGCAGATCCATGTGAAACCATTCTGATCGCACAATATTTTTACTATAATAATGGCTCTAGCACTACTTAGATAAGCTATTATTACTCATGCGTTTATGTCAAAGCGAAACATATAATCCAAACATCACATAATTTCAACCATCGAATATTTTCCACACATAAATTGCAACTTATATATTATCATATTATATCAAGAGAGAACTCATACACTTTTTATATCATAACAAAATTTGGGGTTCATAACTCCCTTAACAAAACCAAATCCAATAAGTATAAAATCAAAATTTCTAAAAATAATAATGAAACCAAAATCTCTCTCTTGATAACTAGCACCACCCTCCTATGGCTCCTCGGAAAGGTAGGGGTCCTGAATTGACTGTGCGAAGGTCAACGATGACTTAAACCTCCACAATGGACTCATTCTTGGGCCCATCTTGAAGTTGTGGACCCAGGCCACGAGATACCCTTTCACCAACCCCGTGTACTCACACATCACCATCTTGCAGAAACGAGTCCTATCCCTTATTCGAGTACGCCAGGACCGAGCGGCAATCCTCCGCTCCTGAGCCAATTTCAACTTCAACAAATCCCTCTCTCCTCGCAATTTGTCTCTCTCTGATATCACCTTAACGTGTGTCTGCTGTAGATTGTAGAGCATATTCTTAGTCCTATCGCTGTCCCATTGCGAGTAGGACAACTCATCCCTCAATCTTGCCACTTTTTCTCGAACAGTCTCTAACTTTCCTTGGGATATGGACAACCTATCCTTCAATTCGCCGATCTCTCCCTGTAAGGTTTCTATCTTCTCTTCTATTTCATAGGTCTTAGGAGAACTTGGAGTGTACTCCTCAGATGGGTCATACGAGGACTCCCTATGGCATGGTGCACGAGATGACGTGTCTCCTGAGTGAAATAAACTGTTACCCTTGGTCTTGTGACCTGAACTGTGATTGCCACTATGGTTCATGCTAGAGTGATGACTACTCACTGATCCCCCGTTCGGGCCTAACCCAAACGACATACTCTGTCTCGGCACTCTCCGTCCTCCGGCTCCACGCCCGCGTCCCCTTCCATGATTAATAGACCTAATCCAGATTGTGTGCACCATTTTCCTACAAACCACAAGGAAAACTAAGTCACATATCGATAAAGGTCAACTTAAATGCACACGATAAAACTAAACACCTCAAGAGTTTAATCTTAGGCTAAAAGAACTATTAACCTATTTCTCTTAAACTAAGACTCTAATACCAACTTGTAACACCCTCAATTTCCCATGAGGTTCCACGTAATTTCCCTTACTAAAATAGTAATTTATTCGAAACTTAAAAACTATTAAAGTCGTATTACAACGGAAGTCTCACAATAATTAAGTCATTTTAAAATCCCAAAATATAACCCGTCCCATACCGGGTTACAATACATAATATTTCAAATAATTTCAAATAAAAATCTAAACATCTTATTTAAAAAGAAACTTGATGAATTTATCCCCTACGCGAGTCCTTTGCCTTTGTCCGTCTTTGAACTTCCGGCCCCTGAGATGCATACTAATAGTCAGCTTTATAAAGCTCAGTGAGTTCATGGTTTTCATGCATAAACATACATATCCCAACATGTATATAAAAATAATAATAACATGCACATATATTTGAAACCCTTGAAATAATAACAAGAGCTCTTAAAAATGAACCGTCGGGATAGGGTCTAACCGTCGTCGGCATTTTTCCCGGGTTATACGGCTCTCCCATGTTCGATCACCCATCCCTTGGAAGTGTCATCCCTTACGACACATCGACCCATCCCCATACCCGACTAAAATAAACCCATTAATGACATGCTAATAAATGTTTAAAAATATCACGGAAATATTTAGCATCAATCCACAATTAATAATTCACATACATGTATCAAACCCATAAACATGTACATAAAAATAATGTAATGCTCATTTATATATAAGCATGCATCCCAATTAAAGTCTCATGAAGACTCACTTGGCTTAGTGCGAATTACCCGTCACTTGGTAGCTTCCGACCCTACACATATGGTAATGAAGATTCTAAGTATTCCCTTTATTTATATATATATATATATATATATATATATATATATATATATATATATATTCTCTACAAACCCCTATTTTCTTTATGTAGTCCCTAATTGATTTTTTAGTATTGTAAATCTAACAGTCATCCATGTGATAAAGATAAGGAAGACTTTCATACATATATATACTTAACACTTGTATATATATATATACATAGGCCGATAATCAAATGAGAACCACAAATATGTTACAAACCCGTGAGAACCGATATTAAAATATTTTTTTACTTGACTTTTTTTCATCAAAACCTATTATTTAAGATATTATTTTATATATGTTTTTGTTCACCTTGTGAAAGATTACACGTGAAAATTAAATTTTGATTCACCTAGTGAAATGAAAATTACACGTCAAAAATATTCATGTGGTTAAACAAATACATGTGAAACTATCATTTCATGAAACAAATATATGTGATTGTGAAGCAATATCTTAAATCCAAGCATTTGGTGAAAATATATCATGTAAAAAAATATTTTTATATCGGTTCTCACATGTTTGTAACATATTTGTGGTTCTCATTTGATTATCGGCTTATGTGTATATATATATATATATATATATATATATATATATATATATATATATCCATATATGCCTTTGACGCGTGTCTTCCAGAAAGTGATTTTTTCACTTAACACCTATTCCCTTTTTACATATTACATATACATACATTAATATATATATATATATATATATATATATGTGTGTACATATTATATGGTTTTTGTAAAAACTTGCAGGTGATAAAATTGTCTGATTCCTTATACTCATATGCATTTTACCCATATGAGCACCATGCAGTTAACTCATTATTTCCATGCACCATTCTCTTTAAAATATTAGACTGGTGTCCCTCATTTTATTGTAACCGTACACATACGTATGGTCATTCGTCTGCCCATACGCGGTTGTTTTGAGTGAAGTATAGCCCTTATATGATTGCGTTCCAACCGCCGCTAACCCCTCCCCTTTTTCCATGGTTCGGGATATTAAATTCCAATATTCGGTTAACGTTAATAATATATACATATGTAGATATATTGGCTTCAAAACGAGTTTGATTACTATACCCACGTTAACCCGAATCTGCCCCATACGATTTCAAGCGACTCTTAATACTAACGTGAATTTTCTTTTCAAAAGACGAAGTAAAATTTTACTTTAAATGTTATCGATTTTAATCGTATTCTTGAATCGGAACCATCACTCATCATCCGATCATCTTTACGATTAAAAGAAACGCGGATATGGTTTAAATCTCTAACGTAACATAAATACGAGAGTTATAGAGAGTTTTACCTTAACGACGTTACACCCGGTTCTTGAATCGAATGCCTCTAATCGGTTCCTCCTCCTTGTTTCTTACTTGCCTCTAACGACTAAGAGGAGACTAGTATTTACAGTCCCCTTCATGTACATGGTTGCCTCCCAACATATGGAATGATTTGCTTAATTATGGAGAGTAGATAATTATACTCCATTTATTTTGAAACTTTCCTACTACCACCGTTCAAGACTTCCATCAATAATTGATTCTCAAATTCCAATTAATTATATTTGCAATCATTCCCATTTTATTTAATAGCTGGGATAACAAAATTTCCTTCCGAGATATCCCTATAATATCTTTAGACAATTATTTGAAATTCCTAATATATAAATAATAATCATTTTAAATATTTCCTCTATTTTAGGGCGTTACAACTCTCCCACCCAATATGCCTACCTATGCCTTGATCCTACCTCCAATCGAATCTACTCTTCTCGACATGTATGATTTATCGAAAACGTGTACCCCTTCTCAAAACTCAACTCCTCAACCTGCCCACCTGTTCCCACCACCAGTGATTCATGGTGTGCCTTTTCCCTCCCAATACTTGCTACTGTCCACCCCTCCTCGCATACCCCACTCCAGCCCCCAACAACAAGTTCACCCACCCACGACTCACCATCATCACCTAACCCCATCCCTACCTCGTCCCCATCATCCTCCCATTCACCGGTGCCCCCACCACCTTCCAACCATACTCACCAAACTCGTGCCTCCAACAACATCTTTAAGCCTATCCAAAAACTCAACTTGTCCGCTCATCTCCACTCAACCGAACCCACCTCACTTAAACAAGCTTTAGCCGACCCTAAATGGAAACAAGCCATGGCCTTGCAACACCAAGCTCTTCTTACCAATAGTACATAGGAACTTGTTCCCCCTTCCCCCACCCAAAATGTTGTTGGGTGTAAGTGGGTATTTCGTACTAAATATAATCTCGATGGCACAATTCAAAAACACAAAGATCGCCTTATCGCCTTGGGATTTCATCAACGACTCGGTTTTGATTACACTGAAACCTTCAATCCCGTTATCAAACCTGCCACTATGCGCCTCATACTCAGCCTAGCCGTCGTGAATGGATGGCCTTTATGCCAACTTGATATTAACGATGCTTTTTTCCAGGGAACTTTAACTGAAGATGTGTACATGGCTCAACCTTCGAGTTTTGTTGATCAAGAGAATCCCAAATATGTGTGTCACCTTCGTAAGGCTATTTACGGCCTCAAACAGGCACCATGTGTCTGGTACACTGAACTTCAGATGTACCTCCTAGGTATCGGCTTTAACAACTCAGTGTCCGATACATCTCTATTCCTCCGCAAAGGTGCCAACCCTATTTATGTTCTTGTATATGTTGATGACATCATTGTTACAGGATCCTGCTCAACCATGATTTATGACTTCATATCTGCTCTCTCTAACCGGTTCTCTCTAAAGGATCTTGGTCAACTATCGTACTTTCTAGGAGTTGAAGTCCAAACATGTGCACATGGCTTATTCTTAAGTCAACGCAAATACATCATTGATCTCCTTGCACGGGCAAAAATTTCGGATGCTAAACCAGTCACCACTCCTATGGAGGCTAATGTGAGAGTAACTCTTGGTTCAGGAACTCAGCTTGACAACCCTACCGAATATTGCATGCTAGTTGGAAGCCTTCATACCTGGATCTCACCCGGCCTGACATTGCATTTGCCATCAACAAACTGTCCCAGTTCATGCATCAACCTACAACCACCCATTGATAAGCCTTAAAACGGGTATTGTGTTATTTAAATGGTACCCTTGAGCATGGTCTAAACATATATCGCAACTCCCCTCTTCACCTCCATGCCTTCTCCGATGTAACACCCATAATTTCAGGGTTTATCCTCGACGGTGTTACGAGAGTCGGTTGACTTTTGGGACGTAAAAGTATCGGGAAATCAAGTAAGTTTCATAATGGAACCATCGGGAATCGAATCAGGCGCGAAGAACGCGAGAAATCACATTTTTGGGCTGTCGCGGGTTGGTGCGCGACTCTGGGTCGCGGCACAAGCCGCGTAACTCACTGGACATGAGTTTTTCAGGAAACGGTTGACTTGCGCCGCGACTTGCAAGTCGCGGCAAACTCGCGGAACCTGTCTGGGGTTTTTAGTCGCGATTTTAGGAATCCAACGTCATTATTCTCATAACTTCTTCCTCCCAAACTCGATTTGAGGGACTCTTGAACCTAGGGTTTTGTCTTTTGGAGCTTTGCAAGTAGATAAAGAAGTAGATTGAAGTATTGGGTGAATCCAAGAGTTTATAACCAAGGTAATCTACCCATCTTCCCATCTCTAAAGTTAGGGTTTGGTGTTCTTCATCTTAATTTCCAGATCCTTAGGGTTTGGCTTAACCTTAGGAATGTTTGTGGTAGTAGATCTGTAGAAAGCTTGGAGCTAGTGAAGGGATCCAAGATCTTCTCTTCAAAGGAACTCAAGGTTGTGGGTAAAACCTAGATTTAGTCTAAATCTAGCAAGGTGAGTTCTAGTTGCTTTGAAAAACTATATACATGTCAAAATGCACATATTTTGGGTTTCAAATATTTGAAAATGGTTTACAATAATATATGAGATGTTGGAGTCATCAAAAAGGGAGTTTTAATCCACCATTCATGTTTCTAGAACTATTTGATGAATGTGGGTATTATGTTGCCTTGATTCCTATTATGGGAAGATTTGGAGTACAAATGGTTTTAAATGGGATTTTAGTGTGTTGGAGTTTTTAAAGAGCGGTTACTGAAATATGGTTATTTGGGGTTTTACTCAACCTACGGGTTTATGTTTGAAAACTTTAACTCCCTTGACTTTAAAAGTGTAAGTTGTTGGGACAGATACCTTTTAATTTGGGAATATTTGGTAAAGTTGTAAATCGACTTATATATCCATATTGGCTCTATTTGAGTATCAAATGTTTTATGAAGCCTTTCGGCTTGAATCGTACGCTAACGAGTTTTGGGACGTTGTCCGGTTTAAATGGCTCCTTATGGAGTGTCTTATGGAAAAACAACCTTTATACAAATGTTGGTTATTACATGTTTTGGATGCACTAGTTCATTCATATGAAGTCATGTAATGTTTAGACTGTAATGCATTGGATCCATAGGCATATGAGTCATTTGTTCATCTTGGAGGTTTTAATGTCCATGTTTGAGCCTAGTGAGTGGTCCCCAAGTCATGTTGATTATGTAAGCTTGTGGTGGTGCTCTGGAGGAGCCGTATATAAAGCTAAGTCTTGCAGTGGTAGCTCGGTTGTGATCCGGATACGGGGACTTGTGACTTTGTGGTGAGACTCATCTAGAGGTCGAGTAGACACTAGGATCAGTGGTGTCTTGCGGTGGTAGCTCAGATGAGTCGGATACGGGGAACCATGGTCTTATGTGAAACTCGAGAACGTTGATACGTGGCTTAACTTTGTGTGCCCGCCACATTCGATGGAATCGGGTTTCCCCCGTCACTAAAAGGTGTTATCTTGGGTATTCCCTTATCCATGCCTTCGGTGTTAAAACGTACCATTTCAATTACACAATTAGTCTTTTGGTGAAATACCGTATGGGTGCGTTTTGGGGAAATTTGGGCGTCGATTATCTATACAAAATGGGTGATTGGAAATTTGAAGGAACTTGTTATGCCAATAAAGTCTCTTTAAATTCAGTAATTCTAAATTGGCTTTATTCCGAGTAAAATGTTCATTTTAAATGTGTTGTTATTTATATGAGGAAAACTGCTTTAACTCACTAGGCGTTAATCCTAACACTTTTTCTTTTCGACATGTATATCAGGTCTTAGATGGATCTGAGTGGCGAGTGGAGCTTGGCAGAAGTTCCGGTAGGATGGCTTTAGTGATGTCATCCGGTTTGGTGAAGATAGCAGCTTTGGTGGTTTTAGTAACACCCGACTAATGTTGACCCTAGTTTGTGGGTCTGGATAGTTCCGTTAGAACTCTGATACATTGTTGTAGTGATTCTTCCTTGTAACTCTAGATATTTGTTGTTTCAAAGCTTTGTATTTAAGTGTTTTGGAAGTTTTAAATTGTCTGCTATTTTCGAAATTTTAGGGGTGTTACATCCGACTCTGATTGGGGAGGTGATAAGGATGATTTTATTTCAACAGGCGCATATATTGTCTACCTCGGTCGCAATGCAATCTTATGGAGCTCAAAGAAACAACGCTCAGTGGCTCAGTCCTCCACTGAAGTTGAATATCGGTCCATTGCACAAGCTGTCGGTGAGCTTACATGGCTTGAAAATGTCTTGCTTGAGCTTGGTGTCACATGCAAAACCACCCCTACTATCTACTATGACAATGTTGGCGCTGTAAACTTAAGTGCCAACCCTGTCTTCCACTCTCATATAAAGCATCTGGCTATTGACTATCACTTCATTCGGAAAAAAGTCCAAACTGGTGCGCTTTGGGTTACTCGTGTTGTTAACGATGATCAACTCGCTGATGCGTTGACTAAACCACTCGCTCGTTCCCGACTTCAAATTTTAC
Source organism: Arctium minus (assembly GCA_954870635.1). Classification (NCBI taxonomy): domain Eukaryota; kingdom Viridiplantae; phylum Streptophyta; class Magnoliopsida; order Asterales; family Asteraceae; genus Arctium; species Arctium minus. Next base: position 41,750,773 of record OX941088.1, on the reverse strand, counting down.
TCTCCAAGATCGGACTATTATCCCGGTCGTCCGTCTTGCGGGGCATGATAAGAATTAGAAAATATAAGTCATGTCCCCTGATTTCCTCCATCACTTTTATTTACATATTCACCTCCTTGATTTGAGGTGCTAGATTAGGTAATTGTATATTTTGTAATATTCTTGTTTCCCTCTTTAACTCCTTGTAATTATCCCCTGTGCATGTATATATAGCCCATGGCTACTCAATAATGAATAAAGCTTTTCATTAATCTCTTCTCACATCATTTGCTTTCCTGATTCATACAAAACAACCATTATCTTACTACACCTAGATCCTTCTCAAACAGATACACACATACGTCATTCATCTGAGACTCAAGTTAAAGGATGTAAAAATAAAGATTATTATGGGATTCAAAGCTACAAACAAGGTATTTTAAAAATGGATGAGAATTTTGCTTACCCGTTGTCATGATGATTGTGATCATGTTTGTGTTGGGAATGATTTTTTGATGCCATTTCTTTGAGGTTTTGGAGTGTAGAGGGTTTGGGGTGGGGTTTAGGATCACATTTCAACATCAACTTCTTGAATTCGTCTATATATCTCAACAATGTTAAAAGTTTGTTCATCGTATTTCCAATCAAGCATGGATAATCTTCTTGAAAATTACAATAACCTATCAAACACCATAAACACTCTTGTTAAAGGTTTGAACCAATTAGTATGATGATAAAGAACAAAAAAATTGAATCATAGAGAATGTTATTCATGATTGATTCATATGATGTAAAGAAAGAATGAAAATAATAAATAGTAGGTTTAAAATGGTAATTTAGGGTGCGTTTGGTGTAACCCCCGATTTTTTCGGTAAGTAAAAGTCACCCCGTACGTTTCTATAACTTTTAAGTTATAGATTTTGTGTTGGGAAATCATTGCTTTTAGTCCCTAAGAGAATCAATGGTGTTTCGTGTGAGAAAATTCGGGTTTTAGGGCTCGATACAGGTCCGACTACAATGTCCGACGACTATGATAGGTGTCAATGTCGCTTGGCAAAGTAGCAAGGAAGGGGCACCTTCTGCATGTGGATGTTTGGTGCGACATTGATCTGCGACATTGCCATGACATTCAAACCAAACATAAGATTGGAATGGAAACCAAACTCGAACATACTGTAAAACAGTCAATCTCTAATTCTGGTACGTGGGATAAACCAAACATGGAGTTGAGGATTAAAACAATTAAAAAAGATTGACAAATTGTCCATGATATGTTGCGTAGTTGGGAAACTAGTGGAACTTGGTTATGACTGCAAAGAACACAAGGTGATTATTGAATCATTGAGATTATAACAACAAGGTAGGCATTAGATTTCTGCTTGTTGTATGTTGATTTTTATCTGCTATATTTTTACTTATTTTTATGTTCTTTTTATTTATATCTTGCGATATGTAATATGTCCAACCAAAAAAACAAGATATTTCCTCACTTTGAAGGTTTGAGCTTGATCAAGGGAATAGAGCTAAACATTTTGTTGAGATGAAAGAGGATGCAAACAAATATGTAGTGGTACAATAATCAAATAACGAGGTTGTAACACTCCGAATTCTGGGAATCCCCTTTAGCATTCTTCTCATTTTGAAGGTTTGAGCTTGATCAAGGGAATAGAGCTAAACATTTTGTTGAGATGAAAGAGGATGCAAACAAATATGTAGTGGTACAATAATCAAATAACGAGGTTGTAACACTCCGAATTCTGGGAATCCCCTTTAGCATTCTTCTCATTTTGAAACTTACTGTGTGTTGGGATTTAATAGTTAAATATTGAGTTTTACTGATTTAAGCTTCGTGGGTTAAAAGTATCAAATTTTGGGAAAGTTTGGTTTCTCGCGACAGTGCCCGTGATAGTGACAGGATGTCACTATCGCGAGGGCACAATCGTCGGGGGTCTTGGACTCTCGGTACGTCTCGCGCGATTGTGCCAGGCGAGAGTGCCCTGGCCACAATCTCGGGGCACTATCGCCCCGTTTGTACCACGGAGTGTTGAGTCCGCGCGACCTTGCCTGCGAGAGTGACAAATGTCACTCTCGCCGTGTCACTATCTCGGCTGGGGTTCTGGGGTATAAAAAGGTTAAGTCGCGATTTTAGGTCATTTTATCTTATTTGGGGGACTGCTAGGACGATTTCTCATCTGATTTTGGGTAAGTTCATCCTCTTTGCTTCCCTCCATCATTAATGCTTCCATCTACCTCTAGCTTTGGGCCTTTATGAATCTAATCTAGGTATTGTGAAGTTGAAGTTGAAGTGTTCAAGCTAGCTAGTCTCAAGTCTTCATCTTCTTCATTCTAGGTTTAGTTTTCTTTTGGGAAAACTACTAAGGTGAGTTCTTACACTTTTTATAAAACTTTATACATGTCAAAAGGTGGATTTTGAATACCTAAACATCTCCTCTTTCATACACTTGATTTGTGGAAACTTTGTATCAAACCTAATTTTTGGAGATTTTAGGATTTATGATAATATCTTGGATTGGAGGTGAATAACCTTGATAATGTTTCTAGTAGCATATTTATACTTGGGAAATGTATTTAAATGGATGACTTGATCATGTAAAATTATGAAGTTGGAAAAGATGAACTTATGGTTAACTGCTGATAAGTTTGTAACTTGAGTTTTAGCATGTTTTGGAATTGAAGCATGTAAAGATTATGTATGTGTCAACTATTGATCTTTTGGTAAACAATGTAGAATGCCTTGGTGAAAATTACCTATTATATCATCTTATGCATATTAACAAATATCGAATTCTAGCTTTTGGCCTTACGGACATTATGTGGCTTAATTGCTTGCATTTGGGAGTCATGACCCCATAAATGTTATATTATTTGGTCCGGCGTTGGGACGATTAGTTTCCCACATCGAGGCACGTTTAGGCATCAGATTGGGTTATAATTCCTACATGCTCAAGTATTACGATATGGGATGAGGATCTCAACGTAAGGACCCTTCGGGGTTGAAGTTGACTTTCCGTGGGTGTAAGTTTAAAGCCACTGAGCCTGACATCCCTTGCGTGTACTTTATTTGTGTATTGGCTTTACTGACTTATCAAATGGCTTACTTTTGTGTTACGTCATTTGTGTTAGTAAGCGGGTCTCCCCCGTTAACCCAAGAGGTAATTGCTACATCGAAGAACATCATTATTATTGTTACGAATTAATCTCTTTTATTTACTCTTACGTTCGAATATTTTAACTGCAAATGTTTGATCTCACTAGGCTTTAGCCTAACACTTTTTCTTAAAATGACATGTATAACAGGTCAGGCTTTCGGTGGGATTCGTCGGGATTGAGTGGATGACCTTGGGTCAAGAGCGGTCTTTTTGGGAGATGTATAGACCGGTGTCATGATAGTGGACATACTTTTGGAAGAATAGCAACACCCGATATTAATCTTTCTTGTTTTAAGTTAGACTATTAGGTTGTTAAGTATATTCTTCATTTGATTAATTGTAAAGGCTACAGCTTTGTTCCTCGTTTCTTGGGATGATACTTTGGGATTGATTATAGCAGGTTTTGTATACCCAGGTTTATCCAATTTTTAGCCGTCATATTGCGAAATTTTCGATTTTTATTTCTCTAAAATTTAGGTGTTCCAAGTTGGTATCAGAGCATTAGTTTAAGTGAACTAGGTATGGATGTAGGATACCTAGACTTAAGCTGTGAAGTTAGGCTATGATTGAGTGAGATTGGGTAGAACTCCTAAGATAGGATGGTCTTAGAGTCGACGGAAACTACACAAGTTGAGAGTTATGGTAATGGGAATGAAAATTCTTATGTATCGCATGTTCATAATTTCGCCTAGCTAACGTTATTATGAGGATGTTTTACGTGATTATGCTTGTTTTCCGTTGTTATGATAATTAATGAATGTGGTAGTACGTTTCCTTGCTTATAATCTGTATAGCCTCATCTCACCTATATTATCGCGTGTGTGTGGCAGACTATGGTAAATACTCGTAATCGGCCGGAAGGGCAGGATATGGCGGCGTCTACTGCTGATCAGCCTAGAGTGACCAATGTTGACTTGCCTGCACCATTTATTAACGTATTGGGCGGAGGACCAGAGCACATACCCCAACATAACTTAGCTGCAACCCATCCGATTATGGAGGAGGTGACTCCGGAAACAAGAATGATGGAGCGAATGATGCAAGCAATGAATTCAGCTATGGCTCAGCAACAAGAAGTATTTTTAAAACTGTTGGATGACCGAGATGCTAACCACCGCAGACATGAGACGGTTGTGGAAAACGTTGTAGTGGCGGGATCCGGGGGTACGGGACCCGTGATCCCATCTAATGAAACCCCAAACCCAGAAGTGAGGCAAGCGTCTAAGGCTTGTACCTTTAAGGCATTCCTCGGATGTCGGCCACCGGTGTTCAAGGGCTCAGATGTAACACCCTAAAAATAGGGATAACAAAAACTTTCCCAACAAGGAGAAATGGTATAATAATTGCCTTAGCAAGAGCCTCCCAAAAATGGGGAAATATATATAAACCTGTTTAATCACATTTGTAATTGAACGGACAATAAACAACAACCAACTAATCTAATTTCTACAACTAGAAAAGAGATTACAAAAAGGGTGTCATTTATAAGCCCAAAAGACTTCTCCAAAAATGTAAGTCCAAGTGCATTTCCCCAAGCTCTCACTCAAGCAACTACGCCTGCTTAGAAGCGGCGCCAATAGAACCTGAGATACACATCGACACCAAACAAGTGTTAGGCCAAAAATCCTAGTGAGTTGAACAAGAAAATAGCATGTCAAAGCATTTACAATTCTTATCAGCAGTTAACCAAATTTCATTTAATGTGGAGTCAACGGGGGATACCCATAGCACCAATCAAGTTCCACCCAAAGAGCCGATATACCTTGATGCCAACTACTACGAGTGACATCCGAAAGGCCCGGCACATCCGAGGACTACAACCATGGCATTACCCCGAATGGCGGAGGTATAGGCACATACCCACACGGTGGCACCCAAGACTACATCCTCCTAGTATCTACTGACTTGGTTCGTCCAACATAATTTATTAATCGGCCTCAAGGCACAATATGACCAACAATATTATCCATACCAACCATGGGTACAATATTACAAGTCATTTAGTATGAAGTCTATAACAAGACAAATATAACCACATTTTAATCATGTGGTTTTGACCCATAGAATGGAGTCCCAAATAATATATCATCTTCATAACAAGATACACATATACATATCCCAACACATAGAAGCATGTTAGGTATAAACATGTATTCATAAGGAAAAACCCCAAATACTTGCATTTAATATGAACACTTCAAATATGAAGCAAGATAACAACAAATAGTACATTGTGTTGGGTCTGAATATGCTAAGGACGGATACTACTGCTAGTTGAAAGGTATTACTACTGCTTGTTGCTAGTAGAATTAATAGTGCTTGAAAAGTTAGTGCTGCTACTTGAATAGTTAGTACTGCTTGGAGAGTTAGTACTGCTAGTAGTTAGTACTGTTGAAGATTACTACTGCAAGCATAGTTAATACTGCTGAGGATGTTAATGCTGCTAGATGATTAATAATGCTGAAAATGGTTAGTGCTGCTTATGAAGATAAAGATGACTTGAAGATAAAGATGAACTGGAGATAAGGCTGAAGATAATTATGGTATTGATGCTGAAGATCAATTTTATTTTGATAATTATCTTGTAATCAACTCTGTATATATAGTATAAAAGTCTTTGTTAGAAATAACAATTATTCATACGTTTTGTTTAAGAGAGAATTAACCTCAAGAATAGTTTAGATCCTTTCTATAGAGAAGTATAGAACGTCTGTTGAGCTTGTTCAACAGATTGAGGTTTTGTGTGTAATCATTAAGTTTTATACAATATAAACTTATGATTTAAGTTTTTATATATTGTTCCATTGATTTTCTGTTAAAGTGTTTTTCCGCAACTTCTTTAACATAAGTTTCTGAGTGTGTTATTTAAATTCTCAGATTCAAAGCCTGCAAGCACACCCATGGAGACACACAAACAGGTCACTGCAGATCTTGAGGGGGAGGATGTGGATGTTCATCACTACAGATCCATGATTGGTGTTGGATCCCAGATCTAATCTCGTAACAATGATATAAACAATAAGAGTAATGACAGTGGAAGTAATACAGTTTAATATCAAAGGAGATTCAAATATCACAGTTCATAAAGCAGATAAAGATAAACAAGATATTCTTAGAATAAAATATTCAACTTATATTATCAGATATATATCTTCTTAAGCACACTTTGAACAATAAGGTGATGTTTATTTATAGGACCATAAAGTAAGCAGTGTACTTGCATGACAAAAAAGAGCATGTTGAACAGTGACCTACTCTAGAAAGTAAATCTTATCACTAAGTGACGTGTCATCTGTTCTTCTGTTCATTTGTAGAAAACTTGTGCATCTTCAGAGAGAATGTCTTCAGAGCTCTGACGTTGTCTTCAGAGCCTCTGATGAAGCTATCTCTGATGTCTTCTCTGAAAGTTGCAATCTCTGATAAGTACTTCAGAGGCAGGTTTGTCCTCTGAAGTCTTCGTCCTCTGAAGTGTATCTTTTGGAATTCCTCTGAAATAGGACGGGTATTTTCAACACTTTAACAAACAGATGATTTGGAGCTAACAATCTCCCCCTAAGTGTCGAAAATAAAAGATACAAAAATAACAGAGAATTGAATTTTAAACTAGAAAGCATAGAGGAGAAAATCATCCTCTTAAGTATTACTTCTTAAACATTTGGAAGTTTAATACAAAGAAAGTAATATCAAAAAAAAAGAAACAGACTACAATTTGTCACTTGAACAGATTCCATGGAATTTCATGATCAGAGCTCTGAAGTTGATCATCGAGTCAATCTCTAAGTCAAGCTTTGCCAGTAAATCTGCTCTGTGCCTTTCTTCCTTTGCATGGATCAATTTCTTTATACCTCTCAAGGTTTCATCAGAATACTTCGACACTTCCGAAGCTAGAAAGATCTTCTTTTCTTGATTTACTCTGAAGATGAAACCCAGAGGTTCTGCAACGATTGATCCAGTCTTCTATTCTTCAAGTTTGTCGAATGACTCCATAAGTTCAGTTACCTCCAGCTTCTCTTCCCCTAGGTTCAGAGCTATTTGAAAGTCACGTTTTGCTCGGTGTTTGACATAGGCCTCCATTGCCCGTCGGACTTCAACCATGCCCATCCTGATTTCCCTTCTTCCATGATCATACCTGGCAGAGCAATAGGCATATAAATGTGGTAAATCATATGGATTTAGATTTACGAGATCATTGTCATTGAACTCGTAAATCTTCTGATCAGATCGAGTTACCACATAATTCCTATAGATAATCTTGTTGTAAGCAAAGGTCTTTTATGAGATTTTGTTGATTTTGATGATTGGATCATCAGAGAGGACCTGTGCTCTTGGTTTGTTTTTATCTCTGATAAATCTTCGCTCATAGTCTGGCATGTTCTCTCTGATTCTTGGATTCAGAGGAATGACTAGTGTGTCTGCCATGTTGAACTCACAGTAGATGTATCTGAAGTGGTCTTCTATGGAAGCTTCGGGATTTGATTCGAGGAATGTGGGAGGTTTATTGAACACTTTTGCTGGAAGACCGATGCTTGCTTTCTGAACAGGATTCTCTGAAGGAGCCTGTTCATCAACAACCATGGTTTCTGGTTCCTTCGTCTGTGGAGGATCTTCTTTTGAGGGTTCAGAGATGTAGCCATCTATCTCTGGTGATTCCCTCAGCTCTGACGTTGTTGAAGTATGATGTGGTTGAGCATTCTTGAAGACATACTCTTCGACATCAACTAATTCAACTTCTTCTACAACCTCTTTTCCAGAATCTGGTTTTTCTTTTTTTTCAGATTCTGATTCGTAAGCATCTCTCATCACATAAGTTGGTCTTTCTGGTGATGAGAATGCATCTTCTGATGTTGAGAAGTCTACGAGTTGTTCATCTTCTTCTTCGTCCAGAGCTCCAATAGTTTCTTGAGATGCAGCTGTGATTTGTTCAGCTGTGATTGGAACTATTGGAGCACCTGAAGTGGATGGTGCTAGAAAGATGACAGGTACTGGCGACTTTAGAGTGGCCTGAATATCTTCAGCAGAGGTGGAGGTTGAACGTCTCTCTGTTCCTTTCTCCTTGTGTTGGTTTAATTCAGAGGGAGTGGACTCCTTTTGTGTTTCAACAGGTTTTGGAGTAGGAGTCTTCTCCCCCTTATGAAGATCGGATGACCCCTGAGGTTGGTCATCGTCGTCATCAGAATCTTCATACCTAGCCTTCTTCCGCGCTTCCTCAGAGCATGCGACCTCTGGTTCCTTTCTCTTCAATACTCCCTCTGAAGATTTGACATTTTTCAGAAGTTCTTCAATCTTCTTGTTCTGCTGAGTGGTCTTGGAGACGAACTTGCTGGAGATAGTCATTACATTGCTGGTGATCTTCTTGGAGAAGTTGGTCAGGTCAGCCTTTGTAATGAACTCTGTTGTAGCAGGAGCAGCAGTAGTAGGGATCTTTGCAAGTACCTCTGCCAAAGAACGCAAGACTTCCTCTTTGAATTGAGAAAAGTCTGCATTTGTTGGAGTGGGGGCAGAGGTAGGTGGAATCGCCTGGAGGAGCTCTGTTTTCGAGTTCTGAATTTCTCTGGACAATACGGAGTCATTTTTTATGACCAAGCTTTCCAGAGCATCCAGTTTTTCGTTCTGATTGAGAACCGTCGTGCGCAGCTCAGAGATCTCTGAAGTGAGCTTTTCAACTTCAGAGTTAGAGGCAAAGGCCTCTGAGGTCTTCTCCATTTGAAGTTTTATCTCCTTCAGAGATTCTCTGATTTCATCACCAAAGATTTTGAACTCCTCTTTGGTAACGTAATCAGAGGGGGTAACCTTAGGATCAACACATGATTCTAAGTTTCCCTCGAGTTCAGAGGGGCCTTCTTTCGGAGGTGGTTTGATGTTTTCTCCGGAAGGACTTCCCATTAATCCTTGGGGACCCTTTTTCAAGGATTTCCCTATAATGGTTCCGATTGGTCTCTGATCATCAGAGTCAGAATCTGATGATGAGAACCGAATGTGTTTGGAAACCTTGTTGTCCAGGCTAAGGATTCCTTGTGCAAGAAGGTCGTGCCATTCTTTTTCTAACAGGCAATCCTTACGTTCTAAGGGACGGTCCAACTTAGTTTGAGCCACAAAGGCATCATGTGTGGGTGGAGGTGACATACTCTGGGGTGATTGAGTATTTTTATCTTGGTCTAAGTCCTTTTGGGAGGACTTATCCGTATCAGAGGTTTCCCTTCTGGTGCATGCTTCAGAGGCAGAAACAGATGCCTCTGAGCGGTTAGGATGGGAAGGGTTCGAGGTGTGCACCTCTGTTTCAATGTCCATTGATGCTGGACCACCTTGGACAGTAAATTTGTTTGCATTGGGATTTGGGCTTTGGATTCTCTCATTTGTGTCGTCAAGGACATATTTTTCTACCTCACCGCCCTCATATTCTAAGTTTATAAACTCACCCTCTGGAATTCTCTCTTCCTCACTTTCCTCTGCTCTGACAGAGTTATTCTCTTCGTCAGAGGGAGGGTTCTCATGTTCTCTCTTTCTCACTCTCTCAGAGCCACCCTCTGGTTGCGCTCTGTTAATGTTTTGAGCAGTATCAGAGATATCACTCTCTAATTCAGGCTCAGGCTCAGAACCTAAGTGTGTTGGGGATCCCATCATCGGTTCTGATGATTGGGCAACACGACTAAGTAGGAGATGGGTAGGAGAGTCAGCAGGAATTACCTCAATCATGGTGTGTGGGAATCGTCGGTCATGTGGATAAGGAGGAACCTCTGTTGCTTTGAATGAGTTCATCATAAACAAAGGTGTCATTGGGCCCTCCTCAGTGATGGAGAATTTCTCCATTGCTCGTTGAATGACCACAGAGATGAATCGGGGAAACAATACCGATATTGGTTGTTTTCCTTTGGCCAAGTCCTTGTTCTTCTTGTCCACCACCGTCAGCATCTCACAGAAGAGAATGTGAGCCATATTGATGCTTCTGTTGAAAAAGAGAGCATACATTATGGCTATTATCGATGGATGAGTCTGATCCTGACTTCCAATCTTGCAGGTTATTGTTCGGTTGAGAACACTGAACATAAAGTTCCATTTGGGAGGCAGGTACTGACGTCTGAATTGACTTAGGCGTGTTATTTCTTTGTTGCAGCCCAAGTGGTGGAGGAACTGAAGAAGGACTTCTTGACTTGGTAGTTTCTCAAAAGCATCTATTTGTAGATCAGTTTTCATGAGGAGGTTGAATCGACGAGTCAGGGTTTGTGGGGTGATTCTTATGTTCAGGCTTTGTTCTCCTAGGTCAATGTGCCCAATCAGTCCTTCCTTTTCATCGTCGTATTCACTTGAATACCACCATTGTTGGACAAAGCGAAGGGGAATATCTGAGGCATGTTTGGTTAGAACATCATTGAGTTCGCAGTTGGTGAAAAAGTCGAGGATTGGGCGAAACTGTTCATCGTATTTTGATGGGGTGACGTCCAGAAAGTAGTTGTTTCCTTTGACTGGAACATCGAACTGTACCATATTCAAGCTTGGAACAAGTTTGCTTGAGTTATCTGAAGTTTGGGAATGAGCCGCCATTGTTGCATGTTGAGAAAGATGAAAGCTTAGAAAGAGAGATTTGGGATTTTGGATTTTGAGAGCGTAAAGGATAATAAAAAGGGAAATAGGGTTTTTATAGACAAAGGGTAGAGTGAGAGGTTATGGAAGCGGCGAATGAGAGTCCTAATGTCAGAAAGGACGTTCCATCATCCCCTAATTAATAGGTGACACGTTTAGGTATGTAGGGGAGAGCCGCTTTGTGTCAGAAAACCGCCAGTTGGGTTTAAAAAGAAACGAATGGTTATCCAAAAAGATTTATTATTAAACGAATTTCCTGGAATATTCGTTTAATGAGAAAAGATCAGAAGCTCTGATATAAATATCAGACAAGATCAGAGGCTCTGATATAAATATCAGAGACAAGATCAGAAGCTCTGATAAAAATATCAGAGACAAGATCAGAGGCTCTGATATAAATATCAGAGACAAGATCAGAAGCTCTGATAAAAATATCAGAGACAAGATCAGAGGCTCTGATATAAATATCAGAGACTTTTCTTCCCCTTGAAAGCTGAAAGGGTCTTTGTCTCCCCCTTGACCAAAGAATGAAGTCTTTGATGTTCTCCCCCTTGACACATGCTTGGAGAAAACAAGTGATTTTTTTACCATTGGTGAAAAAGTCCAGAGGCTCTGATGAATGGATCAGAGACTCTGATGTTTTCTTGTGTTAAGCACATTTGACATATGCTTCTTGGTTCAGAGTCTCTGATAATTGATCAGAGACTGAGTTTACCATTTTTTTTGTTAGGTAGACATATTCAACATTCCCAACTTGCTAATTAAAAAATTGAACCTTCATTCATCTAAAGCTTTTGTGAAAATATCAGCAAGTTGTAGTTCAGTTGGTACAAAATACATCTCTATTGTTCCCTTTTCAACATGATCTTTTAGAAAGTGGTACCTTAGATCGATGTGCTTGGTTTTGGAGTGTTGTACTGGATTGGCAGAGATGGCTATGGCACTTTTTGAATCACAGAGAATTGGAATTCTTTCAATTTGTTGGCCATAATCTCTGAGCTGAGTTTTCATCCATATTACTTGTGAGCAGCAACTAGCAGCAGCAACATATTCTGCCTCTGCTGTTGAAGTTGAAACACAGTTTTGCTTCTTGGATGACCAACTTACCAGCCTATTGCCCAATAACTGACAGCATCCTGAGGTACTTTTTCTGTCAAGCTTACATCCGGCATGATCTGCATCAGTGTAAGCTGTTAGATCAAAACTAGAAAGTTTTGGATACCAGAGGCCTAATGAGTGTGACCCTCTGAGGTATCTGAAAATTCTCTTGACAGCAGATAAATGAGATTCTTTTGGATTTGCTTGATATCTAGCACAAAGACATGTTGCAAACATTATGTCAGGCCTACTTGCAGTTAAGTATAATAGTGAACCTATCATGCCTCTGTAGGTTTTTATATCCACAGATTCTCCTGAAGGATCAGAGTCAAGTTTGACTCCGGTGGATAGAGGCGTTCTCATCGAAGTTGAATCATTGAGTTTGTATTTTTGTAAAATTTCAGAGACATACTTAGATTGACTTATGAATGTACCTTCTGAAGTTTGTTTTACTTGTAAGCCCAGAAAGAAAGTTAATTCTCCCATGAGGCTCATCTCAAATTCACTCTTCATCAACTCTGAGAACTTGTCACAATACTTTTGATTTGTAGAGCCAAATATAATGTCATCAACATAAATTTGTACTAAAAGTATCTCATTCTTGTACCTTTTGATGAATAAGGTAGTATCAATTGTGCCTTTTTCAAATCCATTTTGAGTTAGAAAGGTGGACAGAGTTTCATACCAAGCTCTTGGGGCTTGTTTAAGTCCATACAGAGCTTTATCCAAATAATAAACATGATTAGGATACTCTGTACTTTCAAATCCAGGTGGTTGCTGGACATAAACTTCTTCATTTAATTTACCATGAAGAAAGGCAGATTTAACATCCATTTGATAAACTTTGAATCCTTTGTGTGCAGCATAGGCTAAGAAGATTCTGATTGCTTCTAGCCTAGCTACAGGTGCAAAGGTTTCATCATAATCAATGCCTTCTTCCTGGCAATATCCTTTTGCAACCAACCTGGCTTTGTTTCTGATTATTATTCCATCCTCATCCTTTTTGTTTCTGAAAACCCATTTCGTTCCAATTGCAAATTTTCCTTTGGGAAGGGGAACTAGGGTCCAGACTTTGTTTCTTACAAACTCTTGAAGTTCATCCTGCATTGCAAAAATCCAATGAGGATCTTCAAGAGCTTCTTTTACCTTCTTTGGTTCAATAATGCTCAAAAAGTTTACATAGAAGCATTCATTGATGGTGGCAGATCTTGTTTTAACTCCTTCGGATGAGGATCCAATGATTTGATCAATTGGATGATCTTTTGTCCATCTTGTGATTGGAGAAATAATTTGTGCAGTTTGAGCTTCAGAGGATCTGACGTTTGGTGACACCTCTGTTGTTTTGTTCAGAGGCTCTGAAGGTGATACCTCTGTTGTACGGTTCAGAGGCTCTGTTGGTGATGCCTCTGTTGTACTGTTCAGAGGCTCTGTTGGTGATGCCTCTGTTGTACTGTTCAGAGGCTCTGAGTTTTGTTCCAGAGATGCAGATTTTTGTTCATCATTTGGTTCTGGAGTTGCTTCAGATACTTCTTGATCATCTTCTGATTCACTTTGCTGATCTGCATTTGGTGAAACAGAAGGTGTTGGTTCAGAGGGCCCTGAAAGGGTTGTACCTGTTTCTTGAGGTTCTTCTGAATTCTCTCTCTGTCTATCTCTGAAGATAACTTCAGAGATATCTTCATCATCAAAGAAATCTTCAAATATTTTGTTTAATTCAGATTCCCTTGATGATTCAGAGATTAGTGATGAACTTTCTTGTTGTTCAGAGCTTTTATTGTCGTCAAAAGTGATATTGATGCTTTCTTGGATAGTTCTTGTTCTAAGATTGAACACTCTGAAAGCTTTTGAGGCTAATGAATATCCAATGAATTTGCCCTCATCAGCTTTCTTGTCAAACTTTCCAAGATATTCTCTATCTTTCAGAATATAACACCTGCATCCAAAAACATGAAAATATTTAATATTAGGTTTCCTATTGTTAATGAGTTCATAGGATGTTTTCTGAAATCTCTTGACAATTGTAGCTCTATTCTGAGTGAAGCAGGCTGTTGCTACTGCTTCTGCCCAAAAATTTGTTGAAAGATCAGATTCAGCAAGCATTGTTCTGGCAGCTTCAACAAGTGTTCTGTTTTTTCTTTCAACTACTCCATTTTGTTGAGGAGTTCTTGCTGCAGAGAAGTTAGGGGTAATGCCTTCTTCTGATAGATAAGAATTGATTTTGGCATTTCTGAATCTGTTCCATTATCACTTCTTAGTTTCTGAACTTTGCTGCTGAATAGAACCTGTAATCTTTTCAACAACCTTATTAATATGTCAGGTACATCAGATTTAGCTCTAATGAATTCTATCCATGTGTATCTAGAAAATTCATCAATCAGAACCAGAATGTATTTCTTACCTGCTAGACTCTGTACAGAGATAGGACCACAGAGGTCCACATGAAGCATGTGCAGAGGTCTAGGACAGTTGTTTTCACTTTTGGTTTTATGGGAAGATCTTTTCATTTTTCCCATCTCACAAGCAGAACAAAGATGATCTTTGTTAAACTTTAGAGATGGTAATCCCTTAACCAAATTAAGTTTAACTAACTTATCAAGTGAGGAAAAGTTTAGATGTGAAAACTTTTTATGCCAGAGCCAGATTTCATCACAATTCAGAGATACAAGACAAAGTTTCTTTGAATCAATGTTTGTGATTTTGGTAAAGTTCATTCTGTAGAGGTTACCTTTTCTGTCTGCTCTTAGCATTTCTTGACCTGATTCTGAGTGAAGAAGTGAACAATATTTTCTTTGAAATTTCACATCAAAACCATGATCACAAAGTTGACTTATGCTTATCAGATTGTGTTTTAATCCATCCACATAAGCAACCTTTGATACTGAAACATTTCCTCTTGATAACTCACCATATCCTCTAATCTGTCCTTGCTTGTTGTCTCCAAAAGTAACTGCTCCTCCAGATTTTGCTTTAAATGAGGATAGCAGTTCTTTATCTCCAGTCATATGCCTTGAACATCCAGAATCTAGGTACCAGATTGGCATTGACTGTTTCTGCAAGACAGATTATTGTTTCTTAGGTACCCACCTCATTATGGGTCCTTTTGTGTTAGACTTTGGTGGATTTGAATGACTTTTTGGCATCTCATCTTTTGATGTCTTGCCTTTACGTGTCTTCTTTTGAGATTTTGTCTCTGAGATATTTTTCAGAGATTGATTCAAAAGGCAGTGTGATCCTTTAAAATTATTCTTCAGTTTCATCAGGAGATAAATGCAGTTACAATTAATAGAACAAGAAGAAGTAGGAGCAAAGTTTTTCTTTTTATTAAAAGCATTTGTTACATTTTGACTTCTTTTGAAACTAGCACTAGGAATATTACATTTATCCCTAACTACTTCTTTTCTTTTTGCTTGAAAGACAGTCTTCTTTTCAAGTTGCTTTTTCTTGTTTAAAAACATCTTCTTTTCTTTGCTGCTTACTGCACAGACAGGATCAATATGGTTAGTTTTTGTCCATTTGCCCTTTTGTTCAGGAGAGAATTTTATTGTTTTATAGGTGTAAGAGCCAGAAGTGTTTGTTTTATTCTTTGCCTTTTCTTGCAACTCTTTTTCAAGTTCCAGAGATGTTTTTGCTTGTAAACACATATTTGCAAAATCAGGACTTATTGGTATTCTGGTTTTGGTTTTCAATACTGAAATTGGAACATTCAAAATACCAGAGCCAACAGTTTCTATCTTTTTGTGAATTACATTCCCTGGTTTACAAAAAATCTGTTCATCAATCTCTAAATCAGATTCTGAATCAGAGTCAAGAAAGTCTCTCTTAGATTTAATAGAGATATCTACCTCTATTGGTTTTTTAATTTCTTTTGATCTAGAGACTTTGATGATCCGTTTCATGCTTTCTTTTCTTTTTAAGTCCTCCATGACATTTTCTGTCCATATCCTTTGAACATCATCTTCAAACGTGGTTCTGATGTTTTCATCTGACTTTGGTGAATACAGAGGAGCATTTGGATTAAGTGAACTCTGAGATTCATTTTCAGAAGTACTTGTATCAGAGGTACTTGGTTCAAATGTCTCTGATTCACTTGAGATGAAGGCATCAAATCTGAAAATTTCTTTGGGATCATAGCTCTGAGGTTTTGTAAAGAGTACTTCTGAAGTTTCTTCTTTTATCTGTAACACAGACTCTTGAATGTCTTTTACTTCAGAGTACGTAGTATTTTTGAAATTCAAAGCTTTTGCTTTTGATCCCTCTGATGTTTTCATTCTTTTGAAATTATTCAGAGATGGACTTTCAAATCTTTGGACCTTTCCCATACAGAAAGTGGAAGAAAGTGAAGTTTTCTCCAATCCATTGAATGAATTCAACTCATTGAATCCTAGTCCTTGAGAGTCCATTTGTGATTTTATTTTGTCGAAGACACTTTGTGCATTAACATAGCTTTTGATTCGAAGATTTTTTCTATCTAGAGATTGATGTAAGATTTCTCTTTCCTTTTGAAAAAATTTGGTTAAGGCAGTAGAATTGAGCCTTTCATACTCAGATTTCTTTACTTCTTCTTCTTTTCCTTTTAAAACTTTCTCTATTTCTCTTATTTCTTCTGAAAATGATTTTTCTTTTTGCTTGAAGGTTTCTTCAAGTTTAGTTTTTTCAAGAAAAATATCTTTCTTTTCTGATTCCAGAAGATTCTTTTCTCTTTTGTAAAAGATGAGCTCTTTTGTTACTTGCTCTCTTTTCTGTTTTTCTTCAACAAATTTTTGCTCTAAATACTGAAGTTCATTAATTAGTTTAAATGCATCTATTTCAGGATCACTGTCAGAGGTGTAAAGAGAGTTTACCTTCTCAGAGTTGTCTTCAGATGTTTCATCAGTTTGATCTCCATCTGAAAAAGCCATACCACAGAGATTGGTAGGCTCTTCCTCACCATCACTTGTCGAGTCATATAGCCAGTCTTCCATTTCTGCTACAAGTACTCTTTCTTTTACATTGTATTTGTATTTGTTCTTGTAGTAATCTTGATCTTTGACAAGTTTTCCTCTGCAGTTTGCAGAGAAGTGACCTGGTTTTCCACATCTGAAGCATCTTCCATCATTTTGATTTGTTGGAAGAGTGGCAGTACTTGTCCCTGGCTTCTGTTCTTGAGGTTTGAAGTATCTATGTGGTTGTGGATACCTTGGTTGGAATGGTTGTTGTGGTCTTGTTTGTTGTGTTGCATCATCATGATTGAAGTTTGCACCCTTTTGATCACTATATGGAGTGAATCTGGGTTCTTGTTGAAATCTTCTTTCCGGATTTCTTCTTTCTTCATTCTCTCTCCTTCCTTCAAATACCTTCTTACCAAATTTCTTGTTAAATTGATGAGTGATTAATGCAAGAGATTTGGCAAAGGCATTGATATCTTCATCTGAGTCTGAATCTGTATGAGTTTCTTCTGCCATCAAGACCTTTTTGGATCTTCTTTTTGTTTCCAAACATTTTTGTGACTCTTCACAGTTGTTTTCTTTCGATATTTGTTTTGAAACAAGCGCAAGGGGTCCACCCAAAGAGGTTTTTGATTTTTGCTTCATAACTTCTTTTTCATGTGCAACAAGAGTACCATAAATGTCAGTTAATGACCATGACTCAAGATCTTGATTAGCCTGTATAGACATGGACAGTTGTGACCATTCTTCATTCAAGCTTTTCAAAAAAAGAACATTGTTTTCCTCTTTTGTTCTTATTACTCCAAACTTTCTGCATTTGTTTATTAGAATGTTGAATCTTGAGTAAGTTTGATGTAATGTTTCTTCTGGTAGAGCATGAAAATCATGATATTCATTGATGCATAGATTTCTTCTATTTTTCTGGGTTTGTAGGCCACCTTCAAGTTGATTTAACAACTGATCCCATATCTCTTTTGCAGTTTTACAAGAATCAAGTTCTTGAAAGATATCATTGGGAATGGCCATTATGAGTAATCTAACAGCTTTTGAGTCATTATCCATCATATTATTTTCTTCATCAGTGAAGTTTGTGGTTTTCTTTTCATAATATGCAGGTATTTCGGCAGTATCTGCTGTTGCAGGAACTCTTGGCACCAACACCATTGGAATGTGAGGTCCAATGTTCACAGATCTAAAAAGATCCCTGTCCATACCTTCTAGGAAATTTACCATCCTTATCTTCCATTGGGGATATTCATCCCTTAAAAGTGTAGGAGGTTTTGTTAATGACCCAGCTGTATAAATGGCACTTATGCTTGAGTTTGCCATTTGTAAAAAAAATGAAGATTTGAAGAACTGATGCTTTTTGTAATGAACTGAGATTTACTATCAAATCTAGAGCATATGATGTTCTTTAATAAACTGGGTTTATATGAACATGCACAGATAATGAAAGTTTAGAATCAAATGAGATGTAAATCTATCTGAGTATGCAGATATGATCTTTCTTTGTTTAGAAACAAAGGAAGCTCTGATACCAATTGTTGGATCCCAGATCTAATCTCGTAACAATGATATAAACAATAAGAGTAATGACAGCGGAAGTAATACAGTTTAATATCAAAGGAGATTCAAATATCACAGTTCATAAAGCAGATAAAGATAAACAAGATATTCTTAGAATAAAATATTCAACTTATATTATCAGATATATATCTTCTTAAGCACACTTTGAACAATAAGGTGATGGTCCTATTTATAGGACCATAAAGTAAGCAGTGTACTTGCATGACAAAAAAGAGCATGCTGAACAGTGACCTACTCTAGAAAGTAAATCTTATCACTAAGTGACGTGTCATCTGTTCTTCTGTTCATTTGTAGAAAACTTGTGCATCTTCAGAGAGAATGTCTTCAGAGCTCTGACGTTGTCTTCAGAGCCTCTGATGAAGCTATCTCTGATGTCTTCTCTGAAAGTTGCAATCTCTGATAAGTACTTCAGAGGCAGGTTTGTCCTCTGAAGTCTTCGTCCTCTGAAGTGTATCTTTTGGAAGTCCTCTGAAATAGGACGGGTATTTTCAACACTTTAACAAACAGATGATTTGGAGCTAACAATTGGCTCCCTCATGTATCTCACTGCTTCAAGACCAGATATCATGTTTTCTGTTTGTGTGTGTGCAAGATTTCAAGTAAGAGGATATTCAGATATCTCAAAGGCCAACCTAGATTAGGTCTTTGGTATCCTCATGACTCACCATTTGACCTACTTGCTTATTCAGACAGTGACTTGGGTGGTGCAAATTTGGATAGAAAGTCAACCTCAGGGGGATGTCAGTTTTTGGGTGCAAGACTAGTGTCATGGCAGTGCAAGAAACAAACCACAGTGTCCACCTCTACAACAGAAGCAGAGTATATAGCTGCTGCAAGCTGCTGTTCACAAGTACTCTGGATTCAGAATCAAATGCTGGACTATGGTATGACTTTTCTTCACACTCCAATCTTCATAGACAACAACAGTGCTATTCGCATTGTTAATAATCCTGTCAAGCACTCCAAAACAAAGCATATAGAAATCAGGTATCACTTTATCAGAGACTGCAATGAAAAGAAGCTAATTCAGGTTGTGAAAGTCCATACAAGTAACCAATTTGTTGATCTATTCACTAAATCTTTTGATGTGGGTAGATTCACATTTTTTTTCACAAGTGTGGGTATGATAAACTCTGAATAAGCCTATTATCTTTGGACTCAAGTACCTGTATAGTTTCCCTCCTGTCTACTTTGTCATATTGTACTGTGCATGGTGCTGTTAAACTTGTGTGTTTCAGTGTTTCAGATTGCTTCAAATGGATACTTAGTACTTCTAATTAAGTTAATACTGCTCTCTATATTACTCATGATAACATTTCAAAAATGGTTAAGTATGGTTACTACTGCTAGGTGGTTTATACTGCCAGTGCAAAGTTACTACTGCTTGCCTGATTGATACTGCTAATCAGTGTTACTACTACTGGTTTGTGTTAATACTGCTAGTTTGTGTTAATACTGCTAGTCTGTGTTAGTACTGCCAGTATGTGTTACTACTGCTAATATGAGTTAATACTGCGAGTTAGTTAATACTGCTAGAGTACTTAGTACTGCTTCTAACAGAAACCCTCCACCTATAAATACCCTGTGTGACCGCCAAAATACAAACGGCTCTTTGAACTTCCATTGCGTCTCTTTCTCTCTCTCTCTCTCAATTTCTTGCTTACCAGTGTCAACCCTAGTCACGATTCAAACGCTAGAATCAATCAGAACGATGGCAGGACGAGCATTTTTTGATGAACACAACGAGCTCGCCATGTTACAGAAACCAAAGCAAGCTGAAGGTTTCCATGCCATAGTGGATTTCCTCAAATCCTCACACATTGCCCACGCTTTAACTGTCAATCCCACAATCTATGTGGAACATCAAAGACAGTTATGGGCCAATGCTGCTATTCAATCTGAAGAGGGCAATTAGGTCATCAAAACAAGGGTATGTGATAAACCCCTGACCATCACAGAAGACTGCATTCGCATCCATCTACGTTTAGATGATGCCTCAGGTATTACCTTCCTTCCTAAGGAAGATCTCTTTGCTGCACTTACAAATGGGGTATGAAGGTCCTACTGATGTTTTCAAATTTTACAAGAACAGATTTTCACCTCAGTGGAGATTCTTTGTTCATACCCTACAACATTGTATTTCACGAAAAACAACTGGATGGAGTGAGTTTAGCAGTACCTTAGCTTATGCTTTGGTCTGCTTAGCGACCTCTAGAAAGTTTAATTTTGCTCAAATGATTTTCAATGATTTAATGTCAAACCTGGATACCAAATCCAAAAGTTTTTATATGTATCCTAGGTTTGTACAAGAGATTATACTAAAGGAATTGACGGATCTACCCTCTTTTCAAGAGGTGTATGTACCAAAACCTCCCAAAGGGAAGGTATTCTCAAACATGAAAAGGCCTAGCAAGGACTTTTCTGGACAAGAGACACCATTGTTCTCTACAATGATGGTTATGTCTCATTCCCATGGTGAGGCATCAGGGTCACAGCCCACATCTGACCACCCAACTGATGACCTACCCTCACCATTCCATTCTAATAATCCTCCTCAGATTCCTATTGTAAAGCCCACATCCCCCATCTCCAAAATTTATATAAGGAAAAAGGTAAAGAAGGTTCCTTCCCTTCTTGTACCTTCACCCACAAAGCCTTCAAGCCCTCTAATAGAGCATTCTCCATTAGAGAATATCGATAGGGAAACCACAGGGGTGTCTCCCAACCCCAAGAAGGTGCTCACTAAGGAGCAGGTTAAGCATGTGGGCAGTGAGGCTCACACTACTGTTTCTGCACAAGGTGTAGGACAGGACAGTGTGAACATCCCTAAGACCTTCCCCATGGCAACTTTGGGTGAGCAATCATTCAAAGGTCCCAGGTGCCAAGAAACCAAGGGGGTAGAGGGTGCTTCTGCTAGGCAGAAGACTCCTACTAAAACTTCCAAGGATCCTTCCAGGGTGGTCAACACACCTAAAAAAGGTGAGGATAGATATAACTATGAGGAATTGATGGAAACTATTGCAAATGTCAATATGGATGTACTCAAACAAGGTGCAGAAATAGAGGAGATGAAACTGGTGATTCTGTCTCAACAAGTGCAGATTACCAAACTAAAGAAGATGGTTCTGAGGTTGGTGCAGAAAAAGAAAAGAAAGAAGTATGTATTGAAGAAAAGGGGAGATGCTTTCAACAAGGGGGAGAGACAAGCTGAAGGGGAGAAACAAATTCCTGTTGGAATGGAATCTAAATTTGAGGGAGAGTTGGGTACAGAAGCAGAAAGTAGCAAAGCAGCAGAAAAAGCAAAAGAAGTAGAAACCACACCAGCAGCAGTAACTACACCAGAAGTAGTAACAATAGCAGTAGAAACAGAGAAAGTTGCAACAGAAACAGGGCTGACTATTGAGGAAATAGCAATTGCAGAGACTTTATTAAAGGCAAAGAATGACACTCCCAAGGCTACTCAAAAGGCTAAGGGAGTGGTCATTAAAGGAGGATCAGAACAGAAAAGGAAAAGATCAGTGAGGCTGAAATCAAAAAGAAAGGAAAAGAGAAAGTGGTTGAGTCTGAGAAACCTCAAAAAAAGCAGAAACAGATAGAGCTAGATGAGGATCTAGCCAAGAAGCTGCAAGCTGAATTAACACAAGAGGAAGAGTCTCAAACTGCAAAAGATAGACAGATTGCTCTAGATCTGTCTATAAAGCTCAATGAAGAGTATAAAAAAAGAGTTTGAAGGCTGCAGCTGTTGCCAAGATAGTTACACAGAAGGCTTCAAGGCAAAGGCTGGCATTAAAGAAAAGACAAAGACAACCTTCAAAGACCTTCCTGGCTAATCAAGAGAGAAGAAAAATGATAAACTTCCTGAAAGGAGCTCTTGGAGTTCCTGAAGGAATGTTTACCAACATGCCTTATGGTAGGATAGAGGAGATGTATATGAAGGAGATGGCCAATCTGAAAGGGGACTCCACTCAAAGGGAAGAAGCTAAAAGGAAGATGAAGGAGAGGCATGATCTCAATATACAACAACCCTTCCCTGAAAGTGAAGAAGGCACTCTCATTAAAGAAAAGGCAAAAGCTAAGCAAGAAGAGACATTAGCTCAACAGATTGGAGCTATAAAAAGAAAGAAATCTCTATTGCTACCAAGCCAAAGTCAAAGAGGCCAAGAATGGAAGAAGTTGAAAAGGAGAAGGAAAGTGAAAAAGCAGAACCGTCAGCAGAACCAGAGCAGAATCCAAAACAGTCCAATCAACAATGCAATGAACAAGTCCATTTGTACATGACTTTGACAGATGAAGAACCTGTACAAGTTGATCCAATATCAGTCCAAGCTCCTGAAATTATCTATTGGGATATCCTGGAAGATCAAAGGAAGAAATACTTCAGGATTAAAAGGATGGGAGACAAGTATGAGATTTACTCTACTTGGGGCAAAATCATCAGAAGTTGTTCCAGATCAGACTTAGAAGAAATGTTCAAGGTTGGAATGAGCATGTATGAAAAGGACTTAACAGGAGCTGAAATGAGCTTAATCAAATTAGCCATGGAGTACTTGTGCATGATGTTTGATCCTAGCAGAGTTCAACATGTCGTCAGAGATCTGCATCTGGAGAATAAATTCCAAAGAATAGAAAATTGGATGTTGTTTGAAAGGTGTGGAGTCTATGTCATCACTGTTGACAGATCTTATCATGAGTACTACCTGGTGGATAAAATCTATGATCACAGCAAAGCCAAGTTGCAAGGTATGTTAAATGCAAAGCTGATATGTTCAAAGGATTCAGAAATGGCCAGGATAGTAGTCAGAAGAATTATCAATCAAAGTCTGGGACTGGATCCAAATCTGGGCAACTGAGTTGAAGTGTTGAAAGCATCATGAAGACTCTATGTTGAAGAACTTAACTTCTCATTCTGAAAAGTTAAGTTAGGGGGAGATTGTTGGGTCTGAATATGCTAAGGATGGATACTACTGCTAGTTGAAAGGTATTACTACTGCTTGTTGCTAGTAGAATTAATACTGCTTGAAAAGTTAGTGCTGCTACTTGAATAGTTAGTACTGCTTGGAGAGTTAGTGATGCTACTTGAATAGTTAGTACTGCTTGGAGAGTTAGTACTGCTAGTAGTTAGTACTGCTGAAGATTACTACTGCAAGCATAGTTAATACTGCTGAGGATGTTAATGTTGTTGGATGATTAATAATGATGAAAATGGTTAGTGCTGCTTATGAAGATAAAGATGACTTGAAGATAAAGATGAACTGAAGATAAGGCTGAAGATAATTATGATATTGATGTTGAAGATCAATTTTATTTTGATAATTATCTTGTAATCAACTCTGTATATATAGTATAGAAGTCTTTGCTAGAAATAACAATTATTCATACGTTTTGTTTAAGAGAGAATTAACCTCAAGAATAGTTTAGATCCTTTCTATAGAGAAATATAGAACGTCTGTTGAGCCTGTTCAACAGATTGAGGTTTTGTGTGTAATAATTAAGTTTTATACAATATAAACTTATTATTTGAGTTTTTATATACTGTTCCATTGATTTTCTGTTAAAGTGTTTTTCCGCAACTTCTTTAACATAAGTTTCTGAGTGTGTTAATTAAGTTCTTGTTTGAGTTTCGATCCTGTCACATTGTGATGTGTATCTAGTTTTAACAAAAGGATTAGTAAACTCACAATCTAGGTTTTTGACCAAAACCTAGAAAAGATGAAAACCCTAGATGAATGGAAGTGATGAATATTATTCCCAGATTCTAGTTCCTAAACACAATTAATCAAACACAAACAAGATTTCAATCAAATTACCTGTTTGATTTCGCTTCAAATTCAAGTTTACAAACTTTCTCTCTCTAGAACACTCTTTCTCTCTCAACAGATTTCTCTCTCTACTTCTTACAACTGAATACAACTAATTACGTACTTCCTTACTTACAAAGGAAATAAGGTATTTATACCCACATCTATTACAAAGAAAAACAAAATACAAATACAACAACTTTGACTTTTATTACAAAGACTTTGACTTTAATGAGAGTTGACTTTCTCAGCTTTGACTTCTTGAACTTTGACCTTCAGTATTCTTGATCTTGTATCCAACAGATTTATGCTCTAACAATGAAGACTTGAAATCTTGAGATCTTGAGGTAGATGGAAACCCAATAAATGATTCCACCAACCAAGCTTTTGCAATAAATTATAAGAGAGTTTAGAGGAGAAGAAAATCGCTCAAAACCCTAACTCTCTCGGTTTAGATCTGATTTTGTGGTAACAATGAAAATAAAATGGGCAAAATGGGGGGTTTTGGAGACCAGTAGGTCGCCCCGCGACTTGTGTCGCGACTTGCACCCGCGGCATAAGTCTCCCGCTTGCTCCAGGGAGAACACTCCAGTGGGTTACGCGGCTTGTGCTGCGACTTCCACTCGCGACGTAAGTCGCGTGACTCCCTGTTTCCAAAGGATGGACCTAGCACTTCCAAACCAAACTAAACCAGATAACCAATTTAAACAATATAGCAATTAAGCATATAATTTCTACTTCGATAAATACATAAACATAAGATTAACAAAACCTTATACTTACCCGAAATTACGGATGTTACAATCCTCCCCACCTAATTTAGATTTCGTCCCCGAAATCACATTTATACGAACAAATGAGGATAACGTTTCTTCAAGTCCTCTTCGGACTCCCAAGTGACATTAGCACCACGATGGTGCTTCCATTAAACCTTGTCCATGACCACGTCCTTATGCCGCAACTTCTTTACTTTCGTTTCCAAAATTGCTTCCGGTTCTTCCACACAACGGTTTCCATTATCTATCCGAATTTCCGTTAAGGGTATCACGCTTTCCTCTTCGGCCAAGCACTTTCAAAGGTAACACACGTGAAAGGTAGAATGTATCCCATCCATCTCCGGTGGCAAATCCAAACGGAACACTTGCAGTCCAATGTTTTCTAAGATGACAAAGGGTCCAAGGAAACCGGGACTAAGCTTCCCGCGCTTTCCGAACCGAATAATCCCTTTCCAAGAAGATAATTTTAACATGACACGATCACCTACTTGGAAATCGACCGGTCTCCTCTTCTTATCCGTGTAACTTTTCTTACGATCTTGGGCCGCTTTCAATCGTTCTCGAATTTCTTTCACTTTGTCTGTCGTCTCCTGAACGATTTCCGGTCCGGCGAATTGTTTCTCACCCGCCTCAAGCCAACAAACTGGGGTTTGGCACTTCCGTCCGTATAACGCCTCGAACGGTGCCATTTCGATACTAGAATGGTAACTGTTATTATAAGCAAACTCCACCAGAGGTAGGTGTGAGTCCCAACTTCCGCCGAAATCTATGACACACGATCTCAACATATCTTCGAGCGTCTGAATTGTCCTCTCGCTTTGACCATCCGTTTGAGGATGGTAGGTCGTGCTCAAATTTAATCTAGTGCCCAATTCCTTCTGCAAGTTATCCCAAAAATTTGAGGTGAACTGACTATCCCTATCCGACACGATCGATTGCAAAACTCCGTGTCTCGACACCACCTCATCAATATAAAGCTTAGCCAATTTCTCCATTGGCAAGGTCTCTCGCATAGCAAAAAAATGCGCACTCTTGGTCAAACGATCCACGACCACCCAAATAGTATCATGACCTCACAAGGTCTTCGGTAGCTTTGTCACAAAATCCATGGTGATGTTGTCCCACTTCCACTCGGGAATGGACAACGGTTGCAAACTCCCGTACGGTCTTTGATGTTCCGCCTTGACTTGAAGACACGTGACACATCTCTCCACATAATTGGCCACGTCCAGCTTCATCACTGGCCACCAATAGTTCAACTTTAAATCCCTATACATCTTGGTGCTACCGGGATGAATAGAATATTTTGACTTATGCGCTTCCTTGAGAAGCAACTTCCGATTTCCACCAAACATTGGCACCCAAATTCGCCCTTGGAAGAGTTTAAGTCCTCGACCATCTTCCGTCAAAAGTCCACTTTGCTTCACCATGACTTCCGATTTGAGATTTTATTCTTTTAGCGCTTCCAGCTGACTCGCCTTGATGTTATCCAAGAGACTCGATACCACATCGATTCTCGTGAAGGATATCTTAACATTACCATCATGGATCCTTCGACTCAATGCATCCGCCACCATGTTAGCCTTACCGGGATGGTAGAGTAGATCACAATCATAGTCCTTTAGCAACTCAAACCACCTTCTTTGTCGCATATTGGGTTCCTTTTGATCGAATATGTACTTGAGACTCTTGTGATCGGTAAAAAGAGTACATTTTGTTCCGTACAAATAGTGTCGCCATAACTTCAATGCAAAGACCACCGCCGCTAATTCCAAGTCATGATTCGGGTAGTTCTTCTCGTGTTCCTTTAGTTGCCATGACGCATAAGCTATCACCTTTCCCCGTTGCATCAACACACACCCGAGACCCATCTTGGAAGCATCGCTATAAACAACGAAGTCATCCGATCCATCGGGTAAGGATAGAATAGGAGCTTCGCATAATCTCTTCTTGAGCGTCTGAAAGGCTTGCTCTTGCAAGTCAGTCCACAGAAAACTGACATTCTTCCTTGTGAGGGATGTGAGTGGCGAAGCTATCTTAGAGAAATCTTGAATAAAGAGTCGATAGTAGCCCGCCAAACCCAAGAAACTCTGGATTTCCGTCGGACTTGTTGGTGGTTCCCAACTCATCATCGCCTCTATCTTCGCTGGATCCACCTTCACCCCGTCTTCCGACACCACGTGACCCAGGAATTGAACTTCTTTGAGCCAAAACTCGCACTTTGAGAACTTCGCATACAAATTCTCTTTTCGGAGAACTTATAGCACTTCGCCCAAGTGTTTCTCATGCTCAACCTTTTCTTTTGAGTAGATCAGGATGTCGTCGATAAAGACAATCACGAACTTGTCCAAGAATGGGCGACATACGTGGTTCATTAATCCATGAATATGGTCGGAGCATTGTTCAAGCCAAAGGGCATCACCAAAAACTCGTAGTGCCCATACCTCGTCCGAAAAGTCGTCTTCGGTATATCTTCCTTCTTCACTCTGACTTGGTGGTAACCGGATCTAAGATCGATCTTTGAAAAGCATCCCGCGCCTTGCAATTGATTGAAGAGATCATCGATGCGTGGTAGAGGATACTTGTTCTTCACCGTGACTTTATTCAATTCCCGATAATCAATGCACATCTGCATGGACCCGTCCTTCTTCTTTACAAACAAGACCGGAGCTCCCCAAGGCGACGAGCTCGGTCGAATGAATCCTTTCTCGAGTAGCTCTTGAAGTTGCGTCATCATCTCCCACATTTATGTCGGAGCCAAACGGTAGGGTGCACGAGCTATCGGAGCCGCTCCCGGTGTGAGGTCGATTTGGAACTCCACTTGCCGTTCCGGTGGTATCCCGGGTAAATCCTCCGAAAATACGTCCGGGTATTCTCGCACGATCTTCACATCCTCTACTGACATCTTCTCTTTCTTTGCGTCCACCACGTAGGCCAGGTACGAAAGGTAACCCTTCGCTAGAAACTTACGAGCTTTAAGGGAGGAGATAATAGGGTTGTTTCTCTTCCCTTTCTCCCTGTAGATGGTGACCACACCATTTTCCGGCAAAGGAACTTGGATCATCTTTTTGGAGCAAAAGATGTCAGTCTTATGCCTCACCAACCAATCCATGCCTATGACTACGTCGAAACCCCATATAGCTATAGGTAACAAGTCTACATCGAAGGAACTCCCATCGATCTCTAGAGTGCAGTCACAATAACGGTCTCGAACGATCACTTGATCTCCATTAGCTACCTCTACTACTAGTGCATCGGGAAGTACACTACTAGGGATGACAAATTGATTATAGAAATTTACCAATACGAAAGAACACGTAGCACCCGAATCAAATAACACACGAGCGGGCAAGGAGTTTACTAAAAACGTACCTGAAACGACATCGGCGGTCTCCTTCGCCTCCTCGGTAGTCATCCGGAATGCTCGGCTTGGCGCCCTTGACGGTTGCTCGACCCGTGCCATCGATCCAAAAGAATTTCCTCGGTTTTCGCTCACCAGCTTTGGGCAATCATTCTTCATGTGTCCCGGTTCCCAACACTCAAAACATATCAGCCCTCGGATAGGGCAATCCTGAATCACATGACCTTTCTTGCCGCACTTGGCACATTCTACGGGACCCGAATGAGGTTTTGGGTCGCATGGGCCAGAATGCTTGACTTTGCACTTATGGCACCATCATGCCTCACGACGATTATCACCAACTCTTCCGCTCACGAATGGCCTTGACTGACGAATGGGCCCAGACGGCCCTTCCCACTTCCTCTTCTCACTCACTGCAATTCTCTCATCTTTCTCCGCCTCTAAATCATCTTATATCAGAAGCGACTCTTCAATCACATCCTAGAGAGTCAACCCTCTAGCATTCCTTATGGCCGTCTTCATACTGGCCGGCAATCCACTCTGATAAGCTTTTATTTTTGATCTCTCATCTGGGACAAGATGTCCTACCAAATTTAACTTTTCCAAGAAAATCTTGGAGTAGTCGGCGATGGACAGAGTCCCTTTCTTCAAACCTCTGAATTTTGCCTCAAGCTTGTCCAGCGACCTCTCACTGCAGTACTTGTCCATGATCTTCCGCTTGAAAACCGGCCAAGTCAACTTAGCCAAAACTTCAGGAGTGAGGGCGGACCGTGTGAGGTTCCACCAGATGAGGGCCTCACCCCTAAGTAGTTGAGAAGCGAACTTCACTCGTTGCGAGACATCTCACTCACTAGACTCGAAAGCCATCTCTATTTCCTTCAGCCAATACATGCATGCAACCGGATTTGCGGATCCCGAAAACTCCTTCGGGTTGCACCCCAGAAAAGCTTTGTAGGTGCATCCCTTGGTCCTCTCTCTGTTGCCATTCATCGGTTGTTCCTCGATCACCACATTTCCGGTCTACCACCCGACCCCATCACGATGTTTTCCGACATCGTCTCATGTTGGCGGTGACTGGCATCTCGGTCTTCCAGAAGCTTCATGAAAAACTCTTGTTGTTGTAGTTGCTGTTGGGCCATGGCCGAGTTCATGACCACCATCATACTATCCCGAATTCTAGTTTCCATGGTCACTTCTTCTATGACCGGAATAGTAGTGGCAATGTTGGTTCGAGGTATTTGCTCGGGTCCTCTGCCCAAGACATTGGTCACTAGTGGACCTTCAGTAGCCACAACCAAACCGAGTTGATCAACTATAGATTCGTCTTCTACATGACCCTACGGCGTATTCGGTAACCTGCTCCGAGTAGTTACCATTGAAAACTGCCACACAAGTACGAGAAAGAGATTGAGAAAAGACTAAACGAGTTGAACTCCTTGTACGTACTAATACCTTCATCAATAATAACAGTAAATCAAGTATGCTCACGTAACAATACATTCATAATAGCAGTAGCTAAGTGAAATTATGAACGAATCATACATAAGAATTCTTGTCACTATCATCACAACTCTCAATTAGTGTAATTCCGTGAATCCTAATGCGCTCCCCACCTAGGATTTCTACCCCAAATGGACAGTGAAGCGATAATACCTAAAGCTTAAGTCTAGATATGCTAAAACAATACCTAGTTCACTTAAACTAAAGCTCTGATACCAACTTGTAACACCCTAAAAATAGGGATAACAAAAACTTTCCAAACAAGGAGAAATGGTATAATAATTGCCTTAGCAAGAGCCTCCCAAAAATGGGGAAATATATATAAACTCGTTTAATCACAGTTGTAATTGAACGGACAATAAACAACAACCAACTAATCTAATTTCTACAACTAGAAAAGATATTACAAAAAGGGTGTCATCTATAAGCCCAAAAGACTTCTCCAAAAATGTAAGTCCAAGTGCATTTCCCCAAGTTCTCACCCAAGCAACTACGCCTGCTTAGAAGCGGCGCCACTAGAACCTGAGATACACATCGACACCAAACAAGTGTTAGGCCAAAAATCCTAGTGAGTTGAACAAGAAAATAGCATGTCAAAGCATTTACAATTCTTATCAGCAGTTAACCAAATTTCATTTAATGTGGAGTCAATGGGGGATACCCATAACACTAATCAAGTTCCACCCAAAGAGCCGATATACCTTGATGCCAACTACTACGAGTGACATCCGAAAGGCCCGGCACATCCAAGGACTACAACCATGGCATTACCCCGAATGGCGAAGGTCTAGGCACATACCCACACGGTGGCACCCAAGACTACATCCTCCTAGTGTCTATTGACTTGGTTCGTCCAACATAATTTATTAATCAGCCTCAAGGAACAATATGACCAAGAATATTATCCATACCAACCATGGGTACAATATTACAAGTCATTTAGTATGAAGTCTATAACAAGACAAATATGACCACATTTTAATCATGTGGTTTTGACCCATAGAATGGAGTCCCAAATAATATATCATCTTCATAACAAGATACACATATACATATCCCAACACATAGAAGCATGTTATGTATAAACATATATTCATAAGGAAAAACCCCAAATACTTGCATTTAATATGAACACTTCAAATATGAAGCAAGATAACAACAAATAGTACATTGTGATATGTATCTAGTTTTAACAAAAGGATTAGTAAACTCACAATCTAGGTTTTTGACCAAAACCTAGAAAAGATGAAAACCTTAGATGAATGGAAGTGATGAAGACTTGAAATCTTGAGATCTTGAGGTAGATGGAAACCCAATAAATGATTCCACCAACCAAGCTTTTGCAATAAATGATAAGAGAGTTTAGAGGAGAAGAAAATCGCTCAAAACCCTAACTCTCACTGCAGAGACTGGGATATGATGCTGTAGGAATAGCTGATAATTTCTGCAGCCGAGATTTTTGCTTGGGTCGGGCTTGGAAGCCCCATTTTGAAGACTTTATGGCCAAGAAAAGGGCTTACATCATCATTGTACCCCTTTAGCTTATTAGATACTCTTCTAGTTTCTATATATATGCATCTTTTGTAACCTTAAACATATCACCAACAACCTTTAGGTTTAAGTATTCTCTACTTTATTTTTGCAATCATAAGCTTAAATATTTTGGGTTTCCTTGTCCTTCAAGAACTAAAATATTCTAAGCTTAAGAGTTGGTTATTTTGGAAGTATTAATCTAACTGCTTTGGATTTCAAGTTCATCTTCTTAATCTTATTCTTTACTTTCTCAAGTTTTATTTTCTTTAAAAATCAATTTGTGTGATTTAAAAATTCAAGATTTTGCAAGGGATTTTCACAAATCTTTTTTGCACCTTGATTCTTAATTTGCACAATTTAGTTTCCACGTTTTTAATCTTCAAAGTTCTAAAGTTTGTTCAAGACAACGAGTTTTACAACATCATAATCACTTAACGATTTTTAGCAAGGAAAATATTTGGAAATAAATATTAGCTTTACTTTAGATCTCCTTCTTTTGTAAGTTAAGTTCATTTCCAAGTACCAAAGTCTCATTTCAAATACAAAAGTTTACTTCCAAGTACCAATTGTTGACTTTTGTGACATAATTTAAGGGATAAGTTTCTTGTCACTTAAGTTTCCAAGTCCTACATTTTGTTACAAGTATTTTCTAGCTTAGTTTAACTTAGTCTTTCTATTTCTGTTATTTTCCATTCTGCAATTTACTTTACTGTCATTTATTTTTCTGTAATTTAAATTTCTGTCATTTTCATTTTTGTACTTTAATTTCTGCAAGTTACTTTTCTGTCATTTACTTTTCAGCAATTTACATTACTGTCTTTATCTTTCAGTTATTTACATTCCAGCAATTTATTTTTCTGTCATTTATTTTCCAGTAATTTTTACTTTCAGTATTTTTACCTTTATATTATTTCCAGTCCTTACATCATTCAAAAGAAGAAACCAAGCAATGATGGGTTAATAGCCTGAGCTTGGGGTGTAAGGCAATGTTAAGACCGAAATCGGCGTGGAAATAAAAAGGTATATTTATTATAGCATTGTTTTCTAACTATTTATTTCAGGTGATTATTGTTTCATTGAAAATCATGTTGAATTAATTGACAACTAAATTAATATGTGGAAATGCATTAACTTCCAGAGTTAAGACAAATAAGAAAACCTGATTTAATATGAGAAGACTATAAATAGCTATAACACCTGACAAGTGATATACTCATACGGTGTAGGGAGGTAACACTGTACCACGCTAGGATTCACGAGGTCTAATATAAGTGATATCGTATCGATAGCAGTGGGCCAGTGTGCACTCTTTGGAGGCCGTCTGAACCGATAGTTGAATATTGTGATAGTTCTATAGAATCATTTAAATGGTACTATAGAATTGTCCAGCTTACTATATCATCTTTTTGTCAAAACTCCTGTTTTAATCTTAACAAAGCTTTGCACCCTTTGCTTCCTCTTTTACGACTGATTTTCTAGTTAACTCAAACAAACCATCATAAAGATTTCTTCGAATTCGCCATCTGAAATCAGTTTTTAAAGACTAGACTTTTGAAAGACTTTTACAAGCCTTCTCTGTGGGATCGATATCTGGTACTTTACCATTATTACTTGTTACGAGACGATAGTAGTTCAAGGTGTATACTTGCGCCAAGTTCTATTTTAAGTGAATCTCATATTGGATTGCATAAATCTAACAACAACAGTGGGGAAAGCCAGAAAGCTGTATTCGGGTCTCAAATGCTGAGAGGGGTTGTCCTCACATGGTGGAACGTGTATTCCACTTCCGTTGAAGCCGTGGTATTGGCCAAGTTAAGCTGGGAAGCGTTCAAGAAGAAGATAATGGAAGGATTCTGCAATGAACGAGCCATGGACCGCATCATTGACGAATTTCGGGGGCTGAAAAAGGGGAATTCGTCAGTTAAAGAGTACAACAAGCTATTCATGGATAAATTGGGATTGGTGGGACATCTGGTCCCCGCTGAAAGAGAGAAGATCAAAGCTTACATCAAGGGTTTGCCTACCGAGATGATGAACATGGTTCGAGTGTCGAAGGCTGCTACTCTTCGAGAGGCAATCGAAGAAGCACAACTTGTGGAAGACTCCTATGGCTCGAGTAAAGTGGAGAGGAGCGGGGTAGTCGAGAAAAGAAGATGGGAAGGGGGTTCCATACCCTCCAAGAGGTCAAAACATTTCAACAACAGTCAAAGGGGAAACAGTCCTAGACGTGATTTTCCGTGGTGCTCAAGGTGTCGAAGCAAGCACACCGGCCCTTGCAATTCGGGGTTTGAACCGTGTTTCAAATGCGGCAAGCCCGATCACAAATTCTGTGATTATCCAATCAAGGGACAAATTTATTTCGGTTGCAAGGAGTCGGGCCATATCAGAAGTGATTGCCCAAAAGCAAAGGCGAGCTTTAGCGGAGGCAAGAAGGTGGATACTCCGAAAGCGACGGGAAGAGCATTTTAGATGACCACCGAGGAGGCAAAGGCTTCGACGGATGTAGTGTTGGGTACGTTTCTCCTAAACTCCGTACCTACACGTGTATTATTTGACTTGGGAGCTAGATTTTCATTTGTGTCAAGTTTGTTTTGCCCAAAGCTATCTATGCCCACTACTAGTTTAGAGACGCGTTAGTGGTAGAACTAACGGATGGTGATCAAGTAGTGGTTCGAGACGTTCTAAGAAATTGCAAGCTGGAAATCGAAGGAAGAGAATTCCCGATTGATTTAATGCCTATGATCATTGGGGGATTTGATATTGTTATCGGCATGAATTGGTTGTCGACTAACCACGCTGAAATCCTGTGTGCTAAGAATTTGATCCTAATCCTGATTTCGGATGGTGATGCGGTGATCGTGTATGGTGAGAGACAGAAGGGTGAAGTTGCAATCATTAGCATGGCGAAGGCACGAAAGTGCTTATCGAAATGATGCTCATCCTTTTTGGTGTATGTTATAGATGCCAAAATCGAAAAGAAGAAGTTAGAAGATGTCGAGGTGGTAAAGGAGTTCCCCGATGTATTCCCAGACGATTTGCCTGGCTTACCACCCGACCGTCAAGTAGAGTTCAAGATTGATCTAACACCGGGAGCGGCTCCAATATCCAGAGCTCCATACCGCTTGGCCCCGTCAGAGATGAAGGAAATGATGGGTCAGTTGCAAGACCTTTTGGAGAAGGGGTTTATAAGACCGAGTTCCTCGCCTTGGGGAGTACCGGTCTTATTTGTGAAGAAGAAAGACGGCACCATGCGGATGTGTATCGATTATAGGGAGTTGAATAAGGTGACCGTGAAGAACAAATACCCACTCCCTAGAATTGATGACTTGTTCGACCAACTTCAAGGAACGGGTTGCTTTTCGAAGATCGATCTACGTTCGGGTTATCATCAAGTGAAAGTCAAAGAGGAGGACATTCCGAAAACCGCTTTTAGGGCGTGCTATGGTCACTATGAATTCTTAGTGATGCCCTTTGGCTTGACGAACGCTCCAGCGGTATTTATGGACTTAATGAGCCGCGTGTGTCGACCCTTCCTTGATAAGTCAGTCATTGTGTTCATTGATGACATTCTCATTTACTCAAAGGACGAAGCCGACCATGCGCATCACCTTCGAGACGTCTTGGAGATCTTGAGGAAGGATAAACTTTATGCAAAATTTTCTAAGTGCGAGTTTTGGTTGAAGGAAGTGCAGTTCTTGGGGCACGTAGTCACGAAAGACGGAGTGAAGGTGGATCTGGCAAAGATTAAGGCTATGATGAATTGGGAACCTCCCAAAAGCCCATCCAAGATCCGAAGCTTCCTAGGCTTGGAGGGGTATTACCGAAGGTTCATACAAGACTTCTCCAAGATTGCTTCTTCGTTGACGATGTTGACCAAGAAGAATGTAAAGTTTGTATGGACTGAAGAGCAGGAGAAAGAATTTAGGATATTGCAAAGGAAGTTATGCGAGGCTCCGATCTTATCCTTACCGGAGGGATCGGAGGATTTTGTGGTCTATAGCGATGCGTCTAAAATGGGACTGGGATGTGTACTCATGCAAAGAGGAAAGGTGAGCACTTACGCATCCAGGCAATTGAAGGTGCACGAGAAGAACTACCCCACTCACGACTTGGAGTTGGCGGCGGTAGTGTTCGCATTAAAGTTATGGCGACATTATCTCTACGGCACAAAATGTACCTTGTACACGGATCACAAGAGCTTGAAGTATGTCTTTGATCAGAAGGAACTCAACATGAGGCAAAGGATATGGTTGGAACTCCTCAAGGACTACGACTGTGAACTACTCTACCACCCGGGTAAGGAAAATATGGTGGCCGATGCCTTGAGTCGAAAGGAGTATAGCGGGAGACTTCAAGCCAAACTTACAAGGATCGATTTAGTGTCGAGTCTCATGGAAAGGATTAAAAGGTCGCAAACCGAAGCATTGAAGGAAGAGAACCTCAAGAACGAAGTGATGACCAAGCAACGGTTATTGTTGACCGAAGATAGCCGAGGGATAAAATGCTTCAATGGGCGAGTTTGGGTGCCAAAGATTGGTGGTTGCCAAGAGCTACTTTTAGAGGACGCGCATAAGTCCAAATATTCTATCCACCCGGGAAGCACTAAGATGTACCGGGATTTGAAACTGCATTATTGGTGGTCGGTTATGAAGTTGGATGTGGCACATTATGTAGAGCGATGCGTAACTTGTTCGCAAGTGAATGCCGAGCATCAACGACCCTATGGGAGCCTTCAGTCGCTTGAAATACCCGAGTGAAAATGGGACAAAATCACCATGGACTTCATAACCAAACTACCGAAGACCTTGAGAGGGAACGACACTATTTGGGTTATCGTCGACCAATTGACGAAGAGTGAGCATTTCCTAGCGATGCGGGAAACCTTGTCGATGGATAAGTTGGCAAAGCTTTATATAGATGAAGTAGTCTCTAGACACGGGATACCCTTGTCGATAGTCTCCGATCGTGATAGCCGGTTTACGTCAAGATTTTGGGGAGCCTTACATCAAGAGTTGGGCGCGCAGGTGAATTTGAGCACAGCGTACCACCCACAAATGGACGGACAAAGTGAAAGGACGATTCAAACTCTAGAGGACATGCTTAGGTCATGTGTGATCGATTTTGGCGGTAGTGGGGATACCCATCTACCCTTGGTGGAGT
Organism: Arctium minus; assembly: GCA_954870635.1. Classification (NCBI taxonomy): domain Eukaryota; kingdom Viridiplantae; phylum Streptophyta; class Magnoliopsida; order Asterales; family Asteraceae; genus Arctium; species Arctium minus. The sequence goes on along the minus strand of OX941088.1, from coordinate 41,714,308 downwards.
TTGCGTACAACAATAGTTACCATTCCAGTATCGGGATGGCGCCATTTGAAGCTTTGTATGGGCGGAAGTGTAGAATCCCCGTGTGTTGGCTAGAGGCGGGGGAGAAACAATTTTCCGGTCTGGAGATTGTGCAAGAAGCGGCTGACAAAGTTAAATCAATTCGAGAACGGTTAAAAGCGGCACAAGATCGTCAGAAAAGTTACGCCGACAAAAAGAGGAAACCGGTAGAGTTTCAAGTGGGGGATCGAGTAATGTTAAAAGTGTCTCCTTGGAAAGGCTTGATAAGGTTCGGAAAGCGTGGGAAGTTAAGTCCCCGTTTCCTTAGACCGTTTACTATTCTTGAGCGTATCGGGCTCCAAGCTTACAAGTTAGACTTACCAGCGGAGATGGACGGGATTCACCCTACATTCCATGTGTGCTATCTACGGAAGTGCTTGGCGGAGGAAGAAAGCGTTATACCTTTGTCCGAAATTCGAGTGAACGATAATCGTTGCGTTGAAGAGCCCGAGGCCATTTTGGAAAGAGTAATCAAGAAGCTCCGACATAAAGAGGTAGCAATGGTAAAGGTTCAATGGAAGCACCACCGTGGCACCAATGTGACTTGGGAGGCGGAAGAAGACATGAGGCGTAAACACCCTCATTTAATTAGTTAGTAGGATTTCAGGGATGAAATCATTCCCAAGTTGGGGAGGATTGTAACACCCCGAATTCTGGGAATCCCCTTTAGCATTCTTCTCATTTTGAAACTTACTGTATGTTGGGATTTAATAGTTAAATATCGATTTTTACTGATTTAAGCATCGTGGGTTAAAAGTATCAAATTTTGGGAAAGTTTGGTTTCTCGCGACAGTGCCCGCGATAGTGATAGGGTGGGCACAATCGCCGGGGGTCTTGGACTCTCGGTACGTCTCGCGCGATTGTGCCAGGCAAGAGTGCCCTGGTCACAATCGCGGGGCACTATCGCCCCGTTTGTACCGCAGGGTATTGAGTCCGCGCGACCTTGCCCGCGAGTCACTCTCACCGTGTCACTATCGCGGCCGGGGTTCTGGGGTATAAAAAGGTTAAGTCGCGATTTTAGGTCATTTTATCTGATTTGGGGGACTTCTAGGACGATTTCTCATCTGATTTTGGGTAAGTTCATCCTCTTTGCTTCCCTCCATCATTAATGCTTCCATCTACCTCTAGCTTTGGGAATTTATGAATCTAATCTAGGTATTGTGAAGTTGAAGTGGAAGTGTTCAAGCTAGCTAGTCTCAAGTCTTCATCTTCTTCATTTTAGGGTTTAGTTTTCTTTTGGGAAAACTACTAAGGTGAGTTCTTACACTTTTTATAAAACTTTATACATGTCAAAAGGTGGATTTTGAATACCTAAACATCTCCTCTTTCATACACTTGATTTGTGGAAACTTTGTATCAAACCTAATTTTTGGAGATTTTAGGATTTATGATAATATCTTGGATTGGAGGTGAATAACCTTGATAATGTTTCTAGTAGCATATTTATACTTGGGAAATGTATTTAAATGGATGACTTCATCATGTAAAATTATGAAGTTGGAAAAGATGAACTTATGGTTAACTGCTGATAAGTTTGTAACTTAAGTTTTAGCATGTTTTAGAATTGAAGCATGTAAAGATTATGTATGTGTCAACTATTGATCTTTTGGTAAACAATGTAGAAGGCCTTAGTGAAAATCACCTATTATATCATCTTATGCATATTAACAAATATCGAATTCTAGCTTTTGGCCTTACGGGCATTATGTGGCTTAATTGCTTGCATTTGGGAGTCATGACCCCATAAATGTTATATTATTTGGTCCGACGTTGGGAAGATTAGTTTCCCACATCAAGGCACGTTTAGGCATCAGATTGGGTTATAAGTCCTACGTGCTCAAGTATTACGATATTGGATGAGGATCTCAACGTAAGGACCCTTCGGGGTTGAAGTTGACTTTCCGTGGGTGTAAGTTTAAAGCCACTGAGCCTGACATAGGGTGCGTGTACTTTATTTGTGTATTGGCTTTACTGACTTATCAAATGGCTTACTTTTGTGTTACGTCATTTGTGTTAGTAAGCGGGTCTCCACCGTTAACCTAAGAGGTAATTGCTACATCAAAGAACATCATTATTATTGTTACAAATTAATCTCTTTTATTTACTCTTACGTTCGAATATTTTAACTGCAAATGTTTGATCTCAATAGGCTTTAGCCTAACACTTTTTCTTAAAATGACATGTATAACAGGTCAGGCTTTCGGTGGGATTCGTCGGGATTGAGTGGATGACCTTGGGTCAAGAGCGGTCTTTTTGGGAGATGTATAGACCGGTGTCATGATAGTGGACACACTTTTGGAAGAATAGCAACACCCGATATTAATTTTTCTTGTTTTAAGTTAGATTATTAGGTTGTTAAGTATATTCTTCATTTGATTAATTGTAAAGGCTACAACTTTGTTCCTCGTTTCTCGGGATGATACTTTGGGATTGATTATAGCAAGTTTTGTATACCCAGGTTTATCCAATTTTTAGCCGTCATATTGCGAAATTTTCGATTTTTATTTCTCTAAAATTTAGAGTGTTCCAGAGGTCGATGAGGTGATGAAAGTCACCCATATTACACGCACCACTACAGTTGCCCACAGTGAATAATGCTCAAGTGCATGTCCTAAGAAGATGAAAACCTAAATTGACAATTAACTTGGCAATAAGACCGAACTAGTAACAACTGCTTGTAGTTTTTTGGTTTATTACTTTTTCCCTAGTTTTCTCTTCTTCTTAAATATGGGGTTTTATGTTTGTAGTCACTATATAAGTATGTGCATGGATAAATTTGGGAAGCGTATTTGAACGGTATTATAAAAGAAGCGATAAAGAGTAATTTGGAGAAGAAAACTAACAAAATAGTAATTTGGACGATTTTACTAGGAGTTATATTTCATTTCTGATATCCATTTATAAACCAAACAATTAATCACAAAAGAACTCAGTTAAGGGTAATTCCATCATTTATTATCATTTTACCTTAAATTACAACAATTGGGATGGATGTCACCGTCACCACCATCAATGTTGTCGTCACCCCTACCAGCACCATAGCAGCCCCCGCTAGAACTGTCCCCGCCATCACCGTTGTTACCATTGCTACCTTCACCCCTACCACCACCGATGCCATCATGACACCGTCGTCAGCACCACCACCACTATCGTAGTCGCCACTACTACCATCACCACCACCACCATTATCATCGACACCACCACCCCTCCTTCCCACCACGACTATTATATTCAATGAACAACACAAACTCGTTAATTTTTTTTTTGAAAAATTCCATTCTAATTCCTGCTAACCAAACATATGGTAAATCATGATTAAATTCAATTCTAATTCTGACATCTATCAGATTTAGTTCACTTTAATTCCCTCGGATTCAAATCCTTTAACAAATCTACCCTTGCAAAAAACTTTATATGAATCAAATGTCGACTTAAGAGTAAATAGTATTAAGTAGGCATAGCGATTTGACCCGAATCGGTGGGGAACCCAGTTCACCCGACCCGACCGGGGTCGAGGATTCCCCGCTAAAACGGGTCCCGGGTCCAGGGTCGGGGATCCCCGCTTTGAGGAAACCGAGGATGGGTCGGGCCGGGTATCACACCCCCGCCCCGTACCCGGTATATATTGTATTAATTATTTATTTTTTATAATTCAAATAATATGATTAATTACTTGGTTAGGTTTCCTGTTTCCCCACATCAAAATCAATTCCTCCATCGTCACCTACTCGCCTCTTCCCACCTCCCTAGCCCTCTCTACCGATTGCCGTTGAGTCTCGTTCTAGCCGTCGTTGGCACTCGTCACTAGACCACCACAGGCGTCATCTAGTCCAATCGACCACCGTGAGTCCACCCATCGACCAGACGACCACCAATACACCACCGTGAGTCCAATCGTCCAATCCACCACCGTGAGTCCAATCGTCCAATCCACCACCGTGAGTCCACCAATCGACCAGACGACCACCAATCGACCATCGTGGGTACACTTGAACTTGAAACACACCCTCTCATAGTCTCATTGTGGATTGATTATACTTAAAGTGTTATTCACTTTTGTAGTTGGTGTTTTTGTTAGACTTGTAGTGTTCTTCAATTGATGAAACCGTTGGAGCATTGATGTGCACCCAAAGTTGGTCGAGGAAAGAAATTGAAGGTAATAATTATATAAATCGTTAATTTGTTATATGATACATGCATATACAATTTTTCTAACTTGTATTATTTTTAATTTCAGACAAGAAACACGAAGAACCACAAGGATTTGATCATACAGTTGCATACAATGAAGATGTTGAGTGATACCAATCATGTCATGGACTCATGGTGAATTGCTTCAAGTTGAATAGAATGCGTTGTTTGGAAATAATGTTTTGATGTATCATGTTAATTTTCATGTCACGTTGAATTGCTTGAATAAGATTAAGTTTGATCTTTCATGTAATGAACTAACGATGCATTGCTTTTCAGTCTTGTTAATTATTTTATGTTTTTTTATTAAAAATGGCATAAAACAATTAAACATGTATGAAAAAAACTGCAGAAATATGACAAAAAATAGTGTTAAAAATGGCAGAAAACTGTATTAAAAATCGGGTATGAACCGGGGACGGAGACTCGACCAGGGATTGACCGTGTAACAAACCGGGGGTGGGAGATTAATCCATGTACCTGCCAGGGATCGGGGCGGGGGACGGGGAATGCAAAACCCGCTCCATCCCCATCCCGTTGATATACCTAGTCTTAAGAATATGTTTGCAATTTGATTTCAAAAAGGATCATCTATGATAATCTGTACTACTACAAGAACGATTTTTTGTATAAAATCCATGATGGTATTTTAAAAACATGAGAAAAAGTTATTAGAGTAAATTATGGATTTTGGCCACCATGGTTCGTTGTTTATTATGAAATAAGCCTTAAACTTCATTTATTACAAAAAATCTTTTAAGTTTTGTATTTTATTTTGAATTTGGTCCCTTATCCTAAAGACCATCCATTATCTCTATCAGTTACCAGGGTAAAATGATCATTTTCTTATTTTTCTTTGTTTAATTAATTAACTTTTTCTTTAATCTAAATCTTCCCCAGCCAAAACATAAATCAAATCTAAAACCTAAAAAAAAATACTTAATTAAAACCCTAATTTAATCCCTCTTATCCCTCTCTTACAAGTTGGTGGGAAGATATGAAGTAATAGTGGTGGGACATTAACAAAGCAGTGACAACAAAAGAACAACAAAGCAGTGGGTTTTGAAGAACAACAAAATTCATCATGAGTTTTGAAGAACAACAACGAAGAACAATAAATCAATGGATTTTGGTCTCTGTTTTTTTCCATAACTTATTGAGTGGATTGTTTTTGGTGCTTTTCTTCTTTCTTTTTTGAGTTTGATGTTGGCCAACATAAGTAAACTTTGATGTTATGAAAATCAAGCTTTGTAGATTATACATCCGGGTCTACTTTTGATGTGCTTCACCTTCCATTTTTAGATGTTTTACTTGTATTATTTTAATCTAGTGTTTTGTGTTCTTGATGTTCATGTCAATTATTCTTTTGTTTCTACTTCTTCCCATTTATTATTTTGAATAAATTATGATCTGTTAGAGAAAACAGGGCAAAACAATCGATCAAATGACCGGATTTCTTGAGAATCGTGTAGGTCACTTTTCGAATTGGTATTTCGACCCTACGCATGGGTTGCACGAAATCCAATATGGGATAAGACTCAAGAACACAATCGTTTTTAGGCACAAAACGAGAGCAAATTTGCTGGAGAGTATGAAAGGATTGTTAAAAAAAGTGAGTCTAAACATAAGTATATATGGTATATATACTAGTCTCATTCGTAAAAAATAGGAAAATAACTGAAATGGCAATGATGGCAAATATGGGCTATTATGGTCGGTTACAACTGAAACACCCTAAAAATAGGGATAACAAAAATCCGAAAAACGGACACGTGGTTTTAAAATTGCCAAAGCAAGAGCCTCCCAAAAATGGGGAAATAATATAAACATGTTTAATCACAATTGTAATTTCAACGGACAATAAATTAACAACCAACTAATCGAATTTCTACCACTAGAAAAGAGATTACAAAAGGGTTGTCATCTATAGTTCCAAAAGTTCTTCTATCCAATGAATGCTAATTTGCAAGCGTTCCCCAAGCTCTCACCCAAGCAACTATGCTAGCTTAGAACCGGCGCTGCTAGAACCTGAGATACACATCGACACCAAACAAGTGTTAGGCCAAAAAGCCTAGTGAGTTGAACAATAATAAGCATGCATGAACAGTTACAATTCTTATCAGCAGTTAACCAGAGTTCAACATATGTGGAGTCAATAGGGGATACCCATAGCACCAATCAAGTTCCACCCAAAGAGACAGTGTACCTTAGTGACCACTTCTAAGAGTGACACCCAAAGGCCCGGCACACCCGAGGACTACAACCATGGCATTACCCCGAATGGCGGAGGTCTAGGCATATACCATCACGGTGGCACCCAAGACTACATCCTCCTAGTGTCCACTGACTTGGTTCGTCCAACATAAATTATAGAAGGTCTTGGGTATATTTCAACCAATACATTTCGATACCAACCATGGGTACAATGTTACCATTCTAACACATAAGTCCATCATAAGCCCCAAATGACAATCATGCTCATCAGTTCATATACATATATTACCCAAAAGGGATTCCAACTAGTAACCATCTCAATATCGAGACATATATATACATATATCATAACAAAGTACACATAATACATATTCAAGAGAAAAGCCCCAAATACTTGCATATTTAGAGTAAAACATGGCATTTCACACATAACCATATTTCCCACATTCCTTCATAAGAAATCCCAAGCACTTGAACATATAGAGATAAATAACAACAAATAGAAGAATATGATGTGTATCTAGTTTTGACAAAAGTTAGTAAACTCACAATCTAGGTTTTGAATCAAAACCTAGAAAATAGATGAAACCCTAGAAGTTGGTGGATGAACTTGGAGATGAGAAGTTGAGTTTTATGAACCCTAGGAATCTTCTTGGTAGGTAGAAAATGCAAGATCAACAACCCCAACAACCAAAATGGTTTGTAATAAATGAGGTTTAATGTTTGAGGGGAAAGGGTTAGCTTTGAATGCTCCAAAATCGCCAAAGAGAAAGAAGGAGAAGTGAGAAATGAATTGAAAATCGGCTAGGGATCTCATTTAAGACCCAGTACCCGTTCGCGACCTTGCCCGGCGACAGTGACATTGTCACTGTCGCGTGTCACAATCGCGCGGAACCCCCCCACTCTCGGTACACTTCCTGCGACCTTAACACCGCGATAGTGACAATATCACAATCGCGCGGGCTCCCTGACTTACGGTATACCTCCCGCGAGAGTGACACCACGAGAGTGACCATGTCACAATCGTGAGTCACTATCGCACCAAACCCCCAATATCCCGAAACTTGACCAATTTCGATAACGAGCGCGAGGTTTGAACAAGTAAAGATGGTAAATCAATTTATATGACATTTCAATATAATAACGATCATAAAATGCACACAAAGGCTCATATTCTCACATAGGCCCAATTAATGCATTAGGGGAACAAATACTTACCTTGAGAATTTTCGGGTGTTACAATCCTCCCCTCCTAATTGGGATTTCGTCCCCGAAATCTCATCCTAAATTAAACAAGTGAGGGTAACGCTTCTTCATATCATCTTCGGACTCCCAAGTAATGTTAGCACCCCCGATGATGCTTCCATTGGACTTTAACCATGACTACATTTTTGTGCCTCAACTTTTTCACTTTTGACTCCAAGATCGCCTCTGGTTCCTCAACGCAACGATTCCCATTATCCACCCGAATTTCCATCAAAGGAACAACGCTTTCCTCCTCGGCTAGACACTTTCGAAGGTAACACACGTGAAACGTAGGATGTATCCCATCTATTTCCGGTGGTAAATCCAACCGGTAGGCTTGTAAACCAACCTTCTCCAAAATGACGAAAGGTTCAAGGAAACGGGGACTAAGCTTCCCACGCTTCCCAAAGCGGACTATCCCCTTCCATGGAGATACTTTCAGCATGACACGGTCGCCCACTTGAAACTCGACCGGTCTTATTTTCTTGTCCGCATAACTCTTCTGTCAGTCTTGCGCCACCTTTAGCCTCTCACGAATCTCTTTCACCTTGTCGGCCGTCTCTTGAACAATTTCCGGTCCGGCGAATTGCTTCTCGTCCGCTTCTAGCCAACAAACCTGGGTTCTGCACTTTCGTCTATACAAGGCCTCGAACGGTGCCATTCCAATACTAGAATGGTAACTGTTGTTGTATGCGAACTCTACCAAAGGTAGATGTGAATCCCAGTTTTCCCCGAAATCTATTACACACAACCTCAACATATCCTCTAATGTCTGAATCGTCCTCTCGCTTTGCCCGTCTGTTTGAGGATGATACGACGTGCTCAGATTTAGTCTAGTGCCCAACTCTTTCTGTAAGCTTGCCCAAAAATTTGAGGTGAAGCGACTATCCCGATCCGATACGATAGATTGCGGAAGTCCGTGCCTCGATACCACCTCATCAATATAAAGTTTGGCCAATTTCTCCATTGGCAAGGTCTCTCGCATTGCAAGGAAATGCGTACTCTTGGTCAGTCGGTCAACGATTACCCAAATGGTGTTGTGCCCACGCAAGGTCTTCGGTAGCTTCGTCACGAAATCCATAGTGATGTTTTCCCATTTCCACTCGGGAATGGACAATGGTTGTAAACTTCCATACGACCTTTGATGTTCCGCCTTGACCTAGAGGCATGTGACACACTTCTTCACATAGCTAGCCACATCTAGCTTCATCACCGACCACCAATAATTTAACTTTAAGTCTCTATACATCTTGGTGCTACCGGGATGTATAGAATATTTCGACTTATGCGTTTCTTCAAGAAGTAACTCCCGATTTCCTCCCAACTTCGGCACCCAAATCCTTCCTTGAAAGAGCTTGATTCCACGACCGTCTTCCGTTAAGAGTTCCTTTTGCTTTGACATGACTTCGCCTTTGAGGTTCTCTTCTTTAAGTGCTTCCACTTAACTTGTCTTTATACTTTCCAACAAACTCGATACCACATCGATCCTTGTAAGGGACATTTTGACATCCCCATCATAACTCCTCCGGCTCAATGCATCCGCCACCACATTGGCCTTACTGGGATGATAGAGTAGGTCACAATCGTAATCCTTAAAAAGCTCGAGCCATCTCCTTTGCCGCATGTTGAGTTCCTTTTGATCGAAGATGTACTTGAGACTCTTGTGATCCGTGAAAAGAGTACACTTCGTCCCATACAAGTAGTGCTGCCACAACTTTAACGCGAAAACCACCGCCGCCAACTCCAAGTCATGAGTCGGATAGTTCTTCTCATTATCCTTTAATTGCCGCGACGCGTAGGCTATTACTTTCCCCCTTTGCATTAGTACACACCCAAGCCCCATCTTGGAAGCGTCACTATACACCACAAAGTCTTCCGATCCTTCGGGTAAGGATAAGATCGGAGCTTCGCACAATTTCCTCTTGAGAGTTTGAAAGGCTTGTTCTTGTGCATCGGTCCAAACAAACTTGACGTTCTTCCTTGTGAGAGAAGTGAGCGGTGTAGCTATCTTGGAAAAGTCTTGAATGAAACGCCGGTAGTAACCCGCCAAACCCAAGAAGCTGCAAATCTCTGTCGGACTCGTTGGAGGCTCCCAACTCATCATTGCCTCGATCTTTGCCGGGTCCACTTTTACTCCTTCCTTTGATACCACATGCCCCAAGAATTGCACCTCTTGGAGCCAGAATTCGCACTTCGAGAATTTCGCAAACAATTTCTCCCTTCGTATGACCTCTAATACTTCCCGTAAGTGTTTCCCATGCTCGGACTCATCCTTTGAATATATTAAAATATCGTCGATGAAGACGATCACGGATTTATCTAAGAATGGGCGACACACATGGTTCATCAAATCCATGAATACGGCCGGAGCGTTGGTTAAGCCGAAAGGCATCACCAGAAACTCATAATGACCGTATCTCGTTCGGAAAGCCGTCTTCGGAATATCTTCTTTCTTCACTCTCACTTGATGGTACCCGGATCAGAAATCAATCTTCGAGAAACATCCCGCGCCTTGAAGTTGATCGAAGAGATCGTCGATACGAGGTAGAGGATACTTATTCTTCACCGTGACTTTGTTCAGCTCTCGGTAATCGATACAAATTCGCATGGATCCATCCTTCTTCTTTATGAACAATACCGGTGCTCCCCATGGTGACGAACTCGGTCGAATAAAACCCTTCTCCAACAACTCTTGTAGTTGCGTCATCATCTCTTTCATTTCCGTTGGTGCCAAACGATAAGGAGCACGGGCAATCGGAGCTGCTCCCGGGGTGAGGTCGATCTGAAACTCTACTTGCCGCTCCGACGGTAATCCGGGTAAGTCTTCCGAAAAGACGTCCGGATAATCTTGCACCACCTCCACATCCTCTACTGACTTCTTTTCTTTCTTCGCGTCCACCACGTAGGCCAAGTACGAGGGGTAACCCTTCGCTAGAAACTTTCGAACCTTAAGGGATGAAATAATGGGATTATACCTCTTTCCTTTCTCCCCATAAATGGTAGCCACACCATTTTCCGGCAATGGCACTTGGATCATCTTTTTGGATCAAAAGATGTCCGCCTTATGCCTCACTAACCAATCCATACCTATGACCACATCGAACCCTCTTATAGCCATAGGTAGCAAATCTATTCCGAAAGGATTCCCATCGATCTCTAAAGTGCAATTACAAAAACGGTCTCGAATAACTACTTGATCACCATTAGCTATTTCTACTACTAGTGCATCGGGAAGGAAACTAATCGGAGTGGTGAATTGCTTATAGAAAACATCCGATACAAATGAACATGTAGCACCCGAATCAAACAAAACGCGAGCAGGCAAGGAGTTTACTAGGAACGTACCCGAAACAACATCAGCGGTCTCCTTCGCCTCCTCGGTAGTCATTCTGAAAGCTCGGCTTGGCGCTCTCGACGGTTGCTCGATCCGCGCCGTCGATCCAAACGAATTTCCTCGGTTTCCGCCCACAAGCTTTGGGCAATCCTTCTTCATGTGCCCCGGTTCCCGACACTCAAAGCAAACCGGCCCTCGAATATGGAAATCCCGAATAGCATGGCCCTTCTTGCCACACTTGGCACACTCAACCGGACCCGAGTAAGGTTTTGGGTCGCATGGGCCAGAGTGCTTGGCCTTGCACTTGTGACACCACTGCCACTCACGACGATGATCACCCGCTCTCCCGCTTACAAACGGTCTTGGTTGACGAACCGGCCCAGACGGCCCTTCCCACTTTCGTTTCTCACCAACTAACCTTCTTTATTCCTTCTCAGCATTGATGTCGTCCTCAATTAACAAAGATTCTTCGATGACTTCTTGTAAAGTCAATCCCCTAGCATTCCTCACCGCCGTTCGCATCTCGGCCGGTAAACCTAGCTGGTAGGCCTTAATCTTCGACTTCTCATCGGGGACCAGATGTCCCACCAAATTCAGTTTCTCCAAAAAGAGTTTGGAGTATCCAACAATGGACAGAGTCCCCTTCTTCAGATCTCGGAACTCCCGCTCCAGCTTATCCAACGAACGCTCACTACAATATTTATCCATGATCGTCTCTTTGAACACCGGCCAAGTTAACTTAGCCAGAACTTCCGGAGTGAGGGCGGATCGAGTGAGATTCCACCAAATTAGAGCCTCTCCCCGCAGCAACTGAGAAGCAAACTTGACCCGTTGAGAGGGATCACACTCACTTGACTCGAAGGCCATCTCTACCTCCTTGAGCCAATACATACAAGCCACCGGGTTATCTGAACCCGCAAACTCTTTAGGGTGGCACCCCAGAAACGCCTTGTAGGTGCACCCCTTGGTCTTCGTCTTGTTCCCATTATACATTGGTTCTTCAACAGATACTACAACTGGTCCACCCGACCCTATAACAATGTTTTCCGCCATTGTCTCCGGTTGTCGGTTATTGGCGTCTCGATCTTCTAAGAGCTTCATAAAAAACTCTTGTTGTTGGTCCATGGCAGAGTTCATGGCCAACATCATGCTATCCCGAATCCGGGTCTCCATGGTTACTTCCTCCATGATGGCATTATTCGCATTAAGGTTCCGGCGCGGAATGTGTTCGGGTCCTCCTCCCAAGATTATGGGTATGGGAGGTCCCTCGGCAGTTACGCCCACAGGAGGCCGATCAGCGGTAGACTCCACTTCCAAGTGGCCCTCTGGAGTATTTGGTAACCTACTTCGAGTGTTTACCATCTCAATCTGCCAAACATGTACGAGAAATAGATTGAGAAAAGACTAAACGAGTTGAACTCATTGTACGTACTAATACCTTCATCAATTATTACAATAATAGTAAACCAAGTATGCTCACGTAACAATGCATTCATAATAGCAGTAGCTAAGTGGAATTATGAACGAACCATACACACGAATTCTTGTCACCATTATCACAACTTTCAATTAAAGTAATTCTGAAATCCTAACGCTCTCCCCACCTAGGATTCCTACCCCAAGTGGACAATAAAACCATAAAGTTTAAAGCTTAAGTCTAGATATGCTAAAACAATACCTAGTTCACTTAAACTAAAGCTCTGATACCAACTTGAAACACCCTAAAAATAGGGATAACAAAAATCCGAAAAACGGACACGTGGTATTAAAATTGCCAAAGCAAGAGCCTCCCAAAAATGGGGAAATAATATAAACATGTTTAATCACAATTGTAATTTCAACGGACAATAAATTAACAACCAACTAATCGAATTTCTACCACTAGAAAAGAGATTACAAAAGGGTTGTCATCTATAGTTCCAAAAGTTCTTCTATCCAATGAATGCTAATTTGCAAGCGTTCCCCAAGCTCTCACCCAAGCAACTATGCTAGCTTAGAACCGGCGCCGCTAGAACCTGAGATACACATCGACACCAAACAAGTGTTAGGCCAAAAAGCCTAGTGAGTTGAACAATAATAAGCATGCATGAACAGTTACAATTCTTATCAGCAGTTAACCAGAGTTCAACATATGTGGAGTCAATAGGGGATACCCATAGCACCAATCAAGTTCCACCCAAAGAGACAGTGTACCTTAGTGACCACTTCTAAGAGTGACACCCAAAGGCCCGGCACACCCGAGGACTACAACCATGGCATTACCCCGAATGGCGGAGGTCTAGGCATATACCATCACGGTGGCACCCAAGACTACATCCTCCTAGTGTCTACTGACTTGGTTCGTCCAACATAAATTATAGAAGGTCTTGGGTATATTTCAACCAAAACATTTCGATATCAACCATGGGTACAATGTTACCATTCTAACACATAAGTCCATCATAAGCCCCAAATGACAATCATGCTCATCAGTTCATATACATATATTACCCAAAAGGGATTCCAACTAGTAACCATCTCAATATCGAGACATATATATACATATATCATAACAAAGTACACATAATACATATTCAATAGAAAAGCCCCAAATACTTGCATATTTAGAGTAAAACATGGCATTTCACACATAACCATATTTCCCACATTCCTTCATAAGAAATCCCAAGCACTTGAACATATAGAGATAAATAACAACAAATAGAAGAATATGATGTGTATCTAGTTTTGACAAAAGTTAGTAAACTCACAATCTAGGTTTTGAATCAAAACCTAGAAAATAGATGAAACCCTAGAAGTTGGTGGATGAACTTGGAGATGAGAAGTTGAGTTTTATGAACCCTAGGAATCTTCTTGGTAGGTAGAAAATGCAAGATCAACAACCCCAACAACCAAAATGGTTTGTAATAAATGAGGTTTAGTGTTTGAGGGGAAAGGGTTAGCTTTGAATGCTCCAAAATCGCCAAAGAGAAAGAAGGAGAAGTGAGAAATGAATTGAAAATCGGCTAGGGATCTCATTTAAGACCCAGTACCCGTTCGCGACCTTGCCCGGCGACAGTGACATTGTCACTGTCGCGTGTCACAATCGCGCGGAACCCCCCCACTCTCGGTACACTTCCCGCGACCTTGACACCGCGATAGTGACAATATCACAATCGTGCGGGATCCCTGACTTACGGTACACCTCCCGCGAGAGTGACACCGCGAGAGTGACCATGTCACAATCGCGAGTCACTGTCGCACCAAACCCCCAATATCCTGAAACTTGACCAATTTCGATAACGAGCGCGAGGTTTGAACAAGTAAAGATGGTAAATCAATTTATATGACATTTCAATATAATAACGATCATAAAATGCACACAAAGGCTCATATTCTCACATTGGCCCAATTAATGTATTAAGGGAACAAATACTTACCTTGAGAATTTCCGGGTGTTACAACAACCAATTTGGCTAAAATCATGGATTGGAAATAACTGGGCATTAAATGACTAGTAACTGCAGGTTCAGAGATAGCCAAATCCAGAGATAGGCACCAGAGCCTCTGGTCCAAAGACGCCCACCAGAGGCTCTGTAGAAGGCCAGCAGAGGCTTTGTCGTGAGCCACTAGAGCCTCTGAAGAAAGCCACCAGAGGCTCTGCAGAAATAGGCATCAAAGCCTCTGAACAAGTTTTTCTACTGCATTCCAAGTCCAAAATTCTGAAGAGATTTCCGGGCGTCGCCCCTCGACCCCGCCCGCTGATCGGTCAGCGGGACCAACGCTAGGGGCTTTGCCCCTTGACCCCCGCCATTTCGTCGTGTCCGGGATCAAACTCGTCTTATAACAAGCGTGCACTCCGCACCACCTAATTTGTATTAGATCACAGTTTGAAACCCATTAACACTCGTGTTAAATCCAATTACACTTAAATGGTTGGTGACACTAAAATCACCAACATGATCTTTGTTTTTTATTATTTTTCAATGGATAGGGTCAGATTCAGGGAAAAACCTTAAAAAAAGGGAAACTGAAGAACACTTTGGTAGCCCTTAATTCTGGAACGGTATGCACTTGTGTATACAAGTAATTTTGCATATGCACAAGTGCATACCGTCCAGATAAAGGACTACCAGAGTGTTCATCAGTTTTCCGTTTATTTAAGGTTTTCCCCTGAACCTCCCTCTCAATGAATATTGTCATATAATCAAATCAAAAAACGAAATTTGAACATGTTGTGTGAATACCAAAAAGAACAAGAATAAAATTGATTGAGAAAGACAAAGATTCACGAAAATAAATAAAATTAGAAAAAATGTTAAAATAAGAAAATTGGTATTTTTGACTACTTCACAAACTTAACGGAGTAGATAGATGAACGTTAGGGTCAGGGACCAATTCTAAAACAATGTTCAAAGTGTGAGGGTTTTCTGTAATAAATGAAATTCAGGTCCAATTCTACAATTAACGACAAACGAAAGGACCAAATCCCAAATTTACAAGTTATTAATGACCTATTCACCCGAATCCTAATCCACACTCCACACTCCACACTCCAAAACCTCAAACAAATGGCGTCGCAAAATCATCACGAACATGATCATGACCACCATCACCAGCATGATCACGATCATCATCACCAGCATGATCACGATCACCATGAAAACGGGTAAGCAAATTTGAAGATACGCTGTTTGTAGTTTTGAATTCGCCATAACAGTCTCTATTCACTTGATGATTCTCAGATGAATCTGTATACACACTTATCTGTTGTATGTATATATTATTAGTTTGAGAAGGAGGTAGTACGATAACATCTGTTTGGTTTGTTTTGTATGAATCAGGAAAACGAATGGAGAGTCATCATGGGTGGGGAAAGATGGGAAGGTGTACCATAGCCATGATGGTCTGGCACCACATTCACACGAACCCATTTACTCACCTGGCTTCTTTAGCAGAAGAGCACCTCCCCTTGTTACCAGGGATTTCAATGAAAGAGCTTTCACCATTGGTATCGGTGGCCCTGTGGGTACCGGGTACATCTTCTTTTTAACCATATTTGATTTCATGGTTGTTTTCTGGTTCCTCTGTTTGACCCTTCCTTGAGATCAAACGGACTTTAGATTCGATATTGAGTTTCATTTATACTTTTGAATTTGATAAAAGTTTGACAATGAAGTTGAATTATTTGACAAAGACCCAGAGATTGTTTGGTGTTGAAGTTGTTATTGAGAATCCACATGGACTTGCAGGTTAAAAAACTAGTAGGTTTTACCTTAGAGAATGAAATTTACCTATTTCATAGAAATGAAGTATTACGGTTAAGGTGAAAGTCATCATGATTGTATAACTTGGAACCATTGTTGTTGGTTTGATGGATAGGCATGTATCTTGTTGGGACAAATGGTCAAAAGGTTTACAAAAGGACAACTGTGCAAATTGAGTTGTGAAAGGTTGAGGACTAATTGTGGATCCCACTTCCTAGTCTAATGGAAACCAAAGAAAACGAGCCTAATATATCCCACCCGGAGGTGGGGTCATGGGTTAGTTAGGAGGTGTGATGTACACATTGTCCTCTACGCCAAAGACTTCCTGTAACGAAACACTACTGGACTATTTGATTGATTATTTATTTTTATTTTTTTGAAATGAGTGTGCTTTAGGTTGAAAGTAGAAAGTTCACATAAAACTTTGAAATTGGAAAAAGTAGACTCAACCTTATTGCTCCTAAAAGCACTTGATGAACCTATTTAAACTAGGACACTTTAAAAGGTCACTATCAGGTTAGGTACATTTCTGAAGACATGTTCTTTGTTGTTGAGCAGTGTGATGTGTCCTTTTGCGTACAACCATGTTACATATAATCTTAAAACTCTAACTGCCTTTTATAGTTGAAAATAGTTAGGCTTGGTTCGGTCATTGTTAAAAGCTTTTCTGTGTTTTGGCATTCGAATGTGAGAACATTTAGAGAGAGAGAGAGAGAGAGAGAGAGAGAGAGATAACTTTAGGAACAACTAAACAAGTAGATTTTGAATACAGTTCTTCAGTACTTGCAAAATCCAACAAAGCTAGTTCTTATACTGCTTCATAACAACCAAGTATAACAACTGTCTTAGAAAAATTCATGACAATTTGGTGTTTATGAACAAAACTTTTAATATTGTCTACAGTATTATCAAATAACTTGGGCTTCTAAAATTGTAATACACAAGCACCATCTATTTGTATTTATATTCCCAACATCCTTTTAAAACCAAGTACAAGTTTATTCACAGAAATGGAATTAAAAGGAATGATTGCTTCTAGGATTTAACATCTTCGAACAGTAACAGGATGTGGAATCCAAATTACTAAGCAGATTTCCTTTTTAATTAAAGTGGTATCCTATGAAAACACTTTAGAGGTGGGGCCATGGGGGTTGCATTCAACCGAGGCATACTTGTTTAACCTATTTTTTTCTTCTTGGACAAATGATATCAGGTCTGGTCTATGGATGAATCCAAATCTACAGGCCGGCCTATAGGGCATGGCCCTTGATCCAAATTTATCTGGATTAGAAGTGCTAGCATAACAAAGACATAAAATGAGCCGAAAGTTATTATATCAATGTTCTAAGAATCATCCTAAGTGGTTGCCTAATTGGCTGACTAAGCCTAAATTGGTGGTTTACAAGGCTTGATTTTCTTCTAAGCTACATATCAAGTGTCTTATGCATTTAATCCACCATTAAGTGCAAAGACGATTAAGTGGTATTAGGCAGCCATTACGGTCTGATTAAATTAAGTGGATTAATTGTTTTTTTATGCCCAAGTCCAATATGCATATGCGTTGTCTTGTTTAAATTGACTCACTTTTTGCTTAAGCTAATAAGTGCAATGATGATCAATAACTGAGAAATTATAATTTCTATCCAAACAGATGCAACAGTTGTCTGGAAGAACAAGGCTAATGCTCATAATTTCACACACAACATTAAATATCCATAAGAGCATCATATCATACACCCATTCCCAAGATGAATACAGTTGATCATTTTCATCAGACTCTGAGTATGTACATAATTTTCAATTTTATTTTTAGCATGTATAGCAATCCCATATATCGTTTCCTCTTCAGAAACTTCTCTGCTCCAACTAGCCTTTGAGAATTCAGTAGATGGTCATTTGCATGCTGAAACATAGGATATGGATGATAATAATGACATTAGAAGGAGTAAATCAGTCGCTTTCAGGAAATGTAAACAGAAGTACAAAAGAACAAATCCTAACAGAAATCATGAGAGTTGATGATAAGCTAATGTGAGTAATCATGCAAGATAAAATAGTATAATTGAGAAGGGACATAAGAATCATCATCAAGATTTTATATCTCGAAACCACTACTTATTACATCAAAGATTGTTTATTTTCTTTCTCTGTCACACACTCTCTGTCTTTCCAGAATTGAGGGAGTCATGACTCGTGATAATCATCTTGCATTATAAGCACCAAAATGATATTTATGTATTTATATATTTTTGGGATTATTTGCCATTGTGGAATCAAAATCAAGCAATCTACTTGTTTCATATTTGTTTATGTTTTTGAATTAGCATAGAACTTGGAATAAAAGCTACTTATTCACTGTCTATATTTTACTTGTCATTGAGATCTTGCTTCTAAACAATATAAGAATTGGAAACAGTTTTCTTTTTTCTTTCTTTTTTGCGATTTGAAATATTATTATTGGTTATTAGGATCTACGATACTTGCTATTCTTTTGTAGGTTGTAAAATGGTAACTCAAATTTGATATTTAAATAAATGCAATAAGCATGTTTAGAAACTCCAAGTAGACAAGGCTGATATGTTATTTCGGACAACTCTAAACGTCAAATACAAGAGGATGGAAAAATGTTCATTTTTATATGCTACTGCTGCAATCTGTATGTTATTTTTTTCGTTCTTTACCGTCTTACTTTATGTAGTTGCAAGTGTCGAATGTTTTCCTAATTAAGTTGTCACTTGGCATTGCAGAAAAACAGCTTTGATGTTGGCACTCTGTAAACAATTGCGTGACAAATATAGTCTTGCTGCGGTATGTATTGCAACCAAACATCTCTTGTGTTTTTCTAAATTATCTATTTTCTGTTGAGGTTTCATATTTGTTTTTGATCTTTTTAAAATTTAAGACTGGTTAGTGTTGCATCCATATTACACCTGTTTTTTGTCTCTCTTTCAAGCCTTTATCCAGTTGCACAACCTTGTAGCAATGCTCCCCCCCCCCCTCTCCCCCGCTCGCGCGGGGGGCCGTGAAACTTTATTGTGCCACTGATTTTCACTGCTTCTTTTTAGTTGTGTAACTGCCAGGTTTTACAAAATTAAATGGCCTTCTGTTGTAAACGTTGCATTACTGCCTTGTGAACTGAGCTATGTAAATCACGACAAACTTGTTAAGAATGTGTTAGCATAGTTTTGTAGTTTGGCTTGCTAGCCTTTTATTGGTTATCCTTCTCATGCTCAAGCCCTACTATTTGTAAGCATAAGGGAGTTGACCATAAAGATGCTATAGGCTAATACATTCCCATGGTAGTTTCTTGTTTTTTTTGTGACACATGAAGATAACCATGAGCAGCTGCTTATGTGACTGGTATACACGGGGGAATCGAATTTGATTGCTCACAAGAATTGAAAGTAGAATTACAGACTCACTGGCATTCGAGAGGCCAGGAAACTCTCCCAAATAGCTTTGACTCTCAAAACAGAATACAACTGAATGAATGACTGAAAAGAAACAACCCCCCGCTCCTATAATACGCTCCTCTAACAAACACAAGGTAAAAGACCAAACTACCCCCCAAGGCTTTATTCAACAAAAGATAAAAACAAAACAGTAACTCACAATTACTTATTTCCCTTTCCTCCTATTCGTGAATCTAACTGGGGGTTTACCAATACTCTCCCCAAAAATTTCACCTTGTCCTCAAGGTGACTATCAGGAAACTGCTGTAACAGGGCCTCAAGAATTTCCCATGAGGCTTCAAACTCAGGTAGGCCTTTCCATTTGACCAAAACTTCTAGCTGTCCTGGATCGCCGTTTCGAATTGGACGCACATCAAGAATATCCTCAGGGACAGAACGCAGCTCGAGTTCTTCAGTGAGCTGTGAAGGAAAATCTTTGGTGGAAACACAGTTCCCAATAGTCTGTTTTAGCTGAGAAACATGAAAAACCGGATGTATCCGGGCTGAGTCTGGAAGTTCTAATCGATAGGCGACTTTGCCAATCCGCTCTAAGACCTTATAGGGTCCGTAAAATCTTGCCAACAGCTTTGGATTGTTACCCTTAACCAACGACTTCTGTCGATAGGGTCGCAATTTCAATAACACCCAATCCCCCACCAAAAACTCCATATCCTTTCTTTGCAAGTCTTTTTGTTGTTTCATGCGACATTGGGCCTTCAAAAGGTGCATGCGAACCTCGTCTAAGATCATGTCACGCTCGAGTAACTCTTGTTCGACAGATTGCAACTGAGATGAGGCAAACTTATAGCATAATAGTGGTGGTGGATCCCTCCCGTACAAAACTCGAAATGGAGAACACTTAAGGGAAGTATGATAAGAAGTGTTATAGGAGAGTTCGGCCCATGACAACCATTTACTCCAAAGTTTAGGTCTGTCAGAAGTCCAACATCTTAAGTACTGTTCCAGACCCTTATTAACCACTTCTGTTTGCCCGTCTGATTGTGGGTGAAACGTTGTGTTGTACTTCAATTTCGTTCCCTGCAACTTGAATAATTCTTTCCAAAACAAGCTTAAGAAAACTTTATCTCTATCCGAAACAATGGATTGGGGAAATCCATGCAGCTTCACAATGTCGTTAACAAACACTTCGGCAACTGATTGAGCTGAGTACGGGTGTTTCAAACCAATGAAATGAGCATACTTGCTGAACCTGTCAACCACCTTGGAACGAAACCGCTCTGATACCAATTTGGTTGCTCACAAGAATTGAATTTGATTGCTCACAAGAATTGAAAGTAGAATTACAGACTCACTGGCATTCGAGAGGCCAGGAAACTCTCCCAAATAGCTTTCACTCTCTAAACAGAATACAACTGAATGAATGACTGAAAAGAAACAACCCCCCGCTCCTATAATACGCTCCTCTAACAAACACAAGGTAAAAGACCAAACTACCCCCAAGGCTTTATTCAACAAAAGATAAAAACAAAACAGTAACTCACAATTACTTATTTCCGTTTCCTCCTATACGTGAATCTAACTGGGGGTTTACCAGTGACCAGTACTGTTGTCAACCCAAGCTGCAAACACTCAACGTGTGAAGAATCACTCATTCATTTATCTTTCTTTCTTCTCATTTTTTCTCAAAGATAAAAGTTTTCGGGTGTAGCGAAAGATGGTAGTGATGACCTTGATGTTTGGATTTTGAGCAAAGAATGGAATTTGGTGAGTTGCTCTAGAGCATGATATAATATAGGGTGTACATTGGAAAGATAATGGAGGTGAAGGATAGAATACATCAGTAACAAGAGGCCTAATTCACAACGGTGAACCATTGCAGTAGCCAAAAGAAATGCTCAGACAACAACTACTAGCTGTAGTAAACCAGTAGAAGGAGAAATAACATACTACCATATAAATCCTAAGATCCTTCACCAATTCATGTATAAAAAAGCTATTACTTAGATTTTTAAGTTCTTATTCTCTAATCTATTATTGGGTGTTGTTAGTGTCGTATAGACACTCTTTAAGATAATAAATACTTATGGAGGCACTTTTTACTACTAAGATTTTTTCTTTAATATTATGTTAAGAAAGTATTATCATCTACTGAAAATCTATAATAGTTTGGGAACATGTGTGTGCATACATCAAATGGAGGAACTCGTTAAGATTAGAATTTTTTTTCTGTTTCGTAGATTATAGTTTTTATTGGCAGAATCAAGATAATAACACTCCGTATACAAAATTTACAAACCTAAAGAGTGCTCACCAGCAGAATTTCTAGTCTTTAAGTGTGCCTTCTGGGTTCTCTTTAAACAAAACCATTATATATTGTGTTCTATTGTTGCTTGTATATAGTTCTTATTTCTATTCCATATCAATGAGTAACGCTTGTGTGGACAACTATTCAGGTTACAAATGATATATTCACAAAAGAAGATGGTGAATTTTTGGTGAAAAATGGAGCACTCCCAGAGGAAAGGATACGTGCTGTGGAGACAGGAGGCTGTCCACACGCCGCTATTAGGGAAGATATCAGCATTAATCTTGGCCCTCTTGAGGAGCTATCTAATTTGTACAAAACAGATATACTTCTTTGTGAATCGGGTGGAGGTAATTGGTGATATTGGTATCCCCTGCTTTGCATTGTTCTCAGATATGTAATTTCAAGTGCATGCCCGTTATCTTAATTGATATATGTTTAATTCGTGTGGCTGCAGATAACTTAGCTGCCAACTTTAGTAGGGAACTGGCCGACTACATAATCTATATCATAGATGTTTCTGGCGGTGATAAAATTCCCCGGAAAGGAGGCCCAGGCATTACACAAGCTGACCTTCTTGTGTGTAGTTTGCTTTCATTGTAGCGTTAAGCATTCAATTAAAGTAAAAATTGTTGAAATATCTAATCTTGATTTAATTTTGTGTATTTTCAGGTTATAAATAAGACCGACCTTGCAGCAGCAGTTGGGGCTGATTTGGCAGTCATGGAGCGTGATGCACTTCGAATGCGGGATGGTGGACCATTTGTATTTGCTCAGGTATGTTTGATCAAATGATTCTTAATACCCATTTTGCTCCTTTTTTGGGTAGTTTATTTCCAAATTTGAATTTTCGCTTTTATGAACCGTTAGAATGCTACTTTTAATGAAACAAATTTTTTTGATGGCAAAATACTCAAGTGAGGCCAAAACTCTCAATCCCTCCTACCCCTCAGGTTTTAATTTCCAGTTGCGCTGGTTATTTTTCGTATTTCACTCCATCCCCCCTGCAGTGTAGAAGTTCTTTTAGGACTTGCTTCCAATTTATCTTTTTCTCCTCATTTCAGTTAGGTTTGTTGAGCTTCATAACACATGGTGTTTAGAAAAATGGTGATCGAACCAATTGCAAGACAACTTGACCTGTTACTGAGCATATCATGTGGAACAGTTTGATTACCCATCTTGTTATTGACTTTATGTTCTCATCAATTTTTTTTTTTTTTTTTTGGGAAAAAGGACGGCACCTTTGGCAAAAAACAAGAAACCGAAAATAAGTACACTTAACGGGGCCCAAAAGCATGCCATGCATTCCTGTTCCAATGATGTATGATTCATATGCATTTTGCAGGTGAAACATGGGGTTGGTGTGGAAGAAATAGTAGACAACATTTTGCGAGCTTGGGAAGCAACAACAAGCTCCAAACGCCGATGATTCCATGTCTGCTTTGCTATTGTATTACTATCGATCTTTAGAAGCAGAAGACGTGGCATTTAGCTCTGTATCATGCATGTCGGTAGCTGGTAGACTTGCGGTCTTTTTGAATTTTCTGGTGTTTGTTAATCACTACATTGCTTGCAAAACACTAGATTATTAATAAGCTTAAGAAACTACTTTATAATTTGTAGTTTTTAGAGGGGATGGAACACATCAAGTGTGTATGTAGATAGAATAAAAAGTTATGATTGGCTTTTAGTTTTTGTTGCAAAACCATCAGTGAATTACATCGTTTTTCTCATAAATTTCAATCATTTCCATCACATCTCTACCCTAACTCTTTCATCAAATCTGCCTTAATCTCTCCTCAATTCTCTGGAAGCGAAGCATAATTTTAAAAGAATGAAACTCGATTCCATTCCAAATCCTACAAAGCCAAACACAACAAAGATCCTAAATCCTTCCACGAAATTCAAATCCTCAAAAACATTTTGAGAGGTTGATAATCATCAAAGCTAGATGGATGTAAGATATAGTTTTACATTTGCACTACCAACATTGAAAGAATCAACTCAAAACTGTTTTGTCTATTATTACCATCAATCCAAGACAGAAATAAAGGAAATAACAAGAATGCCAATAAACAACCAAAACATGAATGTGGCACACCCTTCAACTGTATTTTTGACAGTTAGAATTCAAACTAAGATTTTATCTTCGACTCGACTTTGCTTCAATGCAACCAACTAAAAAAGTTTAAATAGTTGATATTAACTTAACTATTGAATTTTCAAGCTTCGTAGGGTAGAGCTGAGCAGAGAAAGTTTGCTAGAAGAACTCTGCTTGTAATCCTTCTCCAAGGCGGCAGCCGCCAATCCCGAGATCTCTTTGTCCTCATTGTTCCTTCCTTTAGTCAGTTGCGCGATCGCAGAAGTGCACTATATCCACAAAACAAAAGAAAATATACCCTTTTGTTAGGAAGCAAATGCAACCCAGACCCCATTAAAATCGATGGAACCAGCAAGCTTTACACTGGCATACAAATATACACAGAGCTCAACTGGTCGGATATTGGGTTTGCTTCCCCATCTGTCACCGGTTCCGGTCCGTCAGGGAACTGGAGCTTTTCCCGGCTGTTAACTTTGGGCCCCATGAGAATAAACTCAAACTCAAACTCAAACTCAAACTCAAACTCAAACTGAAACTGATAAGACCTTGGGTTTGCTCCTCATTGGTCACCAGTTCAAGTCCCCTCAGGGCCATTGGAGGTTTCCCCGACTGTTAACTTCAGGGCCCTATAAGATTACTGTTAACTTCAGGGCCCCATGCGATTAGTCGAGACACCCACATTTATCAAAAAAGAAAAAAGGGATTGGTGGCAAAAGAAAGCTCACCAAGCAAATTCCAAACAGTGCTCTGGTGTTTTTCCCTCCTGTCAATTCTATGGTGGAGGCATAATATTTCTTAGCTGTCTGAAGGTTTTCCAATCCACCTATCGTGTAAATCACCTATTTCAGCACATACAAAGATGGTTCGGTTAATGGCCTATTCAGTACCACATGCAATGATAATGAACATATATTAAGATTAAAACAGTGTGAAGTACGTAGGGGGGGCCTGCCTCTTATGGGATCTACAATTACATTTTGGGCAAAATACATAAAAAATGTAACAAAGTTTGCCATAATTCCTATTTAGTGTAACCATGAACTTTTTTCTGAAGTAGTGTAACAAACGTTCAGATCTTTCTATTTCATGCCCATTTTACCTAATAAACAGGTTTTCGGTACGTGTGACTTCAGTTGATTTTGATGTGACATTTTCCCACCTAATCAAGAATTATATAACTTGACAACTGGGTATCCACATAATCAACGGTTACAAGATCTACCGGTGTACCGATCAAAATAGGTAGAAAATTGGAAGAATTGAAGGTTTGTTACACTAATTGAGAAGAAAAAAACCCTCATCGTTATACTAATTAAAAGCTAAAGCAAACTCTGTTGCATTTTGATGCATTTTTAACTTCATAATTTTATAGTAAATTGAACTTTTGGGCAAGAAGAAATAGAAAGCATAGGCAATAGAAGTACTTGTACAAACTAGGACTCCGGTTCTCCACCTGTGGCTTTATGTGCTGACTTGTTATATCAATAAAGACGTGTGTTTCTTTTGATGCAGCCCTTCTTATCCGTAAAAATGGATATTTGTCATGGAACAGATGCCATGTTTTATCCCATATATTCTATAGTACATCTTATGTTTACATATATGAGGTTCAACTATTTCATCCCAATCATCGCAAAATAGTTGAAACTTGATACATTTGATTTTACAATTGTAGTGAGAAAATTTTACTTTAAATATTTCAAACAATAAGTTCTTTACAAATTAGTTCTGTACAATTTTGGATTTCAGAAGTTCACAAGGCACACACCTTTAAACACACAGGTTTTGCTACCTTGGATTTGGAATACTAGCAGTTAGTGAAGATATCTTTCGTGTTTTTCTGTGAGTTGCGCCACCAAAAGAGGGCATAGCAAGAATGTGAACACTGATGGAAAGAAGTAGCCACACAATGACACCACACAGTATAAAACAATACAAAATCATAAAAAATATATAAGTATTAAACAACACGTGAAATATATATATAACAGTTGAAAAAAAACATTAAATAGGATGCAACCATATGGTACGGTTTGGAACTATAGGACACTAAAAAATAATGTGATATAGAGTAATGATACAAATTGTATGATTTCAAAACATTTATTTAACAACCAATCTTTATATAGTTGACATATATCGTGATTCGTGGTACACATTTTAATTGTACTTAATTCATAATGATATTTTTTTATAAATTTATATGTATTATTTTACATAACATTTATGCATTTGATAAAAAATGATTTTGCTACCCTGTGTTATATGGTAGCTGATGGGAGGAGGCTATCTAATCATAATAACGTCTTGAAATAAGATCAAACTGGGAACCCTAGCATTAGAAAGCCCATATGCATATTCCTACATACATGTTTTATAGGAACACATCATCTCTTAACATCAGTCCTAGACTCTGTCCCACGATGCATGTGGGGTATAAATGCAAGAACAAAATTGATTTCTAGATAAGGATTTAGTACACATTCATAATAAATACTTACATCAGCATAAGCCAGGTGATACAGTGGAATCATTGGTTGAGCTAAGATTAGCTCCTCATAGCAAAAAGCTGCTTGTTTATACCTAAACACAGGAAGAAGAAAGATAGTTCCAACTCAAACTGAACGACAGAAATCGATAATAAGTTATAACAAGAATTATAAAACATGGCTTGAGTTTAGAATTTGTTTCTCTTCAACTACACAGAAAGACGAGGAAACAAACACATAAGAGCACAAAGCCAAGAAGCACTCACATTTGCAACGAAACATATATTTCAGCAAGTTCTCTCCAAGCATCATGATCTGCCATGAATCTGGGAAAAGGCAAATATCAAGCGACCTTATAGTAAATAAGATCATAAATAAAGGCTTATGATATCTTTCTTACATCTCGAGATATTTATTGAGCCATTCAATGGCTCCTAAAATGTCTCCTTGTGCCTTTGCCATGGCTACCCTCCTCATACTAATAACCTATAAATATAAAAATCATTAGAAAGCATATTCAGTAAAAGTTGAAGATTAAAGCCTTCTACTTTGTTAATGGTTTGGCATCTTCTATTTAACAATGACATGTTTCCTGTATGACCTATACCATAAATAGTTTATGGGAACTGATTGATTTTCCTCTCTTTTCTTTTTTCAACTACAAAAAGCTGGCTTCTTTATTTACGATATAACATGTTATATAAGAATTAAAGAATCTCACTTGATCAAGTGGATTATCCTCTAGAAGACTTGAATAAGCTTTCTCGGCCTCAGCCCAGGAACCCTTTGCTTCAAGCAACATCGCTTCTAACCTACCTGCGATACACAGATATTATTAAGATCTAAAGGAGATTTAATGTCGAACCAAAATGCCACACAGATACTTAAGAACAAGACAGTTCACAGAAGAATGTCATCAGATCATGGTCTGAATTCATTGAAATGTGCTTCTGGAGCACATATTCAATTTCCATCGCTATGGTGCTTGATGTACACAGACAGTCAGAATAACATTGACTGGAAATCAATTATCTTCCAAGTTACTACATGCTCCAGCTGTTCAAGCAATTCTGGAATAAATAGGTTATAGGTATCATTGTGTTGTGTCCAAGTGTGGCTGTTGGAGCTCGGTTACTGTGGATCTTGTCATTTGTAGACAATGAGCAATGCCATGAGTTATGCATCACTATGGCACTGTATTTTAGTCTTGAAGATTGACATGTTTTCCTTCTATAATCTGATTACTTCGTGATGGAGTCAAGTATCTCCTTCTTAATAGGTGTGGTACAGATGCTGTTCTCTTTATATCGAAATTTTGGATGCATTGAAACTCTTAAAGTTTGGTTCAGTTAATCCACAATTCTGAGTGAACAAATTTAACTTAGCTGCCAACTCAAGACACTTTCTGGCAAGTTGTTTATGGTAATATACATCTCCTTCCTAGCACCTACGAAAGAAGGTCTAAAACTGAACGTCAGGCAGGGTTATTGAACACAGCAAGGGGAAAGTTTTGCATCTCTATGTGATGGCCAAGGAACTAGAAGAATAAGTATTTACATACAGCAATTCCAGTTCAACAAAGTGAGGATGTAAAGTGACTCAGCTTTGGTTCTGAACTGCTTGAAAAGTCACGGGGATTGACATCTGCCATCAGAATATCACTAGAATATTGTCACAACTCATGCCTTCTATGTATATCTCACATTACACAGGAGCTAAACTTTTCCGACTGGCTTTTTATACTCATGCTCATGGTCAAGCTGAGAAGTTCTCTAGCCTGGATCCTTGCCCTTAATTTCACCAAGTTGTGATTGAGTATTAAAATTATATAAGGTTTCCAGCTTCTGATTGATCATGGATGGTCTTCGCATTTCAGGTTAACTTGCCTGCTACTGTTAACCGTTGAAGATTTAAGTTTACATACTACCCTCTTCTCATCTTAAAAGCCTCTATGAATATTTAGTCTTGTAATTAGGCAAGGTCTGCACAAAAAGTCCCCAACGCTTGAAGGTGGTTTTCTCTATCAACTACAAAAATTATTATAGCAGATAGTGGAATTATGGTGTCATTGGTGTGCATGGAGATCCTGCATCTGGACATCCATAATTCTTCTGGAAGGTTAGATATAAGATTGCGCCACCATGCCAGCCACCAACTATGTGGCATAACACAGTATACGGAAAGTCTCAGGCTGAGTACAGATATGGTAGAATATAGATGATTGTTTCAAAGAGTTATATGATAGACAATGAAACAATGTACCTAAAACTGTAGCATATAGAGTAAATTCACTAGACAGAAATAGAAAAGACATGCGACAGTTTGGCAGATGCTTATGTATATGTGTGTTATTAGACACTGACGTATTGGACTCACCAACTCGTTTGCTGTCTGGAAACTTCTTCTGTAAAACCTTTATGCAATCCTGCAAAAGTTCCATCTTGATTAGTAGCCATATATTTTACCAGCATGCAATTATCAAATGACATAAATTTTGAAAAAATAAGAAGAAGCCTTATTTTTAATAAATTTCTTTAGCGTTCATTTTGTGGAGAAAAAATATGGCTTGCCAAATGATGAAATGACATTGATCTTAAATACTTAATGTATGGTTTCAATATTCAAATCTTAACCTACAGTTGGTCACTCTCTCCAAAATTAGAGAAGTTCTACACTCTGTTATATGTACAACTCAAAAAACCTCCATTGCATTTGTATCTTGGCACCATAATTCTTATCCTCCACTCATCAAGTATTCTCTTAAAAATCGTAATCAGTTTAATAAAATTTCACTAATCAAGAGACATCATCTGGTCCCAACCCTTCACTTTAATTTATAAATTTCACCCTTTTCTTGTACCTTCATGTTACTGTTTAGTTTAACTCGATCAATTAAATCATGTTTTAATGACATAAAAATAGAACATTTATACAACAGCAATCAATTCTGGAGATGGTCACAGTTGTCCTTTACTAGTGGGAGTTGGTGTTTCAATTTTGTGCAGTACTTCGAATTGCACCACAAAAACACATTTGATAAAAAAGAAAAATAGTTCAGCCAAAGAGATACGTGGATCAAAATGTATGCAAGGGATGATGTATATACATGCACACATGTATAAATATAGGAAGAGAAGAATGCTACCTTTGCAACTTCAAGACATTGGCAGTCCAAAGCAGCAATAGCTACCTGCTCATATAGAGTCCATTCTACAATGTGTAAAAATAAAACCATTAAGCATAAATGCCTTGCAAACTTGTGTGGTAGACCATAACATATACAGTTTCAACAAATGAAATAGCAGAAAATCACAAGGATTGCCCCACCAAAATTGGTTTCCCCATGAAAGGAAGAGTTTAGCTCACTTGATTGCCTCAACAATTACTACTTCAAGGATGATGAGAAAAGGTTTGAAACATCTCGCCTTTCCCAAAAGGTCCTTAAGAAGATCATACTTTTAACGAGCAGGCTGCTACTTTTGGGTAAGGTTGATATTGTCGTAAAGTTTGTTTGACACTGATGTCATTCAGTGATTTGATTGCTCTAGTTTGGTAATATGGTTTATGCCTTTCACCAAAGTGGAAGATTGTTCTTGTCACCACAAAGGAACCAGATGATACAGACCTTCAATCATTCAAGAAGAAAGTACCCAACAGAGAGTACATTTAAAAACCATTAAAGCTGGTCATGCTTTTCATATGTTCAATACCCATGCCTGAATTTAAAGATTGAACATATGACTTCTGGCTTTCAAACTCAATGAGTGCTAATAGTGTGTTGCAAATTCTCTTGAAAAAGAATGAAAATTGGGTAACCCTTGAATTCAAAATTACCTTATAGGTTATCACAAACAAATTGGATTTAACTATTATATTTCAAAGAGGAAACGGATGGTTTTCTAAGTTCATAATATTCCATAGGTCAGCTCTAGCTTAATTTTCAGTTCCAAATAAGTCCTACTCCTACATATACCACCAACACTAGCATGCTCCTTACAGAAATAGATTTCTACAAAAAAAAACAATTAAGTTACAAAAAACACACAAACTATGATAATATTAATCACCATCAGTAAACCCAACTAGCAACCAGGGCCAGATTAAAGTGAAATTTGAAGGTAAGGCGTGCAAACCTCGAGTTAGTATTTAGTAATAACATTTCTGCTAATAACAACTATATACTTGGCCCTCTGGAAAAGATAAAAGCATTTTTACTATCAACCTTGTGTGGTCAATATATAGCTCATATTGTTATTTTCCTACTTAATCATTGATTTAATTATTATCATCATTATTATTTCAACTGATCCAATGCCTAATTCCTTGTCTACATGGAAGTACTGCTTTCATGTAGAGTTTAAGATATTTGTAGGCAATAATTAGTAAATTTTCATTACCCTCTATGTTGTGGGCTTGTACAGCACTCCTGTAGAGTTTAAAAATAATGGAGCAACAGTCTCAGATTCAATATTAAATTCTAAAGTTTGTTGTCATAATACATGCAGAAAGAAAACTTTTCTTCTATTCCTTGTGAAAGTAGAACTAATATCCACTAATTACATAGTCTAAAATATTGGTAGAAAAAAATTAGGGAAGTCTAAAAATCGAAAATGCTAATAAGTTGTCCCCATCAAAGAAAATTTCCTACCTCCACCACTTTGCACAACCAGCAACAATCAATCAACTTATCAAGCTCTATGAGACCCATAACACATACATGTCTATACTCCAATTGAACTGAGATTTTATAAAACAAACTTAAAACCTTTTCCATATGTAAATTTTACAAAATCTTTTGAAAGATCTAACACCAACATTATTTGGTTTCCAATACTTGCTGTAAAATATAAAGTAGCTATCATTTTTTTTCTATAAGAGTTTGAAACCATATCAATTTTAAAGTTGAAAAATACTCATTTGACTCCAGAGTCAAATTGTAGCTCTCTATCTCTACTGGAACAGAGCCATGTAGAAAACTGACTCGATAACAATGGTTCCAATTCATAAATCTGAAAGTATGACAATTTACAAATGAGTATTCAAAATTAAGGGGCAAGCGCTAATAATGTTAGCTTGGAATACAATAAACCAATCAATGATCTATAAAACACACTTCCTAGGAACAAAAGGTCGACGAAATTCTCCAAGAGCCACAAATAGGATAAAGGGTTCAAAATCGAATCAACCTGAAAAACTTTCGAAATTGATGAATAAATTAGGAAAAAGGGATACCATCAGGGCCGAGAGCAGAACGCTTTTTGGGGTCGTTTAAGATGGTTAAGCCATGCTTTAAGACCTTATCGGAACGTCGAAGCTTGAGCTTGCGAACAAGAGAGAGATACTCCCAAGCACCACCACCCCTGTTTTCAACTTGATTCTCGAGTTGCTGCAACTGTGATTCCTCTGTTTTACTCACCATCTTGATCTTCAGATTCGAAATCTCTGCAACTTTCAACTGGGATCGGGAACTCCGCTGCCGGCTTCACGATATTTGGAGTCAGTGAATTGGGAACCAGGCAAATCGGTTCGAGTATAATCATACCCATATCCCGACCTGTACCCGCTCCATCGGATCCTAACTTTCCAATCACCAATCATAAAGATATATTATTAAAATATTTTTAAGACTTTTTACCAAAATACTATAATATGGTATCTAAAAAACTCTTAATTATAACATTTTAAGTAAAAGTTACAACTAATCAAAGTCAATTACTTAATTTATAATTTCTTAATATTTTGGTACAACCTTTCCAAGCACAGTATCTCACATAATCATCTATTTGTGGAATGAATACTCATTTATTAATATAACTATTTGTTTTGTTGGTGGAGAATTTTATAAAATAAATTTTATATTAGCATAATCTATTTTAAATGTAGATTTTACATTTAAATCTATATTAATGAGATGTAATATAAAATCTTTTTTCTTCCGTATTTTTTTATATTACATCTCATAATGATTTTTCCATATTTTATTTTATAAAATCTTTTTCCATATTTTATTTTATAAAATCTTTTTACATAATGAGATGTAATATAAACTCTTTTTTCTTCCGTATTTTTTTGCTAATATAAAATTTATTTTATTTTATAAAATCTACACGTATTTTATATTAGCATAATATAAAATCTACACGTATTTTTTTTGATAATATAAAATCTACACGTATTTTTTTTCACGAGCATTAAAAGAAGAAAAAAGAAGGTTGATATGAATTAAAAATAAAAAATAACGAGATACACTAATAAATTATCGTATTCTTTAAAATAAAAATATTCCGCAATACTTTCCAAATTAATCAAGTGTAAAGAAAATAAAATAGAAACGATGTAGATATAAAAATATTCTTCCATATTTTTAATATATTTACATTTAAATGTAAAATTGAAAATGAAAATAAAAGATTTTAAAATATTCTTTACATTCAATATAAATATATATAGCTTCTCTATGTATCATCCAAGTACAAGAAGAAGACGAACGGCCGGGTGTCAATGGCGGAACCTGCAACTGAACAAAAGGTATTCCACTATATTTTTGTTTCTTTGAAAAACTACTTTTTTATATTTTATTTTATTTAGTGAGGATTTGTTTATATTTTTCAAAACCCACAATCATATTTTTCGAAGTAGGGGAATAAGATATATATACATATCTTTATTTTTATCGATTAATATTATGAGGTCTTGAAGTCAATAGTCAGATAAATATGTTGTGATACATGTCGTTTGAGTTTTAAATAATATAATACAAAACTATTACCAATATTATTGCACAAACTCATAACAACAAACGATTAAGAATATATGCAAGTTAACCATTTATGAAAATACATTCGTTTTTCACATTGTATTTCATTAACTGTTAACAGAGAAATTACGTTTCATTTTAACTCGGTTCAATATTCCAACAAAAAATTTATCCTCCCGTGCAATGCACGGGCCCAACACTAGTATATTATAAAAAAGACAAAAAAAACCCTTAAAAACAACCCATTAAGCATTATGTACTATTATTTAATGTTAATCTACTTAAAATCTCTTAAAAAACAACTAATGAAGCAATATGTACTACTTTTAAATGCTTTTAACCCTAATTAATAAATTCCATCCTTATCCCCAAAATCCTTATCTCTAATCCTCAAACCCTAAAATTATGAATTTTGAATTCTGATAAACATAATCAAAACAAGATAAACATCTCAATTTAAATATAAAAAATTTAAAATATATAAGATAATTAATGAATTTTAACAAACTACTTAATTTTTTTATGTAAAAAACATTATATTATTAAGCCTAAATTAAACAAATTTATTAAAAAAAACATTATCACTCTCTAAAAATCATCAAAATCGTACTGTAAGTCGATAAAAAACAAAAAATAAAAAGAAACATTAAAATCGTGATGTATCTCGCTGCATTGCGCGAGTACGCTTCTAGTATAGTATAAATAAAATATCAATAAACTAGAATTATAAACGCGCAATGCAACGCAAAATTTCTCTATTTCGCATCTCTCAATTTTGTTTTATGAATTTGTGTGATTTTGAGAGAGTGAGAGAGTCTTCTGTTGGGTATCAGTTTTATGAAGTATTCACGTATTAGTAGGACTTGACCAACGTTTGTTTGTATTTGAGCATGTTTATCTATTCGTTTATTAGTTAGTTTTATAAAGTTCAAATGTATAAATTACTTGTACGTGTGTAATAAAAAGTGGTACCATGTAACAAAAAAATATTCTATGAATATACTCGCAGAGGCCTAATCAAATGGAAACTGTGTAGTTTGTGGTAACCGTGAGATCCAATATGATATATGAACCAATTATTTTAGATAATTAATGTTATTTACTAAAATGAAATAAAGGGTAAATTGGTAATTTAATTTCTTTTATACAACTCATAAAACCCTAAAATGTGACTTTGGCCGCCACTGCACCGTCAACCATTTACAAAACAAATTTTTTTCCTCACAACAACCATTTACAAAACCATTTTTTCTCCATATCGCAACCCTAAAAGGTGAACCTCTGTTGCTTATTGTGTGGAGATGAAAGTCGGCCGGATACGGCAATTGAGGCCGAAGAACAACCGTTAGGTTTTTGAAGCAGGGTGGGGATTGTCGGACCCGGAGGAGAGACGAGTGGGGATCGATGGAGGGTGATTTCTTCATATGCTCTGAGATGGATATGAATAGTCATTGATCTGGATCTGCTTATTCTGATCGGTGGAGAAGGAAATGAGGTGTTGATAAAGATGGGGAGGGGGTTTCACCGGTTTACTAGAGAAAAGATGAGGGGCTCACTCGAGAACGGTGGTGGTGATCGGAGATGAAGGTTCACCGGTGATGAGGTTTCTCGATGAAAGGGAAATGTGATGTTGTTCGACTTCTTAAGTTCTCATCCTTTTCTGTAACTCCTTTAAAAAAACCCTTGTTGAATATTCTACTTTGCAGTTCTGATTTGTGGGTATCAAAATGAGTATCAGAGTGGGTATCACAGTTGACATCATTGGTATCATAGTTGGTATCACATTGTATCTTGTATTAATGTTGGGTTTCACAATTGGTATTATAGCGGTATCATAGTTGATATCACAACGTATCTTGTATGTATTTTTGGTATCACAGTGGGTATCACAGGTATCACATTTGGTATCATAGTGGTATCACAGTGTTGCTGAAATAAGGTTCACCATGGTCGGAGACCGGAGAAGGAGAGAGGAGGGAGGAGAATTTTAGAATACCTAAAATGCATCTTAATTAAAAAATTTAATCAAAATTACCAAAATTATTAATTTCCTAATTTATGGGTTGATTTGTGGTTGAGATTGAATCTCACGGTTATCACAAACAACCGAGTTCTCCCTTGAATGGCCCCCTATACTCGCATGTAAATATACTTGTGATTGAAAATTTAAAAACTGGATTAAAAACTTGAAAAACAATATACACCAATATAGGTATTAAATTAAAGGGAATAAAAATACTATTTTTCTGATATAATTTGTTTAACTTAAAAAAATCATGTTTAAGATAATTTAGAGTTCTTTTGAATTGAGTTAAATCTCGGGGGTTTTAGAACTTGATCCATACATATGAAAAGAAAATATAAGTTTCCAAAAAATTTCAACCTTTCATTATTATTCTAACAAAATGAGTAAATAGAAACATTATAAAAATTGAAAGTCTTTGTATAGGTTATTAATTTGTAGGGAAAAGTCCAAAAAAACCCATTGGACTTGTTTTGAATGATTAACTCATCGGACAATTTTTTGAAACAAATAAGTCGTTGGACATTTCAAAACATGTTAAATAAATCCTTAGACTTTCTAAAACCTGTTAGATACATCCTTATGACCTATAAAATTGATTAATGTGGTAAAATAATTGAAAAAGTCCGAAAAAGTCCAACGGACTTTTATATTTTAAACGACTAAGTCCCTAAACATTTTTTGAACGAAAAAAAAATACAATTTATAAAACGAAACGAATATACCATTTTCATTATTTTTCCCAAAACATAAAAAAGTTATATCCAAAGCATAAATAGATGTATATAAAAGTTGGATACAATTTATCAAAAGTTGCACCAAAGTATACCAAAAGTTGCACCAAAAAATACCAGCAGTTGCGCCAGATATACCAAAAGTTACACCAGATATACCAAAAGTTGCGTCGGAGCATCGAGTATTCAGTATTCTACTCTCTTTCTGAAGAGATTAACAAGAAATTTGGTGTTAAAACATAGCACGAAAAAATCTCAAAAGTAAATTCCATAAAAATACCTTGGGGAATTTTCTTTGGCTTGGGCTATTGTTATGTTTGAATAATCCTTCCTCACTGTTACGAAGTTCAGTGATATACCAGATCGATTTTCAACTCGATTTCGGGCTTCCTCTAAAAACAAGCATTCTAAAGGGTCTGCCTTCCCTATCCAAAGCCAAATTTTCCTCCATTCTTCTACGGTATCCAACCTATTACAACGAAGATCGATTAGAGACATGAAAAAACCCTTTTAAGAATTTCAAGATTTGCATCACCCGATCACCAAGAACACTCAAAATCTGGAATTCCCACTATTAACTTTGAATCAAATTGCATAAATTTGAAGCAAGAACCAAGAATCTATACAAGAAGAAACAAAAATACAAAAATCTTTCAAGAAAATCGATGACAAACAGGGAAGAAACAACGACAAGGACTGGAAGTCCAATGACTTATTTGTTCCAGAAAATTGCAGGTTACATTTTTAAACAATGAGGATGTATCTAATGAGTTTTAGAAAGCCTAAGGATTTATTTAATATATTTTGAAAATTCCAATGACTTATTTGTTTCAAAAAATTGTCCAATCACTTAATCATTCTTAACACTAAAGTCTATTGAGTTTTTTTTGGACTTTTCCCTAATTTGTACATAATGTTTTAACACTTGTATTTTTTTTAAATAAATTTTTTTAAAAGGTAAACACAAATGCTCTAAAACATCTTCAACGGTTATGCTAAAATAAAGATTTTCGGAGTTTTTCTTTGCTCCAATAGCTATGTTAAAATGTATGCTAAAATAGAAAATATAAGAGAAAGAAGGTGCAAATCTCCAAATTATAGCTAGGGATGGCAAAAAAAACCGAAATCGATGGGGAAAACCGAAAACCGAACATTTCGGGTCGGGTTCGGGGACATCTTAACGGGGACGGGGCAGGGATCGGGGATGTTATCGGGGATTTTAACGGGGACGAAGATGGGGACGGGGACGATACTCACCGGCCCGACTCGGCCCAATATAATATATATATATATATATATGTATTATTGTATATATATTGATTGCAATTTAAAATTCATTGGGCCTTTTATATTAAAAGTCCATTTAGTTTAAACTTAAAACAAATACCCAATTTTATATTACAAGCCCAAACCCAAATTCAAACAATCAAAACCAAATCCCTAAATTCTCAATCGACCAGATTCAATTCCTCAAATCATCAATCGTCGATCTCAAATTCTCAATCCTAAGGGGGCGTTTGGTTCATGGAATGGAATTTGATGGAATTGAAATCCATCGAAGGAATTTGACGTTGAAGGAATTATAATGGAATTTGACCATGCGTTTGGTTGGTAGGAATTCAATTCATTCACTTAAGCCAAGGAATGATGAATTTCTTAAATTGTGGAATTCAATGGAATTGGGAGGATTCCATCGCTTTCATTTCGTGAACCAAACATGGGCTTGGAATTTGGTCATTCCAATTCTTTCAAATTCCTTCCAATTCCATGAACCAAACAACCCTTCAGTTTCTCACATCGTCGGACGTCGACATCGATACACACATCGTCCACTCTCAGTCGGTGGTTTACTGTAGTCAATTGCTGCAGTCACTCTCGGTCTCTCCTCTATCTTCAATCAGTCGTCGCCTTGTCTTCAGTCTTCACTCAAGCTCGGTGCTACTCGTCAGTAAGTAGAGGTTTATGATGAAAATCCATGTGTATAGAGATGTAAACAGTAAATCTATGTGATATCCATGTGTATAGAGATGTAAACAGTAAACCGAAGTTTTTTTTGTTTAATGTTTGATCCAATTAGGGATTTAGATTCTACAATCATAGATTTAGATTTTAGAGTTTTTTTTTGTAAATAGTAAGTCATGTGTATAGAGTTATTTTCGGTTTCGGTTTCGGGTATAACCAACGGGTAATAGTGATTTTTTGTCCTTAACGGGTTCCCCAATGTGGACCGGGGAAACCGCGGGGACCCGATGGGGATCCCCGATAAGGTCCCCGACGGGGATCGAGACGGTTATGGGGATTGGTATGGTTTTCGGTTTCTCGGACGGGGAGGGTACAGAGCAATTTTTACAACAACCCATTTTAGATTTGGGTTTCTTTTTACAGAAAACTTTGTCTAATCTAGGTGAGTTTTGTCAAAAACTCCTCTTGGATGGCTCTCTGATTGTACTCTCCCTTGATGACCTCCCTTTCGAACATTCACTGCCACAGAAGCATTAATTTTATCAAATTTGGGCCATTTTGCCTTCTGTTGCCAAGTGAGCTTTTCTTGAAATGTTTTATGGGTTTTGGAGCTTCGGAAGCTTGAGAGATCTTGATCTTTTCACTGTTTAATTTTTCGAGCTCGAGAGAAGTCTTTGCTTGCAGACACATGTCCAAAAAGTCAGGGCAAATGGGTATGCCTGTAATTCTCCTTTTGGGAGTGACTATTCTGTTAAGAATACCAGAGGAAAGTTTATTTTCCTCTGGATCACAGGGGACTATCTCAAGTTCCACAGAACTTGTCTCAATATCGACAGAGGTGGACTCAGACTCTGACTCATAATCTGAATTGAGAAAGTCTCTATGAATGAGAGCGTGACCTTCTGGAACTGCAGTGCTTTGTCCATTGGTAGTGTCCTTGGGATTATTTAGATCTTTTGAAATGCATGGGATCACCATAGGAACACTTAGACATTTTAGGAGATCTTGCTCAAAGATTTCTCCTACTTCAGAGGCTACATCAGGATGACTAAGAAAGTGATTTTCATAAGTTTTTCTCAAGTCACTTTCCAAAAATCTTTTGAACAATTTTTCTTCCACAGAGGCCAGAACAAACTCTGGTGCATCAGAGGACAGTTCCTTTTCAGGAATCATCATGCACATAAAAGCCATTTGAGTTTGTGTTTCTGGATGACCAAATTTGAAGACCCCTATCTGCTTTTGAGACATATATTTCTTTGGAATAGATTTTCTCTTTGATGAGAGTGCAGATGGTAAATCATTGTTTTCATACCATACATTCGCCATCTGCAGAGGTTTCCTCAGATGTGGTCCTTCAGAGGTTCTCCGCCTCTTGAAAGTGGATAATAGGTTTGGAAGACTTGGTTTTAGAAATTGTCCAGGGCAAAAGATGTTTGCTAAAGATTTGTTCCTTTTATTCCCAGTATAAGGGTCAATGTCATCGAACCCTATACCTCTTCTGCCAATCTGGGTATTGACCTTTTCATAGACTTTCTAAGCATCCTGGTATCTCTTAATTAGAAGATCTCTGTCGAGCAGATCTTGATGAAGTACTTCTCTTTCCTTTTGGATTTTTTTTTCAAAGAAATGACTTTTAAGCGATCACTCTCATTGTTCTTTAGCTCTTTGACCTTTTCTTTTAGAGCTTGATCAAGTTTGGAAACCTTTTCTTTTAAACCTTTCTTTTCAACAATGTGCTCAGAAACAAGAGATTTTCTTTCAAGATAGAGCTTGTCTTTCTCTTGGGTGAGAAGTTTTGTTTCTCTCTCAAAGAAAGCTAATTTCTTTTGTAGCTTTGAGCACATGCTTTTATAAGCAAGGAATTCATTTTGTAATTCAAGAAGTTTGTTTTCAGAGCCAATATTAGATGAGTCAGAAGTAGATACCTCACTCTTGTCATCAGAAGAGTGGACTTCTGCCATTCCATAGAAGAGTGCATTGTTATCCCCCTCGTCAGAGGATTCATCAGTCACAAGGTTTTCTTGTTCTGCCATCAGGGATCTTTGAGTGTAGTACTCTGCTTTCTTTTTATAGAAAGCAGCGTCTCTGGGAGGTTTCCCTTTGATGCCAGTTGACCTGCACTCTGCTGCAAAGTGGCCCGACTTCCCGCATTTGAAGCATCCTTCATTCTGTTGAGGGGGCTTTGTCTGCACCTCTGCCATCCATCTTCTGTCCACTTCTTCTTTCTTCATGCCTCTGATCACCAAAATCTTCTCTCCCAAACTTTCTTATTTCACCATACCCTCTACCTCTGTTGTCTCTCTCCTCTCGTCCTCTGTAATCTGGCTTTTTCTTAAGACCCCTGTTGAATTGTCGGGTCATAAGAGCAAGCGTTTTGGCCAGAGCAGCCATATCAATCTCTTCCTCTAAGCTTTCTTCACTTTCACTCTCTGCCACTAACACCTTCTTCTTCTTCTTCTTCTTCTGAGCATCCTCTGTCGCCTTCTCCTTCCCTTTGTCTTGACCCTCTGTGGCACTTCCTACCAACGCCAGAGGTCCGCCCACAGGGGTTGCCAATTTTGAGATTCGGTTCTCTTGGCTAATCAATGTCCCAAAGAGGTCGGAGATAGACCATACATCAAGATCTAGGGTTTCTTGCATGGACATAGTCAGATGAAGCCATTCATCATTCAGGCTATGAAGAAATCTGACATTGTTCTCCTCAGAGGTTCTATGGATACCATACCTCTTGCACTTATTGATCAAGGAGTTGTACCTATTGTAAGTGCTCTGAATGGATTCGCCTGGTAGAGCCTTAAATGCAAAGTATTCATTAATGCACAAGGCTCTGTTGTTCTTTAGGGTTTTGGCACCACCCTCAAGCTGTTTCTCAAGCTCCAACCATAGATCTTTTGATGTTTCACAGGAGTCAAGGGGCTGAAATATGTCGTTTGGAATGGCCATTATGAGCAGCCTTTTGGCTTTATTTGCAAGTTCATGCAGGACACTCTCTTGCTCAGTCCACTCATTGATAGGTTTAGGATGCTGATATTCAGGTATTTCTGGAGTGTTTGCAGTGGCAGGAACACGAGGGACAGTGGTCATTGGAATGTAAGGAGGATTGTGAAGAAACTCGACCAGTCCAGGATCCATACCTTCAAGGAAGTGTACCATCCTGATTTTCCACTGAGGATATTCATCCCTCGGTAGAGTAGGAGGTTTTGATTGAGATCCTGTACTGAAATAGTTGACTGTGTTCGCCATTTTCAGATGGAGAGATTTAGAAAGAAAAATAGAGTATAGGTTGAACTTATGAAAGGAATGAGAATATGCTAAACAATGATGAGTATTTGGTATGAGAAAGTTAACAACCAACAAATAAGCTTTGAATCTGTCTTTAGCGGATCAAACACACATGCTTTTGAATCTATGTCAAACAGGTTGAAATAGCTTCAGAAAACAGAGTATGTTTATGAATGGAGATCAAGGTAAAGAACAAACTCAAACTACTACCTAGAACGATAGAATCAAGTATAGAACATGATCCTTTGATATTAAGAATCAAAGTCAGCTCTGATACCAATTGTTGATCCCAAATAATGATGTTCTTAACTTGATAAACTTTTCACTACACACAGACTAATCGATAAGAGTGCGGAAGCGTTTTAGTATGTAGAGAAAGTAGAACATGCAAGGTAGTAGACACACAGACAAACAATGAACAGAAACGTAAGATGCAACAGGAAATTTACTGAAGAAACTGTTTCATTGATTTGCTTCAAGAAAACCAAGAACACGCACTGGTATGTGCAAAATATTCTCAGGGAAAATACAATCTCCATTTCAGAATAGTGTGTGCTCGCATGCAAAAACAGAAGGTGGTGCTCCTATAATATACAAGAAGGATGTACCCCATAGTACAAGACAAAGGCTGACATTCCATAAACGGAATGCCACCTGGAAAGGTAAACAATCGTGCGCCGCAGAAATGATCTGGAGAATCTTCGTACAACAGGCCTCACGTGTTCTGCACGTGACCTTGTCTTGAACTATAGACACAATCTTCGAACTGTCTCCAGAGGTTAGCCATCACAGAGGCTCTGTGAGTGATCACAGAGGCTCTGTGATCTGAAGGTCCATCAGGTTACGAGTCCTCTGGCAGAGAGTCGACATAATCTTCTGAGCTTTGTCTTCTGAGGTGACTTGGTCGTTCTGAGCAGTCTTCAACAATTCCTATACTTAGCCTATTTTTCAATACTTCTATACATGAAGGTTGGAGCTAACAACCCCTAAAATTAGAAAGTAGCAGACAATTTAAAATTTTCAAATTCCCTTAAAGTAAAAGGACTTTAGTACAAAAATACTTAAAGCTACAAATGAAGGGAAACAAGATATGTATCAGAGTTCTAAACTGGACTATTTAACTTCCAAACATAATTTGAATAAGTTAGGGGTTACTAAAACTATTGAATTCGTTATCTTCAAAACAAGATGATGTTTCTAATGCAATCCTAAAGGAACCTCTACAAATCTCTGAATGCCACTCAAATCTAAGACCTGTAATACATGCCGATAAGAAAAAAATGTTAGGCTTAAAGCCTAGTGAGTTCAAGTAGTTTATAATATAAAATAAAATGGTAAAACTCATCCAAAAGATTTCCTTCAAACAACGACTTATTTATTTAAACTCTTTTAATTCTAAAGGAATATCTTTCCAAAACTCGTTATTTACACAATATAATCCATTAATCAACATCCGCTTTAGAGTGAGATCTAATATCTAAACTCACCCAAAACGTAGATAGGACTCATACTCCAAAGGAATAATGTAACACCCCAAAAATTGGGACAAACAAAAATCTCCATAAAAAGGAAAGTGGTATATAATGTCATAGCATGAGCCTCCCAAAAAGGGAAAATAACAAACACCAGTATAATTACAATTTGTAATATAACGGAAAACAAACGACAACCATCTAATCTAATTCCTAAACGGAAATAAGATTACAAAAGGAGTGCCGTCTCTACTCCAAGAATGGTCTTCAATGACGGTGTCTCAAAAATCATACTTTCCCCCAAGCTCACACTAGACATGGCTAAATTTTCTTAGGCACGCCGCCGCTAGAACCTGAGATACATGTCGACATCAAACAAGTGTTAGGACAAAAAGCCTAGTGAGTTTGAACAAATAGCAACATGCAATAATAATGCAATAATGACAAGAATATGAACCCGTGCATCAATAGTTAGAGTCAATGGGGGAGACCTATAATACCAATCAAGTTCCATCCAAAGAGTAGAGATACCTTAGTGTCAACTATCATGAGTGACACCAAAAAAGCCCGACACATCCGAGGGGTACAACAAAGGCATTACCCCGAATGGCGGAGGTCTAGGTGCATACCGACACAGTGGCACCCAAGACTATGTCCTCCTAGTGTCTACTTGACTTGGTTCATCCAATATTCCATATTCGGCCAAAAGGTGCATTAGCCCACATGAAGTGTTTCCATTTCCAACATAGGCAACTTGTGATTTAAATACCACACACACACACACACACACACACACACACACACACACACACACACACATACACACATATATATATATATATATATATCAATGATGGATTCCATAAAATATCTCGATAAGCTCAAACTAGCCATTTAAGCATATATCACCATATATGGTATGTCCGAGCTATATTACCATGATTCACAATTTCACATACTCATTTGCACATTATTTAAACCCGAGGTTACCCATAGCAATTATGCACATAATGGTAGCAATTTTCCAAATTAGATCAACCCTAAGATGGGGTTATTTTGTAACAAAATCATTTTCCAAAATACTCTATATGCACAACTCATAAGACCCACAAATTTCCAAGGAGAACATTTCCATCCTCCTAAACCACAACGTCTTCAAAAATATAAATGGATGACTAATTTAGCCTAGAAGTTCACAAACAAGCATAAAAAGATGAGAAAACAAATAATGA
This sequence comes from Arctium minus, assembly GCA_954870635.1. NCBI lineage: Eukaryota > Viridiplantae > Streptophyta > Magnoliopsida > Asterales > Asteraceae > Arctium > Arctium minus. The sequence goes on along the minus strand of OX941088.1, from coordinate 41,670,251 downwards.
CATGTATTTAGTGTTTACAAAGGTTTAAAAAACTCACAATCTAGGTTTTTGAGGAAAACCTAGATAAGTTGCAAAACCCTAGAGAAATGATGGAGACGAGATGAATGCTTGAGTCTTGGTCTTCTACGACTTGAAATCCCCACAATAAATTTCTCAAAGAAATCATTGATGACCAAAAAGTGATCCTAACAAACCCTAGGCTTTCATTTATGGAGATGGGGGTTTTTGGAGAGCTAAAATCAACTTCAAAGCTCTCAAAATCGGGTAGGAAGATGAAATTAATGAGTTGAACTCGTGGGAGGGGTTTTTATACCCCGATGCACACGCGGGAAACTGTGCTCAATGACACTATCGCCGACACCATCGTCGACCCTCCCCCACTCTTGGTACAGAGGGTGCGATTGTGACACGCGAAAGTGCTCGGTGGCACAATCATTGTCACTCTTGCTGAGAGTATACCGCGGACATCCCTTCCCCCGCGACTGTGACCAGCGACAGTGCCCTATGGCACAATTGTTGTCACTATCTCATAGAGAGTACCGACAGGCGACAACTCCAAACTTGAATAATTTGTCTTTGTTGCATGCATGGTTCAAAGATTTAGTAACAAATTAACAACTTTAAAATGATAACAGAATTACCTAATGATATAATTTCAATGACGTCTACCTTTCTGTTCAAACATTTCTTGGTAGGCTCTTCTCCGGTCACTATTCATCCGGTCACTATTCATCTGGTCACTATTCATCCGGTCACTATTCATCCAGTCACTATTCACTGTTCATCCGGATTCACTGTTCATCCGGATTCACTGTTCATCCGGATTCACTGTTCATCAGGTCGAAAAACTTCATATCGGTCGAACTATTCAAAGCAGGTCGAAATATTCATGTCGGTCGAAAAAGCATAAAATTCCCGGTTGCTACAGTACCCCCGGTCGCTACAGTAACCCGGTCGCTACAGTACCCCCGGTTGCTACAGTACCGGTCAAAAAAAAATCTCGGTCGAAGGTATCTCCGGTCGCTACAGTATCCCACGGAACTTACTTTCCCAAACCAGAAAGGCCACAGGTACAAACTTTTAAACTCAGAGATTTCTGTATTTAATATATAATATTTTCATCTCAATCACTCAGGTCAACATCTAAGTGCTTAGCCCATATTTTCACTCCGATCTATAATTCTGATCATTTAGGTAGTCAAAGCAAAGTAAACTATAAATATTCCGACTCACATATCTTTAAAGCAGTGTCAAAAGCTACAAACATGTTGCTGATTTTTCAACTTTTGTAAGACTTGAAAGTTGAACATATAAAACTTTAATATAAACAAAGCAACTTGAAAATTTATCCTTGACACACATTTTATTCAACTGAAAGAAAATCTGTAAAGCTTTTACTTTATAGAATAAAATTTGTAAAGATTTAAACTTTTAAGTTCAACATGCCAAGTTTTGAAAGCAGGAAATTAAAACGTTTTTCATCTAAAGCTTTTGTAAAGATATCAGGAAGTTGATATTCAGTTGGTACAAAATATAATTCAATCGTACATTCTTCCACATGATGTTTAATGAAATGGTACCGCATATCTATGTGTTTGGTTTTAGTGTGCTGGACCGGATTGACTGATATCGCGATCGCGGATTTACTGTCACAATATATAGGCACTGTTTTGTACAGCATCCCGTAATCCCGAAGTTGTGTCTTCATCCAAAGCACTTGAGCGCAACAAATAGCTGCGGCGACGTATTCTGCCTCTGCAGTTGAGATTGAAACACAGTTATGCTTCTTCGACGCCCAACTTATCAGTCTATCACCCAGAAATTGAAGGTGACCTGATGTGCTTTTCCGGTCTAACTGATTTCCACCAAAATCTGCATCAGAATAAGCAATCAACTTATAGTCAGAACTCTTAGGATACCATAAACCTAAATAAGTTCCTTTAATGTATCTAAAAATGCGCTTGACTGCTAATAGATAAGATTCTTTAGGCTTGGCTTGGAATCTGGCACACAAGCAGGTAGAGAACATTATGTCCGGGCGACTGGCAGTTAGATACATTAGCGATCCTATCATTCCTCAATATGTCTTTTGATCCACAGCTTTTCCATATGGATCAAGTCCAATTTTGGCACCATGAGCTATGGGTGTACCGATAGAAGAAGATTTGTCCATCTTGAATTTCTTCAATATGTCAAATACATACTTCGACTGGTTGATAAAGATGCCATCTGGAAGCTGCTTCACTTGTAGGCCGAGGAAGAAATTAATTTCTCCCATCATGCTCATCTGAAACCTAGAGGTCATAAGATCAGAAAACCAAGTACATAAAGATTTATTAGTCGCACCGAAAATAATATCATCAACATAAATTTGAACTAAGCAGATATCCAAGTTAGAATGATAGATGAAAAGAGTGGTATCAATCGATCCTTTGGTAAACCCTGATTTGATCAAGAAGGCTGACAACTCATCATACCACGCCCTTGGAGCTTGTTTCAAACCATACAGTGCTTTATCGAGAAAATATACATGATCAGGACGGTCTTTGTCAACAAACCCCTCTGGCTGAGAAACATAGACTTCTTCTTTCAGTTTACCATTGAGGAATGCTGTTTTGACATCGATCTGATATACAGTGAAATTACGATAAGTAGCGAAGGCAAGAAACATCCGAATAGCTTCTAATCTGGCAACCGACACGAATGTTTCATCGTAGTCGATGCCTTCTTCTTGTCGATATCCTTTGGATACCAGTCTTGCTTTGTTACGCACAACGATACCATCTTTATCTTTCTTATTCTTGAATATCCACTTGGTGCCAATTATGCTCTTTCCTTTCGGCCGTGGTACAAGTCTCCAAACTTTGAGTGCGTCAAATTGATTGAGCTCCTCTTGCATTTCTATAATCCAATCCGGATCTTCCAACGCTTCAGATACTTTGGTTGGTTCAATCTTGCTTAGAAAGCAAGTGAAGAGACATTCGTTGGAAGTTGCCGTCCTGGAACGTGTAGACACACTAGCTTGAGGATCTCCAATAATTTGATGAATGGGATGAGATCTTGTCCATTTGGTGGTATGAGGGAGAGGATCGATAGTCTCTTGAGCAACTTCTAATTGATGAGGGAGAGGTTCAGAAGCCTCTATGTCAGATGAAGATATATATATTGTCTCGACAGTAGGAGGAGAAAGTTCAACAACTTCAGAATCAGACTCTGGAAATGTTGATTGAACAGTAGCAGTTTGATCTTCATTCTGAACTTGTTCTTCTTGAATAGATTGATCTTGAACAGATTATTCTTGAAAAGGTTCAGTGTTCACATGTTCCGGTTCTGATTGCTCATTTTCTGATTGTACTAGATCAGATGCAGAAATACTGGTTTGAATCACAGGAGGTACTGGAAAAACATCAGTGTCAGAGATAGTTGCAGCGGAATTGGATGTAGATGTGATCACAGTATCCTGATTCAAAACATTTGAGACATTATCAGTGTTAGATCTGGGAACATCATCATAAAAATTCTCAAAGAGAAAATCTAAATCAGAAAGATTAAGAATAGAAGAAGAAGAATCCTGATTTGTCGATTGAATTGAAGGTTCTGAACTGTGTTGTTCAGAAGCTGAATTCCTAGTAAGAACGGGTTCTGAGCCTGGTTGACCAGAAACCAAATCAGCAGCTTCGTCAAATTTGACATTTACACTCTCTATCACTTTTCTTGCTGAGATAAGAAAGACTCTGTAAGCTGCAGAGTTAGAAGAATAACCCAGAAAAATACCCTCATCTGCCTTCGGACTAAACTTATTCAGATTATTCCTGTCATTCAGAACGTAACACTTACACCCAAAAGACTTGAAATATTTGACATTCGGTTTGATACCGTTCATCAACTCATATGGTGTTTGTTGAATCGGCGATGTAGAATCGATCGGTTCTGAGTATGACATGTAGTTGAAACAGCTTCAGCCCAATGAGACAAAGGAAGACCAGAATAAGCAAGCATAGATCTTGCAGCCTCAACAAGCGTTCTATTTCGACGTTCAACAACCCCATTCTGTTGCGGTGTTATAGCAGCATAAAACTGTTGTTGAATTCCTCGATCCTCGTAAAAAGCTTGAAAAGTACTGTTCTTGAATTCAGTGCCATTGTCTGATCTGACAACCTTGACTTTCTTTTGCTTGTTGGTCTGAATTGTTTTGATGAGGTTAATGAGAATGTCTGGGGTTTCATCTTTGGATTTGAGAAACTTCACCCATGTATATCTTGAGTAATCATCAACCACCACCAAGACATATCTTTTCTTACCAATACTCTTTGTCTTCATCGGTCCGCATAAATCAACATGCAATAAGTCAAGTATGTCTGAAGTGCAGGGTTCAGGCTTTGGTTTGTGAGGATCTTTCTTCATCTTTCCTTTCTCACAATCCTGACAGAGGTAGTCTTTCTGAAAACGAAGTACTGGAAGACCTCTCACTGAATCATTCTTGACAAAGCGATCCATATACTTAAAGTTGAGATGAGCTAGTCGACAATGCCAAACCCAACTTTCATGAACAAAGGCTTTAGATAGCAAACAAATGTCAGATGGGATCTTAACCTTGGAAAGATCAATTGTATACAAATTGGATCTTCTTTTTCCAACCAATAAGTCCCTGCCACTGTCATTCTTCACAGCAACTCTTTTAGATTTGAAGCTAACTTCAAGATCTTTATCACAGAACTGTCCGATGCTGAATAAGTTGTGGATTAGACCTTCGACGTAGCTGACTCTCTTGACAGTTATATTACCTTGAACAAGATCACCATAACCAAGAATCGGAGCAGTCTCACAGTTTCCAAACTTAACACGACCGCAACATTTTTCTTTAAAATTTGAAAGTAGTGATTTGTTGCCCGTCATGTGTTTGGAACACCCCGAATCCAGATACCATAAATGACTAAGCTGCACATACAGAAACTACATAGATTTTGGTACCCATATGCTTATGGGTCCCTTCTTGTTAGATTTGTGTCTTTTATTTTTCGAAGATTTATTTTTCAAACACTCAAGAATGCAATCATCAATAGAGGAATAAACATAATCATCAGAATCAGAACTAGAAGAAAAAGAGACATGCTTTGCAATGTGAATCATTTGCGAAATTGAATATTTTGTATTTTTATTACACAAAGCAAATGTATCATTGTCACAAAGATTCACTACACAAGTATCTTCTAACAGTTCATACTCTATAGATTTTTGCTTTATCCTCCATATCAGCTTTTGTGACTTCTTCACAGTCCGATCTGAAACAGAAGAATCAGAAGAATTAGAATTTTCAGACAAGACACTATCATGTTTCCTTGACTTCTTTGACCTTCTTCTTTTACGCTTCCTTTTATAATATTGAACATTTAGCGTTAAAGAATCATCAATAATTGAATCAGAAGAAGAAACTTTATCTAAGAAATCAGACTGAGCACTTGACATTGAAGAACTGGCTTCGGAGTGAGAATTTTCAAAAATGCACAAGTCAGGAGGAGGTTTGCGTAACCCATTGGTGGCGCAAACTGAACTTTGCGCAATCAACGGCTGGCGCAAAGTGTCAGTTTGCGTTACCAACTGGTTGCGCAAATGCACACTATTTTTAAGAACTTAAGTATTTTCCTTAGAATCTTTAGAAAATCCAGAAGAAATTTTGTCTTCAAAACTTGTTTTCATTATAAAAAGAAATAAATCGTTTTCTAAATCATTTTGAAGACTGTGTTCTTCCAATTTATTTTCAAGATCAACTATCTTATCTTCTAACACTAATGGGGGAATGTATCTCCTAGAATCATAAGACACCGGAGATGCATTTTCCTTATTAGCATATATATCAACAAATTCAGTTGGTAATGAAGATTTATTGGAAGACTTGACATTTAAAACATTTTTGAAATTTCTGGACTTCTTCGTTTTCTCAGGAAAATACTTGGCATTTTCAGATGTATAAACAAATGGCATTTCCATTTTCTTGTTATGCATCCTCTTTTGATTTTCAATTTCTAAAACTTGCTTTTCATTCAATCAGTCAATTTTAAATTGAGGAGCATAATTCGCAAGAGTTAGATAATCAAAATTATATAAGGTTGATGTTTTTGAAATACCATTGTTTAGACAATGAGGATTTTCAAAACCAAGTCCCCACCTTTCTTTTATAGCCTCGTCACTCCTAGGCTTATTCAAATATATAGTCTGCTCAGTTTGGTTTCTCTTATACAAATTTTCTTCTAACACAATTATTTTATCAGATAAACTTTTGTTCAAATCAGTCAATTCAGTCAAAGAATCATGATAAGTCTGATTTGATAATTCTAAGTCATTCAAATTCTTTTGAAATTTCTCTTTTGTGTCATTTAAAATGATCTTTTCATCTATCAGAGAAATCTTCAGTTTTTCAATCAAAACAGACTTTTATTGATTTCCAAGCTTTTCAGATATGAACTTAGAACGAAAATCATGTAAAGCATTGACAATAATGTTCAATTGAGAAGAAACAAAGTTAACATCAAACTCAGAAATTACCTCAGAATCATCAGTGGAGGTATTATCTTCTTCATCATCACTCTTGTCATCTCCAATGAAGCACATTGCAGCTGTCTCCTCGTTCTCAACTTCGTTGTCTGAATGATCCAACCAGTACTCCTCCTCAGCCAGCAGTATAGTTCCATTTTCTCTCTTCTCAGCCAGTTCCAACCTTCACTCGACACTCCTTAGCTATGTGCCCCGGTTTGCCACAGTTGAAGCAGTTCATAATCTTCTTCTCTTCCTTTTTAGGCTCAACCAATTTTGCAGGCTCATACTTTGGAGTGAATGCCTTTGATGGTGCACCAGATTCCACTTTCTTTGAGCCGGATGTAAATCACAGGTTGTTTGATCCTGATCTGTGTTGGAACCTTTTCTGATAATGTTGAGTGAGGAGTATCATAGCTTTCTCCAGAGCCTCATCATCATCATCCGTTGACCCATCATAAGCAGATTCAGATAAAGCTTGCTCAGCCAGTTGGTTAGCCAGAAGAGCAATCGGATCCACGATCTTTGGCTTATTCTTTTTATCCAGCTTAGCTTTCTTCTCCAGAACCATGTTCTCATCAGTCATCAGAATTTCATACAATTCCTGAATGGGCATAGTAGAAATCCTGACATCATTTCTCATCCAATGACAGGATTTGCTCCATTCAGGTTGGAGTGCATTCAGAAACTTCAGGTTGGCCTCCAATTCAGTCTTGGTAACTTTGATCTTATACAGATCATTGATGATAGCCCAAAATCTATCAAATACGCTCTTCAGACTTTCCCCGTCTTTCGCTTTGAATTCCTCAAAATTATTCATGTACCTTGTCTGACGCAGTTGAGTTGACACAGCTGTACCAAACATGATCTTTTCCAATTGAGTCCACATAAGCATAGGATTCTGTTTGAAACAGTCAATTCTGTTGTAGATCGAATTGGGTAGTGCAAGAATCAGATTAGATTTGTCCTGGTTATCAGCTTGATATCTTAACAGTTCATCAGCATCATACTCCCTTAAAGCTTTCTCAACAGTTGTAGCCAGAGTAGTTGCAGTAGCTGGTATAACTTTCATCAGCCTCTCCATAGGACCCTCAGTCAGAGATTTCATCATGTTATCCCCATTCAGTTGTCTTTCTATGAAGTTAATGAATCGGTCTTGCCACTGTTCAAATTCATTTTCGTTAATCAGTACGGGAGGCCGAGTGTCAGACCCAATGACATCATCAGGTCATTCTTGTAAACTTGAGCTTGCAAAGACATCTTGAAAAATTCAGAAGGTCAGAAAATTCTAAGTCTAGAACTAGAAGACTTGCGCAAACAGAAGGTTTGCGTGAATAGTGAGAGACGCAAATGAGGTTTGCGTAAGCCAAGTGATGCGCGAACTGAGCTTTGCGTAATCCAAGTGATATGCGAACTGAGCTTTGCGTAATCCAAGTGATACGCGAACTGAGCTTTGCGTAAGTCGCTGATAACGAGAACTGGACTTCTCGTGACAAGAGGAAGGCGCAAAGTGAGCTTTGCGTGAGCTGGAGAATGCGCAAACAAACTTCTCTTGAACTTTGAAATACGCAAAATAGCTTTGCGTGAATAGCTCAATGAGAAAACCTGAAATACACTAACACAAGGATTAGACAACAATATGAAGTTGCGCAAAGTAGTATGAACTTGCGCAAACCTATATGAACTTGCGCAAAACGAAGAAAATCAAGAAAAATTCGCAACAACGATTAAAACCAAGAAATTAATGCAAGAATTTCACACACTGATGATCGAAAACAACTTTCTTACAACATTCAACCAATAAATTCGATTAAAAAATCACGAAATCTCAAATTCGTAAATGGAACAGTACGTGAAAACGGGGTTTCCAGAAACTCTTTAAATCTCAAAATCGACGATCTAAAATTGTTTTTCTTGCAAAATTGTATGAATCAAATATGATCAATAACCAAAAACGAGTCTAATGAATCAAATAGCAAACAAATTCGTCCAGAAACCTATCCAAATTTGATGAAAAAGCAAAAAACGAGATTTTCTTGAAAAAATCAAGAAAATCGATCAAATTTTCTGCTTTAATCCACAAATTCAGAATCTAAATCAAATACTCTCAGTCCTCTCAGATTTAGAATAACTCTGATACTAATTGAAAGTCCAAGATCGGTCTAAATCTAGTGAGAGAAAGTAGAGAACTCCAAAGTATTCGTTCTATTCAAATGTGATCTCAAAGTTACAAACAACAAAGCACCTAAGGGACTTAAATACCCCAGGTCTTAACCAAAACAGATAAGCAAGATAAGCACAGTTAAGACTACTGAAAATAAATACAATGATTACTACAAAATCAGTCTTAACAATATCGATCCAACATCAAGAACATTCAGAGATAAGTGAGCTTAAACAGAAACAATATCAACCTCTGTAATCCGCGTTTGTAATATAAACAGGTTGGTAATCTTATATATCTGTTGTTTGATTATCTGGTAAACGATCACGGACTCACACTTTCTTAGGAAAACACGAGTGTTACAAATAAATATAAGATAATACTCTATACCCAAAAGCACCGAAAACATAGATAATTCAATACCTAAAACACCACATTTTGGTGAAGAGGGAGACCTGTTTTCATTGAATGTGGCGGGAACACAAAAGTAAGTCACTTATCAACGTTCTCGAGTTTGTCCTCGGATCATGGATCCTCGTATACGACTCGTTTCAATTCCACCGCAAGGTTCCCAAAATGATCCTAGTGCCTACTCAACCTCTAGATAAGCTTCACCATAAAAGTCAACAATCTCCAGATACGACTCTACAGAGTACCACCGCAAGACCCAAGTCTATATAAGATTCAATTGAGTATTTGAGTACCACCACAAGCTTCCAAACCATGTCTTGACTTGGTGAACACTCTTTAGATTTAAGTGAGGACATCAAAACTTTAACATCCCAAGCCAACCGTACCATATATTGTCGGCTTTGTCCACACATCCGGACTCACGGTTTTAAAACACGTTTGATAGAGGAGGTATCAAGTCCTTTTATAAGGAAACCTTTGTTCCCCTCCCCAACCAATGTGGGATCTTACAACCCACCCCCTCGGGAGCCCAAAGTCCTCACTGGCACACCAGTCCGACTCCCGGCTCTGATACCAACTGTAACATCCCTTGCCAACCGTACCAGATATTGTCCGCTTTGTCCACACACTCGGACAGACGTGTTTTAAAACCGTGAGTCCGGGTGTATGGACAACGGACAATATCTGGTACAGTTGTCCTGAGATGTTTCAGAAGCAATTTGAAACACCCCAAATTTTCTTGAACATTTCTACCGAAAATTCAGCATGACCTCTTCGTAAAGTCGTTATATGCCTATTTTATATCCTTCGAATTATATATACATATTCACTAAACAAATCCCAAACCAAAACGGGTATTTACATTACATATATTAACAACTACTCACAAACATATTACAAATATGTAGATATACAATCTATCTAAATATTATCTTGAACTAATCTTCAGTCTCAAGCGATATGGTACTCAAAACACCGTATCAGCCAATAGTATTGCTTAACAATGCTTACCTAAACTAGCACCATCAATAATATCATATGATCTTGATCCTGGGATACATGTCGGAAAATAAAAACAAATCAAGCTTAACGCCTGGTGAGTTCAAGAGTTTCTATAATAAAGCATTACATTAAAAATCAAACTGATCCAAATATCCAAGACAATGCATGATTTGTAAACATTAGTAATATGCAAACCAACACATTACTTTAATCAAAATCAATAAAAGATGTGGTTATAAATTTCAAAATGAGGTAACAACCATCGCACCATGTAGGGGAGACCCATAACATAACCGGAATCGGTGAAGGAGCACTACCCAGTAGTTCACTTATCCGTTAGGCTAATTTCGGCATAATCACCATGTGCACATTGTGTCCTACAGACAAAATGCCTATTAGCCGAGTATTTGGCACCCATCTGTGCACGGTACTCCAATACAACACCCGATAGGAGCAACCGATCAACTGTAAAGGGAGCGACCCCATTTACAAACATAACTAAGGGAGTGACCCTAAGTCGCCAGATCCGGATCTAAATACGTCACATCAATGAGCAAACAAATAGCTCACAATGCCTCATTTATACAAAGTGTATTTCACCAAATTTTATGTCAATAGCATGCTACAAAAACATCAAGTTTCAAAACATCAAAACCATATGCCACGTAGTCTCTCATAACAATGTAGCTTGATTGTTTTCACCTTAACATTTACTTTGTATAAAACATTAAACAACCACATTTCATAATACTCATTTAAATCATGCATTTTTCAATGACACATTCAAACATAAGCGGAATGAATCATTATGAAAAATACACATGTTTGACGTGTACCCATTTTTATGACTACTTGAACTCACCTTAACTATATCGACTCAAATCTAATCTCCAAGTATCATGTGCAACTGTCCTCGACACCTACACAATCCATATACGATTTATATCATCACAAACATTCTAGTGAGACCTTCAAACAATTCTTGCTTTGAATTCTAACCTTCAAAATATTTACAATACAATCTAAGATATGCTAAAGGGTTTATGTTTTCATTATTTCACTTAAAGTTCAAATAGAGCATTGATTTCCATATCTTCATTCAAACCGAACATGTAACATCCTAAAATTTAGGGAGAATTTAAAACTTAAAAATTTGGCTATATAAAGTCTATAAATGGTAGAAACCAATCTACCCAAAAAGGGAGATCCAATAACCTGTAAGATAAGAGTATAACAATCTAAACCAATATACGTCAACCCAACACGGGGAACCAAGTATGGCTATTACAACCCATGAACAAATAAAGAATACAATTCAACAACCTAATAATCTAACTTGTGCAAGCAAGATTAATGTCGGGTGTCGCTATTCTTCCAAAAGGTATAATCTCTATACTTCAAATATTGGTCACTAAGTCATCAAAAAGACCTCTCTCGATCCCAAGGCCGTCCTCTCAATCCCGACGAGTCCCACCGCTAGAGTGACCTGCCATACATGACAATCAAAACAAGTGTTAGGCTAGAGCGTAGTGAGAACATATAAGCGGAAAATAACTTAAACAATAAACCCAATTGAAGTCATGTAGCTGATCTAGCCGTGAGCTAAATCAAAACAAATCCAATAAACCATTAGCATTCAGTAAATACTGACAACAGTTCAAACCACATAGCGAGCTCAACTACTCCAAGTCTATTGCTCGAAAACATCAAGTCAACCACTCCAGGTCTATTCTTGAGAGTTCCAAAACAGGGGAACTCAAGCACATTGGGATTACACCTTACTGTCCATGGGACGCTGCCCGACCGTATAGGCCCACACCCTACTTACCATGGAGCCCGATGCCTATCCCGTGCCAAGGGTAACCAAATGTCCGGACGAGACATTGGAATACCGTGCCTATGGATCCATTGCACTAAACCAAATACCAAAACATGCTAATACAACCATATTTAATCATGCATGTAATTCATGAAACCAAATCCCAAATATAGGAGTTACTAACATGGGCTTATCTCACATTGATTAAGGAAACTTCGTAAACACAACCCCATCAATGTAAATACAATAAATCCCGTTTCAAAAGCCAACATGTCCAATAATTAGTCTAATACATAAAATATTCCCAAAACCCTAGTTTTCACTTTAGGTGTTATCAAAATTCCAAGTAACAAATATTAGTTATCAAATGAGTGGGTAAACATGGAAATCATTAATTTCTTTAAAACACCATCCCATAAAAACCTTGTTTAAGCCAATAACCATAATATCTCCAAAATCCATAGTTAGGTCAAAACACAACAAAACCTAAATGTGATTAGGAGGCAAGGGTAAGGTTATAAACACATAAACCCTAGCATTTATATTAGAGAAATGATTAAAAAAACTCACCTTAGATGATTCCAAGGAAACCCTAGGTTACAACACTTGAGGGTAGAATGTAGAAGGAAACTTGGTATTTCAACCACAAGATCTTAATCACCTTCACCAACCTAAACAACCCAAGTAAATGCAAGTAAGATACCCATTTGGTAGCATTGAATGAAGAGAGAGTGGAACCCTACCTTAAACCTTCTCCAAAATCGCACCACAAGAAGCTCCAAACTGAATAAATGAGCTCAAAATCGGACAAAAAGGCATTTAAAGCCCTGAGGCCCGATCGCGACAGTGTCACGCGATAGTGACATTGTCACAATCACGTGTCACAATCGCCCGGATTATCGACCTCTCGGTACAATCCTCGCGATAGTGCCACGTGATAGTGACACTTGTCACAATCGTTGGTCACTATCGCGCCAGCCCTTGAGCCCGCGGTACAATCCCCGCGATAGTGCCCCGCGAGAGTGACGTCTGTCACAATCGCGGGCACTGTCTCCCCAGGTGTACCGAATCCAAATTTCACCCGACTTGACCCGAATGCGCGCGCGATTAAAATTACAACCAAGGTTCTAAATGGCGTGAGGCGTGGCGTGACGGCGAGGCCAAGCCTCAAACCTTAGGTGCCATGGCGTTTTCAAGGCGTGACTTATGGCGTCAAATTTCTAATTCATATATAATATTATATATAAAAACGTATGTTTTGTAGTGTTACTCAATGAGTCAGTAGTAATAAGAAAGTTAAATTACGTTATATATTAAAAACTTGCAAATAAGACATTAAAAACGTAAAGAAAAATCGAATATCTTATTACGATAATTGCGCATTTGGCCATGGCGTGCCATGGGCTTAACATGGCGTGACATACAAGCCTTGGTGCCATGGCGGTTGTGCGGCGAGTTTTTTAGAACATTGCGTACAACTCGATAAATGAAATTATGATCAAAATAAGAGCATATCGAAATCGAGGGTGTTACAGAACATAAGCATCCTATAACTTTGAAAATCCATCAAAATGCATATGAAATGTCAAAATTGATCATTACAACAACTTTATATACCTTACATTACTAAGTCCCATCAATTTCAACTTTTAAGTTTGCATAAACCCAATCAATTTGACATTTAAACAAATAGTTTGACCTTTTATTTTGTAAAAAGTCAACCGTTTTTCATTTCATGCTTTAATCTCCTATCAAACATGCTTGGGGTGAAACTTTCTCTCTAAATATCTAAACAATATAAGCCCTAAAGTTTCAAAAAAAGCTTACATAGGCTAAAACTAATCAAACATATATTGTCTCATGGAAAGTATTCACCAAAATATATCTAAAATTTTTATTCTTGAACTTAAAACACTAAATTTTTTGAATCAAAGACATACCTTCAATTAACCATTGAAAACTTCACCAAATTTTCTGATTTTTGAGTATATTGATCTCCTCGGCTATATAAACAAGTCATGTGAAGAAGTCAAAAGTTAAATCCTATTGAATCATAATCTAAAAAGGAGTTTTCTCTCATTTTCGCACCCAAACCCCCCAGAAACAACGTCACTGTAATCGGTCCGAATAATACATTTAAACTCTTTGAAATCTAATCTCCACCGTTCAGATTAAATAACAATGAGTTAGGAAGCTGCCTGTAAATTTTAGCACGATCGGACCATGTTTGCTTGTCGATCAGACCTCATGATGAAAGTTGCGCGTTGCTGTACGAAAATCTGAAAATTTCTCCTTTGGTTTCACACACTCTCTTCTTCTTCCTCCTATTTCTTTCCATCTTTTCTATTTCCTCTTTTCTTCATATTCGTATCATCCAATATGAGTGACTTAGGTAGAGGAGATGAATGAATGGGATTTGGAAAACTTAACACATGTTTATTCCATTACCCCCTTAAACTTTAATTTTTTAAAAAAATACTTCAATACTATAACATACATATACATATTTCTCCATAGTTGTTATCTTATTACAATACAAAACATATCGGATGAATTCGCGGGTGTTACATCCCTTTATAAGGTAACCTTTGTCCCCCTCCCCAACCAATGTGAGATCTCACAATCCACCCCCTCAGGAGCCCATCGTCCTCACTGACACACTAGTCTGGCTCCCGGCTCTGATACCAATTGTAACATTCCAGGCCAACCGTACCAGATATTGTCCGCTTTGTCCACACACCCGGACTCACGGTTTTTAAAACACATATGATAGAGGAGGTATCAAGTCCCTTTATAAGGCAACCTTTGTTCCCTTCCCCAACCAATGTGGGATCTTACAAAAACTCCCCACTTAAACAATGAATTACAATCTAAATTATATTAATCCAGTTGAATGACCAATACAATCAAAACATGTAATATATATCCATATGTAATAATTACATTTCTTCTTCAAATAATCACATTGAACAACTTTAGTTGGTCAAGCTCCCAAAGCTCCAAGAAGCATGATTTGATTCCTCAAAATCCACAACTCATAAGTTGTGTTACCAAAACCAAAGTAAGCAAAAAAAAACATGTTTTTAAAATGTTTAAGGAACCAATGATCCTTATAACATGAATAAGTCCATAAACCAACATTTTGTTGAAGTAAAATGGTGAAAGATCTAAACCACACAGTTTGTATTCCCAAAACTCCCATAAGATCAGTGGTAGGCATTTATCAAAGTTTTATACATGTATCACTAATAAGGGTTTCGGTTCCATCATTAATAGTGATAGTCCAAGAATCACTAAATCTTAGAGAGAGAAAGTAGAGAGAGAGAAAGTTTAAGCGCAAAGTATGAATCAGATTAGAATATGCGTTAATGTCTTACAAACACCAAAGACCCAAGGAACTTAAATACCCCGGGCCTAAACTACACAAATATACAACCTAGATACTGTTTAGGCCACACAGATTAAATACAATGGTTACTATAAAACTAGACCTAACAATCTCCCCCTTAGTAACCATTGGCGTTGTGGTCTTCAATATCCATCTTCTAAATCAGCATGAACCATCTAAGCGACTTAGCGAAGAAGCTTCTTTGACTAAAAAAAAATTTCTTCTCAGCATCTTTCAGATTGATTTGTCTTTGCTGTCTTGACAAGACTGGACCTATTTGTAATTATCTTGAAAGAACAATCGGTTCATCAGCTTGTTCTCTAGACGACACACCTCTTTTAAATCTACTTGAATGAACTGTGGTGGTCGGAGCTGGAACAGCAAAAGAATTGATATAGCTGAGAAGATATAGAATCTTGAGCGAATCTTGATCAGCAGATAAACGTTTGAACTCTTTGTCTCTTTATCATCTCCTTAACTTCTCCCCCTCATGACCTTGATGATCTGGATCAACTTGGTCATGCAAATGTTGGAGATGAGACAACTTAAGTTCTGCAAAATCAGAGTAAAGGAAAAATAGGAGAGGTTTGCGCTAACAGATTGTGGCGCAATCTTAGGTTTGCGCTAGCAGAAGGAAGCGCAAAGTTAGGTTTGCGCTAGCTAAAGGATGCGCAAAGCTTGGTTTGCGTTAGAAGCGGTTGGCGCAAATCTAAGTTTTGCTCTACCAACTGTTGACGCAAAAATGACTTATACTTGGAAAAATTTCACCTGATTAGCTCTTTGACTCCCCCTACACAAATGCACTAAATATGACAAATCAAGTTAGCATTCATATAGAGAATCAGATACTCCCCCTCGAAAACATATATTATCTTTCAGAAAAATATCCTTTTTCACTCCCCCTCGAATATTACACAAACCCATTTAAAAATAAATATGAGAACACAAGAATTGAAATATCAATGTAGAAAGAAAAATATACTGAATATGTATTTTGAAGCAACTAAACATATAAAAAATTTAAACACTAAACAAATTAAATTCTATTTAGTAAAATATCACAGACTTATCAATTAGTTGAAATCAAATATGTATTGTTGGATACAAAGACAAGTTTCATTGCATATCAAGTTTAGACATGTTCAGTTTCAAAAACTTTATCTATTCAGTGTGCTAGCATGCGAACTTTGAATTGCTTCAAGAAAATGCAATTCTAAAAATATAATAGAGAACTTTGCATGTACTCACACTAAGCCATCAGAAATTAAGATTTTCACAAATTTATAGGTTTATCGCAACTCAAACATATCACCAAGTCTCATGAGATGTGTGCTCATTAGCATCTTTTAACATTGTGCTCTATGGCATCTTTACATGAGTGTGCTCTTTGGCATATTTTAAGCTTGTGCACATTGGCATCTTGTGAATCAAAAAGTTTGGTAAGTAAAGAACATACCGTAAACGTAACTTTCTATCTGACCCTATTGCAGGATTTGGGTCAGCCGCTCCCAGACCAGTTGGCCTTAGGGGACTAGGTGTCAAGCACCCCTTGGAACTTACTCTCCCATATCAGAAAGGCTACATCGACACATCCTAAACCCATTCATACCAGTAGAACATGACTTTAGATCTGGTTCTATAGAAGGATTTGGGTTCGATCACTCCCAGACCAATTGACCTTAGGGGACCAAATGACAAGCATCCCACGGAACTTACTTTCCCAAACCAGAAAGGTCACAGGTACAAACTTTTAAACTTAGAGATTTCTGTATTTTATATATTTAATTTTCATCTCAATCACTCAGTTTTACATCTAAGTGCTTAGCCCATATTTTCATTACGATCCATAATTCAGACTTTTTAGATTTTCCAAGCATTGTAAACTATAAATATTCCGAATTACATAACTTTAAAGCAGAATACACAAGTTACAAACATGTTGCTGACTTTTCGACTTTTGTAAGACTTGAAAGTTGAACATATAAAACTTTAATATTAACAAAGCAACTTGAAAATTTATCCTAAACACACATTTTATTCAACAGAAAGAAAATTGTAAAACTTTTACATTATAGAATAAAATTTGTAAAGATTTAAACTTTTAAATTCAAATGCCGAGTTTAAAAATTAAGACAAAAGTAAAGAATTCGGCAAATTGATATTTAGTTGAGTCAAAATAAAATTCAATAATATTATCTTCCACATAATGTAAAATGAATTTGTGTCTCAAAAGAAAGATTTAGGTTATACAAATTCAAGAGTTAGTTGAACTTGCTCATATTCATGAAAAACAATTGAGAAAACTGGAACAACATCATGATCAGAGATAAATGCAGCGAAATTAATGTAGATGTACTCACAGTTTCTCATTAGTCAGAAGCTAAAAGCTTTGAAGAACGAGTTCTAAACTGACATGCTTAGAAGTCAAAGACCATTGAAGTACGGGTTCTAAGCTGAAGTACTCAGAAGCCAACTTTCTCTTACTCCCCTTTGACATTAGGTGCCTGCAACTTCAAATCAATCTGAGATTTTGGTACCCACTTGTATTTGGGTCCATGAAAGTTAGTTGCAGTTCTTGTGGGAAAAAACTTGTAAGATTTGACACGAGAAGCACAAGAAATATGACCAGACAAATGAACATAAGAGTTAGCAGAAGAGAAAACATAAGCATCTGAACTAGAATCAGAAGAAGAATATGAGACATGTTTTGAAATTTGAATCATTTGCTTTATTGAGTATTTTGAAATTTTATTACAAGAAGCAAATGAATCACTTTTGTAATGTTTGTCTACATATCTATCCTCATCAGTCAGAGAATCATCTGATTTCCGCTTCACCCTCCATATCTGCTTTGAAGAAGTGCTCAAAGTCCTATATATCTGAAAGAATTGAATCAGAAGAATTAGAATTTTTAGAAATAACAGTATCTTTCTTCTTTGACTTCTTTGACCTTCTTCTTTTACGCTTTGGTTTATAATAATCATCATTGAGCGTAAAAGAATCATCAAGAATTTTCGTTTTAATATTTGAATCAGAAGAAGCAATTTTACCCAAGATACCCAACTGATCAACTAATAAATCTGAACTTACCTCGGAGTCAGAAAAAGTTTGAGAAAAGTTTTCAGATTTTAGAAATTCCTTTTTGGTTTCCTTAGAATCAGAAGAAAGGCCACAAATAGAATCTTGTTTTTGAGAAAATAATTTTTCTTCAAGACTAGAAGTCATGAAAGAAAGAATAATATTAGATTCAATTTCTTTTTGAATATTGTTATCTTCCATTTTATCTTCAAGGTCAATGATTTTGCCTTCTAATACTAATGGAGGAATATATCTCTTAGAATCATAGAAGATTGGAGAGATATTTTCCTTATCAGATATATTGGCAAATAAATCAACAAAATCATCAGACACTGAAGACTTAATGGGAGATATGTCATTTAAACCTTTTCTGCCCTTCTTTGATTTGTCAGGAAAATATTTAGCATTTTCGCTCGTGTAAACAAAAGAAATTTCCTTTTTCTTATTATTCATCCTTTTCTCATTTTCGATTTCTAACACTTGCTTTTCATTCATCCAATCAATTTTAAATTGAGGAGCATATTTAGCAAGTGTGAGATAATCGTATTTATATAAAGTAGGGGATTTTTCTATCGCATTGTTTAAACAATGTGGATTTTCAAAACCAAGACCCCATTTTTCTTTTATAAATTCATAACTCCGCGGTTTGTTCAAATAAATAGTTTGTTCAGATTGATTTCTTCTATATAATTTCTCTTCCAACTCATTTATTTTATCTGAAAAAACATCTTTTAATTTGGTCATTTCAGTCAAAGATTCAAGATAAGTCATATTTGATTTTTCTAAATCATCTAATTTCTTTTGAAAGATGTCTTTTGTATGAGCTAAAATAGATTTTTCATCTTTCAAAGAAATTTGTAATTTATCAATAAAATTTGACTTTTCTAAATTTAAATTCTTTTCAGATATTAACTTTGAGCGAAGATCAGATAAAGTAGTTATAATAATGTTCATCTGTGAAGACATGAAAGTGTAATCAAACTCAGAAATTACCTCATCTTCATCCGTGTCAGAATTATCACTCTGATCATCTCCAAATAAGCACAAATGAGTTGTTTCCACATTGTTAGCTTCATCATCGGCGTGATTAAGCCAATACTCCTCTTCTACGAGCAAAGCTGTTACATTCTCTATTTTCTCGGCAAGTTCCAATTTCTTTCTGTAATAAGCAGAATCCTTAATCTTCTACACTCTAAACTCTTTAGAGATGTGACCGGGCTTTCCACATTTGAAGCACGTAGCAGGTTTCTTAGCCTCAGGCACTCGGACATTCTTCGAACCAGAAGTGAAGTGAGGAGTGTTGGAACCTGACTGAGGTTGGAACTTTTTCTGATAGTGTTGAGAGAGAAGTATCATAGCTTTCTCGAGCGCCTCGCCATCATCATCAGTCGACCCATCATATGCATTTTCTGATAAAGCTTGTTCTGCCATCTGATTTGCTAAAAGAGCAATTGGATCCACTGACTTCTTGTTCTTCTTATCCAGTTTTGCTTTCTTCTCAAGCACTATACTCTCATCAGTCGTCAAGATCTCGTACATCTCTTGGATTTGCATTGAAGAAACCCGAACATCATTTCTCAACCTGTGACAAGACTTGTTCCATTCTGGCTGAAGAACTTTGAGAAATTTCAGGTTTATCTCGAGTTCTGTCTTATTCACATTTATCTTGCGCAGATCATTCAGTACTGTGCAAAATCTGTCGAAAACACTCTTTAGAGACTCAGATTCTTTGGCTTTAAACTCCTCAAAATTGTTAATATAATGTGTATGTCGGAGTTGAGTTGCGACCGATGAACCAAGCATAATCTTTTCCAATTGTGCCCATAACAGATTTGGATAATCCTTACAATGATCAACCCGGTTGTAGACAGAATTTGGTAAAACTAGCATCATGTTAGCTTTTAATTCTCGATCAGCTTTCATACGTGAAGCCTCTTCAGTTGTTACGGGAGTCTCTTTGTTAGGCTTTACGAAAGCTCCTTCAGTGAGAGACTTCATCATGTTATCTCCATTAACTTGTCGTTCGATGAAGTTCAGGAACCGATCTTGCCATTGAGTGAATTCGTTTTCGTCAATCAGAACCGAAGGACGATTTTCTGTGCCCAATTGCATCATAAGATCATTCTTGTAGAACTGATCTTGAAACGCAAACTTTGCAGAATCCATATCGTCAGAAAAAGCTAAGTCTCGAACACAGAAGAGTTGGCGCAAACTGAAATTCGTGCTAGCTGTGGGTGACGCAAACTAGGTTTTGCGTGAGAAGTCAATGGCGCAAACTGGATTTGCGTGAATAGAAGGTCGCGCAAAACTAGATTTTCACGAGCAATTGATGACGCAAACTAGGTTTTCCGTGAGAAGGCAATGGCGCAAACGAAGGTTTGCGTGAGTAGAAGGTAACGCAAACTTAGATTTGCGTGAGGCGAAGATGACGCAAATAAAGCTTTGCGTGATATGTTGATGGCGAGAACCTCTCTTACGTGAGACAAGGATGGCGAGAACTTGACTTTTCGCGATGTGATGATGACGCAAAAGAATATTTGCGTGAGTAGTTGGACACGCAAACTATGATTTGCGTGTGCTGTTGTTGGCGAGAACTGATCTTTGCGTGAGAATTAGTTGGCGCAAAGATAACTTTGCGTGAGAAGCCTGTAATACGAATTAAGCTTTGTGTGAAACACAAGTAGCGAGAACCTGACTTTTCTTGATGAACCCTATTCTTGGCAATATGAACTGGCGCAAAGCATGATGAACTCGCGCAAACTTTGGATCTGGCGCAAACCGCTGAAAAACAAGAAAAATCAACAAATTCGATTACATATTAGAAATTAAAGATGATTTCTTCCACATATATGTTCGAAAAACATTTTCTAATACTTTTGTAACAAACAATTTCGATCAAAAACCACAATTTCAAGAATTCGAAAATCAAACAGTACGCAAAAACGGTTTTCCAAGAACTCGAAAATCTTCAAAATTGAACATCAAAAACAAGTTTTCGTGCAAATTGATGTGAATCAAAAGTGTTTTACAATCAAAATCGAATCCAACAAACCAATTTACAAGCAAAAATTTCAAAAAACAGTTCAAATTTGATGAAAAATCCAAAAACGAGATTTTCTTGAAAAATCAAGAAAATCGATCAAATTTTCAGATTAATTCACAAATTCAGATATCAAAACAAGAATCTCTCAGTTCTCTCAGATTTAGATTGGATCTGATACCAATTGATAGTCCAAGAATCACTAAATCTTAGAGAGAGAAAGTTTAAGCGCAAAGTATGAATCAGATTAGAATATGCGTTAATGTCTTACAAACACTAAAGACCCAAGGAACTTAAATACCCCGGGCCTAAACTACACAGATATACAAACTAGATACTGTTTAGGCCACACAGATTAAATACAATGGTTACTATAAAACTAGACCTAACAAATAGCTCATAAATTGGGTAAAATCCTAAAACAACATTTGACCCAAATTAAAGTCAACAAACCTTTCAACTTGTTTGATTAATTCAATACAAAAATCATCATAAATCCAAATATACATTTTTCATGAGTTTATACCATTTTCTTACTTAAAGTATAATAACATTCAATAAAACTTCATTTGGTGCAATAAATAATCGTATGAGTACATCCTTATGATTTTATATCTCAAATTACTCAATAAACTCCACAAAACATTCTTTCACAATTTATGAGACCAAAAAAGCACTCAAATGTACAAATAATCACAAAACTCAATATATTTCTAATAAGTCATATAAATGTACTCAATGCCCAAAATTGGAACATTCTGACATGTATATGGCTTAATTTTATGCCAAAACTTAGTTCCAAACCAAATCTTGAGCTTCATTTGAAAAAAACTTGAGATCTCTCAGCAAGCCTACTAAATCTTAGCTCCAATACGTTTGAAGACTTCAATAAGAACACCAATTCCAAACCTTCTCTTCCACTCAAAATCTTTTCGAATTACCCCCAAAATCACCCAAAATCGCTCCAAAATGAGTGAGTGGAAAATTGGGAACCTAAAAATTGGCTTAAAAACGCTCCATACCACTTCTCGCGTGGCCTTGGCCACGACCCTGGTCTCCCGTGTCCACATCCGTGCCAAATAGAAACATACGCGACCCAGGGCGCGGGCCAAGCTGCTCGTGTCGTGTCGTGACGCACCGTGCCTCCAGCCTATTGCCTAGTCAACTTCTTCAATCCCTCGAGTATTTTGATAGTCTAAGGATTTAGACGGCTTCTCATGCGGCTTTGGTTGCAAGGGGAGTCTCTCGGACTTCCAAATTATACTGAAACTTCCAAAATTAACATCATTTTTACCATGAAACTCAATGCGGTAAAGATTCATACTAAGAGCATAATATTCCCAATTTGTCAACTATAACTCGATAAAAATCCCACAATTTATATTTTAAAAATAGCAACGAAATTACAAGTGTTACATATGCCTCTTATTAAATGATATTTAAATAAAAAATAACATGAAAGAAATTTGTATCATCCTTCATAATTTACAACTAGATAAACTTTTAATTAGTTAAAAACTAGAATAGATTACTTTATATTTTTGAATATAAAATATTATAATTATGATAAATATTTTAATTGAACAAATTATATAAAAAAGGATATTTCATTCTTTCTTGACACCCATATCTAATGTGCACATGGGTTGGATTAATCGGTTTAAAGACGTTGGAATAATCCAACTCAACTAGTAAAGTATGAAAATTCTTAACCCATTAAAAGAATCAAAGCATAACCCCTCCCAACCCCTTGCAGGAGTTTCAGTACTATTTTCGAATACCCTTTCTCCATTAGCAACTTGTAAAGTGGCGAGGATCACTCTTTTTAGTTTTTTTTCCTTTCGTTCAAATTTGTAATATTGGGAGACAACTTATCCAACTCGTAGATAAACCCTTGAAATAGGGAACCAAAATGGAGAATGCAGTACTGTTGTGTGACGAATTAATTAACACTTGTGACCACTATTGTTGTTGCACAAACGTGATATATAGTTCTACAAAGCATGACAATACGTAGATATCCAAACGCCACCTCAAATGACTCAAGAGATGGTTCTTTTTTGGCATGAAAGACCAGACACAACTACAACCAAAAAGTATACTAAAAACCCTCTAACTTGAGACCTCTACTAGCTTGAATGTATGATACTATATATTTGTTGGAATTGGGAGATCTATGAGTCCCAAAATATCTCAAACCAGAGCCTGCCAACAAGCAATGTGGAAAAAAATTAGATCGAATAAAAGTTCAACAATAATAAAACACAAGCCAAGAATACGAATACAAGCACAAAACAGAAAATCAACAAGAGCAACGACACCAAGAACTACATGGTTCCACTACAATTTGATAATATATGTCGGCACCAAATAAGGATAATGTTGTATTTCACTATGAAATGAAATAGAGAGGGGTTGAGTACAAAACCTCACAACTAAAACATAATTTCTCTCTCTTGGGATTGATAAAATGTTGCTCACACACTGTATACTCATATATGATTCAAGGGGTGCCTAAACAGGAATGAAATAGCTTGGTATTTATAGACAACAAAATGACCATTCGTTTCCTCAATAAGCATAATCAGTGTCAAATACAAAACATGTTGTTGTTGGAAAGAGATGAAGATACAGACCCAATAATATTCACACTTTTATTTAATATAAATGGAACAACACACAATACAAACATACAGACACAAATATAAAGACCGTGAAGGGGCATACCCCTTTTGACCAACAGACACAACTATTTGAAGAAACACATCCTTTTAACTAACAGATGCAACTGTCCTTTTTTTGATAGTTACACAACTGCCACACGTAAACTATTTTGCCAAATACTTGTACTAACTTATAATTCAACACTCCCCTTAAGCTAGACTTCTTACAGTACTAGATATAGCACCCATCTTCCTGAAGTTTTTAAACTTCAAGCATCATCCATCATCAATTTCCTTCACTTTCCCATGTATCAACCACATGCATACATACTATTAATGCCAAAAATTACATAATGAATAACTTAAGGTCGACGTGGAGCTTTATCCAGCTAAAGAAAGTAGCCGATAGACAATATGCGCGATAAACAGTAAAATAAAGAGACAAGGGATTTGGTGATGTGGAAAAACCTCAACGAGGAAAAAACCGCCGACGATATGTAGGAGTCGTCGTACACTATGATCACCAATCAGGGGTGATGTCCTTCGGTGTTACAAAATATTACACGATCTATACAGGAAGTAGATGTACAATTGTAAAAGAAATGTGTGTCGTGCGTGAAAACACTATTGTCGTGTGTAAATTGATGCTGTCGTGTGAATGTAAGATTGCAGATATTCTTCGGAGAGCTTGTAAACGTATACTTAGAGTATTATGCCTCAGTTGTCCAAATGAAGTGTTGATCTTGGGTATTTATAGTCTTGATTCTCCATAAATGTGTCTTTTGTAACTGTCGCACTTCATAAATGATCTTGATGGTGTTGAGTCGTTATGAACATTAAAATGATCAAAAAATAAACTTTGAGTCATACGTTAGTATGGTCGAGGTCGAGTGTAAGTCCCGACGACGGTCGTACGTCGCTCGACCGACCCTCGAATTAGTCTCGACGGAGGTCAGGGTTATGCTCGGTTGACATGACCTTATCTTGATACAAGACTGATCGTGTGAAATATGCATTAAATGTCACTTTGTCGAGATCGTGTATTTTTTACCCAAACAGTTTGTCCCCAAAATTTAAAATTTTCCCCTGTCGGGAATTTTAAATTTTTGTCGAGTGCCACGTGTTACTCGGGGAAAGGTCTTTGTCGCTTTAGAACCGAATCAGTTCGATTCTAACTGGCGGTCCTGACATGCGTGACGTCACGAAGGCCTAGGGAACATGCATGTCAGTCATGCGTGATAGGTGTCTATCATCCAGGCGTGCTCCTGAAGAGTCAATCGACACGTGTCGACCATCGAGCGAGCTTGGTTGTTTCGACGTTTGCTTATAAATAGGGGATACTCAGGGATACTTTCCTTTGTATTAACGTGATGTGCGATCTCTGTGATTTCAGGTGGTTCGAACGACCGGAGAAAGGCTCATCTCGAGCTTGTCCGAAAGGGCAAAGAAAAGAGACAAACGGCCGCAGCGGCTACAGGGCCGGGCCTGCCTAAGTGGCCTACGACGATGATTTCGAGGGAACTGGCATTGAGGGGCGGGGACGCGTCAAGCGTCTCCAGTCCCAAGAAGGCGAAGATGGGCGACCCCATCCCGAAGGTCCCCATAAACTTTGCGCCTCCCATTATGGAGTCCCCGAAGGAACCTGACGTCGAGGTTTCGGGTAAAGTTCAGGCGAGAGAGACCTTGGCGGGGTTTCAGGCGACTGGGGCCTCTAGATTCGACCCTCCATCGAGTGACAAGGGGAAGGGACCCGCAGATGTTCAGACGGTTAACTTTACGTTTCCATCTGACTTTATGTCGGATGACATCCTTGACCGTGTGAGGATATTCCCGTACTTGTCGAAGTTCTTGCTCCCGAACTTCAAGGACAAGTTCAAGAGATGAAGATCGACAATGTCGGCTCCCATGTCTCTGGACTGACCTTTATGGTGAGTATCGGTGCCTTTTGTTTTCCTTTGTTTTACTCGTTGTATTAAATTGTGTTCATTTGCGGTTTTACAGGCATTCCAGGCCTCTCTGGGGCTCTTCGGGGACATGGAGAAGCTCCGCCAGGCCGTGCCATAGGCTCTTGAAGGGAAGAAGGCGACTCTCGACAGGGAGAAAGTTGCGCTTGCCCGAGAGAAAGAGGCGCAGGCTCAGGTGGAGTCCCTCGCCGCAAAGCTCGCGGAAGCCGACAAGGTGGCATCGACTGCTAATGATCAGGTGGCGGACGTGCATTCGCGCCTCCACACGTCGTGTGCGATCCTAGAGGGGACTCGGGAGGAGATCGACCGGGATTGCATATCCCTGGTCGTGAATGAAAAAGAGACCAGGGATGCGAGGGAGAGGGATGCCAAATTGAAGGGAGAGGGAGGTGAAGGCGATAGAGGCCTTTACCCGATTGACGACTAAGGCAGCGATCATGAGGCGCCATCTAACGGGGAAGAACCCCTTGGCGAACGCCGACAAGGACCTGCAGACCTATCTTCTACACGTCGGGAACGAAGACGACTTGAATTCTGTAGACGACAAAGACGCAGAGGTGGTCGAGGTCGACGTGGAGGAAATCAAGGCGGTTGAAGCCCTTGTTGGTGACACTTCTACCTCAACGCCGACAGAAGACGCTCCTCCTTCCTGAGCTTTTATACTTTTGTCCTGTACTTTTCTTAGGTCGACCGTTGGTGGTCGAGCCTTCCATTATAACCGCTTAACTTTGAATACAAATGACTTTTTTGCTATATTGTCGAGTATTTTTCATTGCAATATCATTGAACTTGCGACTAGGGAAATTTAGACGACTTAGGACCTTAAAAACCTCACGACCAAACAAGCAGTATGTAAGACAACCACTTAAAAGATGCAAATAAGTTTAAGGATTCTTGAGACCAAGGCATGTCACCATAATTCAACCAAAGATACTTGCGACTAGGGCCTTTCATTCATCATGAGAATATTTCTAGTTCAAGTACTTAGATTACACACCCTTTGGTGTTTTGTGAGGTTAAGTCGTATGAAAGACTTGTAACCTCATGTCATGTGAAAGACTTGTAATTAGTAACACCCATAAATTTCTGTTTGTGAAAGTCAATCCTTTAAGGAATTCTTGTTTCTTATCATAGAATTTCATCCCTTATATCTTACCTGTTAAGCCTTATCGCGTCGTGGGTACTCCGGGTGAAAATGGGAAGATTAATTTGAGGCACGGTACACTCTGGGCGAGAATGCCCCGCGAGAGTGACATTGGTCACAATCGCGAGGCATAATCGCTAGCGGGGGGAGTGCCCGTGGTACAATTAGGGCGAGAGTGCCCTGGGCACAATCGCCGTCGGCCCAGGAATTTAAAAGTTGGAGTTTTCATCCTTTTTCTCATTTTACCACTTCACCTATTCATCTTCATTATCTCTCAAACCGAGCCCTCTTCATTTATTTAGGGTTTTGAAGCCCTTAAGGCACAAATCCTTGGGTTCTAAAGAGATCCTTCATGATCAAGCTAGTATTTGGATGATAGAAGCAAGGATCCTTCATCTCACATTCTTCACCATGTCTTCACCATTGATTACCGCATTTTGGGGTTTTGTTAGAGACTCTTTGGTAAGTCATTCTAACCACTTCTAAACCTTATTATGAGTTATAAATCCTCCATTGTTGACTTCCTAGTGTTTGTACTCCTCAAATCTTAGTTTGAATGGTTTTGGAGAAATTAGGTCAAAAATTAGGGTTTTGGCCAAGTTAGAGATTTTGATGAAAAAATGTTTGGGGGTGTTTGTTTATGGGTGGAAATTGTGTATCTAGGTTTTGGAAGGATTTGGCTTGTGGATTCGGAATTATTCAAGGAAGCTCAAGTTAGGGTAAAAATCTAGATTTAGCCTAAATCTAGTGAGGTGAGTTCAAGTTGATTTGAGAAAACGGTGTACATGCCAAAATGTCTATTTTAAAGTGTTTATATGTTTTACATGGAATTGTTAACTGCTGATCACTTGATAAGTTTTGGTTAGTTGGAGGTGTTAAACTTTATAAACTTTGTAAAACACCCACGTTTGGGGTTTTGAGCATTTTGACAAATAGAACATACACATTGGTATTTTAATGGTTTACTTCATGAAATAGAGTTTGAGCATAAATGCATTTTATTGGGTGTTTTAAATAAGTGTTGATTGAGTGTTATGGGATGTTTTTGAAAGGATAAATGTTATAAACTCACTTGGAAAATGTTTTATCCCAATTTAATCTACGTGGGAGTCATCTTTAAATTTTGGAGCATGGGTTTACATAAAAGCGGATTGTTTACGTTTGGTTTCATTTTATGATTTTCAACGGTGAGTCTTTGTATTTGTTAAGCTTATGGATCGATTTGGATTTTGTTGGGTTCCGAGGACACTTGTCCGATTTTAATAGCTCAATGTAGAGCGTTTGGTTATGACTGCATTTACTGCATCATATTTGAGAATTACATGTTTTGAATGCGTTAGTTCATTCGTTGGAGTCATGTAATGTTTTAGTTAGTGCAATGGATCCATAGGCATGGTGTTCTTTTGTCCCGTTTTGGACAAGTTCACCACTTTGGCACAGAATAGGCATCGGGTCACCATGGTAAGTAAGGTGTGGACCTATACGGTTGGGAAACGTCCCGTGGGCAGTAAGGTGTAATTCCCTTGTGCTAGAGTTCCCCGTTTTGGAACTCTCAAGAATAGACCTAGAGGGGTTGACTTGATGCTTTCGAGCGATAGACTCATAGGAGTTGAGCTCAGTGGGTTTTATATGTATAACCCACATGTTTTGATTTCTTACATAATAATGTGACCTACTTTTGTGTTCCGTCACACACTATGTAATCGGGTCTTCCCCGTCACCGCAAGGTGTTGTTTTGGTTATGGAGTTTTTTAATCCATGTTTTTGGTGACGTTTTGAGTATGGATTGTTATCCATGTTTTGGGTTTTGCATACTGAACTTTATCCATGTTTTGGATGTTTTGGATAATAGAGTTTATCTACGTTTTCAGTATTTGTTTATTTAAAGTGTCAGTTATGTATTACGCGAGTTTTGGGTTTTGGATTTATGTTTGAAGCAACGGTTGTCTCATGATTTTAATCACAAAGAGGGAATGTTGAAAAAGAGATTGTCTTCAGATTTAATGTATTTCGTTTTGGTCGTTTCAGATGGAACGTGTCATCATTTTGGAAATCATGATTTAAATAACATTCTTTAAGTTTATTGCTTTATACGTTTATGATGAAAACTCTTGAGCTCACTAGGCGTTAAGCCTAACCTTTTTATTTGTCGGCATGTGCATCAGGTCCAGTTGGGGTTTGGTTCTAGCGGTGCCATGAAGAGATGAGCACTAGATTTACACGAGGGTGAGTAGTTTGGTGAAGTCTTCCGCAGTTGGAGATAGTGACTGTTATTGGGTTTTAGTAACATCCATACCTTTTATAGATCGCGTATAAGGATTGAAATGTGTTTATTGAAGTTAAACCTTAATTTATTGTTGTAGATGATTCAGTCATCGATGTAATTAGAAAATTTTAAATTAGTTGTTATTTCTAGATTTAGGGTGTTACATAATTTTATGTCGTGCGATCCTGCGAGAAAACAGTGTCAGAGGTTGGTCGTTGGCTAACCAACGACCCTCCAATGCTTAAGTTAGTACTTGGTCGAGATGAATAATCGTAATGAAATAGTTCAAGGTTTTAGAAGAAATACCTCTTTAGATGCGTTGCGTTCCAACTACGTGGGATTTCCTGGTTGTCGAGCCTATAGGCACCTTTTCCCATGACCTGAGATATACGATAAGGACCTTCCCATTTGATGGAAAGTTTACCTGTGTTTGGTTCCTATGTGTTCTGAAACACTCGTCGCAAGACGTAGTCGCCCACTTGGAAGACTTTAGTCTTTACATTTTTGTTGAAGTAACGTTCGATTGTCTGTTTATTGGATGCCATTCGAATTAATGCTGATTCTCTGAACTCTTCTAGAGCGTCGAGGTTGTAGCTCATGTCGACTAGGTTATGACTGACCGATGTGTGTCTCGATACGAGGATTTGTACCTCGAGGGGTAAAACTGCTTCACAACCATAGACCAAGGAAAAAGGGGTTTGTCCAGTGGACGTACGTGGAGTCGTACGATTCGCCCACAGGACCGAAGGAAGTTCTTCGACCCATCTTCCTTTTGCTGCTTTCAAATGTTTCTTGATTGAGTTAACAATTGTTTTATTACTCGACTCAGCAAGTCCATTCGACTGCGGGTATCGTGGTTTCGATGTCATGAGTTTTATGTTGTAGTCCTCACAGAATTGTTGAGTTCTTTCACTTATAAATTGAGACCCGTTGTCACAGACAATCTCAGACGGTATTCCGAACTTGCATATGATGTTAGTATGGATAAAGGACACGACCTCTTTATCCCGAACTTGGGAAAAAGTGGCTGCCTCTACCCATTTGGAAAAATAGTCTGTAAGGATAAGTAGAAATACCTTTTGCCCAGGGGCGGGTGGTAACTTACCGACGATATCCATTCCCCATCTCATGAAGGGCCATGGAACTAATGTCGAGTGTAAAGGTTCAGAAGGTTTGTGCGTCGAGCCTGAGTGTCGCTGACATGCGTCACAATTCTGCACATACTTGATTGCGTCTTGTCGTAGCGTCGGCCAGTAGTAGCCTTGTCGAGACACTCGATTAGCTAAGCTACGTCCACCTGAGTGATTACCACACTCGCCGTCGTGCATTTCTTGTAAGATATTTTAGACTTGCGTTCTGATCGTGACACATCGTAGATTATGTCCAGTAGACGATCGTCGATAGAGTCTGCCTTGTATCACGATATACCGTGATGCTTTAAATCTTATATTTCGAGCTTCTGCTCTATCTTCTGGGAGTTGGTCGCGTGTTAGATAGTTCATGATGTCACTCGACCAATCTCCTTCTTCATTGTCAATTTGACCAACGTCATCGTGATCAATAGACGACGTCGTCATATGTACCATAGGAATCGCGTCAAACAGTAGTTTGCTTTGTGCCAACCCAAGATTAACTAAAGCATCTGCTTGAGTATTCATATCTCTTGGGATTTGTTCGATTGAAAAAGATTCGAATTTTGCGGATTTTGCCTTTGCTACTTTAAGATATGTTGTCATCTTCGAATCTTTAGCCACAAATTCACCATTCATTTGGTTTATGACAAGGAGAGAGTCACTCTTGACGTGTAACCCTTTTGCCCCCAAGTCGTGCGCCATATTCATCCCGAGGATCAAGGCTTCATACTCTGCTTCGTTGTTGGTTGCTTTGAAATCGCATCGTATGAAGCACACCATCTTGCCCCCCTGTGGCGACTTTAAAACGACGCCCAGTCCTGTGCCTCTAGCATTGGACGAGCCGTCGACATGTAGAGTCCAGGGTTTGTCGTCGCGATTCGCCACAGAACAAACTTCGTTTAGTGCTTCTTTATCTAGTTCAGGACTAAAGTCGGCGACAAAGTCTGCTAGGACTTGCGATTTGATCGCGGTCCTGGGTTTGAAGTCGATGTCATAACTGCTGAGGTATATGCTCCATTTCGCTAGTCGACTTGTCAATTCTGGCTTTCTCAAGACAAACTTGAGTGGAAAGTTAGTAACGACAGTTATAGGATGTGATTCAAAATAATGTCGTAGCTTTTTTGCAGCTGTGACTAGCGATAGTATAAGTTTTTCCATTGAGGAATACCTGGTTTCGGGGTCGAGTAAATACTTACTTACATAATAGATAGGCAATTGTTGCTTGTCGTCTTCTCTTACCAGGACTGCACTTACCGCGTGAGAACTGACGACTAAGTAGAGCTGTAAGACCTCGTCGTCTTGTGGTTTTGAGAACAGTGGAGGTGACGCTATGTACTCTTTCAATTTCTGCAATGCTTTCTCATGGTCGTCCGTCCAATGGAAGCCTGTGTTCTTTCGCAATATGTTGCAGAACAAATGACATTTGTCTGACGATCGGGATATGAATCTGTTCAGGGCGGCTACTCGACCGGTTAGACGTTATACTTCTTTGAAATTTCTTGGTGATTTGATCTCGACGATTTCCTTGATTTGGTCGGGGTTAGCTTCGATGCCTCGTGGAGTCACCATGTATCGTAGAAATTTCCCGGCACTGACTCCGAAGGAACCTTTCGTTGGATTGAGCTTCATGTGGTATTGTCGAAGTACGTCGAATGTCTGCCGTAAATGCTCGACGTGATCGACGGCTTGTCGAGATTTGACCAGCATGTCGTCAATGTATACTTCGATAGTGTCACCTAGTTGGTCCTTGAACATTTTGTTGACCAGTCACTGATATGTGGAACCTGCATTTTTCAAACCAAAAGGCATAACCTTGTAGCAATAGATACCTCGATCTGTCATGAAGGCTGTTTTTTCTTGATCGTCGACGTGCATAAGTATTTGATTGTAGCCCGAATATGCGTCCATGAACGTTAAGAGTTCATGTCCAGCAGTAGCGTCGACCAATGCGTCAATATGTGGTAAAGGAAATGGATTCTTTGGCCACACCTTGTTTAAATCTGTGAAGTCTATGCAGACCCTCCATTTTCCATTTTTTTGTACGACCACAACGTTGGCTAACCAGTCGGGGTACTTCACTTCTTATATCTTTCCAGTTTTGAGGAGGTTGTCGACTTCATCGTTGATCACCTTGTTCCACTCTGGAGCGAATTTTCGACGTTTTTGCTTTATTGGTTTGAATGATGGATCCACGTTCAACTTATGTGAGATGACGTCAGGGTCTATGCCAACCATGTCCTCGTGCGTCCAAGCAAAACAGTCGGCGTGATCCTGCAAGAAATAGATTAGTTCCTTTTTAATAGAAGAGTCGAGTGTCGAACCTATGGAAACGACTTGATCCGACTTATCATGATCCAGGATAACTTCCTCCAAACGATAGTCATCGACAGTATCAGGAGTATACTGGCTCTGTAATTGCTAGATGGACAGCTTCCTGGGCTTCATTGTTATCTTGTAGCAATCCCGAGCGACTTTCGGCTCACTTTTGATCTCCTGGATTCCCCATAGAGTTGGGAACTTCATCGTCTGATGGTAGATTGAGGGGACTGCCTTCATTTCGTGGATCCAAGGTCGACCGAGAATGACATTGTATGTTGAGGAACAGTCTATGATGTTGAATCTTGTTTGCTTGTTGATCCCCTTAGCATAGACTGGTAGGACGATTTCTCCACAGGTGCTTGTCGCATCTCCATTTAAGTCGACCAACGTTGTCGAACTTCGGATGATCTCTGACTTGTCGAGACCCATATATTTAATGGTGTCGAGGAAGACGATGTTCGCTGAGCTTCCTCCGTCAACCAACACCCTTCGGGTCAGACAATTGTCGATCTTAAGCTGGACGATCAACCCATCGTGATGTTTCTGATGTAGGTCGCCCAAGTCGTCTTGGTCAAATGTTATCTTCATGGACTCGAGCTCTTGTTCTTCTTTCGATCGTGAGGATCGAGGGATTGGTAGATTGCTTGCACTCTGAGACACATGCCTTTTTTGCTGCTGAATAGGTTAGACCACATACGTCTGACCCACCAGTCACGCAGTTTACAACTTTCTCATGATCGGGGGACGGTGGTCGAATGTTTCTGTCGGATATCGCCTGTCCATCGAGGATACCCTTGAGGTTTCCCTTTGGGACGTGCCAAGCGAGTTCTTTCTTGAATGTTATACAGTCGTCGGTTGTGTGACCGTGGTCCTCGTGGAAATCACACCACTTGGTCTTGTCTTTCTTATCGCCGACCTTGTCACTTTTCTTTGGCCAACGAATAGTTGCTTACGTGGTCTTTAGTGCGTCGACCAAATCCTTGTAAGTACCCTTAAATCCATATGAGGAGATTTTAGGATACTGAGGGAACTTGG
The DNA here is from genome assembly GCA_954870635.1 of Arctium minus. NCBI lineage: Eukaryota > Viridiplantae > Streptophyta > Magnoliopsida > Asterales > Asteraceae > Arctium > Arctium minus. The sequence continues at coordinate 41,636,294 of OX941088.1, read as the reverse complement.
TCGTGGTCGAGACCTTTTTCTTGTCGAACCGTACGTTTGAGATTTGCCTCGACAACTCAGCTTTAACTGTCGATCTGGCTTTGAACTCAAGTTTCTTCACGCTCAACGACTTCTTGTCGCTAGATTACTTACGACGAAAAGTTGCGTCATCTTCGACCCTCATGTAAGCCAAAGTTCTTGCGCGCACGTCTTCGAAGTTCTCTGGGGATATTTTGTCAGATCGGTATAAAGACCTGAACTCTCGTCTAGACCACGCTTGTAAGCCTCGATTGCGGTCTTAGTATCACAGTTACGAACACTGATCATCTCTGCGTTGAATCTGTTGAAATAACTGCGAATGGATTCTCCTGCCTTCTGAACGACGTAATATAGGTCGCTAGTTTGCTTCTCCATCTTGCGACTGCTAGTGAACTGTTGAGAGAATTGATTCACCAACTCGGTAAACGACCCAAAGGATTTTGGCTTGAGAATGATTAACCATTGCAAAGCTGCACTTGTGAGAGTCGCCCCAAAGCTTTTACACATACACACCTCTTGGTACTGGTGAGGGATCGAGACTGTCTACATTAGTTGCTTCTACTGAGCGACGTGTTCAGTTGGATCCGTAATATCAGAGTACTTCGGCGTGAATGTCGGGATGCTGTATTTTTTCGGCACGTCGACCATTGCGATTTCGCCGACAAAAGGTGACGCCTGAAACCCTGTATGAGGCTCGACGTCGACTGGTACCACTGCTTCGGGAAGTTTGGAGAGTATTGATAGGAGACGCTTGTTCTGTTCTTCCAACATTTTCAATCTTTGGACGATGGGGTCGTCCAGAACACTTCCTTGAGCACCTGACGGGATATGTCCTGAGTTCTGAAACACATTTCGCTGGGACGAATCAGAAGCATATACGTTGAATTGGAAAGAAGGCATCGGCATCGTGGGAATCGATGTTGTTGGAGGCCTATAGGGAATCGGTGACGTCGAATGAAAAAATGGCAGAATTGTAGTCACCGATGACATCTGCCACACCCTCAAATATGGAAATAACAACTAAATTAAAATTTTCTAAATACATCGATAATTGCTTCAACCTCGATACACACGTATCATTCTATACATACAATCTGTAATAAGGACGGATGTTACTAAAACCCAATAATAGTTACTATTTCCAAGCCGTGACAGACTTCACCAACTACTTACTCTTGTGTAAAACTAAGGCTCAACTCTTCATGGAGCTGCTAGAATCCAAACCCCCAACCGGAACCTGATGCACATGCCGACAAATAAAAAGGTTAGGCTTAACATCTAGTGAGCTCAAGAGTTTTAACATGAATGAATATATATTTAAAAGAAATGAATTCAGTTCAAATCTAAATCTTTCGAAATGGTTTACTTTAGAAATGGAAACGACTCATTTTCCCCATAATGTATATCTTTAAAGACAACGCTCCAAAACAGACATTATTTATAAAACGATGCAGCCCATAACTCACCCAAAACGGGTTTATAATTCAACACCCAATTTGTAAAAACGTGCATGACACTTCATATCCCAAAACACCCAAAACCCGGGCGGGGCATAATACTCAACCCATAAATAATGGAAAACAAACCATATAAATATGATACGTCATTGAAAGCATGGAACTGAAACTTAATACTCACGCGACCATAAAATGGAATGAAATCCAAACATTTAGGTAAGGACAATTAAATATCCAAAATACTATGGGTCGACAGCGGGGGATAACCGCATCCGTTGAGAGTGGAGGAACACACAAGTATGCCACTCATACAACGTTAATCGTATGACACTTCACGACACACAAGCCCAAGTGTCCCTACGACTCCCTTCAAGCTACACCAAAAGAGACAGCTGACCTTAGCGAATATTACCAAGAATATCACCAAAGGCTCGGCACGGGGATACAACCATGGCATTGCCCCGACATGGCGGAGGCCCCAAACGCCCATCATGACCTACCCATTGTCACAATAGCACAACCAGACTCAGCCCTCCTAGTGTACACTTGAAAGGACAAGGTCATAAGACATGAATCCCGGAGTCCAACCCCGTACCACCCACTTGACCATCAAATAAGACTGACTTACGTGCCTATGGATCTAATGCAACACAGTCTAACATTACATGACTACACATGAATGACCAACGCACTCGAGCATGTAATTATCATAAATATGCAATAAAATGGATTAGTATGTAAATCATAGATTGGACTCCACATCGAGCCATTAAAACTGGACAAATGTCCTCAAAACTCTTTTAAGTCAACGCCGAGCTAAAATGCTCAAAATCCATTTGACCAATAAACAATGGACCCCCAAATAATGAAGTGCCTTTAAACGACGTTTATACATTCACATAACCCACAAATGTGATTAACCCAAACTCATCACGTATTAGAACCAAGGATTTTCCCAAATGGTTTAAGAACTCAAATACATCAAAATGCCGAACATTATGAATTAGACTTCATTTGTACAAAAATCACCGAAGATGCATAAATCAAAAAATGGACTTTATTTGTACAAGATCACCAAGAATACATGAGTCATGCTATTTACTTGTTGAAATATTCAAAATCTGAATATGAGCGTTTCATGAGATTAAAATAACCCAAGTTTATCAAATATGAGAACTTATCAAAATACTCACACTTTGACACTTACCAAGTAAAACATATTTTACTTTAAAATACACATTTTGGCATGTACATAGTTTTCACAAATCAACTTGAACTCACCTTGCTAGATTTAGGCTAAATCTAGATTTTACCCCACTTTGAGCTTCCTTGACGAAATTTGAATCCTCCAAGCCAAAACCTCCAAAACCTAGATCCAAACATTTTCAACCGTAAATAACCATATTCAACCATATAGAAACATTCCCCAAACATTTTACATCAAAACCTCAACTTATACCCCAAAACCCTAATTTTTGACCTAACTCCTCCAAAATCTTCCAAACCGAAAATGGAGAAACATAATACTCAGGAAATCATCAATGGAGCATTTACAACTTAATTTAAGGTTTAGAAATGAAAGGGATACACTTACCACTTAAGTTTGATGAAAACCTAGAAAACCCAACAATGAGTTTGAGGTTGAAGAAGAAGATGGAGATGGTGAATCCTTGACAAAAGCTTTCCATTTTACCACTTGATGGAGTCTCATCTTCATAAAATACAAGGGTTTGAGCCAAATATGAGTTAGGGTTTGAAGGGAGAAGAAGGAAAACGATTTTGGGAGAGAATAGAAGAAGTTTGGATGGAAGTGAATGAGAAAAGGTTGAATTTCACGACTTAACAACAGCCTGGGCCCTTTGTACGACAATGACCAGCGACATTGCCCAGGGCAATGTCGCCAGGTGCCCCCAGGCCACGGTACCTCCCCTGCGACTGTGACACTGTCATAGTCGCCGAGCATTGTCGCAGGACCTTCCCGGAGCCCCGAAACCCGACTCTTTCACTGCCAATACTCCTGATACTCCAAGGGATTTTAAACAATACATTTCCCAACAAAACCCCACTTTTTACATGTCACAGAAGCGTCCGGGTGACAATCACTTACCAAAAATTACGGGTGTTACAACATCGAGGGAATTGCAGCTGTCGAGGGAAAGAATGGCGGCGTCGGTGGCGGCAACGTCGGCATAGGCTGACAAGCAAAACCAGGGAAAACGAGTCGAGGATAATTGGGAAGTGGAGGTCCCATCCAGGGCATGTTGAATCCACCTTGACTATGCGACGACCCTGCTGCATTGTTTGTGTTTCGATTCCTTAGGGATTCAATCTCCTCCACTACTTGTCTATGTTGATTCGTCAAAGCATCAATTCGAGCACGAGCTGCATTCAACTCCATGTTCATTTGAGCCATGATTTGTTCCTGAGTTCCTTGAGCTGCCATTATCCCGTGAAACACAAAAACACTCAAGAAAATTGTTAGTTCAACGCACTATCGTCTAGGATTTTCTTTAGATGGGGCCCCACGGTGGGCGCCAAACTGTTAATACCAAAAATTACTCAATGAATAACTCAAGGTCGACGTGGAGCTTTATCCAGCTAAAGAAAGTAGCCGATAGACAATATGCGCGATAAACAGTAAAATTAAGAGACAAGGGATTTGGTGACGCGGAAAAACCTCAACGAGGAAAAAACCGCGGATGACAGGTAGGAGTCGTCGTGCACTACGATCACCAATCAGGGGTGATGTCCTTCGGTGTTACAATGTATTACACGATCTATACAGGAAGTAGATATACAATTGTAAAAGAAATGTGCGTCGTGCGTGAAAACACTATTGTCGTGTGTAAATTGATGCTGTCGTGTGAATGTAAGATTGCAGATATTCTTCGGAGAGCTTGTGAACGTATACTTAGAGTATTATGCCCCAGGTTGTCCAAATGAAGTGTTGATCTTGGGTATTTATAGTCTTGATTCTCCATCAATGTGTCTTTTGTAACTATCGCGCTTCATAAATGATCTTGATGGTGTTGAGCCGTTATGACCGTTGGTATTTATGGGCATTGAACCTGCATTAAATGATCAAAAAAGAAACGTTGAGTCATACGTTAGTATGGTCGAGGTCAAGTGTAAGTCCCGACGACGGTCGTACGTCGCTCGATCGACCCTCGAATTAGTCTCGACGGAGGTCAGGGTTATGCTCAGTCGACAGGACCTTATCTCGATACAGGACTGATCGTGTGAAATATGCATTAAATGTCACTTTGTCGAGATCGTGTATTTTTACCCAAACACATACCTTCTTGTTTCTTTTAACAAGATAATCACATTCACCATCTTTGCACCATGCATCATCAACTAGAGATTCAAGTTCTTCAATTAATTACCAAGAACATTTCTTCTTCTTCCTTGGTTTCTTTACCATATATGAAGTTGACTTATTCACTTTCATCCTCTTTTCGTTTCTTGCAGTACTTCATAGTATGTTCGTATTTGTGGTAGTAAAAACATTGAGTTTCTGATAGTGGTATCCTTTGATCTCTTCCTTTAGAAGAACCCTCACCATAGTCTTTCTTCGATGTCACACGAGAATGAAAACCTCGTTCCAATGAAGATGTATCATCAAATTGTCTCAAACGTAATTCATGGGACTATAATGTACCCAATAAATTTTCTAATGAGAGACATCTTTCGATTCTTCTATGGCCACCACTATGTATTCAAACTTCCGTGTAAGACTTCTTAAGATCTTTTCAACCACCCTTTCGTCATCGAGGCTTTCACCGTTAAGCCTCATTTGATTCACCATTGTGATTACTCGGTTGTAGAAATCTTCAAATTCGTGCATCTTTAAACCATCAAACTCACAACGCAAAGTTTGCAAACGAACCGCCTTTACCTTATCTTCTCCACGATATGTCTTGTAGAGGGCATCCCATGCTTCTTTTGATGTGTTTGATGAAGAAATCCTCTCAAAGATGTTCTCATCAACCGTCTGATAGATTAGGAACAAGGCCTTTCGATCCTTCTTATCTTCTTTATCTTGGAGGATCTGTTGGGGTGTTGTTCCTTCCACTTTAACCAATTCCATGTATCCATCTTCAACCAAATTCCACAAATCATGTGATTCGAACAACACTCTTATTTGTGTGCTCCAATGGTGATAATTTCTCCCTGTTAGTTTCGGAAGTGGGGCCTGGAAAACAGCAGTGCTCGAAGCCATCTTTCCTCTGCGTTTTCTTCAAATCAACAACCAATAACCATGGCTCTGATACCACTTTGATGGAAAGAGAGGAAGATACAAACCGAATAATATTCACACTTTTATTTAATATAAATGGAACAACACACAATACAAACATACATACACAAATATAAAGACAGTGAAGGGGCATACCCCTTTTGACCAACAGACACAACTATTTGAAGAGACACATCCTTTTAACCAACAGATGCAACTGTCCTTTTTTTGACTGTTACACAATTGCCACACGTAAACTATTTTGCCTAAGACTTCTACTAGCTTATAATATAACAGTTGTAACGACGAAAGTGTTGCTTACTCTTAATTATAAATACATCACATATTTTCTATAACAACAATCCGAGTACCATATGGCTCGCGTTCATTCATATACAATCTTATTAACTTCGTTTATACGACAAAATAAACTGTTTTTCCTAGTTAATTTGATCGGTCTCTGCTATCCAAAATGTACAAACGCACACTTTCACCAAAATCACACATTTTCACCATTCCAAAGAGTTCAATCATGGAATGATAACAATAAAAACCGAAAAAAAAAAACCTTATTTTTTTCACGTTGCTTGAAATAGTTTTTTCAAGGCATTGTTTTTGGCAAAGTAATTCCCTAATGAATTGCTCTTCCTGGATGGTTGAGGTGGTAATTGTATCATCTCCTTTTGGTGATCAGAAGAGATCACCACTGCATGAGGTTCATGATCATCACCTGATCTTACTCCTCCTTGTTTCTGCATGTAATCCCATTTTTCTTGAAAAAGGTAGAAAAAAGCCATGAAAGAGATCTCAACTGTGAAAAGTATACTCCAAACCCTAGAACTCCTTGATGTTCTTTTGTGATATGCTTTTAGACCTGTGTAGGTGTTGAAAATCCCAACTAATGAAATTGTTGTTCCAAATATCCAGTGGAAAACATACCATAAGGTCCTTCCTTTAGTCCCCCTGCCAAACATACAACAACCATTTTGTTATTGTTTACTATCGTTCTTGCATTACAATAAAATGAGTATTTTCTGTAAAAAGATTAATATGACGATTTATTATTATTTTTTATTAGTTTGCCTAACTTAGTTGATAGAATGTTACATGTTATGTTGCCTAATTACCTTTCACTACAACAAAGGTTTTTTAGGACGCAATGACGTACATGCGTAATAATAAATTACTTAATGAGACTTTAAGTTTATATATAGCCTAAAGGCGTTGCAATAACTTGTTTAGGACAAAGTTAGATGACATTACAAGTTCCATCTACGAAGTTGGACACACTAACAAGCTAGAAAAAAACTAATCATCCCATTAGCCTTTTTACATGAAAATTTTGAAAAATGTCATATATATACGTGTGTGTGTGTGTGTGTGAGAGAGAGAGAGAGAGAGAATAAAAAGGTTAATAGAAAGATTTACTCTTTATATCCTATTAGGCTGCCCAACTTCGTTGATAATAAGTTGCATAACTTCATCCGTACAACTTTCTACTTATTTATAGCACTTTCAAATAGGACACAAAGTTCTTGGTCCCATAAAGTTGAAGTCTTATTAAGAACTCTATTAGGATGCTCGTGGATGGTTGAGTGTCCTAAAAAAACCAATTTTATTGTAGTGTTCATCATAATTAACAACTTATTAACCTCTTTAGATAGTCTAAAGACACACATGTCCTGTAAACTTAAATTCCCATTAAGACCTCTATTAGAATGGCCAAGGACAATAAAAGACCCATTTCGTTGTAATTAATTAATTAATGCAAATGACTTCAGTTAAGTAAGAACGAAATAGGTAGTAGCTACTATACCTCTTAGGCCTGCTAAACCCGATCAAGGTTTGCACCAGGATGGCTGCATAAAGTGCCAGACCTATTCTCTGGTGAGTGTTGTTGAATGAATTTTCGAAGCTCATTATAGACAGGATTGCTCCACCAAATGCAAGAAGCACTGCAAGTATCTTGTCACATGCACACATTCAAAAGTAAGAAATAAAACTGATATCAATTTGTTTCCAACTTAATTCCTTAATTTAGTGCAGTAACATATACTATTATGTTTCTATTTTCCTTTTGTGAATTTGCACAAACTTTATTGTACTATATATGTTACTAGTTAATTTTCTCATCATGCTGGTAACTTTTCGTGTTTTCAAAGTATATATGCAGGTAATTAACGTTTTTGCAAGGAGTAACGGGTAGAAAACATCGAATATTTTGTCACAAAACCATGCAAAAGAACGAACGTTGATGCGTCGGGTTTAACCCTAGCTACTTTTTACCTTAAAGTCCTAAAGGAAGATTAATGCAATTAATATGGATTAATTATAGGAGATCTGGTTATTTGATGGCTAAACCACTTAAACTTGTGGGTTCAGCATTCATCATCACTTGTTTCACTATATATAATTCTAGCAATGCATGATTAAAGTGAAGTTATGATGGCATGGCAAAAAAGATGAATACTTTAAATGATAAAGGCATGTGACTTTGAACAACCATACACAATTTAATTCTTTCTCCCAATTGAATGTAAAACATTATATAAGGAATTAAATCTCTGATATTGAATGCTGTAATATATAACAACAAAAAGATTTAATTTGAACCAAAATATATACAAATTAATTGATCACCTGCAGAATAGCATGAAAGTATATGACAGCTTTAAGCCTTCTGGGGCTGCATTCTTGTTTGTTAAACATTCTTATTATGAGTACCCCAAGAGGCATCAAGAACCCCATGGAAGCCCATAACAGAATCCCATGAAGCTTTATTTCAAATATCATACGAGGACTCACGGCCTGCATCAATATCGATCATGCAGTAATTAAGCAAAATGAATCTACTTAGCATAAATGAATTCAAAGAACATGATTGAGAGGCTGAGTTTTTTTGGTATACCTTGTGGTGATCAGAATCTTGTTTGATGTATTTGTGAGGTATGATGAGATGGTTTTCATTCGATGAAGACGCAACAAAAGGTAGGAGATCAAATACAAGAAAACTTGCAGGCATAACTGAAAGAACCAGTTTCTCAAATCCATGCATACTGATCACTAGCTTCCCAACAGCACTTTCTTAATATATATATATACCTGAGATTTGACAAGATCTCTTTCTCTCTCTCTCTCTATCTCTCTCTAGATTATCTGACTTTATTTATACCATTGTCGATCTAAACATGTTGATGACCCAAAGACTTTTCAATGAGGTAAAAGCAAAAGAGAAAATATTATATATAATCATGCTAGTTGTCATAAAGTTCATTATGTTTACCGGAAATTCGATATATCAAAGGGACCATCATGATATATTATTTATCAAAAGAAGAAAGGTCGATCTTTAAGTTCAAATGGTTTAATACTTTTTTGAGTTTAATGAAGTATTGTCCAAGAAGTTAGTTAAATTACCAAAGATACGTAAATATATATATATATATATATATATATATATATATATATATATATACTGAACACTCTTGGCGGCAACTAACATGTTAAACTATGATGAGAAAACAAATAAAAAGTAGAGAGACATGGTTTAGTGCAGACGAAAGTGCTCTCAATCAGGGCCATCCCTTTCTGACAATCACCAACCATCAACTCAACTTTGTCTTTGCATTATAAACACCATGAAAATACATATACATAGAGACAAAAATATTACACACACTACATATAAGAGGGAGGTTCAAACGAGAAATGTCTTCATTTTACGAAAACATGATTCCGAATTTTGGTTGAGTTTTAAATATATTCAAGTATAAGTTACGACTAGGATTCACATATTTACATATGAACCAATATGCACCTAATTATCACTGTCTGATAATGATTTGTTGGAATCGTGATTTGTGGATTCCACATATTCTCATATGTATATTATGATCATCAATATCTAAAAATTGTTATAGAAAAAAATAGTAGATAAATTAGGAAATTTAATTTTTTTTCATTGTTATCTTAATTAGGGGGAAAAATTTGGAAATCAAAAGTTTAAACTAGTGGTTGAGATTAATTCTTTCACCCTTAATATTTTAGGGTTTCTCATTTGAACAACTCTCTCTCTCTCTCTCTCTCTCTATATATATATATATATATAGGGACATGTTCCGTTAGAAAAACTAAAATTGATTAGGTTCCCAGGAATCGTACACAACGTGACATGATTAATGTTTTTCATCATGAATATGTGATTCACGATGAATATAACGCATACATATTCATCATGAATGTGTGATTCGATCATGAGGAATAACACTTCTATATTCATTATGAATTTGTTATTCATGATGAATCTAGCTTCATCCTGATAGTTGCACACGTGGTACGCTATGGATGGTTCTCAGGTTCTTAATCAAACATGAGATTTTAAATGAACTTCCCGATATTATATATATATATATACCGCAAATCATATATAAACCATTTAAATGTTTGAACGTAAATTAAAAACGAGTTTCATATATTGTTTTTGTAAGATTTTATAAGCCAACAACGCGTGTCACACAGTGATACTGTCATGCCATGGGGTACGTAAACCTATAGGGTCACACACAAATAATACGTATGTCTTGATTCGGTTATTGGATAATCGGAAACCCAAAACATGTCATATTGATAATTAATTGTTGTTCTAGCATAATAATTAAAGTATGTGTTAAATATGTAATTATGATATATAATTACAAAGTTTTATATGTATATATATATAGGCGAAGGATCGTGTGAGAAGCGTGATAAGTGGATCTGAACCGTTGATCTCTTTTAATCTCAAGCCCTCCCATGAATTGCGGCTTAGAAGGGAATTGATCTGGTGCATCTCATCCTAATGTGCGTCCATTTCTCATCCAACGGTCGATAACCACTTCTCACCAGAACCCAACCCTATATATATATATATATATATATATATATATATATATATATATATATATATAAAATCAAATGAGAACTAGGTAGTTTGTGGTAACTGTGAGATCTAATATAAGCCACACATTTAGAATAATTAATATTAATTTTAAATAAATAGAAAATGATATTTTAGTAAATTTGTTTAATTCCTAAAATATAACCTAATTTCTAAATTTTCTTATTTCTTTTACAAAAGGGTATCACAATGTGCTATCACGTATTTTTTATGTTTACAAAAGGGTATCATAGTGTACTATCATGTATTTTCGATCTTTACAAAGTGTGTCACAGTGTGCATCACTTATTTTCGATGTTTTTTCGATCTTTACAAAGTGTATCATGGTGTGCTATCACGTATTGTTGATGTTTTTTCGATGTTTACAAAAGGGTATTATAGTGTGCTATCATGTATTTTCGATATTTACACAGTGTATCACAATGTGCATCATGTATTTTCGATGTTTATAAAGTGTATCACAGTGGACATCATGTATTCGCCGGAATAATATTTGCTGGAGAGGGGAGAGAGAAGAGAAGAGAGATGATATCTCAAAAATACCTAAACTTCCTTTAATTAAAATTTTTAATTAGAATTACCAAAATTATTGATTTCCTAATTTATCTTATGATTTGTGGTTAAGATTGGATCTCACAATTACCACATATAACTGAGTTCTCCCTTGAATGCCCCCTATATATATATATATATATATATATATATATATATAGAGAGAGAGAGAGAGAGAGAGATGGAGGTTCAAGGGAAAACCTCAAAGAAATGAAAAACTGAGGAACACCTTGCTAACCCTTGATATGGACGATATGCACTTGTGCATACAAGTAATTATGTTGTTTCTTGGTTTTTATGCACGTGTGCATTATGCACTTGTGCATGTTACAAATTGCTTGTATGCACAAGTGCATACCATCCAGATAAAGGGCTACCAGGGTGTTCCTCAGTTTTTCGTTTTTTTAGGTTTTCTCTTGAACCTGACCCTATATATATATATATATATATATATATATATATAGGGAGAGGTTCATTTGAGAATTGCTAAATATATGAGAAATAGAGAAATAATCCTAACCTTTCATTCGGTCAAAATTGGCTTTAAGTGGTCAAATATTGCGTCTTTGACTAGTCAACAATTACGACTTTGACTGGTCAAAAGTTGCAGCTATTCTAAAAATAGACGGATAATTTCGTAATTTTTACAAATACATGGGACGAGTTCATATATGAACTATATGTTCATATGTGAAACAGTGTAATTCACATATAAACTCTTTTAACTTATTCATATATGAACCTTTATGATTCATATATGAACCAGTTAACTGATTCACATATGAACTAATTAATTGTAGGTTCATATGTGAATCAGTTGAACTAATTAACAGATTCACATATGAACCAATTAACTGATTCATATATGAACGTATTGTTCATATATGAATTATAAAGGTTCATATATGAATCAATTAAAAAAGTTCATATGTGAATTACACTGGTTCATATATGAACATATAATTCATATGTGAATCATACAGGTTCATATATGAACTCGTCCCGTGTATTTTACGAAACTACCCCTCTCTCTTCTACAGACCACACAAGGAATTATCCGGTGCTTCACAGTCAAAGCCACAAATGTTGACCAGATAAAGGGCTATGATCATTTCTTTATTTCTCATATTTTTAGCATTTCTCAAATGAACCTAATCCTATATATATATATATATATATATATATATATATATATATATATATATATATATATATATATTAGAGTTGACGGAGGTTCAAGGGAAAACCTCAAAAAAACGGAAAACTGAAGAACACTCTGGTAGTGTTTCATCTGGACGGTAAACACTTGTGCATACAGATAAATTATGTTGTTTTTTTGGTTTTTATGCACAAGTGCATAATGCACTTGTGCATATGCACATGTGCATGTTACAAATTACTTGTATGCACAAGTGCATACCGTCCAGATGAAGGGCTAACAGGTTGTTCTTCAGTTTTCCGTTTTTTTGAGGTTTTCCCCTGAACCTGGCCCTATTAGAGTTATAGTCTATTTATTATTCAGGAAACCACCTATAAATACGGTGATGGGTCTAAGTCTAAAAGGCAAAGTCGTCCGTGTCCATTTTTTTGGCTGTTAATGTCGAATCATATATGATTTTGCACATGATTTGTTGTTTTCTTAAATCGTTAGCGTTTTCGTTTGAACTTGCTTCTCTTTATCTCTCTCTCTCTCTCTCTCTCTCTCTCTCTATATATATATATATATATATATATATATATATATATATATATATATATATATATACCTATGATGATTTTGCTTTATCCCATATATGCATTCCATCAGCCAAGTCCCTCCACACATGATGTAAAAACTAAGTTAAAACCTAGAAGGGTTTGTTGTTTAGGTAGGGATATAGTTTTTTTACTTTGTAAAGAGTGCCTAAGATATATAGATATATATATATATATATATATATATATAAAGAGAGAGAGAGAGAGAGAGATTCATTTGAGAAATGCTAAATATATGAGAATATTGTGTCTTTGACTGGTCAACAATTACGACTTTGACTAGTCAAAAGTTGCGCCTATTCTAAAAATAGAATGACAGTTTCGTAATTTTTACAAATACACGGGACAAGTTCATATATGAACCCGTATGATTCACATATGAACTCTTTTAACTGATTCATATATGAAACTTTGTGATTCATATATGAACCAATTAACTGATTCACATAAGAACTAATTAACTGTAGGTTCATATGTGAATCAGTTGAACTAATTAACAGATTCATATATGAACCTTTAGGATTCACATATGAACTAATTAACCGATTCATATATGAACGTATAGTTCATATATGAATCAGTTAAAAGAATTCATATGTGAATTACACTGGTTCATATATGAACTCGTCCTGCGTATTTTACGAATTACCCCTCTATCTTCTACAAACCATACAATAAATTATCCGGTGCTTCACGGTCAAAGCCGCAAATGTTGACCAAATAAATGGCTAGAATCATTTCTTTATTTCTTATATTTTTAGCATTTCTCCAATGAACCTAATCCTATATATATATATATAGGGAGAGGTTCATTTGAGAAATGGTAAATGTATGAGAAATAGAGAATTAATCTTAGCCATTCATCTGGTCAACATTTGTGGCTTTGATTGCGAAGAACCGAATAATTCCTATATGATTCACATATGAACTATTAGGTCATATGAGAATCAGTTAATTAGTTCATATATGAATCACAAAAGTTCATATATGAATCTGTTAATTAGTTCAACTGATTCATATATGAACTTATAATTAATTAGTTCATATGTGCATCAGTTAATTAGTTCATATATGAATCAGTTAAAAGAGTCTAGATGTGAATTACACTAATTCACATATGAACATATAGTTCATATGTGAATTATACAGGTTCATATATGAACACAACCCGTGTATTTTATAAAAATTACGAAAGTGTCCTTCTATTTTTGGAATAGCCGCAACTTTTGACCAGTCAAAGCCGCAACTTTTGACCAGTCAAAGCCGAAATATTTGACCAGTCAAATCTGATCTTGATTGTATGAATGACTATGACTACTTCTCTATTTCTCATATATTTACCATTTCTCAAATGAACCTAAGGCTATATATATATATAACCCACATGGTTGTACAGTAAATATTAGCCATAAATAACAACCAATGATCCTGAAAGGTCCCAAACAAACAACCGGAATTCATATGTGAACAAAGTCAATACAACAATGAGGAAATACGGGTCTAGCATACATGTTCAATGATCCATCCACAAACAATGTGAAGACAGTAACAATTAATTATCACAAATAATACATATATATATATATAGAGAGAGAGAGAAGGGGGGTAGGTTATTTTATTAACTAATAAAAGGTTATTAACTTTGCTAACCACATTTGACCAATAAGAAAACATTCTCATCTTCGGTTGATTGACCTCATTAAATAAATGCTTAAGGGTAGATTTGGTATTTCATTTAGTTGATTTTTTATAGCCTCAATAATGAGGAGTTACAAAAATTTTCATCCATGATTCTAGCTTGAGGTTATGATTCAAAGTGTACTCTAGGTCTCATATCATGGATAATCTACTACTATTACCTTCTTGATACATGGATCAATTTACATGTTTTATTCATTTTCATATCTAATTATTTAATAGATTTATTAGCTCAATTTAGCCATGAACAACTATGAAACATATGAACATGTGTCATGAACGTAAATGAATGTGTATTGGTTGTTATAGATGAAGGCATACAAACAATAATTAAAAGAGTGCAAATTGATTGGGGGTTGGATGATTCACCAGTTCACACACCTGTTATGATGTGAAAACTGAGATTTTTTAAAAGGGTCTTAACATGTTAGTATAATGAAATTATTGAACAATAAAAGTAAATGACTATGAATCTGAACATGTGTGAATGTGTTTTGAACAACTATTTGTGTATGACAGATGAATGATCAAAGGCCTCAGTCAAATTCATTGTGTTATATGTCATAGTGTATATAAAGAGGGATCAATGAACAATGTCCATTAAATTTGATCTTGAAAAATCAAATTTTATAAAAAAAAAAAATATGAGTTACAATAACGCCCTATACCATGCGCTGAAAGGGAACATGTTCATGATTTATTCTTGAAATTGAATGTGGAACCTCATAAGAATATGAACATTGGTGAAAAAAAATTAAACCAAGCTTGTTCTCTGAATGTGATAATACATATGAACAAGAGTGATTATGCAATGAACAAACTTATGAGTATGAACATATTGTTAGAACCAATCCAACGATATTAATGAAAACAATTCTAAAATAAGAAATTTTAACAAAATTGAACCAAAGGAAGAGAACAGAATTAGAACCTTAACGATGAAATCGAATCCTTGAAGAAATCGAGAGATACAGGTCTGCAATCACGTAGTGTCCAAAGACGAAATTTCGCCCCCAATCGTGCGTTGGTGATTAGATGTCGTCTTAAGGATACAACTATCTAATTGGATTGATGCACGTCAATCCAATTCCATCGAATTGATAATATGTTTCATGAATTTGTGTATGAATCTTAAGAGAAAAGGAATTTCGTGTGAAAAAATGGAGGGAAGTGAAGGTATTTATACCTTAACATTCCAACCGAAATTAACTACCAGAAAACTGCTCCATAAATGAATGCGGGTTTGGGGGCGAGTTGACCCGCATGAAAGTCGCTTTTGACACTGTCGTAAGAAAAACAACAGAGACTAAACCCGCATGAAGGTCGCATTAGACCTTGTGTTCTCGACAACAAACAGTGACCAAAACGGGTTTGGTGCGACCAAAGTCGCCTGGAACTCATATTCACTTCTGTCTTATTTTAGCAAAAATCTCATTTAATAGTCATTAGAGCCCCAAGGCCCAATCTTTTGATCATTAAATATTATGTAATTCCTCAATAAAGCCCAATGAAAACTCCTTCCATGGGTCTTTCTCCAACTTGTTATCTAGTGTAAGTTTGAAATTATAAACTTACAAAAGTTTCCTATGTGGGACAATGTGGTACACCAATACCCAACACATATATGATTGTAATACCCCGATTTTTAGGGAGATATAATTTCAAGTTAATACAAATGGTATTTTAAGGGAAAAGGAAGAAATAGGATTTTGGACTTGAATCCTATATTTTATGGCCTTGTTAGATGAAAGGTTCAATTACGAGTCCAACAGTTCTTTCCGGAGTAAAATCGGAGTTAAAACGAAGAAGTTATGACCAAAATAGTGATCGGACAAGAAAAATGAAGAAAATCGGGAAAACGGTGTACATGCCAAAATGTCATTTTTAAATTTTATATGTTTTACATAAAATTATCAACTGATGAATTATTTGATGAGTTTTGATTATTTGAAGTGTTTAACTTTATAAACTTTGTCAAACACCCACATTTGGGATTTTGGGCATTTTGATGAATAAATCACAAGTAATGATATTTTGATGGTTATGTTATGAAATGAGATCTTTGAGAATAAATGCATTTTAACGTGTGTTTTGGAGAAATACTTGTTCTTGGGTCATGAGATGTTTTTGAAAGAAATAAAGATATAAACTCTTCAGAAAATGACTTATCCCGGTCTAAGTTTGTGTTGGAGTGTATTCATGCATTGTTGGAGCATGTGTTCGCATAAAACGTTGGATGGTTGCACTTTATTGCATTTAGTGGACTTTTAGCATACGGTCATTCGATTGGTTGAGCCCCAGGATCGATTTTTCGATTGTGTCAGGTCTTGGGGATATTTTTCCGGTTTTAATAACTTAAAGTAGAACTTTGGGTGTGAGTTGCATTTATTGCACTTTATTTTGGAGATTACATGTTTTGAGTGTGTATGTCATTCATTTGGAATCATGTATTTTAGACGGTAATGCATTGGATCCATAGGAATGTAAGTCAGGAGTCTTGATATTCTCACCTTGGGAATTATGCCATGTTGGCATTGTTGTTGTCCTAGTCGTTTTGCGAAGAGGAATCTTTAAGGGTTGTACTTCGGGACCATGGGTTTTGTGATTTGATGTTCTAATTCTTGTGCACGAGGGTTAGACATCATGAGATATCAAGTAAGGAGTTGAGGCTCCTATCTTGAATGTTAGTGAGTAGGCACTAAGGGTCGAATGAGTACCCTGAGGATGAAACTCCACTAGAGAACGAACAAGCACTAAGATCGCGTATCCTTGAGGTGAAGCTCGACGGAGCAGGCAATAGGGGATACGGTGTTTTTAGGACTTGGAATAAAGTCCGACTGGAGGTGTAGCTCGGCAGAGCAGACAATACAGTTACGATCTGAGGTGAAGTTCGACAACACGGCTATGTGGCTTAACTTTGTGTTCCGCCACGTATAACGGAATCGGGTCTCCCCCGTCACCGAAATGTGTTATTTGGGTATTAAATTGTGTTATTTTATTATCCACGTTTTCGGTGACGTTTTGCATATACGGATTTTTATTCAAGATTTATGGGTTGAGTATTATGCCTTGCCCGTGTTTTGGGGTTTCGGGAAATAAAGTTTTATCCGCATTTTTTTTATAAATCGGGAGTCCAATTACTTTTCACGTTTTGGATGAGTTGTGGTTGAAATTGCTTTATAAAGGAATGTCTATGTTGGGATACTTGTCTTTAAAAGGTGTGTGTAAATGGAAAATGAGTCGTTTAATATTTAAAGTAAATCATTTTGAAAGATAATGATTTAAACTGCATTCTTTCCTTTCAACAAATATATTTGTTTATGTTGAAAACTCTTGAACTCACTAGGCGTTAGCCTAACCTTTTTATTTGTCGGCATGTGCATCAGGTTTGGTTGAGGATTGTTGCCTGTGATTTCGTGGTGAGATGAGTGTTCGTCCTGCACGAGTGAGAGTAGCTTGGTGAAGCCTTCTGCACTTTTGGAGATAGCAACTGTCATTGGGTTTTAGTAACACCCGAATTTGATTAGTCTTTATACAAGACTTGACCTATTATTTGTTGAAGTTAAGTATAGTATTCTTTTGAGGTGACTCAAGTGATGATTTGTAGAATAGATTTTATCCTTATTTGATGTATAATTGAAAGTTTTAAATTAGTTGCTCTTTCTAAATTTGAGGGTATTACAAGTTGGTATCAGAGCTTAAGTTTGAGGGATTTAGGTGTTGATTTCGGATACCTAGACTCAAACTAGCGTAATTCTAAATATGTGAAAGTGAGATTGCACTACTAGACACTCTAAGATAAGATATTTTGAGGTTAATAGAGTCACTAGAATCGGGAATCATTACAGGAGTAGCAAGGATAATCATGTACGGTACGTTCATAATTGCACCTGGCCAATGTCGTGGTGAACTTACATGTTACCTTTGTGTGCTTGAACCACCCTTATGTGAGGACCGATGGGGTAGGGGATGAGTTTCCGATGAGTAGTGGCTTGAAGAAGCTAATGTTTATAGTGAAGTCACTTGTATTGACGGTTAAGAATGATGATTACATTAAGTAGACCGTTTCGGGTCGGAATTATTGGTTGGATTAGAACCATAGACTTATGGAATCAGCATTATTCGAGGAGAAATTATAGGATGGTTGGATGAACATTTGATTATTACTTTAAGATGTTTTAAGCATCCGGATGACAACAGTATGACTGGGAAATTGAAGAGCATGATTTCGTGACGTTGAGTGCCGACCAAATTCATGCACATGATTTATTTCAAAAATAAATTGCATCAGTTATTTCTTATATTTCTCAAATCATAAAGTGGGTTATATTATGAAATTTTGGAAAAATGTTTAGCTTGCATCAGTTTTTTTAAACCGTGAGTTTAATCATGCATGAAATTGTTTTATTTCACGTGGTTGCAAATTTTTATTGAAGATCTCTTCATCCCGTTTCTTGTCTAACGCTATTTTCGGATATTGCAATATCCGTGTTTTAATGTTTTTTTTGGAGTATTGTGCAAATAACTACGATATTTTAACATTGACATTGAATCTCCTCCACGTATGTTAAGGTTTTAAAAGAAAAGTTATTCCCATGTTTTTGCATCTGAGTTTATGGGGGAATTTTAGTCTGTTCGACTTTTGTTGAGTTTTATAGGGTATTTATTTACGATGTTTTCGACGCGTGAGTGAACTTTGAAGTGCGTAAGTTTAATTATATTGCGAGTAAATTTATGAGTTTATTGAACATCGTGTCTCATGCAAGTTTTGTTGAAAAGTGTCACTTTATATTACATTGCGATAAAAGGAAAATTCTTAGAATTATGACATCTTAGTCATAACTTCGTCTTATGCTTTTATGTGGAAAACGAAGATTTTAGCACCGCTTGATTTTTTTTGTGTCATTAAGTTTTATGAAAATTATAGTTGGGTCTTGTTGGAAATTTTATTTTATGACATTTTATGGTTAAAAAGGAGAATGTAGATCTTGAAATTGTGAAGTCCCTCTTTTGTGAGTTTGTTCAAACATATATTTTGAATTGTATTGGTGCAGGAAATTATTTTACGTACACGACATAGATTAATGCATATTAGGACCATGTGGTCCATTTGAAAAGTTGTTGCGCTTTTCAGTTACTGTCTTTATTAGTGTGAGTAACACTCAAATTCTTTTTGAAATAGTTTTATATGTGTGGCACTTGTGACCACTTTGCACAACTACCGAGTAAGCGGTAGTGAATTTTTACACGTACGATTTAGTGTTATAAAGATTTTGCGTCTTAAAGTCTTATAAAAATTTCAATTGGCATATTTGTTGAGTCCTATAACTGAAAAGCCTTGAACTCATTAGGGCTATAGATTTGAACCCCCCCTTGAGAAAGGAGTTGTAATTAGGGACTAGAGGAGTCCTTGGGAATTAAAGCGTCGGATGATCCGACTTGTGGTCAATTTTGGAATGTTGGGTTTCAGTTTATGAATCGGTACACGTGTGACTAATTGAGGTATTAGATTCATGCTCTCTCCCAGTTAATTTAGGGTGATCTTTCTACTCTGGTAAATCTGCAGGATAAGGTCTCGTGTGGTTATTTGCGTATGGTTGGATTTGATTTGAGGGGTTGTTGGTCTGTTCAACATCATGTTAGGTGTTGGTGGGGTATCACCTTGATGAGCCTTTGTGGATAAAGGAAAGATTGTGGTTCGTTTGTTAGAGATGTAAGAGTGGAACTTTAGTGTCATGTTAGGTGTCAACTTTAAATTCAACGATACAAATCCGGAATGAAATATTTGGTGGTATATCCACGTTGCAGATAGTTGTTTTGCGGATAGGTGTCGACCTTCGAATTGGAGGACAATGACCATTGGGGTGCTTCAGTGCACTTTCGTTGATTTTGGCGTGTCTGCAAGTTAAGTGGTAACCTTAAGGATATTAGATGCTGGCAATTAGGGATCAAACATTGGTAATCTTGTATTCAACGAGGTTTCGCTGACTTATCTATCGATGCTTGAATGCCCTATGGGAGTTAAGTAACCGGGAATTTGGGGTAATCCATTGTATGCAGATGTTGTGTCGTGTCACAGCTTGAGGAACAGATCAAATGTCGCGATTAGATCGGACCAAACTAGTATTAGGAAATGTCATCACGGAAGAGATGAGGAATGTATTATGGTAAGAATTATTTGGAAATTTGGTGAGAATGTCGAGGTAAACCTTAAATAGAAATCGATCATTGAGAAGACCTTAGTTTGTCAAATAGGAGATATTGTTTTTATGACAGCAACGGGTAATCGACCCAGCAATTTTATACGGATCCCTTATCACTTGAGTAAAGTCAACCTGGTTGCATGATACTCGGAATGGAAAGGAGTATGGGCAAGTGATGGTTGGATTCTTTCTGCAAAGGTTGTTGTGTTCTTGAAGGCAAGAAAATAGTGTAACATAATTCCAGGAAGGACGATTAGAAGTATTTAAGGGTAAAGTTCGCCTTGGGATGTTCTTGGTGGAAGTAGTTAATTAAGATCGTAAGTTGCTCTTGAGTTGATAAAGGCAACCTAAGGTTGGGAGGCAACGGAGATCCTAGTGATAGGTGTTAGGTCTGATTTTATAGTAATCATTGTATTTATAGGCTTGGTCAAATACTGTGTCTAATATCATATTCTGTGTTGTATTGACCAAGGGTATTTAAGTCCCTTTGGTCTTGTTCCTTGTAAGAACCTTCACGCACATATTGAATATACAGTTACTTTGCGCTTCATGCTCTCTCTCTCTACTTTCTCTCTCTAAATATTCATTTATCTTGGTCTCACAATTGGTATCAGAGTCATCTGAATCTTGAGAGAATTGAGAGAATTCATTTTTAGATTCTGAATTTGTGATTTAATCCGAAAATTTGATTGATTTTCTTGAATTTTTCAAGAAAATCTCGTTTTTGGATTTTTAATCAAATTCGATCTGTTTTTTGAGTGAATTTCTTTGCAATTTGGTTTGTTGGATTCGAAATTGATAGGAGAACATCTTTAATTCACATCGATTTGCAAGAAAAACATGTTTTAAATATCAATTTTGAGATTATGTGATTTTCTGAAAACTCGCTTCGAACGTACTGTTCCATTCTTGAAGTATTGATTTTGTGGTTTTTAGTGGAAATTCTTGTTTGAAAAGTGATATAAAGTTGTTTTCGATCATGTTTGTATAAGAATTTTGCATAAAATTCAGTTTTGTAATCGTTTTTTGTAAGATTTTTGAGTTTTGAAATTGGTTTGCGCTAGATCTGTAGTTTGCGCGAGTTCATCTTACTTTGCGCTAGTTCTTGTTATTCCAATCTTTGCTTCAGTGTATTCCAGGTATCAAGAATTTCAGGTTTTCGCTTACTATTCATTACGCAAAGTTCAGTTTGCGTTACAAGTTCATTACGCAAAGCTAAGTTTGCGTCTCCTTCTGCTCGCGAAAAGTGATCTTTGCGTCTCCAGTGAATCACGCAAAGTCCAATTTGCGTATCCTTCAGCTCATGCAAAGCTCAATTTGTGTTTCACTCAGTTCACGCAAACTTCATCTTGCGTCTCACTTGTCTCGCGCAAAGCTCACTTTGCGTCTCCTTCAGGTCACAAGAACTTAAGTTTGCGTTTCCTTCGTATAACGCGAAGCTACTTTGCGCCACAACCTGCTCACACAAATCTTACTTTGCATCTTCAACTGCTTGCGAAAAGCTCAGTTTGCGTCTTCTGCTTCTCACGCAAAGCTCTACTTTGCGCCAGTCTCAGACTTGAAATTTCTCTGAATATCTGCTATGGATTCTGCAAAGTTTGTCTTTCAAGCTAAGTTCTACACAAGTGATCTGATGATGTCCTTGGGATCTGAAACTCGTCCTCCAGTTCTTGTCGATGAAAATGAATTCACTCAATGGCAAGATCGATTTCTGAACTTCATCCAGCGTCAAGCTAATGGAGAGAACATGATGAAGTCTCTAACTGAAGGACCTTTTGTAAAGCCTAATAAAGAGACTCCTCCAACATCTGAAGAGGCTTCACGAATGAAAGCTGATCAAGAGCTGAAAGCTAATCTGATGCTAGCTTTACCAAACTCTGTCTACAACCGGGTTGATCATTTCAAGGATTATCCAAATCTGTTGTGGGCACAATTGGAAAAGATCATGCTTGGTTCTTCTGTTGCAACTCAGCTCCGACATACTCGGTTCATGAACAACTTTGAGGAGTTCAAGGCCAAAAAAAGTGAGTCTATAAAGAGTGTTTTCGACAGATTCTGTGCAGTGCTGAATGATCTGCGAAAGATAAATGTGAACAAGACAGAGCTTGAGACGAATCTGAAATTTCTTAATGCTCTTCAGCCTGAATGGAACAAATCATGTCACAGACTGAGGAACGATGTTCGGATTTCCACAATGCAGATTCAGGAACTATACGAGATTCTGATGACTGATGAGAGCTTGGTGCTAGAGAAGAAGGCCAAACTGGAGAAAAAGAACAAGAAGTCAGTAGACCCGGTTTCACTCCTCACGAGCCAACTGGCTGAACAAGCGTTGTCTGATAACGCTTACAATGGGTCAACTGATGATGATAGTGAGGCTCTGCAGAAAGCGATGATCCTTCTTTCTCAGCATTACCAGAAAAAGTTCCAACCAAGAATTGGTTCCAACTCTTCTCGCTTCACTTCTGTGTCTATAGCCAAAGTACCCGAGCCAAAGACTGCTACTTGCTACAACTGTGGAAAGTCGGGGCACATTTCAAAGGAGTGTCGAGCAAAGAAAGTTAGGGACTCAGCTTACTACCGGAAGAAACTGGAACTGGCTGAAAAGAGAGAGAATGGAACAACTTTGCTAGACGAATAGGAATTCTGGCTGGATCATTCCGACGATGAAGCCACAAACGTAGAGATCGCTCAGATGTGCTTGATTGGAGATGATTAGTCAGACGATTCTGATACGGATAAAGATGAGGTATATTCTGATTTTGATTACAATTTTATTTCCTCACAGATGAATATTATAATTTATGCTTTATCTGATCTGCGCTCTAAGCTTTTATCTGAAAAGAATTTAAATTCTGAAAAGTCAGATTTGATTGACAAACTAAAAATTTCTTTGAAAGATGAAAATTTTATTTTGGAAAATACAAAAGACATCTTTCAAAAGAAATTGGATGATTTGGAAAATTCAAATAAGACTTATCTTGAGTCTTTGACTGCTATGACTAATTTAAAAGATGAATTTTCAGATAAAATAAATAAATTAGAAGAAAAGCTTTATCGAAGGAACCAATCTGAACAAACAATTTTTATGAATAAACCAAGGAGTGAAGAAGCTTTAAAACAAAGGTGGGGACTTGGTTTTGACAATCCTCATTGTTTAAACAAAGTGATAAACGAAGTTCCTACTTTATATAAATATGATTATCTAACTCTTGCACACTATGCTCCTCAGTTCAAATTTCATTGGACTAGTGAAAAACAAGTGTTAGATCTGGAAAATGAGAAAAGGATGAATAACAAGAAAAATGAAATTCCTTTTGTTTATACAAGCGAAAATGCAAAATATTTTCCTGAAAAATCAAGGAGAGGAAGAAGAGTTTTCAATGATATATCTCCTGTCAAATCTTCAACATCTAATGATTTTATTGATCCTTATGCTTCTAATTCTGATAAGGAAAATATTTCTCCAATCATTTATGATTCTAAGAAATATACTCCTCCATTAGTATTAGAGAGCACAATCATCGATCTTGAAGATAAGATAGAAGATCAAAATATTTTAAAGGAAATTGAATCTGATATTATTCTTTCTTTCATGACTTCTAGTCTTGAAGAAAATTTATTTTCTCAAAAACAAGATTCAGTTTCTATTTCTGACATTTCTTCTGATTCGAAGGAAAATAAAAAGAAAGTTTCAAATTTTAAAATCTTTTCTCAAAATACTTCAGACTCCGAGGCGAATTCAGATTTATTAGTTGATCAGATTGGTTGCTTAGGTAAAATTATTTCTTCTGATTCAAATATTTCGTCTAAAATTCTTGATGATTCTTTTACGCTCAATGATCAGTATTATAAACCTAAGTGTAAAAGAAGACGGTCAAAGAAGTCGAAGAAACAAGATAAAGTTATATCTGACAATTCTAATTCTTCCGATTCAATTCTTACAGATAGGACTTTGAGCAAGTCATCAAAGAAGCAGATTTGGAAAGCAAAGCGGACATCTACTGATTCTATGTTTGATGGAGATAGATATGTAGACAGACTTTATAATAGTGATTCATTTGCTTCATGTAATAAAGTTTCAAAATACTCTATAAAGCAAATGTTTCAAATTTCCAAAAATATCTCATATTCTTCTTCTGATTCTAGTTCAGATGATTATGCTTTGTATTCATCTGATGATTGTGCTTACTATTCTTGTGATCATCTTTCTCGTGCTTCTCATGTCAAATATTATAAATATTTCCCCATACGAACTGCAACTAACAAACACGGGCCCAAATACAAGTGGGTACCAAAATCTCAATCTGATTCAAAGTTGCAGGCATCACATGTCAAGGGGAAGTAAGAGATATTATGGCTTTTGAACACAACAGTTCAAAACCCGGTCTTAAATGTCAAGACTTTGGCTTCTGAGTAATTCAGCTCAGAACCCGTGCTTCAAAGAATATGACTTCTAGACATGCCAGTCTATGACTCGTTATTCAATGCTTTAAGCTTCTGACTAATGAGAAACTGTGAGTACATCTAGTTAATTTCCGCTGCATTTATATCTGATTATGATGTTGTTCCAGTTTTCTCAAACGTTTTAAAAGAATCTGATCTTTTTCAATTCAACTCCTGAATTTGTTCAACCCATTTTTTTACAAATGAGACTCAAATTTTTTTTCATTGTGTGAAAGATGATATTAATGAATTATATTTTGTTTCAACTGAATATAAACTTGTCGATCAAATATTTCTATTTTTAAAAGTCTCGGTATGTTGTTTTAAAAGTTTAAACCGTTACAAATTTTATTCTATAAAGTAAAAGTTGTACAATTTTCTTTCTTTTGAATAAAATGTGTGTCTAGGATAAATTTTCAAGTTTCTTTGTTTATATTAAAGTTCTTATATGTTCAAATTTCAGTTCTAACAAAAGTCGAAAAGTCAGCAACATGTTTGTAACTTTTGTTTTTGCTTTAAAGTTGTGTGATTCGGAATATTTATAGTTTACAATGCTTAGAAAACGTAAAAAGTCGGAATTTTGGATCGTAATGAAAATATGGGCTAAGCACTTAGACGTAAAACCTTGTGTTTGAGATGATTATTAAATTCTTATAAATCAGAAATCTCTAAGTTTCAAAGTTTGTACCTGTCACCTTTCTGGTTTGGGAAAGTAAGTTTTGTGGGATGCTTGTCATCTGGTCCCCTAAGGTCATTTGATCTAGGAGTGATCGAACCCAAATCCTTCTATAGAATCAGATCGAAAGTCATGTTCTACTGGTATGAATGGGTTTAGGATATGTCGATGTAGCCTTTCTGATCCGGGAAGTAAGTTCCAAGGGGTGCTTGACACCTAGTCCCCTAAGGCCAACTGGTCTGGGAGTGGCTGACCCAAATCCTGCAATAGGGTCAGATAGAAAGTTACGTTTACGGCATGTTCTTTACTTAATAAACCTTTTGATTAAAAAGATGCCAAAGTGCACGCGCTTAAAAGATGCCAATGAGCACAATGCTAAAAGATGCCAATGAGCACACATCTCGTGACACTTGGTGATATTTTTGAGTTGCAATAAACCTGTAAATTTGTGAAAGTCTTAAATTCTTGATGGCTTAGGGTGATTATTTGCAAAGTTCTCTATTATATTTTTAGAATTGCATTTTCTTGAAGCTAATCGAAGTTCACATGCGAGCACACTGAATAGATTGATGAAAGTTTTTGAAACTGAACATGTCTTAACTTGATATGCAATAAAACTTGTTTATGTATCCAAATACATACATTTGATTTCATCTGATGGATTTTATTCTGATATTTTACTAAGTAGAATTTTATTTGTTTATGTTTAAATTTTTATATATTTAGTCGTTTCAAAATACATATTCAGTATATTTTTCTTTCTACGTTGATGTTTCATTCATTGTGTTCTCATATCCTTTTAAATGGGTTTGAGCATTATTCAAGGGGGAGTGAAAAAGGAGATTTTTTTCTCAAATGGTCATATCTGTTTTTGAGGGGGAGTATCTGATTTTCTTTATATGAATGCTAACTTGAATTGTCATATCTAGTGTATTTGTGTAGGGGGAGTCAAAGAGCTTAAAAAGGTAAATTTTTTCTAAGTCAGCTTTGCGCCATCAGTTGGTCGCGCAAACATCGCTTTGCGCAACCTGCGTGTAACGCAAACCTCTCTTCGTGCAACCAATGGTTAGCGCAAACCTTCCCTATTTTCTCTGTTTCTTTGATTTTGCAGATATTATGTTGTCTCGTCTCCAACATTTGCATGACCTAGTTGACCCAGCTCATCAAGGTCATGAGGGGGAGAATTAAGAGAAGTTAAAGGAGATGATTAAGAGACAAAGAGCTCAAATGTTTATCTGCTGATCAAGATTCGCTCAAAGATTCTATTCTATCAGCTTCAACAAATTCTTTTGCTGTTTCTGCTCCGACCACCACAGTTCATTCAAGGTCTTTCAAAAAGAGGTGTGTCGTTTAGAGCACAAGCTACTGGTCCATACTTGTCAAAGGCAGCAAAGACAAATCAAACTGAAAGATGCTGAGAAGAATTTTTCTTGTAAAAGTCAAATTGCTTCATAAAGTTGCTTTAATGGTCTGTGCTGATTTAGAAGATGATTTTTGAAGACCAAAGCCCCAATGATTACTAAGGGGGAGATTGTTAGGTCTGATTTTATAGTAATCATTGTATTTATAGGCTTGGTCAAATACTGTGTCTAATGTCATATTATGTGTTGTATTGACCAAGGGTATTTAAGTCCCTTTGGTCTTGTTCCTTGTAAGAACCTTCACGCACATATTGAATATACAGTTACTTTGCGCTTCATGCTCTCTCTACTTTCTCTCTCTAAAGATTCATTGATCTTGGTCTCACAATAGGAAATGACTTGATAAGGACTCGATATCCATTCCGTCATCTGTAAGGTATATCGAACGTTGAGATCGGGCGTGTGGCGGCCTGTTATGAGAAATACAGTGAAAACTTTAACCGGGATGTAATCGGTTTCGTATATGAGGCAAGGTATCGTGAAAGTATCCATTTTTGGATAGAAGGAAAATTGATCTCACTAAATGCGATGTTGGGTGTTTGGTCAGGGTTAGATTTCGAAGACGAAATCTCTTTTAAGGTTGAGAGGATTGTAACACCACGATTTTTCGGGAGATATAATTTCAAGTTAATACAAATGGGTATTTTAAGGGAAAAATAAGAAATAGGATTTTGGACTTGAATCCTATGTTTTATAGCCTTGTTGGATGAAGGGTTCAATTACGAGTCCAACGGTTCTTTCCGGAGTAAAATCGGAGTTCAAACGAAGAAGTTATGACCAAAACAGTGATCGGGCAAGAAAAATGAAGAAAATCGAGCGGCAGTGCTCCGCGCGACTCTCCGCGCGGATGGATCAGCGCCACCATCAGCGTGGGGCTCTGTTCCACCGCGTTCCCAGTGCTCCGCGCGGATCGATCAGCGTCACCGCCCGCACGGAGCCTCTGTGCGCATTTAAAAGGGAGGAACCGGCCCCAAACCTCATTTTTCACCTAAACCTCAAAACTTCTCCCCATTTTCTCTCCCAAATCGACCCCCAACCTCCAAAACGAACCCTAACTCATTTTTGAGATATTTTCCTCCTAAATCTAAGTGTTTCTTCTCCATCTAGCAAGTTGGAAGATAAACCTTCAACCCTTTCATCTTCATCTTCTTCACCAAACTTTCTAGGGTTTCATCCAACCCTTTCCACCACTTTGAACATCTGGAAGTTTGTGGCTTATTGTGGGGATCTAGAAGAATGTGGTAGATGGATTCAAGCTATGGCAAAGGTAATCTTCTATTCTCCTCAACTATGGAAATTAGGGTTTTGGAATAGATGAGATCTTCATGTTAAATGTTGTGGGAATGATTCTATATGGTTGAATATCTATATTTATGTTTGAAATCTTGTGGATCTACGTTTCGGAGGTTTTGGCTTTGAGGATTTAAGTTTCTTCAAGGAAGCTCTATGTGGGGTAAAATCTAGATTTAGCCTAAATCTAGCAAGGTGAGTTCAAGTTGATTTGTGAAAACGGTGTACATGTCAAAATGTCATTTTTAAATGTTTATATGTTTTACATGAAATTATCAACTGATGAATTATTTAATGAGTTTTGATTACTTAAAGTATTTAACTTTATAAACTTTGTAAAACACCTACATTTGGGATTTTGGGCATTTTGATGAATAAATCTCAAGTAATGATATTTTGATGGTTATGTTATGAAATGAGATCTTTGAGGATAAATGCATTTTAACGTGTGTTTTGGAGAAATACTTGTTCTTGGGTCATGAGACGTTTTTGAAAGAAATAAAGATATAAACTCTTCGGAAAATAACTTATCCCAGTCTAATTTTGTGTTGGAGTGTATTCATGCATTGTTGGAGCATGTGTTCGCATAAAACGTTAGTCGGTTGCATTTTATTGCATTTAGTGGACTTTTAGCATACAGTCATTCAATTGGTTGAGCCCCAGGCTCGGTTTTTCGGTTGTGTCAGGTCTTGGGGATATTTTTCCGATTTTAATAACTTAAAGTGGAACTTTGGGTGTGAGTTGCATTTATTGCACTTTATTTTGGAGATTACATGTTTTGAGTGTGTGTGCCATTCATTTGGAATCATGTATTTTAGACTGTAATGCATTGGATCCATAGGCATGTAAGTCAGTCATAATTAAGGGAGAGGAGTCTTGATATTCTCACCTTGGGAATTATGCCGTGTTGGAATTGTTGTTGTCCTGGTCATTTTGCGGAGAGGAACCTTTAAGGGTTGTACTTTGGGACCATGGGTTTTATGATTTGATGTTCTAATTCTTGTGCACGAGGGTTAGACATCATGAGATATCAAGTAAGGAGTTGAGGATCCTATCTTGAATGCTAGGGAGTAGGCACTAAGGGTCGAATGACTACCTTGAGGATGAAACTCCACTAGAGACCGAACAGACACTAAGATTGTGTATCCTTGAGGTGAAGCTCGACAGAGCAGGCAATAGGGGATACGGTGTTTCTAGGACTTGGAATAAAGTCCGACTGGAGGTGTAGCTCGGCAGAGCCGGAAATACAGTTACGATCTAAGGTGAAGTTCGACAACGCGGCTATGTGGCTTAACTTTGTGTTCTGCCACGTACAACGGAATCGGGTATCCCCCATCACCGGAAGGTGTTATTTGGGTATTAAATTGTGTTATTTTATTATCCACGTTTTCGGTGACGTTTTGCATATACGGATTTTTATTCAAGATTTATGGGTTGAGTATTATTCCCCGCCCGTGTTTTGGGGTTTCGGGAAATAAAGTTTTATCCGCATTTTTTTTATAAATTGGGAGTCCAATTACTTTTCACGTTTTGGGTGAGTTGGGGTTGAAATTGCTTTATAAATGAATGTCTATGTTGGGATACTTGTCTTTAAAAGGTGTGTGTAAATGGAAAATGAGTCGTTTAATATTTAAAGTAAATCATTTTGAAAGATAATGATTTAAACTGCGTTCTTTCATTTCAACAAATATATTTGTTAATGTTGAAAACTCTTGAACTCACTAGGCATTAGCCTAACCTTTCTATTTGTCGGCATGTGCATCAGGTTTGGTTGATGATTGTTGGCGATTTCGTGGTGAGATGAGTGCTAGTCCTGCACGAGAGAGAGTAGCTTGGTGAAGCCTTCCGCACTTTTGGAGATAACAACTGTCATTGGGTTTTAGTAACACCCGACTTTGATTAGTATTTATATAAGACTTGACCTATTATTTGTTGAAGTTAAGTCTAGTATTCTTTTGAGGTGACTCAGGTGATGATTTGTAGAATAGATTTTATCCTTATTTGATGTATAATTGAAAGTTTTAAATTAGTTGTTCTTTCCAAATTTGAGGGTGTTACAATGATCAAGTCTTCTCAATTGTGAATAAAGATTCAAATATAAATACATTTGTGCTGAACATATATATGATAACATCTCGCAATGAACAAACTTATGAGTATGAACATATATGATAACATCTCCAAGTTTTATGAGTAAAGATTCAAACATACGTACATTTGAGCTATACTATTTTGATATGGAAACGTCCTTCAAAATGAAAGAAGCATCTATTAATGAGAGTAATAAATGAGGCGATGTTTATGTTACTGAAGATTAGGGATTTTTTTTCCCAAAATACCCTTTATCACCTTTGTTCAATACACCGGTTATTAAAATAAAACTCATTAAATGATTATTAATTTAGATCAAATCTCAATCATCCAATCTCAACATCAATGGTGAGGATTGATTCATAAAGTTTATAACAAAAACATGGTTAACAAAATAACTAGACCCTATATATATATATATATATATATATATATATATATATATATATATATATATATATATATATATATATATATATATATCAATTGCATGCAAAATGAGACACCGAGATTTAACATGGTTTCAATACTATCGGTGTAATAGTGTACATCCACATAAAGAGAGATTGATCTTATTAATCAGACGACAAGAGTTACATGCAACTTACAAACTCAAAGACCAACGATTCAGTTGCAAAAATACTCCAAGTCTTCTCGACTTTCCAAATAAGGGGAGGTAAGTAATATTCGAGGAGGCTAATGGCATATGGCCTGCAAAATCATTTCTTATTGGTCAAATCCCCACATGCAACATGGTGTCGTGAGGCTAGGTTGCCCGATTCCATTTTTATCTCTTCTCGAGCTAGTGTGTCAATATGCATGGGTCGCGGGCTCCAAATCCTCATGTCATAAAACATGTACCAAAAAATAATTACGAACAAATTCTACTGAGTTGCATGACCTGCTCTTGTGTCATGTTCTTCTGTGATTGTTTCATGCAAGCTACAACTCACCAAATTTGGTGGTGTCCAGGCACTTGGTAGCTTAGGCATACCACGAACTAAATCCAAAATTTTGCAAATAACTAAATCGATGACAAACGTTCAAATTTCAAAAATGCTTTTGTGGCATTTGTCATTTGTTCCCTTTTTTTATCTTCTTCATCCCAATTTGCTTTTTTAAGTAGCTACGTAATGATAAGCTATTTTGGCTGAATCTAGAACAATTGCATTTAATGTTGTCATATGATTCATCTTCATCTCCCTCGATTCTCATTAGTAATTTGAGAGTTGTTATATATAACATCTTTTAACCTTACTTTCTACTACTTTTTCCAATTTTGCATCCATTAATCGGAGAAAAGGACAAGTGATTAGAGCCCTCCAAGTCAGATGCTTCATACATTTAACTAATTGTTGATTAATACTGATTTTTGTGTTAACAGACGTCTAGGAGATTTGTACGAGGATTGGTAGATCCTAATTAGGGTTTTAGGAAATCGATTTGTTGTTCTTTATAAAGAAGATGCAAACTATTATGGTGTGAAGACAATGAGAAGGGTTGATTCTTTGAAGTATATAAATATTACATACATATATAACTCACATACAGGTCTATTGGGTTATTGGATAAATGCATGGCCAATTAATAAGTATAAAAAGATCAAAATGTACATCATGTGAGGCACATGCAAGAGGAGTTAATAATGCCTCTGACTAGACCACAAGTATATAATCGGGTAGCCATGGGTACACAACTACCTATGTTTTTAACTAAACTTATTTGTCATGAAGTTATCTTGAAACTAGTCAAGTTATACATAAACTGATTTGGATATCCACAGTTATGAAAAAGAAACTATATGGGTTTAATATGCGAATAACTCCCATCTATTTGTACCAAATTAATTAAGATGATTTATGAATGGAATTAAGGGGTTAATTAAGGGGTTGTTTTTTTTTTATTTTTTAAAACCTCTTAATGGCTCTTAAGTCTGAATCATTCAGACATTTTTACACACCGCCTCTTATTAATCATAACTAAAATAAGACTTCAGACTTTAGATTTCTTAAAAATTAAACGACACCTTAGAGTCTTGTAGATCTTTAAATCCTCTAAAATGGATTATCCTCAAAGACTTTTTGAGTTGCCTCCACCATCACCACTTTTACTTTCATTATGTCATGTATGACAAATGTACAAAAATCCACCTCTAGTTGGTTGGGTAAGTAATGATTATGATCAACGGTGTGTAATCATCGAGTCATGTATCGTCTTAAAAATAATAAATTCACTCACCCCTATTTTAAGTCATATCGATTTAAAAAAAAAAAACAAGAGTTTTGCTTAATATAATATAATGATTGATTCATATTATATTTAACCAATCAAAATATCATATACAAGATTGGGTTTGGGTGATTTTTGACTGATAGATTAGTATAGTTATTGTAATTATTGATGCTTCAAAGGTGTTGCATCATATTGTATACTTCTTTTAAAGGGTTGGGTTTCGGTGAGAAGTTGAGTTAACGGTGAGAAGCATGAAAAATGTTTATCAACCGTTGGATAAGAAATGGACGCACATTAGGATGAGATGCAACGAGATGTACTAGATCAATTCTCTTTTAAGCCGCAATTCATGGGAGGGCTTGAGATTAAAAGAGATCAATAGTTCAGATTCTCTTCTCACGCTTCTCACCGTTAACTTCTCAAACGATCTGAGGACCTCCTTCCCTTCTGCCCACTCTCCGTTCACACGGTTCTCAAAGCAGAGGAGGAAGGGTGGGCAGCAGGTACCACGAGCCCTCTGTCCCACACATCTATCCAGAAGCAAGTGTAGTTCACCGGTTCCACCGAATGCTCCTATCTGTCGGCAAAGATCGTGTGAGTGTGCAGTTATGCTTCGGATGCTTCGACATAGAATAGATCGACCCAGTTCCCGTTCTTTTCCGGTACACTCGTTTTATATCTCTGACACACAAAGAAGGACGCGGCGGGAAGGAAGGAGCCCTAGTCTCTTTCCTTCCGATCATTCCACTGGCATCTCGCATTCACGCCCTTTCGCCTTTTTTAAAGAGTTAAATATAGATAATAGCAACATAAACAAGTTTTTGTATTCTTGAATGTGAAATGGTGATAAGAATGTTAGGAAATTTGAGTTTTTGTGCTTAATGAAGCATGTGTAACAAAAATATTCCATAATATTTAATTATTGAATAACAGAACTTTTTTTAATGATAAAAATACTTTTTCAGTACTATACAGTTGGGAAGTTGCTTAACCTAAGCTTGTGGTGTTAGCTCAACTGGTAATAAGACTTTGATTTTTGGGGATTCTTCTCATAGGTCACCAGTTTAAGGCTATGTTTGGCAAACTAGCTGATAAGCTAGATTATGACTGATAAGCTAGCTAATGAAAAAATCACGTTTGACGAAAACTAGCTTATGAGCATGTAAAATTACCAAAAAAGACATTTATAAAAAAATCATCAATTAAAATATTTAAGAGTATAATTAAAACAAATTTATAGTAATATAATATATTAATGAATGCAAATAAGGTTGTAAATAATATAATATGTTAATTAAAAAAATTGAAATTTATTATTATATATATTTATATAAATTTTGAATTTTAAACCAAATTTAAAAAAAATCTATATTAACTTATGATTTTAAATAACCGTTACATATAATATGGAAAAAATAATCAAATAATAACTACAAAAATAATAATAATTGATAACTAAAATATATTGATCAATATTAAAAAAAATGAAATAATTATCAATAATTCTAAATAATTAAAAATTAATATCAATGCATAATTAAAATTTATGATATAATTTTCAGATAATATTAATTATTATTTATTAATTAATTAATAATAATAAATTTTAGAGTAAATTACGAATTTGGTCCCTATGGTTCTTTGAAATTTTGGATTAGGTTCTCCATAAGAATTAATTACAGACATCATCACCATGGTTTCGATTTTGTTGCGAATCAAGTCCCTCCAACTAACCCTGGTTAACCAACCAAATAGAATATATTTTAATGATTAAAATAGAAACTTAATTTTCCTTGTAAAAATCCAGTTAATTCAGATGTTTGAATCCAATTAAATCGTGCAATGGCTTCCGTCTGTTTGACCCATCAGCATCTGTTGGTACCTCCATGTTTACCTTCTTGTTAAAGCTCATCTTCAAGAATTCTTTTGTGACAGAAAAGGCAAAGCCGGTAGCCACACGGGCATGTTGATGGAGGAGAGCAAACTTTCTTGAAACCAAATTCAATAGCTCCAAAGCCATAAAACCGGTCCGTTTTAGTAAGTTTGGCAGACTCTAAGGACGGGAAACGTCATCAGGTCTCCAAGCTCGAGCACAACAACCATCTTGACTCAACTGGGGGTGGTTCAGTGGATTCAAGATTGGGGTCAAGATTATCGTTTTTAAGGTCATCAGCTGCTAAAGCATGGCTTCCCAATCGTCGAAACACCCATTGTCGCCATCGTCTTCTTCAGCCATGTTTCCTGAACAACAATCGCCGCTGCTACTACTACTACTAGTGGTAAAAGGAGAACGTGATCTGTTACTCCCGAAAACACCACTCGTGTGACTAATAGGGATTTTGGATGGTGAATCAGAATCACTGTAATGATTCGTTATACCATCGGTCTCTTCACTACCACGATTAATCTCCAATTTCATCACTAGACGGTCAGTTTGACCCACCATCATCTGTTGGCACTTCTATCATCTGGTGAATGGTTTTTCGCTAGAGATGAAGGTCAATCAGTGTGAGGGACGGAGGGTTCATGTGGGTTTGGATGCTTCAACAGGGGTGCGATGAGGTTTTTTTTTCCGGAGAGAATATATAGGGAATTGAGGGGATGGTGGTGCGTTTCTCGATCGATTAACAGGAGGAGATAACAGGTTTTACGGTGATAAAAGTTACATCTGGTGTCGTCGGCCACCGGTTCGAATAAACAAGCCCAATCGTCAGTGGTGAATGTGATGGCGGTGGTGGCGACTGCCACTGGCCGAGTAACTGGGATCGACCAGCAGGGGGCTACGGGTGGGGTTTTCTCGGTGGGTTTTAGTGCGACGAGGTTGAGGAATGCTAATAGTTTTGACGGGGCTACGATTAGGGGGTGTGATGAGGAATAGTAGCTTGGCCGGGGGTGAAAGGGGTTCTCGCCGGAGATGGAATTAACAAGAAGGTGAAGATGGAGGTACCAACAGATGATGGTGGGTCAAACTAACAGAAGCCATTGCACGATTTAATTGGATTCCATCTTAATTAACTGGATTTTTAAAAGGAAAATTGAGTTTCTATTTTAATCATTTAAATGTATCCCATTTGGTTGGTTAACCATGGTTAGTTGGAGAGACTTGATTCGCAACAAAATCGAAACCATGGTGATGTTGTATGTAATTAATTCCTATAGGGGACCTAATCCAAAATTTCAAAGAACCACAGGGACCAAATCCGTAACTTACTCTAAATTTTAATAATTAATATTTATTTTTAATTAATAGTTAATATATAATAATTAATATTAATGAGGGCATAATTGAAATAATCACAAAAAGCTTCTCATAAGTTACTCCAAGTAGCTTATCAAAAAGTTAGTTTATGTCCATCCAAACATGTACCCAGAAAATAAGCTAGCTTATTTTTATCAAATAATGCCTAAGTCCTACAAGTCTACCGGGGATTTTCCTGGTTGTTCTCCACGGCCTTCTAAGATTAGTCAACGTACGTACAAGCTAACCCGGACAACCACCATTAAAAGAAAAAGAAAAAAAAAGTATGCTCAACCTACTAGAGCACAAAATATCTTCAATAATCCAATGTGAATATCTTTTTGGGCTAATTGAAAACGAAGCTAAAATCAAAATGACAAAAGTAAGATAACACCGATATTTGACTAGTTTAAAGATCTTGCAAAGGTTTAATTTTATTTTTATTTTCTGAAAAAATATATAATTTTATGTTATATAATTAAAGAAAGTGAAATAATGAAAGAACATCATATAATATATTAAATGAATACGATACCATTTGTGCTTGTGCAAATTTCAAGAATCTAATTGTGTCACATTTATGGATAGCATGCCTTACATGTGGTATATTTTGGTTAAAATAATTTTTAGATCTGTCTCTCTAATTTTTGGGTTATTGAAGTGACCGAACGAATTAGCCCGACATCATAACTTCAAGTCGTTTGGGTTGGACCAATCTTCGTGAAATTCCCTTTTTTCGCCATAAAAAAAGCATCACAGCTTTATTTTATACGTTTATTTTCCCATTCCACAACATTGTCAAAGTATACGGGGCTTTTTGAACATACTCGACAATTACATTGCTAACAAATTCGTGAACCAAAGGAAAGGCTTAAAACCACCAGCTTGAGACCCAAAAAGATCATAGTTTTGAGACATTTTTCACTTGGAAATTGGAAGTTGAAACAACATAATCATGAAGCAATTGTTTTTTCAAACACAAAACAAATAATCTTGAAAATATAGCAAAACAAATTGTAAAATTGAACACAACACTCCTATTCATACATAAATTAAATGACATGTTGGTGATTAAAAAAAAAGGTCAATTTCACAACAAAAAAAAAACCCATCTCAACTGCTCTTCCATCGGCCAATAACAGCCCGCCATGTGCCAGTTTCATTTTAAACAAAATTCCATAACTAAATTGAAATGTGTTCGTAACACCACCTGCAGGCTGCATATGTACATGGTGAGGGAGCCTGAAATTTGTTGATGTGCTAAATTGCACCATAACAATGCAAAAAAATCCGTTCATTTAGGTATATAACCTTAAACCCGTTCATTTAGGTTAGAAGAAAAAATGACTTCATTCGTCAAAACTCAAAAGGTCATAGATTTCTCATTTAAGTTATCTTAACCAAATAGAGAGGAGATGCAAGAAATTTCAAAGCAAGATGGTCAGCCATTCTACAATATCCAAAATCTTTAAGACCCACAAATTGTCCAAAATATCAGAAAATAACAAACAGTTTAACAAAAATTAAAACTAGAACCTGTCTTACTCGAACGAAGCACAAAACTGCCAACTCAGACAAACAGATTGGGCCTTGAAGCCTTGTATGTGGTCTTGAGCTTCCTAGTTGGAGGCCTGACCTTCTTGAACACCAATGGGAACTTGATCTTGGAGTTGTGGAATTGCTTGGTGGACTCCCTCTTGCAGAGCTTAGCTGGGATGGTGGCGGTCTTGATGACCTGAATGCAATGATGGCGGACCCTGTGGCGGGAAGCCATCTCAGTGTACATTTGCTCAACGGCACCGTTGAGGGTGGTGTCCCTGTACTCCTTGTACATGTTATGGTACCCAGTCCTGGATTGGTATCTCAGCCAAATGCCATAGTTCTTTATTGTTGTTGGGTTCTTCTCAAAAATCTGAAGGACGATAATGGAAGATATAAAAAATTGCAACTAAAATGGTATGCAATCAAGTAAATCAAAGAAAAATGGTTGTAACATCTCATCATACAATATACATACAATCAACTACTTCCCCCCCCCCCTCCCTCTTTTCAGCTATTAAGAGTAAATTTGTCATTTAGTTAATTAAAAAGTATAATACTTGTACATTTCTAAAACTATGTACCTTTTTCATTATGAGCATTTGCTTTGGGACAGAGGGAGTAATTTAGAAAACAACAGTTCAACATCTTTCTATAGTTGTCAAAATCACAACCCTAACTTCGTACCTAAGACCACAATGTTGACCCACAATCGAAAACCAGATACTAAAATTTATATGATTAATGTCCTTGGTGAAGAAAACCGTGCCAGTAGCACTTCTGCACACAAGGATGGCATGAAAAAACTAATGTGCCTCTTAAACAGAAATACGACAACCGGTGTATGATAGTAGATTTTATAAAATAGTCATGAAACCTAAAATCTAAAGAATATTGTTGATTTGACAAGGTTGCTAAAATGTTCTTTAAAATAAATCATATTTGATATTTCTAAATTTTGAAAAAAATGACTTACTAGGCTTTGTAAAAATCACAAAGTTGAACATGAAAACAACTTACGTAACACAAGATAATGCAGAGTGTAATTTCACAAGAACATGAAAACAACCTATCAACACTCAGTTCCTTATTGCTTTAAAAATTGATACAAAGGTTGAAGCTGGCTCTTGCTGACCATCTTTAACAACAGAAGTAGATAACCCAACACCAGTAATAAATCTTTAAACATCAGAAATAGTTAAAAGAAGAATCATTCAAAACATAGGTAAAATTATAGGCATTAAATTGCCAACAACATTAACCAATTTATGTCATAAATAATACCAAATTACTTACAAATTTTATAAAATAATTTGCGTTGCGTCTATAAATATATAACTCCGAGCAATTTCGTGACGTATAAACCAAAAATGTACTTTTATTAATCATAAGATCATTACAAGTGTATCTAAAAGCCTGTAGAGTTTTCAAGAAATTAACATGCCACCTTCTAACTGCCCTACAAAGCTTTCTAGCTACCTTGTAACTTGATAAACACAAATATCTTAAAACTTAGCTAGATAACAAACAGACTCGCCCAAAATAAGCTTAGCAAGTTACTTAAAATATCACCGAATGCAAGCAGGAAGATGTGATTCAAGAACATGAAGAAGCAATTGCATGAACAACAAATAGCACTTCAACTTCATTTATACGTTTATATGCATACATTAATTATCCACCGTTTTATATCTTGGAAAAAAGGAATACAGCAGATCACCACAACAAACATTGTGTACATAGATTACCAAACCCACAAGCAGAAAGCCAAAAAAGATAATTTGCACATGAAGTGGGCCATATAGCAATTGGATAGACACAGAAAAATTGGGATTAATTACACAATAACAAGTGAGAGAACATATAGAACAGGTCAATTCATTTACATCACGAGTATACACAACATATATGAATATATTAGTAAAAAAATTGAGAATTTTTACCTCGTTGATAGCTAGCATCTGCCCATTGCTCTTCTTCACTTTCTTGAGTTTCCTCAGAAAGTACCTGTTTCACATTAACAAAATATGAACCTATCCATACCACGCAGATGCAAATATATATATATATATATATATATGTAAAATGCAACAGGAATCGCGTGCGTTTTCGTGTGTTTAGAGGGTGATTGTAATGTACCAGAACTTGCTCTTAGCACGGACTTCATTGGTGGCCCAGAGCTTCATACGGTAGATCTTCGGATGCTCATCTGTCTCCGTAGGCAAGGCTCTGCCTACAACCTGAAACTGATGAAACTACAACAAAAACAGCAAAACACACAATCAATTGTCGCCATTTCAGAAAACTCTAATCAAAACAAACAAAATTCATTACAAAAACCCTAATTTACTCCATAGATGATCGATTAAAGCAAATGTAATTGATGATTCAGTCTACAAAGAAATAAAATGGAAGATGCATCTCGATTATACTTACCTTGTAACTCATCTTCCAACGCAGCCCTGTCGATCAAACTCACAAAAAGATGGGGTTGCAGAATGGCAGGC
This sequence comes from Arctium minus, assembly GCA_954870635.1. NCBI lineage: Eukaryota > Viridiplantae > Streptophyta > Magnoliopsida > Asterales > Asteraceae > Arctium > Arctium minus. The sequence goes on along the minus strand of OX941088.1, from coordinate 41,595,995 downwards.
GCAGGCAAATGCTTTTAGGGTTTATGGTTTGCTAGATTATGAGGCAGGAGGCGGAAACATTAGACCAAGAATTACTAGGCCCGTAAAATATATGGGCCGAGCCCATTCTTGTGATTGTATTGGGCCCAAGTAAGATTTTTCTTCAAATAAAATTTGAATGAGCCCATTAAACATATTTTTATATTTAGTTCATAATTTGAATAATATACTTTAAAATTTTGAAAGATTTATTTAAGATTTATAGTTTAGAAAATTTGAAGTTGTTATGTCTCAAAATACGGGTAAATTGTAACAATCAATTCAAGGAGGGACTATGAGCGACAATAAATAGGGACGATCTATGAATGTCTTTTTTTGCAACTTGAAGAGTAAAGGAGTTGGTCTAAAAGATTTAAGGGTGTCTTTGGTACGCAGACAGGACAGGACAGAACAAGATGGAACAGGGACAGGACAGAACATGACAGTTGTCCAGCGTTTGGCAAGACATGACAGAACTGGACAGAACAGGACTAAACCGGTTAAATGACGAATTTACCCCTGATGAAAAATCATAGATTACATCACATAAAACTAATTTACAACACTAATACATAGTGCAATGGATTATCATAAACATAAAACTAATTTATCACGATTGGATTTTGGATATGGAAATCAAAACCCAAATTTTAAGTTTCGGATTTTAGGTTGTTTCGGGTTTGGGTTGGTCGGGTTTCGAATTGATGTCGGTCGTGTTCGGTTATTATATAATGCAAAAGTTATATAAAAATTCAATCGTTTTTTAGGATGAATACAATCGATTGAAAGATTGATGAAATCAATAGCAAGTTTAAAATCTAGAAAATATTTCAACAGACTATAATTAACGATTTTCAAAAAATAATTAGATATATATATATAGTATTTAAAATATAGATTTATGTTATTTCGGGTTTTTGGACGGGTTGGGTGTCCAACGATCAAACCCAATCCGAACCCAGATATCCTCTTATATGTCGGGTTTCGGATTATCGGATTTCGGGGTATTCAGATTTTGCAAAAACACCTTATTTTTTGTTCGGATGCGGATTCGGGTTTCGGACTATTCGGGTTTTGCACACCCCTAGCTTGGAGGCGTGGATGATGAGAATACATGTTTTATACTTTTGTTTTTAACAAAGGGTATATTAGTCAAAATATTGTTGTTTTACTTAGTTCCAGAGGGTTGGAGTGGGACAAGTGTGTCTCATGCTTGTTCCACTTAGTTCTAGCATGTCCCACATATGGTCACGCCAAACATGAGACAAGCTTGTTCTATTCTATCTTGTTCCACTCTATTCTACATACCAAACGCACCCTAAAATAGATATAACAGAGCTCGAAGGAGAAAATCATGGTGTTTGGTTCAAGTGGGATTGTAATCATGTATTTGATCAATATGAGGGAGAAATCAACATACAAATTCCATGTCATAAGGGTATTTGGTTTTACATCGAATGTAGGGCGCTAAAGACTTTGTATTGTTGAAAATTGGAAAAATATGCACAGTTGAATGATTGGTGCTAAAGTGTTTAATTTTTATGCACATGGTCATGTTGAATAGATGTCTATATGTAATTATATATATGTATATATATATATTTATATATATATGAATTTTACAAGTGTTTTATGCAAAATGGTTGAGGAAGAATGATATAGGATTAAGTTTTTGTGAGTTTAATGAATACCATGGTCAAACCGGTCAAAGAATAACTCGTGTGTTGAAAGCAAAATTGGAAGCGAGACCAGTGAGCTCACACCCGAGCTCATGGAGATTAAGCATTGGTGAATAGGAGTGTGTCTGTGGATTTGTCCAGGTGTGCGTAAGTTTGGGAGCGATCTTAACCTCTCAAAGGAGTTCACGTCTAGTAAGGTAGGCAAGTGAAGGGCATGCTAGCTCCCTGACCCCACGTTCAGTATAGGTGAGCTTGGAAGAGATCTCATGATTGCGTAGGAGATCATGTTAACTTCCAATGAGGAGCATTTTAGTACATTCAGTTTGTTTTCTCATTTTAAAGTATATAGTATTTATATACGACAAAAGGCAACAAATAAACTCATACACCCTCCTCACATTCGGTGAGGTTCGAACCCCTGACCTCCTCACCCTCCATTCAGTTTGTTTTTGTGAGTCAAAGTACCATTAGTGTGTTATAATGTTTAGACACTTATCAAAGACATTATGACTATGTATGTGTTAAACCAGGAGTCAATATTACACATACAATATCAGGTGAATTTCATGTGATTTAAATAAAGTGTATGTTTATGTATGGAATAATATTTTCAGTAAGGATCAAATATCTGATTTGTTTTCAGTATAGGATCAATATTAGTTACATGTTCATGATATATGTTGGATGCATACATGTTTAAAAGAAGAGATTTGCATGTTGTGTTCTGAATGTTTAACTTCATTTAGCATGTTACGTAAGGTTCTATAATTTTTGCTTGTACATGGAAAATGTATTTGGTATGTATATGGGTTCACCAAGCAAAACTCCAACAATATAAAGCAGACATGTATACCTATGTGGATCAGATTGGTGAGGGTTGGGTAACTACCACCCAAAGCCAATAAAGGTAGATTTGGTGAACCATACATACAGGGATTAAAGAGACCTCAATGTTTAAGAAGAAACATTCTTTATCTACGAGCATGTTTTCAATACATGTTTTTATTCACATGGAAAATGTTTAAAGAGTAATGTTTTAAGTACATATGTGATTGTTGAATGAAATCATAACTCACTAAGCTTCTTAGTTGATTAGTCTCGTACATCTTAGGAGCATAAACTGTAACATCCTGATTTTTATCCTAATGGAGGAAAAATATTGAACTGGTGAATCGGTAAATGAAGAACCAAATATGAAGTATGGCTATAGTGCCATGTAGTCGTGAAATCTGTCACAATAGCACAAATGGTACTGGAAGTGTGATAGTCCCGGTTATAGTGCCATGTAGTTGTGACATATGTCACAATGGCACCGGCGTACTGAGTGTTCGGTCGTACCAAAGAATGTGCCATGAAATTATGGAAATGGCATGATAACTTGCATAATGGCATCAAATGTTCCAAGAGAAGGTTGAGAAATGGTTGGGAAAACAGTCGAGGAACGGCCAGGAAAACGGTCGGGAAAGCCGTCGAGAAAACGGGCGAGAAAACGGGTGAAAATGGCTCTCAGTACCTTTTGGGTGAAAGTGTCAAGCTAAAGTGACACTGGCACTTTATCCGGGCACTTTCGCAGAGAAAAATTGGCCCACAGTACAATCTGGGCGAAAGTGATAGCTAAAGTGACACTGTCACTTTCGCTTGGCACTCTCGCGGTCGGGGTGCAGTGCATAAATTCAACATCTATCTTCATTTGGTCATATCTTTCTCATTTCTACTCCGTTTTTGGGGATTCAAATTGCTATGGTTTTGTATTTGAGAGATTTTTAAGGATATATTATTATTTTTGGGAAGATCCAAGAGTATGTGGTGGTGGAGTGGAAGCAAAGATTAAGAGTTCATCATCATCACCTCCATCTTCAAGAAATTTGGGGTTTTCTAGGCTTTCACCAAAACCTAAGTGGTGAGTTGATCCTCCTAGTTTGTTTTATTATGAGTCATAAATTATCTATTGATGACTTCCTAGTGTTTATGTTTCTCAAATTTCGGTTTGGAGGATTTTGAGAAAAAGTTATGTCAAATTAGGGTTTTTGGCCAAAATGGAGATTTTGATACAAGATGTTTGGGGAACGATTCTATATGGTTGAGTATGAATATTTATGGTTGGAAATTTATGGATTTAGGTTTTTGGAAGTTTTTGGCTTGAAGATCCAAGTTTCTTCAAAGGAGCTCAAGTTGGGGTAAAATCTAGATTTAGCCTAAATCTAGCAAGGTGAGTTCAAGTTGATTTGTGAAAACGTTGTACATGCCAAAACGTTCATTTCAAAGCATTTACGTGTTTATCATGAAATTATTATGTAACACTCTAAAAATTTAACAAATAAATTTTTTTGTAAATTCGGCAATATGACGTCTGAAATACGAAGGGTCCAAACACCTGTTTAAATGATATAACAAAAGGATGTTCACCCAACAATCAATACAACTAAAACCCTATAAACCGGGTTAGCTTGCATCATAAGGTTGCAACAAAATAATGGGACATCAATACTACAACGACCTACTTAATCTAAGATTGATTTAAATCTAGATTAATACGGGCGTTGCTAAATCAATATGAACTCTCTTCGCAAAATTCCCCAAAAGACCGACACTTCAAGATCTCCTATGTGCTCGGTAGCCAAGCTGACATCCTAAATTCCTCCACGGTTAGGATCTGTGAGGAAACAAAAACCACGACAAGTGTTAGGACGAAGCCTAGTGAGATCTCATAAATATGCAGATAATAAATATGACATTATAAAACCATAATCATGTTACCGAACTCCTCTGCCTCGCGCAGAACAATTCTCCGCCATCAGTTTCTCAAACCTGAATATAAACATACAAGAAATACCTCTTGATTTACGGGGGAGACCCACTTCCATCGGGGCGATGTTTACTCAAAAGTGGGATCGCCCGTGATGGTAATGGATTACACCTCATGCCCCAATCTTAGTTCCCATGCCATAACGACATCACAACCTCAGACCGTATTTACTGCCCTTATTGCCTACTCCGTCGAGTTACACCTCAAGGTCTTACGGACATTATTGCCTATCCATATCTAGACGAGTTACACCTCAAGGATACGAGATCCCTTATTGTCTACTCGCTAGTAACACACCGTGATTAATGCAAAATTCATACATTAAGCTACTACCTCCTCGTGCGCAAGGAGTAGTACCACATTCTTATCAGGTGATCCACATTTGTTAAATAAATAACACATTATATACACCTTTCTTCCACATATAAAACATTTATTTCCTTATTCCTCATAATTTCATACATGTAAATACATCCACACATTATCCTTACCTCATTCCTTCATAAAGTTATCAACAGTTGGATTAAATCATGACAATAGTAGTTTCCTCATGAACTCAACATATAAACATGAAATCTAGAACATATGATCCACATAGTTACCAATAAAGAGGTTATTAAAATCTACTAAACATACTCACCCCTATTGGGTTCATAAAGTTGAGAATCCCACAAGTTAGGTTATAAAGCTACAAACAAGTAACACATAGGAGTAAAGTAGGATAAAACCATGGAAATAAAAAAAATACAAGAGCATTTAAGGAAGGATAACTCACCAAGTGGGTTTTTAGAGAAAACCCAAACCCTAGATTTGAACTTGAAGAGGATGACAATGATGGTTAAATGTTCAACTTGAAATCTTGATCAAAGACCCCAACTACTAGCAATAAATGGGATAGATTGTGGTGGTTGAAGCCCTAAAATCGTATGGAAGAATTTATGAGGGTTGAGAGAGAAAGAAATAAGGTTAGATTGAAGTAAATGAGGAGAAATGAAGGAGAAGGTCGTATAAGATCGACTAGGGGATCCCGCGGGTTATGTCGCGGCTTCAACCCGCGACATAAGTCGCCCGTGTCCCTAAATTCAAAACCCAACAGTGGGTCACGCGGTTTGTGCCACGACTACAAGCCGCGTGTAACTCGCGTGATTCACTGTAATAAGCCCAAAACCAACAAAACCAAATTCTAACTAGATACCAAACGTGGTACTAACGACGAATGTTAAACACAAGAACACCAAGACTTACGACACTCATAAAGTTAGAAGTCTTAACACTATAAATACATAACGAAGATTCGGGGTGTTACATATTACTTGTTGAGTTATTTGGTGGGTTTTGATCATTCGAGGTATTTGGCTTTAAAAATCTTGTAAAGGCCCCCACATTTTGGATTTTTGGATATCTTGAAAAATAAGTAATTTTAAAGGGTTTTGATGATTTATTGCATAAATGGAAGTTATTTGGTAAAAAGGCACTTCTAGTGTCTGTTTGGAAAAGGGGTTTGATTTCGTATTATGGGACGTTTTGAAAGGATAAAGAGTATAGATCTATTTGGAAAACTTTTTGTCCCAACCTAAACAGTATTGGAGTTTATCCAAGTATTTCGGAGCATGTGTTTGCATGATGTGGGTCGAGTGCGTTTTTATTTGGAGAACGTTAATCGCTGGTCAAAGAGGATTTTGAGCATTATAGTTCGGTGTTGACTTAAAAGAGTCTTGGGGACAATTGTCCGGTTTTAATGGCTCAATGTAGAGCCCGGTTATGATTTACATACTAATACACCATGTTGTATATTGAGATTGTTTACATGCTCGAGTGCGTTGGTCATTTCGGTTTAGTCATGTAATGTTAGACTGTGTTGCGATGGATCCATAGGCACGTAAGTCAGTCTGTTTTGGTGGGCAAGGGATATTTGGTTATAACTGTCGACCGTTTGGGTCACTAGCGAGTAGGCAATAGGGGGATCAAGCCCTTGAGGTGATACTCGTCTAGATTGGATAGGCACCCTTGTCTGTAAGACCTTGAGGTGTAACTCGACGGAGTAAGCACTAAAGGCATAAACGGTTTGAGGATTGTGATGTATGTATATGGCATGGGAACTAGAACCGGGATAGGTGGTGAAATCCAATAACATCGCGGTGTGACATCGTTCACGTGTTCTCGTCACCCAAGATGGAAGCGTTGAGGTGTCATGCGAGTAACGTCGTATGGGCAACCTACTTGTGCGTTCCTCCACCCTCAACGTATACAGGTCTCCCCCCGTCGTTGACCATTAGTATTTTAAATGTTATCGTCGTATCTTGCTATCGTTAAATTTGTGTGGTCGACGGTAAATGATGACCTTAATATTGGGTTTCCCCCGCATATATTAAAGTTTGAATGAAATACGTCATTACCATGTTTAGTATTTGGTTTCCTTCCATTTTATGATTGCGTGAGTATTGGGCCTAGTGTCCAAGTTTTCGGTGACGTATCGTATTGGTGAATTATTAACTATGATTTATGGGTTCAGTGTTTTACCCCACCCATGATTGGGTGTTTTGGGATACAACGTCTTATCCACATTTCTTAAATTGGGAGTCAATATCCGCTCCTGTTTCGAGTGAGTTTTGGGTTGCATCATTTTATAAAGAATGTTTTGTAATGAGTTGTTCACCTTTGAAAATGCATGATATTGGAAAAGAGTCGTCTCCGGGTTTAAAGTAAATCTTTTGAAAGGTTATAATTTTAAGTGGAGATTATTCCTTTTATAAATATGTTCATTCGTGTAAAACGTTTGAACTCACTACGCGTTAGCCTAACCTTTTTGTTTGTCGGCATGTGCAACAGGTTTCGGTGGGGAATAGTCCTAGTCACACTATGAAGAGAGGAGTGCTAGTTGTGTACTCGAGGATTGTATAGCTTGGTGAAGTCTTCCGCTTTTATATTGGGAAGAGCATTTTGTATTTGGGCTAAGTAACACCCGACTCCGGTTTAGTCCTTGTATGTTAATGGAGTTCATAATTGTTGAGGTTCGTTATAGAATTTTATCTTGAGCTATTTTGAGTTTTGATTTGTAGGAGGAAGTTTTGTTCCTCACTTGATATATCGAAATTTTAAATTAGTTGCTCTTACCAAATTTGAGGGTGTTATAGAAACATCATGAGTAGACTAAGGCAAGGGGAAGTTCTATATCAACCAGACTTTGTTTATTTCAGTATTTAGTGATTGTTTAGTTATTTTAATCCAATAATGTCTTCGTTCGATATGAGATGAATTAAAGGTGATAGACAATTGGTTTCAGTTTTAATTGTAAAGACTTTCATTTGTGAGTTATTTTTCCACTATGGGTTAGGCTCCGTTAAGGATGAAAGTTATGGTGAGAAGGGTGATCAGAGATCTCCACCCTTGAATGCATTCTACCCTTGAGGTGCACGGAGATGAGATGCACCAGATCAATTCCCATGAGAAGCGCAATTCATGGGTGGGGGTGAGATTAAAACTGATCAAGGATTTAAATCTCTTCTTAACTTCTCACCTTAACTCTTCTTCTCACACGATCCTTCGTCTTTCCGATATTTGGAGTTTCCCATTACATTTTATGATGATATTTATGTTGATTATGAGGATCAATATGTTAGGTATAATGCATGTATTCATTGTGAAAATAAGGGTGCTACATATATCAAGAAGCATACTTCTAAAAACATGACAAATTTCACTGTATGACATGTTAGCATTGGTTACTAAAATACATAGTTTTTTCTTCTTCTATGAACTCTTGAATATATGTTTTAAAGATACATTACAAAAAATAGGAACCGAATAAAAGTAGGTTTCCCTTTTATTTGAATTGATATTGTTTTGATTACATGGTAAATTCCAAATATCTTTTAAATGATAAGCTTATTATGTGTGGTTTTTATGGAAGAATCAACATGTCAATATTATTTCTTTGATATGTCCGGCATGACTTAAATATAGCCATAAATATAAAAAGTTTTTGCTTATTGGTTGACAATGTATGAACCATATTACATATGATGGATGATTTTTTTAAGATATGATTCATTTTTTATGAAATGGACATTACTAGTTCCACATATAATTATCTAAGGGATCGTTTATCAAATGTCACATATCTTATCGGAATGAGTGTGGTAAGCATAAAAAATCTTATCCAGTAAGAGACATAATAAGGACCAAAAATCTTACCAAATAAATGAGGTAAAAGACTTTTACTCGGTAAGTGTTTATCGGGTAAAAGATATTTACCAACAATCCATTTTGATGACCGTAAATGTTACCAAATAAAAGAAGTGATAGTGGTAATTCTGTCCGATAAGTCATTACCCGGTAAGTGTTTGATAAACGGCCTATAAATGTAAATGATATATAATAGTAAAAAATTATTGTATGAAAATACTCGTGATTAAAATTTTGAAAACTGGGTTAAAATTTTGAAGAAAAGAATATCGATATAACTATCAAATTAAAGACAATAAAATATCTTTTTTTTAATAATTTGTTTATTTGAAAGATTTATTATATTTAAGATAAATTACATATATTTTTCAAATTGAGATAAGTATTTTTCAAGGTTCTAAATGACATGAGGTGTGACGTAGCGGCGAGGCCAAGCCTCAAATCTTAGGAACCTTGGCGAGACTACAACGTTTTTCAAGGTGTGACTTATGGTGACAAATATCTATATCATATATAATATAATTAAGAGTAAATTGCAAATTTGTTCTTTATGGTTTATTGGTTTTCTTGGTTTTGATCCACACAAAATTTTTATGTAAGACAACTGTAACACCTTTAAATTTGGAAAAAAAACAATTAATTAAAAATTTTCAATAATACCTCAAAGAGGGATAAAATCTCTTACGACAAGTCCATACATAAAATACGATTCTAATTTAACCATCAACAAAATAAATAAAGTCTTACGTAAAGACTAATTAAAGGTCGGGTATTACTAAACTTATCAACTATTGTTATCTCCAAATGTGCGGAAGACTTCACCCAAGCTACTCTCTCTTGTGCATATAACTAGCACTCATCTCTTCACGGTGTCGCTAGTACCATTCCTCAACCGGAACTTGATTCACATGCCGACAAATGAAAAGGTTAGGCTAACGCCTAATGAGTCAAAAGTTTTCAACATAAATAAATATATCGTTAAAAGGAAAGAATGGAACTTAAATCATAATCTTTCAAAATGATTTACTTTAATGTAACGCCCGGAATTTTCGGTAAGCTTTATTACCATCTTTAATACCTTAACCTTAGTATGCTTTTCATGTGTATTTTGCATATTACTCGTTGCTCGTATACGTCGGGATCTGGTCGTATTCGAAATTAATGAAAAACCGGAGCCTGTGAGAGTTTGGGCGACAGTGCCACGCGATAGTGACATGGTCACTGTCGTCGGTGTCATAATCGCGCCAGGGGAAGGGGTCTCGGTACATACTTGGCGACAATGCCTTGCGATTGTGACATGGTCACTTTCGCTTGTCAAAGTCGCTGAAGGCAAGGTACCTGCGGTACATCTTCTACGATAATGCCTCGCGATAGTGACCATGTCACTATCGCTTGGCAAGGTCGCTAGCGAGGGTCAGATGGACATAAATACGGGATTTGATCTATTTCTCTTATCACTCCTCATTTAATCCTCCAAAAACTCTCTCAACTCTCTTCTCCTCACATAAACCAATTTCTAGGGTTTCCATGGTGTCACTCCACTCATTTATTGCATGTTGTTGATATTTACATCAAGATTTGAAGCTAGGGTTGTCACTTCCATCTTTCTCCATTGTCATCTTCTTCCAAGAAGGAGATTTTTAGGGTTTTGGGGTTTTCATCAAAACCCATTTTTTGCCAGTTCATCTCTTTTATTTAAATGCTTATGTGCCTACATAAAAACCCTTTCCTTTTCATAACTCTAAAAACCTACATTTTTCTCTACCTTATGTTCTTGAACTTTCTAAGTCAAAATCTAGGGTTTTGACACTATGGTGATTTTATGTGGTATGGTGACCTAAAAAGGTGGTAGAATGATATACATGGTTTATGTGTGTGTTATGGCACTTGTGAAATCAAATGGGTGGAATAATTTATTTGTGGTATTATTGGAAGGATAGATTTTAAGAAATATATGCTATAAATGTGTTAACGAAACTTGTGTGTAGGGAACATTACGTTAATGTGTTTCTTATGATGGATAAAGTAAGATTTCATGAAAGAAATGTTATGCATGTATATTGGGTTTATTTATTGATGACATGGTGTTATATGAGACTATTATGTTTGGAATTATAATATATTACACATTGTCATATTGGTGAATCATGTTAGTTTGGAATGGTGAGGTCCCAAGGTAAAGATCCATGAATAGGGTTGAACTTGGTGAATCTTTGGGGTGTAGGCTCGGATAAAGTTGAACCCATATTTACATTGAACTAAAGATTCATGAATAGAGTTGATGTTCTAACGGCTAAAGATTCATGGATAGAGTTGATGCCGGTAAATAACCATTCCAACTAAATGCTCCATATAGGTTGTGGCCTACTTTCGTGTTCCACCGCAACCTAGGTGGAACGGGTCTCCCCCGTCTCACATAAGGTTCAAGCATTGGAGGATTTGTTTATTATTGTCACTCTATTTATTATTAATTGTTCACCAAAGTATTACACCTTATCACACATATATTTTAGATGTACTCACTAGGCTCCAAGCCTAACACTTGATTGCTTTGGTGTACTTATCAGGTTTCGTTAGTGGTGGGGTGGCCAAACCTTGAGCGGAGAGTCGGGACAATATTTTTGGGGATATAGCATTTGACAAGATATAGAGCGTAAATTTTTACTCGTCGACATTTTTGGGAATTGATGACGACACCCAATTATAATCTAAACTAGAATGTTTTAGATTAAGTAGGTTGTCGGTCCTCATTTCATTTCAATTGGATTTCTAAACGCTTATACTTTTCTCCGTTTTTGGGATGATGTCATTTGTGAAACTTTATCGTATATAAAATGTTCCAGGTTTAATTTCCCTTCAATTTATAAACATTATATTTCGAAAATTTCAAGTTTTTGAAATCACTAAATTTTATAGTGTTACAAGTTGGTATCAGAGCATTAGTTTAAGTGAACTAGGCATGAACGTAAGATGTCTAGACTTAAGCTGGAGTTATTAAGTTACGATTGGTGAGGATTGGGTAGAACTTCTAAGATAGGATGATCTTAGAGTCGACGGAATTTCATAAATTAAGAATTGTGACGATGGTGGCAAGGATCCTTGTGTATGGTGTGTTCATAATTGCACCTAGCTAATGCCATTATGAATATATTATTACGTGAGCATGTTTGATTTACTAATGTCATGATGATTGATGAATGTATTAGTACATTTCCTTTTTATGTTTCGATCGAATCTCTTACTCTCTCTCTCTCTCTCTCTCTCTCTCGTGCTTGTGTGGCAACCATTGTTTTATCATGGTGAAACACTCGAAGTCGACCATTGGTCGAAGGAGAAATTCAGGAAGATAGCACGTCCGAACCAAATCCAGCGGTTAGGGTGGTGAATGTTGTTCCTCCCAATATGCCGTCGATATTCACTGGGGAAATAGAGCACATACCCAGAGTGGAGTTGGCATCCTCGAACCCAGTCATTCAAGAGGCCAACCCTCAAGCTGATATGATGGCCAGCGTCATGCAAATGTTGACATCGGCTATGGAGAAACAGCAAGAGGCCTTTCTAAATATGTTGAAGGAATGAGATGCTAGTCTCAAAAGGCACGAGATAGTTGTAGAGAATGTGGTGGCCGGTTCGGGTGGCACCGGTAACAGGATCACGACGGAAGAGCACGTGGTTGTCGGTACTCAAAGGGGCGGAAAGAATTGCTCCTATAAGACCTTCTTATGTAGCAAACCACCCAGAGTTTTCGGGATTCGATGACCCAGTCGCGTGTATGAACTGGATCCAAGCGATCGAACAAGCCTTTGAGTCTAGTGAATACGGGGAGGAGCAGAGGGTGAGGTTCGCCTCACAAATGCTTAGAGGCCCAACACATCGTTGGTGGAACGTCACCTGGTCCACCCTCGATGTCGTCGTTCTTGCTTAGTTGTCTTGGGATACGTTCAAGAAAAAGATTATGGAAGAGTATTGCAATGAAAGAGAAATGGACTGGATTTTCGATGAGGTTCGAGCCCTCAAGACATGTCGGTGAGGGACTATTCAAGACAATTCGTTGAAAAGCTTGATCTGGCGGGGCATGCGGCCCCAACTGAAAAGGATAAAGTAAAGGCGTATCTGAAAGGGTTGCCGGCAGACATGATGTCCATGGTTCGCAATGCCAAGACTTCTACTCTCCGTGAGGCCATTGAAGAGGCCAAGCTCATGGAGGATGTGTATGCTCAGAGTCGCGAGGAGAGGGTCGGGGCGACCGAGAAAAGAAAGTGGGAAGGAAACTCTTTGCCCTCCAAGAAACCACAAGCTTTCAACAACAACTTCAACAGGGGGACCGAGCCTAGATGGGAAGCTAGGTGGTGCCCCAAATGTAAAAGCAAGCACTTCGGCCCGTGCAACTCTAGCGGGACGAATTGCTTTAAATGTGGCAAGTCGGGGCATATCCGTGAAAACTGCCCTACCCATGGAATCATATGCTACGAATGCAAGGAACCGGGCCACGTCCGAAGTGAATTCCCGAAGTTGAAGACGGGAGGACCACAAGGAAAAAGGGAAAACCCTCCAAAGGTGCCGGGGAGAGCGTTCCAGATGACCACCAATGAGGCGAATGCTTCATCGGACGTCGTTTCAGGTACGTTCTTTGTCAACTCTATACCCGTTCGCATATTGTTTGACTCCGGTGCCAGTTTTTCTTTTGTGTCGAATTCGTTTTGCCAAAACCTATCAGTGGCCACTAGCGCTTTAGATGAGGCTTTAGTGGTCGAGATAGCTAACGGTTGTCAAGTGGTAGTCCGCGAGTTGTTGCGGGGTTGCTCATTAGAGATCAGAGGGAAGATTTTCTCAATCGATCTCATTCCAATGACCATTGGGGGATTTGATGTGGTGATCAGGATGGATTGGCTGGCCGATAACCCAGCAGAAATCCTGTGTGCCAAGAAACTAATCCAAATTCCGACTGCCAATAGGGTTGACGTAGTCGTCTATGGTGAGAGAAGAAAGGGAGTTGTACCCCTCATCACCATGGATAAGGCACGTAGGTGCTTAGTGAAAGGGCGTTCCTCCTTCTTAGCCTACGTGTTGGACGCCAAGCTTGAAAAGAAGAAGCTCAATAACGTGAAGGTAGTTTGAGAGTTTCCCGATGTATTCCTGGACGATTTGCCCTGTATACCACTGGAAAGACAGGTTGAATTTCGGAACGATCTAGTCCTGGGAGCGGCTCCAATTGCTAGATCTCCCTACCGATTGGCTCCTTCCGAGATGCAAGAGATGTTGTCTCAACTCCAAGATCTCCTCGAGAAAGGCTTTGTAAGACCGAGTTCCTCACCTTGGGGATCCCTGGTCTTATTCGTCAAGAAGAATAATGGCACGATGCGGATGTGCATCGACTATCGGGAGTTGAATAAGGCAACCGTGAAGAACAAGTACCCTCTTCCGAGGATCGATGACTTTTTTGACCAACTTCAAGGAGCGGGCTGTTTCTAGAAAATCGATCTTCGATCCGGGTATCACCAGGTGAGAGTGAGGGGCGAAGACGTCCCGAAGACGGCGTTTAGGACCCAGTATGGGCACTATGAATTTTTGGTCATGCCTTTCGGATTGACCAAAGTGTCGGCGGTACTCATGGACTTAATGAACCGTGTGTGCTGACCATTCCTCGACAAGTCGTTGATAGTGTTTTTCGACGACATCCTCGTTTATTCTAAGGACGAAATCGAGCATGAGCGACACCTTCACGAAGTTCTTGAGGTGTTGAGAAAAGAGCAACTTTATACCAAATTCTCGAAATACGATTTTTGGCTAAGAGAGGTCCAATTCTTGGGGCACGTTGTTACCCGAGACGGTGTGAAAGTGGACCCTTCCAAGATCGAGGCCATGATGAATTGGGAATCTCCAAAGAGTTCGTCTGAAATCCGAAGCTTCTTGGGTCTAGTGGGTTATTATCGTCGATTCATTCAAGACTTCTCTAAGATCGCTTCTTCCTTGACGTCTCTTACTCGAAAGAATGTCAAATTCGTTTGGACGGACACCCAAGAAAAGCCTTTCGGACTCTCCAAAAGAATCTTTGTGAGGCATCGATCTTATCCTTACTTGAAGGAATCGAGGATTTCGTGGTCTTTAGCGATTTCTCGAAGATGGGGTTGGGTTGTGTCTTGATGCAACGTGGGAAGGTGATTGCCTATGCATCGAGGCAACTCAAGGTGCATGAAAAGAATTACCCTACTCACGATTTAGAGTTGGCGGCGGTAGTTTTTTCACTAAAGCTTTGGTGGCACTACCTCTATGGCACTAAGTGCACCCTCTATACTGATCACAAGAGTCTGAAGCACATCTTCGACCAGAAGGAGTTGAATATGAGGCAAATGAGGTGGCTAGAACTCCTAAAAGACTATGACTGTGAATTACTCTACCACCCCAGTAAGGCGAGCGTGGTGGCGAACGCGTTGAGCAGAAAAGAGTATAGTGGAAGTCTGCAAGTTTCTCTCTCGAATTGAATTGGTATCAAGCTTAATCGAGAAGATCAAAGAGTCTCAAACCAAAGCTCTTCGGGAGAAGAACCTAAAGAATGAAGTGATGGTAAAGCAACATCTTCTCCTAACTGAAGATGGTCGTGGGGTGAAGCTCTTCCAAGGGCGAGTTTGGGTGCCCAAAGTCGGGGGCAATCAGGAACTACTTCTCGATGACGCCCACAAATCCAAGTATTCTATTCACCCGGGAAGTACAAAGTTGTACCGGGATTTGAAACTCAACTATTGGTGGCCCATCTTGAAATTAGACGTAACAAATTACGTGGAACAATGTGTGACATGCCTTCAAGTCAAAGTCGAACACCAACGACCATACGGAAGTCTCCAATCCTTGGAAATTCCGGAATGGAAGTGGGAACAGATTACCATGGATTTTGTGACCAAGATACGAAAGACTCTTAGAGGGCACAACACCATATGGGTGGTGGTGGATCGCCTAACCAAGAGTGCTCATTTTCTGGCTATGAGAGAAACTCTTCCGATGGACAAGTTGGCCAAACTCTACATCGACGAGGTAATCTCGATACATGGCGTGCCTTTGTCCATCGTGTCGGATCGGGATAGCCGCTTCACTTCCAATTTTGGGATGGCCTTCAGAAAGAGCTGGGAACTAGAGTGAAACTGAGCACGGCGTATCATCCCCAAACCGATGGTTAAAGCGAGCGAACCATCCAAACGCTCGAAGACATGCTAAGGTCGTGTGTTATCGACTTTGGCGAGAACTAGGACTCTCATCTACCTCTAGTCGAATTCGCCTACAATAACAATTACCATTCTAGCATTTGCATGGCTCCTTTCGAAGCCTTGTATGGCTAGAAATGCCCAACTTCGGTCTGTTGGTTAGAGGCGGGTGAGAATCAATTTGCCGAACCCGAAATCGTGCAAGAAACCGCAGACAAGGTCAAGGGTATCCAGGAACGCTTGAAGACGGCCCAAGACCGACAAAAGAGTTACGCGGATAAGAAGAGACGACCGATGGAATTCCAAGTGGGCGATCGAGTTATGCTCAAAGTATCGCCTTGGAAAGGGATTATCCGGTTTGGAAAACGAGAAAAGTTGAGTCCTCGATTCCTTGGACCATTCACTATAACCAAGCGGGTTGGGCTTCAAGCTTACCAATTGGAACTCCCATCCGAGATGAATGAAATTCATAACACATTTCATGTGTGTTATCTTCGGAGATGTTTGGCGGAGGATGAAAGTGTTATTACCCTTTCGGAGATCCGAGTGGATGAGGGTAATCGTTGTGTCAAGGAACCCGATGCCATTTTGGAAAAGAAATCCAAGAATCTCCGTCACAAGGAAGTCACGATGGTCAAAGTCCAATGGAAACATCACCGGGGGACCAACGTGACTTGGGAGGCGGAAGAAGATATGAAGAGGACATACCCTCACCTTTTCGGATGAGCGGCGATTTCGTGGACGGAATCCTTTCCAAGTTGGGGAGGATTGTAACGCTCGAAATTTTCGGTAAGCTTTACTACCATCTTTAATACTTTAACCTTAATATGTTTTTCATGTGTATTTTGCATATTACTCGTTGCTCGTATACGTCGGGATCTGATCGTATTCGAAATTAATGAAAACCCGGAGCCTGTGAGAGTTTGGGCGACAGTGCCACACGACAGTGACCATGTCATAATCGCGCCAGGGGAAGGGGTCTCGGTACATACTTGGCGACAATGCCTTGCGATTGTGACATGGTAACTTTCGCTTGGCAAAGTCGCTGAAGGCAAGGTAACTGCGGTACATCTTCTGCGAGAATGCCTCGCGATAGTAACCATGTCACTATCGCTTGGCAAGGTCGCCGGTGAGGGTCAGATGGACATAAATACGGGCTTTGACCTATTTCTCTTATCACTCCTCATTTAATCCTCCAAAAACTCTCTCAACTCTCTTCTCCTCACATAAACTGATTTATAGGGTTTCCAAGGTATCACTCCACTTATTTATTGCAAGTTGTTGGTATTTACATCAAGATTGGAAGCTAGGGTTGTCACATCCATCTTCTCCATTGTCATCTTCTTCCAAGAAGGAGATTTTTAGGGTTTTGGGGGTTTTCATCAAAACCCATTTTTGTGAGTTCATCTCTTTTATTTAAATGCTTATGTGCCTACATAAAAACCCTTTCCTTTTCATAACTCTAAAAACCTACATTTTTTTCTACCTTATGTTCTTGAACTTTCTAAGTCAAAATCTAGGGTTTTGACACTATGGAGACTTTTTGTGGTATGATGACCTAAAAAGGTGGTAGAATGATATACATGGTTTATGTGTGTGTTATGGCACTTGTGAAATCAAATGGGTGGAATAATCTATTTGTGGTATTATTGGAAGGATAGATTTTAAGAAATATATGCTATAAATGTGTTAACGAAACTTGTGTGTAGGGAACATTACGTTAATGTGTTTCTTATGATGGATAAAGTAAGATTTCATGAAAGAAATGTTATGCATGTATATTGGGTTTATTTATTGATGACATGGTATTATATAAGACTATTGTGTTTGGAATTATAATATATTACACATTGTCATATTGGTTAATCATGTTAGTTTGGAATGGTGAGGTCCCAAGGTAAAGATCCATGAATAGGGTTGAACTTGGTACTCTTTGGGGTGTAGGCTCGGATAGAGTTGAACCCATATTTACATTGAACTAAAGATTCATGAATAGAGTTGAACCCATATTTACATTGAACTAAAGATTCATGAATAGAGTTGATGTTCTAACGGCTAAAGATTCATGGATAGAGTTGATGCCGGTAAAGAACCATTCAAACTAAATGATCCATATAGGTTGTGGCCTACTTTCGTGTTCCGCCACAACCTAGGTGGAACAGGTCTCCCCCGTCTCGCATAAGGTTCAAGCATTGGAGGATTTGTTTATTATTGTCACTCTATTTATTATTAATTGTTTACCAATGTATTACACCTTATCGAACATATATTTTGGATGTACTCACTAGGTTCCAAGCCTAACACTTGATTCCTTTAGTGTACTTATCAGGTTCCGTTAGTGGTGGGGTGGACAAACCTTGAGCGGAGAGTCGGGACAATATTTTTGGGGACATAGCCTTTGACAAGTTATAGAGCGTACATTTTTACTCGTCGACATTTTGGGAATTGATGACGACACCCAATTATAATCTAAACTATAATGTCATAGATTAAGTAGGTTGCCGGTCCTCATTTCATTTCAATTGGATTTGTAAACGCTTATACTTTTCTCCATTTTTGGGATGATGTCATTTGTGAAACTTTATCGTATATAAAATGTTCCAGGTTTAATTTCCCTTCAATTTATAAACATTATATTGCGAAAATTTCAAGTTTTTGAAATCACTAAATTTTAGAGTGTTACATTTAAATATGAAAACAACCTGTTTTCCAATAGCACGCATTTTTAAAGATGAACGCTCCAATACAAAACATTATTTCATGAAGTGATGCAACTCAAGACTCACTCAACACGTGAATAAAAATCGAACTTCCAATTTATGAAAACGCAGATAAAATTTCATATCCTGAAACACCCAAAACACGGGTGGTGTATAATACTCAACCCATAAATCAGGGATAATAACCCATATATATATATATATATATATATATATATATATATATATATATATATATATATAATCTCACCGAGAACATGGATACTAAAACACAATACCCAAAACAACACCTTTCGGTGATGGGGGAGACCCAATTTCATTGAATGTGGCGGGCACACAAAGTTAAGCCACTTATCTACGTTCTCGAGTTTCACCTCGGGTCATGGATCCTCGTATACGACTTCTCTGAGCAACCACCGCAAGATACACAAATAACCCTAGTGTCTACTCGACCTCTAAATGAGTGTCACCAAAAAAGTCACAAGTCCCCGAATCCGGCTCACCATGGGCACCACCACAAGACTTAGCTCAGTATACGGCTCTGCCAAGCACCACCACAAGCTTACATACAAACATGATTTAGGGACCACTCACTAGACTCAAACATGGACACTAAAATTCCACATTGAATAAACAGACTGGATTACACGGACATCGAGTTCAACCACCCATGATCTATACCTCGAGTCCCCGTTAACCATAAATATTTCCAATTCCAAAACAGAGATAAAGTTCCCAAATTAAACCAATTGACTGACTCTTATGCCTATAGATCCAATGCATTACAGTCTAAAACTCTACATGACTCCAACGAATGAACTAACACATTCAAAACTTGTAACTCTCAAATAAGATGTAACTAAGTACACCATACGTCCAAGACTCCTTATCGAGCTACTAAAACTAAGCAAATACCCCAAAGATTCATCTGAGTGTAAAGCAAGCACAAAAGGCATAATAAACGTTTGGCTAAAATACATGAGTCAATATGGTTACGTAAAACCAAATTACATATTTTCCAATAATCTTTGATTCTCAAATTCAAATTGGCCTTCGGCCTAAAACCAAAAAGGTTTACAATTTCTAAAATGTTCACAAGGTCGGGAATGACCAAAATCAATGACTCACACGTTCGTATTTTCAAAATGTCCCATTACATAAACGATGCATATTTCCACAAACACTAAAAGTGCATTTTGACCAAAATAACCTCCATTTATACAATAAATCATCAAAACACTTTTTTCATGATTTATTTATCAAAACGTCCAAAAATCCCAAATGTGGGTGTTTTACAAGGTCTATAAAGTTAAACACTTCAAATAAACAAAACCCACCAAATAGCTCAACAATTGATAATTCCATGTAAAACACATAAACCCTTTCAAATGGACACTTTTGGCATGTACAACTTTTTCACAAATTAACTTGAACTCGCCTTGCTAGATTTAGGCTAAATCTAGATTTTTCCCTAACTTGAGCTCCTTTGAAGAAAATTTGAAGAACTATGTTTCTATTTATTTTTGTTTCTAATTGGTCAGGGGCTCCTCAAAGGTCACAAATAAATCTAAGGACCCGTCCATTATTACAGACTGCCGGTGATAAGCCGGAGGAAGGTGAGGATGACGTCAAGTCATCATGCCCGGATCGTTGGTGAAGAACATTATGAAACTGCACAAGAGGAATCCTCAAGCCAAATCTTCCAAAAACCTAAATCCATAAGTTTCCAACCATAAATATTCATATCCAACCATTTAGAATCGTTCCCCAAACATTTTTACATGAAAATCTCAACTTATACCAAAACCCTAATTTCCATAGATGAAGAAAAAAGAAGATTACCTTAACCATAACTCGAATCCAGCAACCAAAATACCTCTACCAAAATGAACCACAAACTCCCAATCTTCAAAATGGTGAGTAGGGTTGGATGAAACCCTAAAAAACTTGATGATGATGATGATGATGATGATGATGATGTGAAGAAGCTCAAGCTCTAGCTCCCAAAACCGTGCTAGATGACAAACGGTCACTTGAAATCTCAAGTCTTGGTGTCTCAAATGCTCAAAATTTCTACTGGAAGCAAAGGGGTTCGGTTGAGAGAGTTTTAGGAGAAAATGGATGAAAGAATGAATGAGAAAAGTGAGAAAAATAGGTTTTAATGAGGTCTGGAGCCCGACGGCGAGTATGCATTTGTCACAATCGCCGGTAACATCGCGTATTTTGTACCGAGGGGCACACTCTGCCCGCGAGTATGCATTGCGATTGTGACTCATGTCACTTTCGTCAGGCACTCTGGCTGAGAGTGTATCGCGAGTTATTAGGGGCCGACGATTTTGCCTGGCGATTGTGCTCCACTGGCACTCTCGTTGGCATTGTCGCCCGAGGTGTTCGGGACCTGATTCTTGACCATGGTCGACCGAAGCACTTGGGAAGTCTCGTTCAACGTCATGACCGAAGTTTCTGAAGTAAAGTTCTGAAATGTAAGAGGTCCACTTCTAAAGACTTATATTTTCTTACCAAAATTTTCTGGGTGTTACAAAAACCCTCGTGGTATGCAAAAGTGTTTGATTTGGGTTCCTTAGACTAACTCTGTTAGATTTCCTCCCATTAAAATCCCCCATGTGACTTGCGCCTGAGGGCATTTTAGTCATTTTACTTACTATTTTTGTTTTTCACTAAAAACAATAAACCACGGGGACCAAATTTACAATTTACTCTATTATATATATATATATATACACACACACATACACACCACTACCACCACCACCACCATTTATCATCCGCTCTTTGCCACCACCACATTCATTCATCAAAAACACCTGCACCAACACTCTCTATCCTTCTCTTTGTTTTCACACCCTCTCCTCCTTCCTTATTGACCTCCATCATGACAAAAAATAGACGAGACTCCTCCATCTCCTTCAAGTCGCCATCCAGAAAACCATCAACCGTGTTGCCAAATCCCGCTCCAGAATTGCCACCCTCACTTTGAAGGTTCAAGAAAACGACTGGGTCTGGTTCTCCTTAGAATTCTAAAATCTGCCCTAAACCAAACATTGGATCTGGTTTTCCTTGGAATTCTCGAAACATTGAATTAGGTTTGATTGGGATTTGGTTTTAGGGTTTGGCATAAATAAAGATAGAAAAAGAAAGTGGATGACTTTGACTCAAGCATCAAACATCACCATCGTCGAGCAAGTGAAGGATAGGGGTGGCTATGGGAAGGGAAGAGGATGGGTGGGTTTGGAAAAGAAACCAAAAAGAGGGGAGAAAGGCAGGTGAAGGTGAGGGGTAGTGATGGGAAGGGAAGGGTGGCGATGGGGTCCCAGGAGAAGATTGGAATGGTTTGCTCGGAGGTTTGCGACGGAGAGTCGGTCGGAGACGATAAGTCTTTGGTTTGACTATATATTGCAACACACACACACACACACACACACACATATATATATATATATATATTAAATTGCAATTTTGGTCCCTGTATATGCAAGTCACATGAGGGGGTTTAAAGGGAGGTAATGTAACAGAGTTAGTCTAAGGGACCCAAACCAAACACTTTTGCATACCATGAGAATTTTATTGCAATCAAAATATTGTAGGGACCAAAATCAAGAAAAACAACAAACCATAGGGACCAAATTTGTAATTTACTTTATAATTAATAAAATCATATGTTTTGTACTATTAATTTGTAACACCCTAAATTTCTATCCCAATTGAAGAAAGTGTTGAACTGGGTGAATAGGTAAAGGAAGAACCACATATGGAGTATGGATGTAGTGCCATGTGGTTGTTACACCTGTCACAATAGCACCAATGGTACTAAGATTATAGTCTTCACGGCTATAATGCCATGTGGTTGTGACATTTGACACAATAGCACCAATGGTACTAAGAGTATGGTCGTCTTGGCTATAGTGACATGTGGTTATGACATCTATCACAATAGCACCAATGGTATTGAAAGTGTGGTAGTCCCGGATATAGTGTCATGTAGTTGTGACATATGTCATAATAGCAACGACGATTACCAAGTGGTTGGTCGTCCCAACGAATGTGCCATGTAATTATGACAATGGCGGGATAACTGGCATAATAACATCAAGTGTTCCGAGAGAACGATCGAGGAATGGCCGGGAGAACGGTCGAGGAACGGCCGGGACAACGGTCGAGAAAACGGTCGAAGAACGGTCAAAAAACTCTCGGTACGAGTCTGGCTACAGTGCCCAGCGACAGTGCCAAAGGGCACTGTAGCGGGGCAGGGTCGCACGAGGCAAGGGGCCCTCGGTACATCCCTGGCGATAGTGCCCACTACAGTGACAGATGGCACTGTAGCATGTCAGGGTCGCGCCAATCTCACAGTGCATAAAATCGGGATTTTCTTTATTTTGTCATATCTTGCTCATTTCTACTCCGTTTTAGGCGATTCAAAATGCTATGGTTTCGTTTTTGAGAGATTTTCAAGGTTATATTGTTAGTTTTGGGAAGATTAAAGAGTATTTGTGGTGGATTGGAAGCAAAGGTCAAGAGCTCATCATCATCACCTCTATCTTCAAGGAATTTGGGGTTTTCTAGGTTTTCACCAAAACCTAAATGGTGAGCTCATCCTCCTAGTTTCTAAACTTTTATATAAGTTATAAATGCTCCATTGATGACTTCCTAATGTTTATGTTTCCCAAATTTCGGTTTGGAGAAATTAGGTCAAAACTAGGGTTTTGGCCAAAATGAAGATTTTGATATAAAATGTTTGGGGATCGATTCGATTCTAAATGGTTAAATATGAATGTTTATGGTTGGAAACTTATGAATATAGGTTTTTGGAAGGATTTTCTTGTGGATTCAAGTTTCTTCAAGGAAGCTCAAATTGGGGTAAAATCTAGATTTAACCTAAATTTAGCAAGGTGGGTTCAAGTTGATTTGTGAAAATGTTGTACATGCCAAAAATGTCCATTTTAAAGTGATTATGTGTTTACATGATTTTTATTAAAAGTTGGGGTATTTGAAGAGTTTTACTCATTTGGATTATTTGGTTTTATAAATTTTGTGAAATACCCACATTTGGGATTTTTGAACATTTTGGTAAATAAATCATGTTGATATGTTTCCTTGATGATTTTATATATAAATGGAGTTCATTTGATGTAAATGTCATTTTTGTGTATTTGATCTTATAAACCTTTTGGAAAATGCATATTATTATATTATGAGGCATTTTGGAAATATAAGGGTATGAGTTCATTTGGAAAATGGTTTACCTCAACCAATGAGAAGTTTTGAGTTAATCATAATTTTGGTCGTGGTGTTTGCATAACTGTTGGTCAAACATGTTTTAATGTTTACACTGGCTTTCATTGGAGATCTAAGTAAATTGTTGAGCATTTGGCTCAGTTTTGACTAAGATGAGTCTTGAGGACATTTATCCGGTTTAATAGCCCGTTGTGGAGTTTTGAGTATGATGGCGTTTATTACGTGTCTTTTGAGAATTACATGTTTTGAGTGCTTTGGTCATTCAATTGGAGTCATGTAATGTTATAGACTGTAATGTAATGGATCCATAGACATATGAGTCGGTCTTTAATATTTTAAAAAGGGCTATTGTTTCCATGATGGGACCATGATTAGTCATGGGGTCATCGAGAGGGCCCTATGGTGCGGGCTCGTGGAGTCAAGCATATGTCATTGGCCCCGTGATGTAATTGTTGAGTCTGTTTTTATGGGATAGTTATTTCACATTTGTAGCTAGTTGAGACATTGGGTCCTCGGAGGCAACTTGGTACGGTTATATGGAGCCGGATATTAGCCATGGGTCGTAAATGTAATCCTAGTGAATGAGCATGATTAGGATCCTCAGGTGCCTTCATCCACATCTTAGTACGAGTCGGCGAGCTCGTGGTCATGGGTCCTAGTATGGTGAGCTCAATAACTTGGAATGTGGCCTACGTTTGTGTTCCGCCACTAGCCATGGAAATCGGGTCTCCCCCGTCACCGAAAAGTGTTGTTTTGGGTATTTAGTTTTATCCTTGTTTTTCGGTGACGTTTTGAGTTTGGGTTATTCTCCATATGTTATAATTTTGTAGGCTTGAGTTTACTCATATTTCGGTCGTTTGGTTTATAAAGTTTTATTCAAATTTCAATATTTGAGCATTTACCATTATTCGCGTTTTGAGTAAGTGTTGGGTTGCATTACTTCATGAAAGAATGTTTTGGCGTTGAGGCGTTCATCTATAAAATGCGTATTATTGGAAAACGGGTCGTTCTTATATTTAAAGTAATTCATTTTAAAGGATCATGATTTAAGTTGCGTTATTTCCGTTTAACGATTTTTATAATCATAATGAAAACTCTTGAACTCACTAGGCGTTAGCCTAACATTTTTATTTGTCGGCATGTGCATTAGGTTCTATTTCGGGATTAGTTCTAGCGACACTGTGAAGAGATGAGTGCTAATTGTGTGCTCGAAGAAGTGAAGAGCTTGGTGAAGTCTTCCACATTTACTTTGGATATAGCGACTGTTATTGGGTTTTAGTAACACCCGACTTTAATTAGTCTTTATGTAAGACTCTATTTATTTTGTTGATGGTTCAACCTAGAATTGTATTTCAAGTATGGACTTGTCGTAAGAGATTTTATTATATTTTAAGGTATTGTTGAAAATTTTAAATTAGTCACTCTTTCAAAATTTGAGGGTGTTACATAATTAGGGGGTGTTCGGGATTGCTTATTTAAAACAACTTATGCTTATTTTTAAAAGTGTTTATCAACTTATGTGGTGACAAAAAGGAGTTTTAAAAAAAAGTGTTTGGATTAGCTTATTGTGGTACTAAAATGTAATAAACTAATAAGTTGTTATTTAAGGGTGTTTGGGATTGCTTATATATGTAAACTAACCAAAAAAGTCATAAGTTGTTTCAGATAAGTTGATAAGTCATAATGGTTTAACTTATCAAAAACTTCTTATTAGCGGTGTAAAAAGCACTTTCTTTTTTCCCAACCCAAACACTAAAAATAACTTATTAGCGGTGTGGAAAAACTATAAGTCTATAAGGAGTTTAAATAAGCAATCCCAAACACCTCCTTAATGAGTCAATAATAATAAAGAAATTAAATTAGGTTATGTATTAAAAACTAGAAAATAAGACTTAAAAAACGTAAAGAAAAATCAAATATCGTGTTATAAAAACCGCTTATTAGGCCATGCCGCCATGACATGCCATAGGCTTAACGTGCCGTGAGACATAAGTCTTGAGCCACGACGCACCATGACGGTTGCAACAAGACTTTTAGAACAGTAGTATTTTCCAAAACTTGATCCATTCATGTTCAAGGGTAATACAGTTTCCAAAAACGTTTCAAGCTTACATTCTTATCTGTACTATATTATAAAGCACAGATAAAAAATTCTTAAATACAAATTATTAGGCACAAGGTACCATCATTTTATGCAAGATTTTAAAAATCTCTTAATTTACAAGTATCAAAGCACAAAATATATATTATTACTGCAGACTTCTAACACCCACCAATTTGGTATGTGCAGGACCTTCCTTTTATGCAAACCTTTCCATGTATCACTATTAATCTATACTATATTATAAAACACGGATAAAAAACTCTTAAATACAAATTATTAGGCACAAGGTACCATCATTTTATGCAAGATTTTAAAAATCTCTTAATTTACAAATATCAAAGCACAAGATACATATTACTACTGCAGACTTCTAACACCCACCAATTTGGTATGTGCAGGA
Source organism: Arctium minus (assembly GCA_954870635.1). NCBI lineage: Eukaryota > Viridiplantae > Streptophyta > Magnoliopsida > Asterales > Asteraceae > Arctium > Arctium minus. The sequence continues at coordinate 41,569,634 of OX941088.1, read as the reverse complement.
CCTTCCTTTTATGCAAACTTTTCCATGTATCACTATTAATTAATATATTATATTACTATAAATTTGTTTTAATAATATTATTAAATATGTAATTGGTTATTTTTTCTAGATGTCATTAAAATATATAAAGATAATCATTGAATTCTAACAAAATACTTAATTTTTTTATATAAAAAACATTATACTATTAAGCCTAAATTAAACAAAATTATAAAAAAAACATTATCACTTTCTCAAAACCATCCAAAAACGTACTGTAAATCGACAAAAAAATAAAATAAAACATTAAAATCGTAATGTATCTCATTGCATTGCACAAGTACGTTTCTAGTTAATATATTATATTACTATAAATTTGTTTTAATTATATTATTAAATATGTAATTGATTATTTTTTCTAGATGTCATTAAAATATATAAGATAATCATTGAATTCTAACAAAATACTTAATTTTTTTTATATAAAAAACATTATACTATTAAACCTAAATTAAACAAATTTATCACTTTCTCAAAACCATCCAAAATCGTACTGTAAATCGACAAAAAAATAAAATGAAACATTAAAATCGTAATGTATCTCGTTGCATTACACGAGTACGCTTCTAGTTATTTATAAAAAGGGTAAAATATAAATATTATAAAAACTAAAATATTTTGTATGCATTATCGATTTGTAGATGATGCTTTGATACTTGTATTTTTGGAAAATTAATAGTTCTTAAGAGGTAAAACCTAAATATTTTACATACAAAACATCATACTCATTTTTTTGGTGACATTTGAACCCTTAGATGGCGTTTGGTTCGCAGATTCTGATGGAATCTGATAGAATTGGAATGTTGAATTCCATTGATCAAATTTTATTCCTTTGTTTGGTTCATTCTTTTTCACGGAATGAATCTCTAAATTCCATCAAATTCCACAAATGAGGGAATTTAATCTAATTTAACCTAATCACATATCTGATTAAACCATGCCTCAATCGATTCCTTCTCTAAACCACCGTCAACCACCGCCATCCTGAACCATCGTCGATCTGAACCACCACTGACCACCACCGACCACCGTCGATCTGAACCACCACTGACCACCGCCGATCTGAACCACCGCCGACCACCGACATTTTGAACCACCACCGACCACCGCCATTATGAACCACCGATAACCGCTGACCTGAACCAACGGTGACCACTGCCGATTTGAACCACCGTCGACCAACGCTGACCACTGCCATTCTCAACCACTGTCAATTTGAACCACTGTCGACCACCGCCTTTCTGAACCACCATCAACCACCACCGATCTGAACCACCACCGACCACCTTCGTTCTGAACCACCGCCAACCACATCCGATCTGAACCACTGTTCTCAACCACCAGTGACGACCACCAATCTGAACCACCATTACAAATAAAGTATTTTTAATGGCTATTTTTATTAAAGCATGTTTTGTTTAGAAAAAAATAAAATTATCAAAAAGGGTATTTTGGTCATTTATCAACATTTCATTCCAATTCCAAAGCTACATTTGTGAACCAAACATATACATTCCAATTCCTTCAAAGTCAGATTCCTTTGACAGATTCCATTCCATCCAAAAACATAATGCGAACCAAACGCCACCTTAACCTCCTAGGAGGCTAGACTTTACCAGTAACCGCATTATTGTTGAGTGATGACCCACAAATGAAAACCGAAACGAGTTTCGTTCCTCCAATTCATTAGAGGAATACTATCCGGTATTAGCTTATTCCATTGCATCAAACCAGACACTAATAATGATTTCTATTTCCATTCCTCACCCCATAAAACTTTACTATATTGAGGCCCCAACAACCAAGTTACACTACAAATTGGACATGATACGAGCTACTACTGTGTACATGAAAACTATAACTATTGCACCAAGCTCATGATAAGTGTATAAATATAACAAATAAATGAAGCCCATATGAAGCTTAATTAAGCTATTATACTGAAATAAGACCCACATATCCTGCATATAGCATCAATATGGAAGAAACAACATATGCACCTGCAACAATCACAGGTTCCTTCACCCCACATGATTCAAGATGGTAATGCAACGGAACCATCTGGAACAAATGTCGCCCAATCCCGAGCACGCGTTTAGTCGTCTTGAAGTATGATACCTACCAAACAAGACTCGGGTTAGAATGCAACAGCCGAAACACGTAATGAGTTATTTGCTGCACTCAACTTGCCATGTTAAAATCAGGGGGAAATGTATCAAAATATAACAAAGTTTGTCTTGGTCTTAGTTTAGTGTAACGATGACTTTTTTTCTTCTCAATTACTATAACAAACGTTCAATTCTTCCTATTTCATATCCTTTTTACCTGATAAACATGATTTCAGCCTACGTAGCATCAATTGATTTTAATGTGACATTTTCCCACGTAATCAAGAAGCGCAATATACTTGACAACCACGTCATCAATGGTTACAAAATCTAAACGGGTCAAGATGGGTACGAAATAGGAAGGATTGAACATTTCTTACACTAAGTGAGAAAAAAAATCATCTATACACGATAGGAATTCAGAGAAAATTCGTTGCATTTTGGCCTTGAAATAAACCGGTCAACAATCTACCTATTTCTCAACGATAAATAATATGACTATCTATTTCAAAATGACCGAGGCTCGCTTTGATATCATCAAAGAGAGACCAAAACATTTCGGGGTGCAGGGAGTAATCCGTGAAGGAGGTGGAATTGGCTCAAATTCTTTATCTTGAACATTAAAAGGACCATAGAATCAAAAGAAGTAACAAAAAATCAAGGTAATCAACAGGGCTGGGTTATAAAATCACATTTAGAGGTTACCAATTCACAAAACTACGTCTGACTCGAGTATTATAGCCGCACATGCTTCGGGTCAATAATGAAATGCGAAGGAAATGATCAGAAGCTAAAACATGACAATAAACCAAACCAAACCAAACGAGCCCAGTACATTCCACCCGGAAGTGGGGTATGTGGGGTGGGATGTAGCAGATCTGTCCTGGTTTGTAAAAATTGTGCGATATAACAGATGTAAAATATATAGCAACTGATACCTGCAGTATAACCGATAAGGCTTCCAACACAATGACTCCAGATGTTATAAATAATGGAAAGAACATTCCTGTACAAGCAGCCATTGCAGCCAGGGCTCCACCCAACGCCAAAGCTCCAGTATCACCCATAAACACAGAAGCCTTGTGCCGGTTATGAAAAAGGAAACCAACACAAGCTCCTGCCATTGATGCTCCAAAGATGGCAAGATCTGGTTTAAAAAAGCAATAGCAACAACTTAACACAAGCTCAATCCAATGTTCTAAGTCTATTTTTAACTTTTCACAAAAGCTCGAAGCCGAGTTAATTCTTTTTCATAACAGTTGGCGGTTAGACACCAGATAACAAGCCTCTACCTCATGCTCCTCACTTTTGTTACTCACAAATGAGTTGAGTGTATAGATATGAGCGGTATTCCATTGTTCCTCCCTCTCAATATACGTATCTATCTATTCATAACCAAAAGTGTCCCCACAAGTATTCTAAAAGTGACCACTAACGCGGCTGCCAAAGTGTTAAGCTTTTCCCCACGGCTTCAATTAGTTAAGGTTAGGCACTTAATTTAATTGGCTACCTAGGAGATATGTGTCCCTCATTGCTTAGTTAGCAACTAATTGCTGAATTAGGCGTCTCGAAAAAATAAACAGGAATTAATTGATGTTTGGTCATCAACAAGTTGTTCTCAACTTGGGGAATCTTTCCGTTTACGGAAACAGCCGCTTTACCCCTAGGGTAGAGCACAGATCTACGTAATCCCAACCCTCTCAGACCCTACTTTTGAGTGGGATATACTTGATTTGGTTTTCTGGGAAACCTTTCCAATCTATTGTGAGTAATTGTATCAACAGGACAATGAAACTAGTAATTTAGATATATAACTCTATTAAATAACTTGGTAATTGTGGAATCCTTCCGGTCTATTGTGAGTAATTGTATCAACAGAACAATGAAGCTAGCAATTTACAAATAAGAATAACTTTACTAATTTAATACCCAGTAAATTAATAAACTCTGTTAAATAATATTTTTCCCCGGTCCCAACTAGGCACTAGAACTCCACCATTTGGCTTCACTAGATGCTTTTAAGAACATAGATCCCTACCAAGTGTCAAGGTGGAACTATCAATCTACTGGGAAACTTTCAACATTAGCTAAAGCAATAAACATTTCATTGTGCGGCTGTGCGCCCAATCAACTGCATAGGTCACCGTAACTAGGTTACATCTACCTAATTCCACCACTAGAATAAAGTTCTATTAGGATTTAGGATGGAGCGATTTATGGGCAGAAAAAAAGGATCTGATATCTACTGTTAAAATGGTATCAACGTCCAACTGTTACATCAATAGTCAAGTGAAAGTTCTGTTGTTACCGCCCACGCCCAAACCCGGTAAAATAATAATAATCACAAATGATATTTTAAGGGCACATTGCATAAATAAATAACTTTTTCTCAATTCCCACTTTAGGCTTACTTCCTTATAAACAGGAGATAGCAACCTCCTCCTGATTTCAATTATTTTAGGCAATATATTACCGAAATAACAGCCTACTTCTCGTTCTTTTACAGAGATAACAACCTACTCCCATTAAATTTCCTGATATAAAAAAAATTAGAAGTGAAAATGTAATTTTGCCTAAAGTGAGAATTGAGGAAAAGTGAGTTGCTATTTGCCCTTTAAAGAATAATAATAGTTTGTGAAAAAGAGGGATAGAAACAGCATATATGTGCAGCTGTTATGGTTTTAGCTAGTATGCAAGCACAAAGCATACTAAGTTACTAACCTGAACATATTGGAAGAACTGCAATGGACATTCCTATAAACGAAAGGGCAGCAGTTCCTCCAGCTAATCCGTCAAGACCATCAGTCAACTCTACCCCATTTGCCATCGACACGAAACAGAACGAAGTTAATAATAAATAAGAACCTCCCATGCAGACCAGGCCCAACGGTAGAGGTAGAGGCACCACCATTTTGCTGCACAAAAGAGAACAAGTGGATATGAGATTAATTTGCATGAAGACACATAGTTGTCCACAAATTGTCTTAGCATTACTGTCATCTATACATATAAAAGTTTAAGAAAGAAAAAGATATGGGACAAGATTTGGCATCTTAAAGCATGATAATTTTAGAAAAAAGCATGATAATATATTGTTTAGCGATCTAAGATGGCTTTATCTAACCTTTGACGATTTCATCTTTTTTACTGGGTGGTTCTATATTTAGCTATATATGTTTAGATTGCTGATATGGAAACAGCCTCTTTACAAAATGCAAGGAAAGACTGTAAAAAGACTTTCCTCCCGACCTTCATAAAGCTGAGAAGCCTTGGTGCAATTGGATGATTCTTTATCTTTACACAACCAACGAATGATGAGGTTATAATGTGACTTCTAATGGCACGTTAATATGGTTGTCAAGGTGTATTCTTGTCTTGAATATTAGTAAACAAAAAAAAATCTCAGATGCTTATTTATAGTTCAAGATCATTAGGGCATTCACAACTTAATTATTTGTGCATCCATTATATTCCTTTCCTATCCAGACTTCTAATTCACGGATATTCTATTTATATATGATATTTGTGTTTCTTAAGTACCAACATGAACAAGTAACTTCATTTGCAAATTTACTAAATCTATATAAGCCTTTCACTTGAAACCAAAAAAATTGCTACTTTAGACTTCTCTTTACAACCTGACATATCGGCAACTTATGAAGTATTAGTATCAAATAAAAACGTAACTGAGGTCGAATGGACTACATATTGGAGCGTCCTCACATGCATCTCCAATGATCCTAACAACTTTCTTGCAAGGACACTGATCCATGCTGAAGACACGTCAGAAGACACTTGTTAACCAACCCTAGGACCTAGGACTTCAAGTCCTTCCTAATTTGTAGTTGCAAAGGCCAAAGGCTGTATTATTTGTTATTTGCATTATCATCTCACAGTAGGGAGAAGACTTCATACACTTACTCCACCTAGTTTTTGCAGCCATAGAGTTACGTACTGCCCTAGACGTCAAACCACATTGTTATTTTAATGCCCTATGGTCTACAAGAAAATATATTTTCTGTTTTTAATGCAAAATGTAATAATGGTACTCCATCCCACATTAAATGTCCTGACTCCTTTTAGGCATCCACATTTAGTGTTTTTCAACATCTGAGAAAAGGAAAGTTGATGTGGCATCGGATGCTTTCCAATTAAGGAACAAGAACACTAAATCTGGTATAGCCTAAAGCAAAAATGAAGACTCTGGGTCTGGGATGGGAAAGCAATCACCGTTATGTGCATGAATAAATAAATCTGTAAACTAGGTATTCATTTTTTAAGTTTTTGTAGTTGTAGATCAAAAGCAGGCAAGGCGTTTCTCTCGCCATTATGAGTTTAGGGCTAGAAACTTGAGGATCAGGTAAAATGTGAATTTGATAAGGTATTTGGTGCAACAAGAGTTAAGAGTAAATTTGTTAACTTTCCTATCCACCATAATAGATTTACATTACATCATAATTCTACTACTACTGGAAAATGCATGACAAAACAACTTCTTATAAGTTTCAAGAAAAATAATTGCATTTAACTTAAAATCTAAGAGAGATATTTGGAGTTCAGGTCGGCATAACCTATAGCAATGCAGGCCTTCTCTCCATGTTTCTCATCATGTGGATATGTGGAACATTTAATTTGAGAGAATAAAATTTTCAATTAGTTGTTTATGACTTCTCTCCTTAGAACCTAAAGACAAATATGAAATGTAATCATATTTTTGTTTTAAACCCTATTTGATGCTGCAAAGTGTGCATCTTGGAAGGCCCCATGCAAACATCTCTCAGCTTTGCAAGATTTCCTTTCTAGAATTGGACCATGTATAAAGCATGCCAAAGAGATGCTTGTCCGACACCAAGACTTGAGCTTTCAGATTGTCCATCCTTCCTGACATTTAACCACATCTCTTTGCGAAATATAGAAAGAACACCAAAAAAAAAAAAAAGTTGTTGTGTGGTTCCCTCTAGGATTCATGGGTAAAAAGGGAACTTCCTAGAGTATTCCTTCATTACACCCTTACACCTCAAAATTGCATTCCGATCATCACTGTCTCGCAGCCTACACAAAAGCTACGTTCTCTTTCTAACCCATATAATGTATTGATGATACTTGTGTCCTCAATTGTCCTCTTTCCATCCCAATTGTTCTCTCTCATAGGCCATCCCACACTAATTGTCCTATTTCCATGATTGGATACCTAGTATGATATGATCTAAAACAGAAAGGAAGATACGTAAAGAGGCAACTCTTAAGAAATTATTAATAGTAAGGGTGTTGGGACGTGGGTACATGGGTACATGGTACATGGAAATTAGACAATCTAAGAAATAATTAATAGTATAATCCAGCGTGAACAGTAACTTATGGCATGGACAGGGTTCTGATACCAATTTGATAAGAATGCGAACTGAACTCTTATGTTATTTATTAATAAATGAAAGAACACGACAGGATAGTGCCTACAATTCTAGAAGTAGGTGATCTCCCAATACTAGACTCAATTTTTCCTCCCCCAAAATCTTAAACCTAAGGACCTATAAATACTCAAGATTTCTAAACCTACCACAAATCCACAAATTCAAATAGCATACTAGAAGATATCTTAAAAGACAACTAATTAATATAGTAATAAAAGATAACTAATAAACTACTAAGCCCTTAAAGTCCCACAAACCACCCCACACCCTCTTGAGATCGGCGCTTGTACATTCTATTAAAACGCTCAGGCGTATCAGAATGTTTCAGGGTAAACATGTCGATATTTCTGTCCATCTACTAACGATTTTAAGCATTAACCTATTTATCAGGGGAGATGTTGGCAAAGACAAGAACATAAAAAAAAAATTATAGCACATTCAAATGACAGAAAAATTAGAACATAGGATTTATTTTTCACTGCAAGATTTGCATCTCAAGGAAAGATGCGTGAGTTACCATCAAAAGTGTTGATCAAAATAGTTACAAGAAAGTATACATGCTGTACGGTGATGATATATTCCTGGTACATAACCAAAAATAGAACCATGTTCCAACAGCTACCTGTGCAATAAGGATCAAGGAAGAGCTCATTAATAGATTTCCATTGTGACGAGAAGATAAATCCTCTAATGATTAAGCAGTAGTAAGAGCTTTTACCTCCAACAGAATTCTTATCCACGGAAATAAGCCATTCTTCGTCCTTTTCACCAGCCTTAAGAAGTCATCCATTAGTCCAATTGTGGCAAATGCTATAGTTGCTGCAGATGCTCCTGAAACTTCTATAGAAGAAAAACCAACTAATACTTCTGCAACAACTACACCAATAGGTATAAGAAACAATCCACCCATTGTGGCAGTTCCTTTCTTGGAGGAGTGCCTAGCAGGCCATTTGCTGATAATCTGTTGCATCCTTGAAATACGAAATAGAGGAACACATATATAGCCGGCACAAGACACCAAAACTGCAGAGGCTGTAAAAGGGCATATCAAGTGAAATGGTGGTAAAGGAAGTCTGACTATGCGCCATGCGTGCGAATCCAAAAGTAGTAGAAGTACTGTCAAAAAAGTAACAAGGCCTATGTTGATGAAAATTCCATACTTAATCCTGCAATGCAAATTTAAGTCAAGTTACAAGCTGAGAGGCTTGTTGACCTATCAAAACAATTCTAAACTTGGAACATTAATTATAGAGTTTGTCACACAAATTTCAATCTCGGAACATTCACAATAACTACTTATTTTACATTTTAGTCACAATCCAGATTTCAGATGTCACCATTAACTACTGTACATCTATGGAGTGTTGGTGATGTTACTGTATACTCTTTCAGAACTAATTTTTGAACAAAACCATCTATTCAAGATTATAATAAAAGAGAACACTAAGTTTGTCATGTATCCACAAGTGCTTTAGAACTTGTACTAGTTACGAAGCAACTTGCCCTCAACAGTCGTAGAGTTCATCCCTCCATAACATTGTGAAAGATAACAGTACATTTCCTCACAGAAATAGATTTTAGAAGGCAGTTAAGACCTACTGCTAAAATGGCACTTCACAACATAAGTGTCAAAAAGGAAATTGTCAGATCTTATCTAGGGAACTAGAGGTCTAACAGTCGAAAATGCAAAAACAATTATTCATCTACAACGGCTTGGTATGAAATGTTTTTAGGGTTTATAAGATACCGAGAAAACAAATCATGAGCTAAAAAGAAAACAGGAAATTCACAACCTAACACTCCTAATCATACTATCAACAAGAGCACTGATTTTGAGGAATGATTTAGGTCCAAAATAACCTCATATAGTTTGATAAATGTAGAATGGAAATCAACGATGGAACAAGTATAAACCACAGAGAACAGCTCTAGGTTGCTCAATTGCACACAGAGAACAGCTCTGGTGTTTTCATATTATATCAAAAAAAGTGATCATTCAGACACCATTACATCAAGACCGTAAGGCCTTATATCGACTCACACAAGATGGTTCTAGACTCTCTAACAGATCTGATGTAGGGACCAGTACAACCAACAGGACACGTGGCAGATGGTAACTCACACCTCTGGAACAACTAACAGATTATTACATTATCTAATAGATAAAAAGTAAAAAGTTATTGAAAAATCTATCAGGTAAGACTAGGTAAAACTATGTCATATCAATACTCTCCTCTTCAAATTACCTTGACCTCAAGGATAACATCCAGCCCCATCAGACCCAAAAAGTTTTCTTGATCCAAGTTGCTCCCATGTCCTCATGCTTCCAATGTTGTTTTGTTTCTCATCTTCCCCATTACCTTCATTAATCATCTCCTCTGTTATGTACTCATCTGGATTTTCTGGACCAATCAACATGTACAGCTTGTTGTCTCTACATTTGTGACCAGGGACATATTTTTCATTACAAAAAAACATTGATTATTCCTTCTTTTCTCTTCATATTCACTCCTGGACAGTTGCTTCAAAGGGATGGTCTTATTTTGTGTGTTTTGGGGTGTCAAAACTTGAGATTCTACCAAGGATTTTTGAGACATTTGGCTCAGGAGTGGTTTATTGTAAGGATTTGCTGTAGAATTGGTAGAATTTGGAGGCACAGAGGGTAGAAAACTAGGAGCTGGAAGAGAAGTAGGAGCAGGGGAGTTTGATTGTTTAATTGGAGCAACCTTGTCATTTGTTGTTTTGGTAAGGTTATTATTATAGTTGGTGGATTTCGGTGGCTCTAAACCCCACAGAGCATAATACGCTCCTTCCTGAATTCTTGCTAATTTCATAGCTTGATTTAGAGTTTTTGGATCCATAAGTTGAACCGTATGCCTTATCTCATTTCGGAGGCCACCAATGTACAAATCTAATAACACCTCCAAAGGAACATCTACTTGGTTCCTTAGAGCATTAAACTGTGAATTGTAATAACTTACAGTGGTGGTAAGTTTTAGATTTCTAAGTTCTATGAGAGGTTTTGAGACAATACCTCCAACGAATTGCTCCCTGAGTTCATCCAGGTAACTTAGGTAACTTTTCCAACTGACAGATTTTCCTTCCATTTCCTTCATGAATCCTTGGTGCCATTGCAGTGCCCTTCCCTTCAAATGAATGGCTACCAAACGTATCTTCATATTTTCAGGTGTGTTATCCAACTCAAAGAATTGATTGCACTTGTAGTGCCATTCCTTGAAATCGTCTCCCACAAATGATGGAAACTCCAATTTGGTCATTCGATTTACCAACTGATACCCTTGGTTTAGCGATGATTTACCTATTCCTGCTCCCTCCTGCTGATCTCCTTGAGCTCCCAGAAGTGAACACATGAGAATAAGAATTAACATCCTCTGTTTCCAGGTTTGATTTCTTACCTTGAGATACAACCAACAGCTTCACTGCTGTCGCTAATTCTGAAATGCTTTCCTGCATCTGTTTAAGAACTTCATCGTGGTCTTCAAGTTTCTGCTTCAACTCTTCATATTACTCCATAAGTTGGGCGTTGCTTACCCGAACCATAAACCACACAGGGGAGGAAGAGGCTCTGATACCACTTGATAAATGTAGAATGGAAATCAACGATGGAACAAGTATAAACCACAGAGAACAGCTCTGGGTTGCTCAATTGCACACAGAGAACGGCTCTGGTGTTTTCATATTATATCAAAAGAAGTGATCATTCAGACACCATTACATCAAGACCGTAAGGCCTTATATCGACTCACACAAGATGGTTCTAGACTCTCTAACAGATCTGATGTACGGACCAATACAACCAACAAGACACGTGGCAGATGGTAACTCACACCTCTGGAACAACTAACAGATTATTACATTATCTAATAGGTAAAAAGTAAAAAGTTATTGAAAAATCTATCAGGTAAGACTAGGTAAAACTATGTCATATCATAGTTTCAAACCTCTGTTGCCTATATTTCTTTATAGCAGTACCTACCATTGTCAATAACCACTTTACCGGTGATAATGATCGTTTAATCTCTTAGACTTTATTAGAATGTAAAATATGTAATTATTTTACTTAGGCCCAATTAGCCCGTGGGCCCTTAGGGTTTTCTCTTTTAGGGTTTCTTTTTTTCCTAGCTTTCTTGCCTATATATAACCTTGTACTCTTTCATTGTATGTAACAAGTTAAGCAATAATATAATCCCTGATTACATGGTATCAGAGTTTGGTTTCGTGGATCGAACTCCACGGTGAGTTCGCGGGGGAGCTCGCGGGGGAGTTCGAGGGGCAACGCGCCCTCGTCGGGGTTTGCCCCAATCGAAATTTTTTGCATCGATTTTTTCTGGTACGTTTCTTTTTTTTTTTGGATCGAAATCTTTTTTTTTGGATCGCTTTTTTTGGAGCGTTCTTCTCGTCGAAGTTTTGTACGTTTTCTGGATCGAGAATTTTTGTTCGTCGGATTTTCTGGCACCTGTGAGTGCGCTGTTCGTTCTCGTCTCTGTTCGTCGGTTTTCTTGCACCATGTGAGTGCTTTCTTTGTTCAACTTTGACGTTTTCTAGTTTGTGATTTATTGGAAGATGACGGGAGAAGACAAGCCATCTGGTAGCAATAGTGGTCCATGGGCACCCAAGATGCTTCCAGTAAATGTTAGACTCACTGACAACAAGCTTAATGGCTCCAACTTCTTTGATTGGAGCAAGACCATTCGTATCTATCTCTGAAGTATGGGAAGGGGCTCTCATCTCACATCTGATCCTCCTAAAGGTAATGATTCTGATTCCGATTCATGGTTACAAAGTGATGCTCGTTTGTACTTACAGATTATCAATACTATTGAGCCTTCTGTTTCGTCTCTGGTTAGTCACTGTGAATATGTGAAGGAACTGATGGATTATCTTGATTTCTTATATTCTGGACAAAGTAACATCTCTCGAATCTATAGTGTGTGTAAGTCCTTTCATCGTGGAGAACAACAAGAACGATCACCACTACTTATGTCATGGAGTTCAAGAAAGTATATGAGGTGCTTAACTCTCTTATTCCATTAAGTGCCGATGTCAAAGCCATGCAGACTCAGAGGGAACATGTGGCTGTTATCAGTTTCTTGACTGACTTACGACCAGAATTCGACTCTATCAGATCTTAGTTCTTGAATGAATCTGCTATTCCTTCTCAAACATTTGCCCATGTTCTTCGGAATGAGAATCTTCAGTCTTCTCAAACTTTGGATCATAACAGTGCTTTGGTTAGTCAATGGGGATTCTGTAGGGGCTTTTGAGGAGGATCTCATGGGGGTCATTGAGGGGGCTCTAGAGGTGGCCACAGTGACCGACCGACTGACTCACGGGCTACTATTCCAGATTCTGATGATGTTGAGTGTTACTACTGTCATGAGTTCGGTCACACCAAGGGTACATGTAAGAAGCTTTTAGCCAGACATCCGAGGAGCTCATCAGCACATGTTGCCTCTGCCTCAGATAGTACTGTTACTATACCCGCGGAAGAATATGTTCGACTTTTAGGGGCTGAGAATTCCACTGCTCCGACTGCTGCATTTGCTGAGACAGGTAACTCTAGTACATGTCTATTATCTTCTGCCTCCAAATGGGTCATTGAATCAGGTGCTTCAGATCACATGACAGGTAATCCCACTCTCTTCTCTAATTTCAATAAACACACGTCTCCATCACATGTCACAATTATTGATGGGTCTACCCCACCCGTCCTTGGTTCTGGCACCATCGATCTTACCCCATCTGTTTCGTTATCTTCCGTACTGAGCCTACCCAAATTCTCGTTCAATTTGTTATCAATCAGCAAAATTACCCGTGCTTTAAATTGTTGTGTCTCATTCTTTCCTGATTTATGTGTCTTTCAGGATCTGTTGACGAAGAGGATTATTGGTATAGGGCGGGAAACCGATGGCCTAACATATTTGAACATCAAGTACCTTACTCTTTGACTTGTTCCAACTCACCGTCTCCGCTTGAAGTTCATTGTCGATTAGGTCATCCTTCTTTACAGAATTTGAAGAAGTTGTGTCCTGAGTTTTCTTATTTACCTTCTCTACAGTGTGAGTCTTGTCAGTTTGCCAAACATCAACGTATTCATTTAAGTCCTAGAGTCTTTAATAAGCAGGCCTCATCCCCATTTGAGTTAGTCCATTCTGATGTTTGGGGACCATGTCCGGTTACTTCAAAACTTGGATCTAAGTATTTCGTTACTTTTGTTGATGATTACTCTCGCACTACTTGGCTTTACTTTATGAAAAATCGATCTGAGGTGTTTACACATTTTTGTTCACTTTATACTGAGATTAAAACACAGTTTAAAGTCTCCATTCAAACTCTTCGTAGTGATAATGCAAAAGAATATTTGTCTCAAACATTTCAGTCATATATGCTTCAAAATGGTATTCTTCATGAGTTTTCCTGTGTTGACACACCGGCCCAAAATGGGGTTGCAGAACGAAAGAATCGTCATCTCTTAAAGGTGGCTCGGGCTCTATTATTTCACATGACTGTTCCAAAACTGTTCTGGGCTGATGCTATTGCTACCGCTTTTTTTCTCATCAACCGAATGCCCTCTGTTGTTTTAGATGGAAGAAGTCATTTATCAGTTATGTTTTCTACAATCATTGTTTCCTGTCGACCCAAAGATCTTTGGTAGTACCTGTTTTGTCCGTGATACCGGACTACACATAACTAAGTTAGATCTAAAGTCTCTGAAATGTGTCTTTCTTGGTTACTCTCGACTTCAAAAATGGTATAAATGCTTTTCTCCCACGCTTAATTGATACATTGTATCTCGAGATGTTACATTCCATGAGAATATACCCTTCTTTCCTGTGTCCACTCCTTGCAACCCAAGAGAGAGCGATGATTTGTTGGTATATACTGTATCGGTTCCCGAGTCTCCTATCTTATCCGACTCGACACAGCATCAAGAGCCTACTAAACCACCGATAGTTCATGTGTATAATAGGCGGCAATGACCTACGTCAGATCCCGACCGTGTACCATCTTCGTCATCGTCTGCAGATCCTTCTAATGATGATCCTCCTGCTTCGAGTGATCCACCACCTTCCGATACACAGGATCGTGATCTTGATGTTCCTATTGCCCTTCGGAAAGGTGAGTGCTCATGTACTTACCCTATTTCTTCTGTTGTTTCCTATGATAAACTTTCTTCTCGTTCTCGCTCTTTGATCTCTACACTTGATTCCTTTTTTGTTCCTAAAACGGTTGGTGAAGCTTTGGCCCATTCTGGATGGCGGGATGCTATGATTGAAGAGATTAATGCTCTAGATCATAATAATATATGGGATTTGGTAGAGTTATCTGCAGGTAAAAAGGCAATTGGTTGTAAATGGGTATTCACTGTGAAAGTTAATCCAGATGGATCAGTGGCTCGTTTGAAAGCCCGGTTGGTAGCTAAAGGATATGCTCAGACTTATGGGGTCGACTACTACGAGACATGTTCTCCTATGGCTAAGGTACCCTCCATTCGCTTGTTTATTTCATTAGCCGCTACTTATGACTGGGTATTACACCAATTAGATGTGAAAAATGCATTCCTGCATGGTGATTTACATGAGGAAGTTTATATGGAGCAACCACCTGGGTTTGTTGCTCAGGGAGAGTCTGGCAGAGTCTGCAAGCTGCGTAAATCATTGTATGGTTTAAAGCAATCCCCTCGTGCTTGGTTTGGATGGTTCAATGTTGTAGTGACTGAGTTTGGCTTACGGAGGAGCTCTTATGATCATTCTGTGTTCTTTACATCATCCTCTTCTGGATGCATTCTACTAGTGGTGTACGTTGATGACATTGTGATTACTGAGAGTGATGAGATTGGGATTAAGAAGCTGAAAGATTTCCTTGCGTCTCGGTTTCAAACAAAGGACCTAGGTCCTTTAAAATACTTCTTGGGAATTGAAGTATCTCGTACTCGGAAAGGGATCTGTTTGTCTCAACGAAAATATTGTTTGGATGTATTGAATGACTCTGGGATGATTGAAACAAAACCGTGTGAGACCCCAATGATTCCAAACATGAAATTGAAAGCAGACGATGGAGATCTACTTGAGGATCTAGAAAAGTACAGAAGAATTGTGGGAAAGCTAAACTACCTTACGGTTACACGTCCTGACATCGTTTTTTACATCGTTTTTCCGGTGAGTGTTGCAAGTCGGTTTATGTTTTCTCCAAGAACTCCACATTAGGAGGCTGTTAGACATATACTGAAGTACCTAAAGGGTGCCCTGGTCTTGGCATTCTTTATCAAAATCACGATCATCATGTCATAGAAGGGTTTACAGATGCCGACTATAATGGAGATCCTACGAACAGGCGGTCTACGACAGGCTATTGTGTGTTGGTTGGAAGAAATCTAGTCTCGTGGAAAAGCAAGAAACAGAATGTCGTTTTCCAGTCAAGCATTGAATCTGAATATAAGGCTATGGACCAAACCACTTGTGAGTTGATATGGTTGTGTAATCTGCTAGGTGAACTTGGGTTTGCTCAATCTAAACCGATGAATCTATATTGTGATAATGAGGCGGCTATCCACATTGCAAATAATCCCGTGTTTCATGAGAGAACAAAACATATTGAAGTGGATTACCATTTCACTCGTGAAAAGCTAGAAGATGGAACCATATCAACTCCCTTTGTTCAAACAGGAAGTCAACTTGTTGATGTATTTACCAAAGCTTTACCTAGTTCGCGGATATCTTCTATCTGTAACAAGCTGGGCATGATTAATATCTATGCTCCAGCTTGAGGGGGAGTGTTAAAATGTAAAATATGTAATTATTTTACTTAGGCCCAATTAGCCCGTGGGCCCTTAGGGTTTTCTCTTTTAGGGTTTTCTTTTTTCCTTAGCTTTCTTGCCTATGTATATCCTTGTACTCTTTCATTGTATGTAACAAGTTAAGCAATAATATAATCCCTACAAACTTTATCCACTCTCTGATAGCAGCTATAGGAACAAAGATATAAAACAAAAGATCTTTCTCTGCTTACACATCCTAACTTCAAATACAAGCATTCCCACACAAAAGATTTTCATCAAATGTGATGGTTTTGTTTCCAATGTAAAAATAACCTATAAACTACATCTTAAGATGTGGAATAATATGAGCAACAAATACATTCTGCTCCAAAGGCCGTCAATACTGGGTTAGCATAATCCATTTATTCTTGCTGATGTAAAGTGTTATGCAGGTATAAAGATCCACTGAGATTAAAGTAATTTAGTTCATAAGTTCCGGCTTCTATTTTTTAATGTGAGCAAAAGATGGTAACTGCCTTCAGAAGTAGTTGTTTACATCAATCAACCAACACCAAAAAGTCACTCGGATGGGAAAAAACACAAGATTAACAAATAAGGTTTTAGCTTTTATTGAATATTAGTCTCTGATATCATAGATTCACGATGCTCTAAAAGCTACAAACGCTATCAAGGTAAAAAGGGAAAGAGTGGATCATCTCCCAAAAAAGAGCAGCAGTGCTATATGTATGCATGGGACATGGTGTATTTGTAACCAAATGTTGAAACTTAAAAGATGTAAGCATGAAAGAATATCTTTACAGGCTACAGCATAGCTACTTATTACAAAGTGAGAAATTTTTTATTTCTTAAAAACCCTTTTTTTATAAAGCAACAACAAAAATGTGGAGAGGTGCTTTTGCTAGAATATATATACTAAAACGAATGCCTGTCATAAGAACAAAAGGGCAATTACATATTTCTTTAGGCATTTTTAGAAAAAAGATTACCCTTAATTTCCGACTGGTGCATATTACCTGCCGTGGGAGGGCAAGGAAAGGGCCTACTAATTTAGATAATTCCGTGGAAAAATAATTTAGATAGTTCTATTGAATGCATCTCCTCAACCCAAACAAATGACTGAAGAGTGAAACATACAGCTAAAGTAAAACAACCTACAAAAACAATTGATCTTTTTCTCCAACCACATGGTCATTCTTTCCACAATGTTTGTTCAAAGCCAGAACTCATGAGAAGTCACAAAGAGAGTACATTCGCATTAAATCATCTTAATTATTTTTGGTATCTTTTTTTTTTGGAAAGGGTGTCCTAGGCTATGCCTAGACTAATCCCTTGGCAAATTATGACTGTAAGACATCAGCCCTGATTAAACCTCAGTGGCCACAATTGTTGTATATGCCTGGATTCGAACCCTGGGCAGATGGGATATTCTACCACATCCCCCAGGGCCTTAACCAGTGCGCCACAACCCTTGTGATTAATTTTTTTTTTTTTGGTATCTTCCTTACTTAAAGAAACTGATATTGCTAGTACTTGGTCCCTGCTAATATGTCCCAGCAGAATATGTCCCAGCGGTAGAGGTGTGGGTGTAATCCATAGGTAATAGGTTCGAGCCTGTGCACTCCAGAGGGTGTAATCCAAAGGTCATAGATTCACATCCCTTATGATGACCGTCGGACCGGTGCAGTGGGGGCACTCCAGAGGGGGTGACATCTACCCTTGATATTTCTACTACTCCTTACACACTCGATGGTCTACATTTTATGTGAACAGAACCATCTTAACCATTCTTTTGTTAAGCTCATTCCACCCCCTTTCCAAGATATGCCCACATGATGGCTTCCGTCTTTTGAACTTCAAAATTTGTTTATTTGGAGAACACATCAGCTTAAAGATCCAGTGGACTGAGATTCCAAACTAAGGAAGCATATTGGCCAAGTATTTTTTATGGCTCAAAGGATACAGAGCCCATCATCAACGATACAACCATTTGGTAGCAAAACAACTATTAAGTATCTTACCTGTTTCTCCTTTGAGATCTACCCATCATTGTCAGCTTCTGAGCAGTCGCCGCTAAAGAATCATCAGATTGACGAAATTGATCCCTTGATGTTGGAATATCAACATCAGTGATTGGATTCAATATAATATCTCCATCACTTTCTTCACCTTCACTTGACGAAAAGGTGTACCCGATAGACCCATCACTGTCAACTCTATCATCCAGTGAAAAAGTAGAATCCTACAAAATCAAAGAAAGTTAGATAAATTAATTCAAAATAAATATGTACTTACATAGATGAATAATATATATATATATATATCATGACTCTATTTCCAAGCAAGATGAGTATAATTGTACTTCAACCATAAACATGTTCCATACAGATATATTCACCATGGAAGAGCGAGCAAGCGTGAGAGAAAAAGAGAGGCAAGGAGGGTATAGCATGGTTTTAAAAATCGTGTGAGGCGTACGCCTTGAGGCGGTCCAAAATCGCACATGAGGCGGCGCCTCTCGATCCCCTGACGAGGCGTACGCCTCGGCGGTCTGAGGCAGTGATTGAGGCGGTAGAGAGGCATACGCCTCAATACCGAGGCTAAATTATTTAAAAAAATGACTAAAACCTTCTTTCTTTTTTGAAAACCTTGTTCTTCTCCGGTTCTCCTAAGCCCTATCTGCTACTCGTCTATTGTTCTTGTGAGTCTTGTTTTTCTCCTGTTTTCTTTGCATTTTCTTCTTTGATTCTCTTCGGTTCACAGAAGTACTATGTATATATATCTAATCTACCAGATATATTTCTTTTATATTTCGTCTCTACTACGTATGAGGGTCACAATCACACTTCTACTCACACATTGTTGATATTTAATATTTTTTCTTTATGAGATGTGAGCATATTAATATATGCATACACACACATATATATATATATGTTATGAATAGATCAATAATTTTCTCTTTGTTAGTACATGTACATCTATATTTCGTGATTGAAAAAAATATATGTAAATTCTTTTAGTAATTTAGTATAATATATATATATTTTTTGTGTCTAGTACTCAAGTGTCAAGTGTGTGTATATATATTGCATATATTTTCTGAGCAACAGTGGAATGCAAATTGGTGCGTGTGTGTATATATATATATATATATTTTGTGCAGTGTATATATTTCCGCCTCGGGGCTTACGCCTCGGACCGCCTCGAGGCTTACGCCTCGCCTCGTCGAGGGAAAACGCCTTGAGGCATGATTCCGCTTTTTAAAACCTTGGGGTATAGTGCCCAAAGATTTGCATTTTGATTTGTGACCCCTTCATAATTTCAGACTCCCAGCATGTGCAAATTGTACTGTACGTTGTTCTTATAAAGGGGCTGTTTTGATCCCATCTAGTTCCAAGACCATGCTTTAACATAGGCATTTGTAATTCATGTTGATGTAGGGCCTTGCTACAGTGACCACAACAACCATATGTTGGAAATTTTCTTTTCCAATTATAGAGTGATGGAAGAAGGGAATATGATGTCAGTTCCACTGATATTTACAAAAGAAATAGAACCCTGAAAGATTGACTCGAATGCACCATGACCCGCTTTGAATTGTTCGTTCACATAAATTTGACATCCTAAAAATTTTGTGGATGCTTTTATCGTGTTTGGAATTCTTAACCTCCAAATCAGGACCAAGAGCACCTTTGTCGTTTGTCCAACTTAACAATACTTGGTTGCAAAACATGTTATATGAGTTGTAACTTTTGCCTACCTATCTGCATGCACATTGTCATGGATTTATCAACACTTACATGTCTAGGAATAGATCAATGTATCAACAATTAGTCTCTCTTCATTCACCAATTAGACGTGCCAAATGTTCTCATGCCCTATTGATGGCACGGGATCTTCACACATTGCACTTAGAGTCTTAGAGTACCAATATCATTTGTTCTATACATCCACACCTTTCTTAAAAGCTTCATGTCTTTAGCCAAACTGCAAAGGTTCCTGATTGCACTCTATTGATATTCCCTACCCATTACAAATTTAAGGAGTTTATTGATCTTGGTAACTTTACAAAATAAGCGGTACATAATCGAAACAAACACAAGTATCATGGCTTTTCATTGCAATTAAGACATCCCTCTCTTCTTGATATGAAGAAACTGAACCTGAGTTTTCCTCTTTAATCTACATGTTAGCTAAGAGAACATGCATGTGTTTCCTAATCCCCTAGGTCTATTAGTTAAACATGTTGGTACTCTTTTTAGTTCATTCACTCATATAGTCATATGCTCAGGAGAACAAATTTCCTCGTTGAGCCAATCTTGGTTTTAAGTATTCATCATATTTGTTGATGAGCATTTTCATGTCACATGGTTTTATATATTAAAACATGTAACACCCGGATTTCAGGTAAGTATTGAGAATTCGTTAAACCTTTCATTTCTATATGTTAAATAAATTTGATCTTATCTTTTAAGTTGTTGTACTATTTGAGGCTTTTATTTGTATGTATGTTACCTTGTGTGATCAGTGTAATCCTGCCATAAATGAAACTATGGTCGTGAGTGAGTCGGTTACATTTCGGTAGGAAATTAGGTCCCTGCAGGTGGTGGGCGACATTGCCTCAGCGACAATGTCCATGGGCAAAGTCGTTGGGCATAGTCACCCTAGGTGTACCGAGAGTGTCGTTGAGGCTGCGACATTGCCTCAGCGACATTGCCCATGGGCAAAGTCGCTTGGGTTGTACCGTGAGGGGTACTGAGGCCGCGACATTGACCGGCGACAATGCCATTGGCAAAGTCGCCAGGGCATAGTCGCCCGTGTGGCCTGACCCTTTAAAACCTAGCAGCTCGTTTTATCTCCTCATTTTCCCATAATTTCAGTTCTAAAAACGGGAGAGCTAGGGTTTGGGGCGATTTCTTCTCTTCTAAGCTCATTCATCATTTAATTCCAAGGGTTGGTTGGTAGGAGCATTGATTGAGCATCTCCTTCATACTTGGGATCACTAGTGGGAGCATTTAAAGCATTATTTGAGCAATCTCCTCTCATCATCTTCATTTCTAGGGTTTTCTATTTTCTAGGTTTTAATCAAAAACCTAGATTGTGAGTTTACTAAACCTTTGTTAAAACTAGATACATATCATAATCTACTACTTGCTACTATCTTGCATCTTAACTTGAAATGTTCATTCTTAATGCTTAATTTCTTGGGGTTTTCCTTACGAATACATGTTTATATGTAACTTGCTATGACTTAATGGAATACATATCTTGTTATGGAGATGATTTCTTACTTGAGACGTCATTTGGGTAGAGTCACAACTACATGATTAAAATTGTGGTTATACTAGTCTTGTTATGGATAGCATATTAATTTGGGATAGTAATATTGTACCCATGGTTGGTATTGAGATATTCTTGGTCATAATGTGCCTTGAGACCCACTATAAATTATGTTGGACGAACCAAGTCAGTAGACACTAGGAGGATGTAGTCTTGGGTGCCACCGTAATGGTATGTACCTAGACCTCCGCCATTCGGGGTAATGCCATGGTTGTAGTCCTCGAATGTGTCGGGCCTTTCGGATGTCACTCGTGGTAGTTGGCATCAAGGTATATTGACTCTTTGGGTGGAACTTGATTGGTGTTATGGGTCTCCCCTATTGACTCCACATTTAATGAACTTTGGTTAACTGCTGATAAGAATTGTATTTGGATTTATATGCTATTTCTTGTACAACTCACTAGGCTTTTACTCCTAACACTTGTTTGGTGTCGATGTGTATCTCAGGTTCTAGAGGTGCCATATCAAAACAGGTATAGTTGCACTTGGGTGAGAGCTTGGGGAAAATGCATTTGGGCGTACTTTTTGTGACGACGTTTTGGGTCTATAGATGACACCCTTTTTGTAATCTTCTTTCTTGCATAGAAACTAGATTAGTTGGTTGTTGTCTATTTCCCGTTATATTACAACTGTAATTAAACAGGTTTAAATATTTCCTCATTTTTGGGAGGCTCTTGCTATGACAATATTTTGTATACCACACGTCCGTTTTTCGGATTTTTCGGATTTTTGTTATCCCTATTTTTAGGGTGTTACAAAACAGAAGTAAACGGTTTTCTTTGTACTATATATATATATATATTGAGGTTTCCTTCACATAATACAATAAATGATTACAACCCTAATTGTTCAAAAGAAAGGTCAATGCATCCTTCATCGACAACCTCCCTCCTGTCCATCATTCACATATACCCTCCTTATCTTCAACGTCTGACCAAGAAGAAGATATCAATTAGCAAAGGAGAAGATATCAATTAGCAAAGGAAAAGATATCGATTAGCTAGAGAAAAAGACTGATTTCACTTTCCTTTTATTAGAGAAGAGGAATGAATTAGGGTGGGATTAGGATTTTAGATACATAAGATAACAATTAGAAGGAGAATAGGAGATGATATCAATTAGTAAAGAAAAGATATTGATTAGCTAGAGAAAGAGACTGATTTCACTTTCCTTTTATTAGATTATGAGAAGATATGGACTATAATCAATTCCTTAATTAAAACAAATATATATTTTTTTTTCAAAAATACAGGGATGGACGCCTCAAAAACGCCCCACCGCGTCATGGCCCGCCTCACCATCTAAGGCGTACGTTCAATCTGCCATGGTAGAGGCGTGAGTTTTAGTTCTTTTTTCCACCGAACCGCCCTGAGGCGCGCCTTGAGGCGCACGCCTCGGGCGTTTTTTAAAACCATGCGTCCGACTGTTAGTGTGGTTTCTATTCTTGTCGCCGACCCTAGTGTTTCGAGTATTGGCCAACACACCAACACCTCAACCAACCAAGATGTATCTCAACCTCAACCTCAACCTCCTTGTGCACCATTCATTGCAACTCCAATAGCTATGCAAAAAAGAAAAACATGCTTGCACCTCATGTTGATTGACTTGATTCAATATTACCAAACCCATATTGCTAACCATGATTCTTGTATTTACCACTTGCATATATTTCCTTTTAATCCCAAGAATGTCATGGCTCTCCATCATCATGGTACAATGCAATGGTACATTAAAGATGATGGTACTTGGGTTCTGAGACTTTTCCCCACTAGGAAGTTCTCTGTTGATTGATATTAATTGGATGAGAGGGTACTTATGCTTTGGACCTCTTCCCTACTAGGAAGTCCTTTGTTGATTGATTTTGATCATTGCAAACTTAAAAATGCATTTCGTTTTGATGGCTTTGTTCACGCCTGAAAGATTATCTGGTGGCAAAAGGTTACTCTGATGAGTGATGACCATGGTAATGATGAGGAGACATTTCCCCTGTGCAACCCCAGTCCATACTCATTTCATCTCATGTGTATGGTCTACTAGGGTTAATGGTTTAGGGTCTTGAAATAGGTATTAATTGATCAGTCACTAGGTTTCTTAGTTTAAGAGATGGATTCCATTTGTATAGCCTATATAGTCCCCTCAAGCCTTGTTCAAACAATTCTTCAAGAGTTTGGTTTGTTCAGGTGTGAGTACAAATAAAAAATCCTCTAAACCGACATGGCAAAACATTCATTCTAGTCATATATGTACATGACACTGATTTTCCAACATGATTAGTCTCAAGGTATTGCTAATCTTAAGAGCTTCATTCGGTAACTTAGGGCACTAACCTAGGAATGGGTCTTGCTTTAATAGATGAAGTATTTCTACAGTTTGCATAAACCAGCAAACTCAGTCTCAAACTTTTTGAGCCAAGATAGGAGGCTTGTTAAGGATCTCAACAGATACACTAGACAACTAAAAGATCTCATATAATGGCCTAAAAGTGGGTAATATATGCACAAATAATCGTCAACTTAAAATTTTGGATTTATGGTTAAACTAGAAAGGAGGAGAAGATACCCAATCCATGACTGCAACTACAAGTCTGTGCCTTGTAGAAGAATGCCCAAATTTCTGGATTCTCGATCCCCATAGCTGTAGAAACCAACAAAAAGATAGATATCTAAATATAAAAACATATATAAGTAACAGAATTCTGATTGCAGTAAACAAGACTGTGATACTTTACCTTGAAATACAAAGGGCAAGGAAAATGAGAATTAAATGGAACGCAGTGAAAGCCTGATTGTGGAGATCGATTTAGGGGGTTTAGAAGCCCTGATCGAGGGAAATTAATGGATGAACAACAAGAATAAGATCGCATGATTAGAGAAGATATCAGTCAGTTGGATACATGGAAGGAAGGTATATTCTCTGTTGTTAGTTATTGTACATCCATGGCCATACGCAGACAATGGGAGAAAGGGAACGATTCGAAAGGGACACAGCTTGCTTTGGTGTTAACGATGACCTCTACTAATTTTCAGTCTCCCAAAAATTGTTGCCATCAAAAGAAGGCATATTCTTTATTCTCTTAGGTGCAATTCTGCATTAGTATATGAGATGTAATTTTAAGAGTAAACTACCATTTTGTACGTCTAGATTCGAACCTGGCAAATGCGATATTCCACCACATCCTACAGGGTTTTAACCAGTATGCCACAACTCTTATAGTTGGCATAATTATTTAGGTATAAGAAATTAAACTAATATGAATCAATATTTCACTTGATATGAAGTACCTTATTATCTTTGTTGTTCTTTTAGGCAATGCACATTTATACATTTTTAAAGATGTCCCTATCATTTATATATAGGTATGTATATATATATATATATATATATATATATATATATATATAGGTCCCCTTCATTTGCTAACCACCGCATTGGTGCTAACCGTGCTAACCAAATTTCGACCAATCAGAAGCTTTCATTTGTTTATGTTAATCAATCAAGGCTATTAAATATCGAATGGTATAATTGGAATTCTATAAAATCGCCCAATTTAATGCATACCATATTTTAAGAAGGTTTTAAATTTGGTATTTATCTAAACAATAAATGTATTAATTCAAATTTAAAGTTTGATTTGTATGTGTTTATGAATGGAAGTTATCTTTTTTCTTAATTTTAGCATTTGATATATTTCTCACGCCATAGCCAATTTCACCAATTTTTTCTTTTTTTGTTTTACTAAGATTCAAAATGAACAACTATAGACAATATACAGAAACATTGTGCACATGTATGCACATATGCATATGTGCACTATCCAAATTGACCAGAAGTTACTTTAAAATTAGCAAATTATCAATGCACATGTGCACACATAAGACATGTACATACTCACAATTCAAACATGCACATATGCCAATAAAAAGTGTATACATGCATTATGCACATCCCAAAAATTCGAGATGCACAACCATAGCCAATATACATAAATCCTATGTGCAAGTATGCACATATATGCATATAATATTTTTCTACAATCCACATGCACATATGCACTATATTCAAGTATGCACATATGCACTATTTTTCGTGTTCGCTAGTTGTTTGCAAGTATGCCCATATGTTTACATACCAAATTTTCAAAAGGCACCACCATAGCAAATATACATAAACATTGTGTTAAACCTCGATAGTCTACACTTCTTGAATATTCGCTCATTGGGTTTTTTGAACTGCAACAATGTGTTAAAAATCTCAATGTTTTTCCCCCTTCATATAAACCCTATTTTTTCAAAAAAAATTACCTCTTTGCAATCGATTCCCGCCTTCAACATTCATCTTCGCGCCTTCAAACCACGATTGAGATGTTGATTCCGAGCTTTACGATTATCGTGTATATGGCAAATATTTTTCCTGATCTCCTCCTGATTAATCGCGATGTCGATGATGTTGATTTCATCAAGAAAGTGTCGAATGAAGGGTTCTGTTCGATGAAGCTGATTTGGGGGGGATAAAATCCCTAAATTTTTTGTCTATTTAGTTTACAGCGCGTGTTACCAAATTAAAAATAAATGTAGTCGGACAAAATTACCCTTCTGCATACATGCATATTATTTTTATAAAACATTTTTCATATTTTAATTTAATAGAAAATCAATTAATTGTGGACCATTGATCTAATCAATCTACAAGTGAGATTGGTTAGCACGGTTAGCACCAATGCCGTGGTTAGCAAATGAATGAGACTCTCTCTCTCTCTCTCTATATATATATATATATGGAAGTTCAAATGAAAACTTAATTTTCATTATGCACGTGAGAACAAATCTCAGGCATTCCATCTCTATTGATCCAACAACTCATATTAAATAGAGTTTTTAATTTTAAGATGTTTAAGGTAAAAATGGAAGATAATTTAAACTCATGGCTACCATATTTCACTTTTTATATTTTTTTTAATTAAAAACTTTTACCCACTTAAAGTTTAAAATAAATTATCTTAAAAATTACTAATATTTTAATCAAACAAATTACATCCAATAAACGAGAATTTCGTGTTATTCGATATGACATCTATCTCGATATAGTTTTTTTTGTTGTTTTAATCGTTTTTATGTGAAATGTTATACATGTGTTATATTCATTATGAATATTTATGTACGTTCAAGTCTGTATAACACCTCGACACCGTAAGTATGTAACTCAACATCACCTTCTTCAACACTTTCTTCAATGTTGTAAAGCATCTCGTTCTTCAGCACCGTAACCCAACACCCATCGAGACGAATCGAGAACCAATCTAGTAATTCCGTTGTGAACCGGGGAACAAAAGAGAGCGTGCCACGTCTCTACACCTTCACGGGTCATTCATGTATTATTCATCATGAATAATGTATCATTCAGGATGAATAATACAACATTCAGGGTGCAAATACACGATTCATGAATTCGTGTATTATTCATCCTGAATGTTGTGTAATTCATCATGAATAATGAATGAACGTTTACATTTGTTATTCATATTGAATGTGGGACATCTGGGGATGCACATACATATTCATAATGAATAAAACCAAATTTCGGTCGTGAATTGGGAAACAAAAGAGAGTGTGTAATGTGTCTACACCTTCACGGGTCATTCATATATTATTCATCATGAATAATACAACATTCAAAGTGAATAGTATACGATTCATGATGAATAATACATGAATCATGAATTCGTGTATTATTCATCCTGAATGTTATATTATTAATCATGAATATTGTATTATTCATCATGAATAGTGAATGAATGTTCACCTTTGTTATTTTCACTGAATGTGGAAACTCGGGGACGTGCATACATATTCATAATGAATATAACACATATATAGAATTTCACATAAAAAACAGTTAAAACGAAAAAAAAAACTATATCGAGATGGATGTCATATCGAAGAGCACGAAATTCTCGTTTTTTTTTATGTGATTTGTTTGATTAAAATATTAGTAATTTTTAAGATAACTTATTTTAAACTTTAAGGGGGTCAAAAAATTTTAATTAAAAAAAATAAAAAGTCAAACAAGGTAGACACTGATTCAAATTATCAATTTTGTCCTTAATCACTTCTCAATTAATGTTATTATGTTTTAACCATTGATTAGTTTTCTAAGTTTTGATCAGTGGTTAAGATTTGTCCTCATGTGCACAATGAAATATGAGTTTTCATTTGAACTCACCCCTACACACACACACACACACACACACACACATATATATATATATATATATATAGGATTGAGTTTTGTTGAGAAGTTGAGGTTAACGTGAGAAACGTGATAAGTGGTTATCAACTGTTGGATGAGAAATGGATGCACATTAGGATGTGTAATTCCCAATAACAAGTGTTTATATCAACCACAAGGGTTGTGGCGTATTGGTTAAGACCCTGGGGATGTGGTGGAATATCTCATCTGTCCAGGGTTCGAATCCAAGTGTACACAACAATTGTGGCCACTGAGGTTTAATCAGGGCTGATGTCTTACAGTCATAATTTGCCAAGGGATTAGTCTAGGCATAGGACACCCTTCCAAAAAAACAAGTGTTTATATCAATATCAATCAATAACACAAAATATTAACCATTAAATCTAATAATATGATGATTAGAAAAGCAGAAAGTTTTTCAAAACGTACAAACGAGCGATTAAAACTAGTTAACTCTCTTAGGGTTAAACCCTAATTACAAAACAATTTTTACCCTTTGAGGTATTTACATAATCAACCCCTAACTTCTATCTTCTATTCAACATTAATACTTAACCCTAACAATCTCCCACTTTGAATTGAAGTTCGAGTTGACGCTAGTTCGGAACATATCTCTTTCGAATAGCAAAGAGTACTTCAAAAGTTCTTATGGAGTTCCTGTACTCGATTCTTTCTTCAATCAGGTTTAAGGCTTCATTGGTCAGGTATCTCTCCAAGTCTTTTATCTTCTCTGACTCCTTTTTTTCCTTAGCAACTTTATCTTTCAAGATCTGACGAATTATCTTCAGAGTTCCATCCGAGTATCAAGCAATTTGACTGAACCTGAGAAAGCGCTTTTCACCGGTAGCATTCTTATAGACTATAACTGATTCAGGCTTCGAAAGTAGTGTATGTACTGGGATGTCTTTTATTCTTGGTAGTGTCTGATCTGGCTTGAGCATATTTACCTTCCTCTGATTGCTTTTGTAACACCCCGGATTTTCGTTATGTAATCTTGGTATTCTTGTGTTTAAGCGTTGTCGTTAGCACCGCGTTTGGTTTGAAGTTTGAGTTTGGATTTTGGTGGTTTTGGGCAAACCACAGTGAACTGCGCGAGTTGCACCGCGACTTGAGGCCGCGACACAACCCGCGAAACCCCCTGTTTGTGTTGGGTTTTGTGTTAGCGGGCGAGTTATGCCGCGACTTGAGGTCGCGGCATAACCCACGAGATCCCCTGTCCGACTCTTAGGAGTTCAACCTAAATATCTTGTTTGGGAGATATTTTCTAAAAATCTCAAATCTCTCTTTTCTCTCAAGTCTCTCTTTCTTTTCTCTCTCTCTCTTCCTAGATCTCGTTTATACCTCGTTATTTGCTAGTATTAAGTGCATCTAGCAAGGGTTCGGTATAGAAAGCTTCATCTTCTCTTGGTGGTCGATATGTTTTCGTCTAAAACCTATTTGGTGAGTTCCTACTACCTTTTTCTAAACTTTATACATGTCAAAACTTACATTTTGAACTTCTATATATCTCCATGGTTTCAGATCTAAGTTACTACATTTTGATATAACTTGAGTTTTGGGAGATTTTAGGGTTCCCGATCATTTTCGATTAAAATGACGGGTTCCATCTTATTTGAAGTAAAATGAGGTTTTACTTGCACATTTATGTGGATTATTTGAAAGAATGTATATGAACTCATTTTATGATTTTCATTCTTACCAGCAGTTAAACTTGAAGGGAAGCATTTTGTTTATAAAATGTTTTTATACCATATGACTATCTATGGTGGGTCACATATGTTATTGTGACAAGTCTGTACCATTACTAGTGGATCCCTAGGTTTTGAGTCGACTTTTATTATTGGGATGTCTATTCCCCTTTCTGTAGCTATGGATGCATTTGATCCTCGGGGGCCATTTGGTACGGTTATGTGAGACCGGTTACTAGCTATGGGTCATAATGTAGTCCTAGTGAACGAGTATGACTGGTTTCCTCGAGGGCCCTCCCTCACATCTTAGTACGGACCTTCGTTGTTCGTGGCCATGGATTCCATGTATTTAGCTCACAACTTGGATTGTGGCCTACTTTTGTGTTCCGTCGCAATCCTTGGAAAATCGGGTTTCCCCCGTCATCGCAAGATGAATTTTTGGACCGATCAGTCCTTATGTAGAAAAGATTTCTTTTGTAAACCGAAACTTATTGACAAGATTTCCTTTTGATATAACTGTTTATATCTCTTGAAATTATAAACTGTATGTTCTCACTAGGCTTTAAGTCTAACACTTTTTCTCAAATGATATGTATAACAGGTTCCCATTAGCGGTGGGTTGCCAAGGGCTTGAGTGATGAGCTTGGTCTCGGGGGCTTTTGAGATGACTAGTATTTGATGTTGGACAATTGTTTATGTCCCATTCTTTTAGTGATTTTTGGATTAACAACCGATGTAATCTAGATAGTTATGTTTAGATTAGTTTGTTGTTGAATTCCATATCCGTATTCAGATTTTTGTAAAGGCTTAGTACATTCCCCTTTTTGGGAGGTTTATACCAGGTGTTGATGTTTATTTGTCCAGTTTCCGCATTTTAAATTCACTCTGGTTTTTAGGGTGTTACAAGTTGGTATCAGAGCTCTAGTTTAAGTGATCTAGGCATGAATGTAAGATGTCTAGACTTAGACTGAGTATGTTAAGCATGGATTCGTGAGTTTGGGTAGAACTTATAAGATGGGTTGGTCTTAGAGTCGACGGAAATTATAGTTATCGAACGTTGTGGCGATGGTATTAAGAACCTTTATGTATTGTATATTCATAATCTCACTTAGCTAATGTTATTATGAGAATATTTATACGTGATTGCGCTTGAAGTTCCGTTATTGTGACAATTGGTGATGTAGTAGTACGTTCCTTGTGTTATTCTGTTGATCTGTCTCTCATTCTTTTCGTGCTTGTGTGGCAACCATTATTTAGGTATGGTGAACACACGTGGTCGTCCGTCGGGCGGCGGAGATCTTCGCGATGTTAGTTCGCGTGAGCTGAATCCTGTGGTTAGGGTGTCAGCAGTCGTTCCTCCGGGCATGCCACCGATATTTACTAGGGAAGTAGAGCTGGGGCCAAGAGTAGATTTGGCATCCACCAGCCCCGTTGTTCATGTGGCAAACCCTCAAGCTGATATGATGGCCATCGTCATGCAAATGGTGACATCGGCCATGGAGAAACAGCAAGAGGTTTTTCAGAAAATGTTGGAGGACCGGGACACGAGCCTCAGGAGGCATGAGGCAGTGGAGGAGAATGTGTTGGTTGGCTCTGGGGGCACCGGGAACAAGGTCAGATCTGAGGAGCAAAGGGTTGTAGGTGCTCCGAAAAGTGGGAAGAGTTGTTTCTACAAGTCTTGTTTGGGTTGCGGACCACCAGAGTTCTCTGGATCCGAAGACCCAGTTGCATGTGTTTAGTGGATCCGAGCGGTCGAACAGGCCTTTGGTTCATCCGAGTGTGGTCATGACCAGAGGGTAAGATTCGGTACTCAACTGCTCAGGGATACGGCGCTGATGTGGTGGAATATTATCCAGTCCACCCTCTCTCCTACTGTTTTGGCCCAACTGACTTAGGGCGAATTCAAGGTAAAACTGTTGGAAGAATACTGCAATGAGAGGGCTATGGATCGGATCGAGGCAGAATTCCGAGCGCTGGAGAAAGGGAATTTGACAGTGAGAGAGTATACCCGTCAATTCATGGAAAAACTGGGGTTAGTGGGGCATGTGGCCTCAACTGAGAAGGAGAAGATTAAGGCCTATCTGAAGGGTCTACCGTCGGACATGATGACTATGGTCCGAAATTCGAAGGCTTCCAACCTTCGTGAGATGATTGAAGAGGCACAATTTATGGAAGAGGTTTACGCGAGAGGTAAACCGGAGAAGGCTGTGGCAGTTGTTGAAAAGAGGAAATGGGAGAGCAGTTTAGTACCTCCCAAGAGAACCCGACCTTTCGTCGAAAACCGAAGCTTCAACAGTTATCAAGAAGCTAGGTGGTGTTAGAAGTGCAGAACCAAGCATCACGGTAACTGTAGCACCACTCCTCAATCTTGCTACAAAAGTGGTAAATCTGATCACACCACTTGCGACTGTCCGATCAAAGGGCTTGTGTGTTATGAGTGCAAGACACCGGGGCACATGAAAAGAGATTGCCCGAAGCTCATGTCGGGTAGCACGCCAGTGAAGAAAGAGAATCCATCCAGGATTCCGGGTCGAGCTTTTCAGATGACGGCCGATGAGGCCAAGGCATCCGCTGATGTGGTATCGGGTATATTTCTTCTAAACTCAGTACCTGCTCGTGTTTTATTTGATACGGGTGCCAGTTTCTCTTTTATATCTGAGTTGTTCCGTTAAAAGATTGTTATGCCCACTACTAGTCTTGAGGATGCGTTAGTGGTTGAGATAGCAGATGGTAGTCAAGTTCTGATCCGTGATGTTCTGAAGAAGTGTACTCTCGGAATCGAAGGGAGAGATTTCCCAATCGATTTGTTGCCGATGTTAATCGGGGGTTTTGATGTTGTGGTCGGCATGGATTGGTTAGCGAACAATCATGTCGAGTTTGTATGTTCCAAGAAATTAATTCGACTTCCCAATCCCAGTGGCGAAGTTGTTGTGATTTATGGTGAGAAGAGGAAGGGAGATGTGGCAATAATCACCATGACTAAAGCATGCAAGTGTTTGGTGAAATGATGCTCGTCTTTCCTAGCCTACGCGATCGACGCCAAGCTAGAGAAGTTAAAGCTCAAAGATGTGAAGATTGTGCGCGAGTTTCTAGACGTCTTTCCGGACGACTTGCCCGGTTTACCACCCGATTGTCAAGTGGAGTTTCGGATTGATCTCGTACCGGGAGCGGCTCCTGTTGCTAGAGCCCCTTACCGGTTAGCGCCAGCGGAGATGCAAGAGATGATGGCTCAACTCCAAGAGCTTTTGGAGAAGGGTTTCATAAGACCGATCTCGTCGCCTTGGGGAGCTCCGGTCTTGTTTGTTAAAAAGAAGGATGGCACGATGAGAACGTGCATCGATTATCGTGAGTTGAACAAAGCTACAGTGAAGAACAAGTATCCGCTTCCAAGAATTGATGATTTGTTTGATCAACTCCAAGGAGCGGGGTGCTTTTCCAAGATCGACTTACGTTCGGGTTACCACCAAGTGAAGGTAAGAGAAGAAGACGTTCCGAACACAACCTTCAGAACGCGTTACGGCCATTATGAGTTTCTTGTGATGCCTTTTGGTCTAACGAACGCACCAGCGGTATTTATGGATTTGATGAATAGGGTGTGTCGACCATTCCTCGACAAGTCGGTCATCGTATTCATTGATGATATACTCATGTACTCTAAGAGCGAGTTAGAGCACGAGCAACATCTACACGAAGTTCTCGATGTGTTGAGAAAAGAAAGATTGTACGCCAAGTTTTCCAAGTGCGACTTTTGGCTTGAAGAAGTGAAATTCTTGGGTCATATTGTCACTCGAGACGGAGTGAAAGTGGACCCCTCCAAGATTGAAGCTATGATGAATTGGGAGCCTCCCAAGAGTCCGTCCGAGATCCGCAGTTTCTTGGGTCTGGCGGGGTACTACCGGAGATTTATTCAAGACATTTCGAAGATCGCTTCTTCCTTGACAGTTTTAACTCGGAAGAATGTGAAATTCGATTGGACCGAAACGCAAGAGAGTGCGTTCCGGATACTACAAAAGAAGTTGTGCGAAGCTCCAATTTTGTCGTTGCCTGAAGGGTCGGAAGACTTCGTGGTCTATAGCGACGCTTCGAAGATGGGATTAGGATGTGTGTTGATGCAAAGAGGCAAGGTAATCGCTTACGCCTCGAGGAACCTTAAGATACACGAGAAGAACTATCCTACCCACGATTTGGAGTTGGCAGCGGTGGTGTTCGCCTTGAAACTTTGGCGACATTACCTCTATGGAACAAAATGTACGCTCTACACAGATCATAAGAGTCTGAAGTACGTCTTTGATCAAAAGGAGTTGAACATGAGGCAAAGGCGGTGGCTCGAGTTGCTCAAGGATTACGATTGTGAATTGCTTTACCATCCTGGTAAGGCTAACGTAGTAGCCGATGCGTTAAGTCGGAAGGACTATAGCGGAAGTATTCGGGCTACACTTTCGAGAATCGAGTTAGTGTCTAGTCTTGTTGAGAAGATCAAGACGTCGCAGGTTGAAGCTTTGTTGGAAGAAAATCTCAAAGAAGAAGTCATGACGAAGCAACATTCGCTCTTAACGGAAGATAGCCGTGGGGTAAAACTGTTTAGTGGTCGTGTGTGGGTGCCCAAAGTTGGGGGTAACCGTGATCTATTACTCGAGGATGCTCACAAGTCCAAGTATTCCATTCATCCGGGAAGTATAAAGATGTACAGGGACTTGAAATTACATTATTGGTGGCCAGTAATGAAGCTTGATGTGGCGCGTTATGTGGAACGTTGTGTGACGTGCTCACAAGTTAAGGCCGAACATCAACGTCCGTATGGGAGTCTACAGTCCTTGGAGATTCCCGAGTGGAAGTGGGAACATATTACCATGGACTTCGTGACGAAGTTGCCTAAAACTCTTCGAGGTCACGATACCATCTGGGTAATAGTCGATAGATTGACGAAGAGCGCTCACTTTCTGGCTATGCGCGAGACTTTACCGATGGACAAGTTAGCAA
Source organism: Arctium minus (assembly GCA_954870635.1). Lineage (NCBI taxonomy): Eukaryota > Viridiplantae > Streptophyta > Magnoliopsida > Asterales > Asteraceae > Arctium > Arctium minus. The sequence continues at coordinate 41,535,022 of OX941088.1, read as the reverse complement.
AGCTTTACATCGATGAAGTGGTCTCGAGGCATGGAATACCCTTATCGATCATGTCGGATCGCGACAGTCGGTTCACTTCGAACTTTTGGGATGGGTTTCAGAAAGAGCTTGGTACGCGAGTAAAGTTGAGTACGGCTTACCATCCACAAACTGACGGGCAGAGCGAGAGAACGATCCAAACGCTGGAAGACATGTTAAGGTCTTGTGTCATCGATTTCGGGGGTAGTTGGGACTCTCACCTACCTTTGGTGGAGTTTGCTTACAATAATAGCTACCACTCGAGTATTGGGATGGCACCATTTGAGGCGTTGTATGGGCGGAAGTGCCGAACTCCCGTGTGTTGGCTTGAAGCGGGAGAGAAGCAATTCGCCGGACCTGAGATCATGCAAGAGACAGCCGATAAGGTCAAAAGCATTCGTGAAAGATTGAAAGCGGCTCAGGATCAGCAGAAGAGTTATGCCGATAAGAAGAGGCGACCGATGGAGTTTCAAGTGGGCGACCGTGTGTTGCTTAAGGTGTCGCCATGGAAGGGCATTATCAGGTTCGGTAAACGTGGGAAGCTGAGTCCCCGTTTCCTTGGACCTTTCAAAGTGCTTAAGCGGGTGGGTTTGCAAGCCTACCAATTGGAACTGCCACTAGAGTTGAGCAGAATCCACAATACATTCCATAATTGTTACCTTCAGAAGTGTTTGGCTGAAGAAGAAAGCGTCATTCCCCTCTCAGAGTTGAGAGTGGACCAGGGTAACCTTTGTGTAGAAGAACCTGACGCTATCTTAGAGAGAAAGTCTAAGAAGTTGCATCACAAAGAGGTCACTATGGTCAAGGTGCAGTGGAAGCATCATCGGGGAGCCAACGTGACGTGGGAAGCTGAGGAGGATATGAAGCGAAGATATCCTCACCTTTTCAAGTAGATGAGATTTCGGGGACGAAATCATTCCCAAGTTGGGGAGGATTGTAACACCCCGGATTTTCGTTATGTAATTTTGGTATTCTTGTGTTTAAGCGTTGTCGTTAGCACCGCATTTGGTTTGAAGTTTGAGTTTGGATTTTGGTGGTTTTGGGCAAACCACAGTGAACTGTGCGAGTTGCACCGCGACTTGAGGTCGCGGCACAACCCGCGAAACCCCCTGTTTGTGTTGGGTTTTGTGTTAGCGGGCGAGTTATGCCGCGACTTGAGGTCGTGGCATAACCCGCGAGATCCCCTGTCCGACTCTTAGGAGTTCAACCTAAATATCTTGTTTGGGAGATATTTTCTAAAAATCTCAAATCTATCTTTTCTCTCAAGTCTCTCTCTCTTTTCTCTCTCTCTCTTCCTAGATCTCGTTTATACCTCGTTATTTGCTAGTATTAAGTGCATCTAGCAAGGGTTCGGTATAGAAAGCTTCATCTTCTCTCGGTGGTCGATATCTGGTTTTTCGGGTTTTCGTCTAAAACCTATTTGGTGAGTTCCTACTACCTTTTTCTAAACTTTATACATGTCAAAACTTACATTTTGAACTTCTATATATCTCCATGGTTTCAGATCTAAGTTACTACATTTTGATATAACTTGAGTTTTGGGAGATTTTAGGGTTCCCGATCATTTTCGATTAAAATGATGGGTTCCATATTATTTGAAGTAAAAGGAGGTTTTACTTGCACATTTATGTGGATTATTTGAAAGAATGTATATGAACTCATTTTATGATTTTCATTCTTACCAGCAGTTAAACTTGAAGGGAAGCATTTTGTTTATAAAATGTTTTTATACCATATGACTATCTATGGTGGGTCACATATGTTATTGTGACAAGTCTGTACCATTATTAGTGGATCCCTAGGTTTTGAGCCGACTTTTATTATTGGGATGTCTATTCCCCTTTCTGTAGCTATGGATGCATTTGATCCTCGGGGGCCATTTGGTACGGTTATGTGAGACCGGTTACTAGCTATGGGTCATAATGTAGTCCTAGTGAACGAGTATGACTGGTTTCCTCGAGGGCCCTCCCTCACATCTTAGTACGGACCTTCGTTGTTCGTGGCCATGGATTCCATGTATTTAGCTCACAACTCGGATTGTGGCCTAATTTTGTGTTCCGCCGCAATCCTTGGAAAATCGGGTTTCCCCCGTCATCGCAAGATAAATTTTTGGACCGATCAGTCCTTATGTGGAAAAGATTTCTTTTGTAAACCAAAACTTATTGACAAAATTTCCTTTTGATACAACTGTTTATATCTCTTGAAATTATAAACTGTATGTTCTCACTAGGCTTTAAGCCTAACACTTTTTCTCAAATGATATGTATAACAGGTTCCCATTAGCGGTGGGTTGCCAAGGGCTTGAGTGACGAGCTTGGTCTCGGGGGCTTTTGAGATGACTAGTATTTGATGTTGGACAATTGTTTATGTCCCATTCTTTTGGTGATTTTTGGGTTAACAACCGATGTAATCTAGATAGTTATGTTTAGATTAGTTTGTTGTTGAATTCCATATCTGTATTCAGATTTTTGTAAAGGCTTAGTACATTCCCCTTTTTGGGAGGTTTATACCAGGTGTTGATGTTTATTTGTCCAGTTTCCGCATTTTAAATTCACTCTGGTTTTTAGGGTGTTACAGCTTTCAACACCCATTTGCAGATCTGTGAGGTAAGAGAGCTTGATCAAACTTTTCATGAACCTATTAACTGCTTCAAGAGCTTTGGTGATCTGAATTGGTCTGATGTTTATGGTCCTTAAGTCCCTCAGAATATCCAGGAAGTCATTCAACTCCATGTTCTTGAAGTAAGCCTCTAAAAAAATCCACTTATTACCATCATGTCGAGTGACTGTGAAAACTGGAGAAAAAACCTTTCAAAGTTTTTCGAAAGTGATCTCCTTGATCTCTTTAATTATGTACTTGGTCTTTACAACACTGACTGGTTGATCCTTTGTCTTCATCATTGACATGTATTCTATCTGATGAATTTTCTCAAAATCAGACACCCCGTATACCAAAATCGGCTCTAATGGCCTGATCCAACGCACACATATCTTCTTCTCTGAGTCTTCTAGAAACGGAACTAGGATTCCAATTTTCTCCCATCGAATAGGTTGATCATGTTGTACCTGAGCTGCATCCGATTGAGAAGTTGTCGGGGATGCTCTTTCAGTCTTTTCGGGCATCGAAGTTTGAGATTCATGCACCTTTGGTTGAGACTCTGTGAACTGTTCATTCTGAAGAAAGATTAGGTCAAAGTCTCCTTGTTCTTGGAATTTGTTGTCGGAGGCATCGAACAATTCATCGACTTCGTCCTTTATAGCAATTAGTGCCTTTGCAATTGTCTGACTTTCAGTTTCTGGGTCCATCTCAGATTCTAAATCAACGATTTCTAGAGCTAGTCTTTTCATAACAGTTGCCTTGATCATTCCTTTGTCATCTCCCTCGGGCATTTCAACCGTTAGGTTTACATCAGAAGGAAAGTCGGTTCCTTCAACCGTTGAGATATCCATATCATGTGCTTGTGTCGGATTCTGGTCTGAGGTCTGTACGTTCAGCATATTCATTTTGTACCTTTGTATCTGTATCGACACTTACTGTCTCTAGTTCAGATGTATGTTGACACTTCTCCCCCTCATGGTGATCAGGATCATCCTGGTCATCATGTCTGCACTTCAAACCTTGCGCTTGGCCCTTGCAGGTATTCTCGAGAGAGGGACTCTATCAGAAAGTGTAGTCATTGTTTGTTACACACACTAAAGAGTGGCAGTAAGGGTTTGGATAGTGTCAGGTGTGATAGGTTGGGTAGGTGCGGGTGGAGTGGCTTCGACCTGAGATCTGAGCATGCCTACCAAGTCAGCTTCGGTAGAAGTGCCAATGTCGGATTGGGACATGAGTTTAGCTAGGAGCAGGGATTTCAGTTCATTTATGGATATATCGAATGGAGTTTGAGGTGGTGGTGGTACGGTTAAGGTTCGGTTATCACGGCTTTACCCTTCATCAAACTTTTCAGTGCATTTACTTGCTTCCTCATCTCCTCCTCCATATGATCGCGGACAACCTTTAAGGTGCCGTCCATATATTCTTTGGAAACAAATTCCGGGAAAGTAACTATTGGATCACTTAGAATTCCAGTTGGAGTAACAGTTGAGACAATTGTACTGCCTGCGTTCACAGCTGGCAGAATGTTAGCTGTGGTAGGACTTTCACTCAATCCTCGTAGTCCACTAGAAAGTGGAGGTACTATGAGTGTTCCGGTCGGGTCACTAAGACTTACGACAGTAGCCGAAGTATGCTTTAGTGTTCTATCCAAACAAAGTATATCGTCAATGGGCTCTAGACTTAAATGTGCACCGAAATAAGGCAAGGACTGGGGCTAGTGTCCTCTTATTTCAATACCTGAACTCTCTAAATGAGAGACGGATAGATCGTGAGCTAATTC